>JAWWEE010000074.1:61636103-61899535 GCA_035221455.1 Xenops minutus
CGGCAACCCCTGCGCCAACCACACAAAATGGCGGCAACCCCTGCGCCAACCACACAAAATGGCGGCAACCCCTGCACCAACCACACAAAATGGCGGCAACCCCTGCACCAACCACACAAAATGGCGGCACGCATATGTCAACCACACAAAATGGCGGCAACCCATGCACCAACCACACAAAATGGCGGCAACCCATGCACCAACCACACAAAATGGCGGCACGCATATGCCAACCACACAAAATGGCGGCACGCATATGCCAACCATACAAAATGGAGGCGCCCATACACCAACCATACAAAATGGTGGCGCCCATACACCAACCATACAAAATGGTGGCAACCCATGCACTGACCATACAAAATGGTGGCAACCCATGCACTGACCATACAAAATGGTGGCAACCCATGCACTGACCATACAAAATAGAGTTGCCCATATGCTGACCATACAAAATGGAGGCGCCTCTGCACCGACCATACAAAATAGAGTTGCCCATATGCTGACCATACAAAATGGAGGCACCCATGCACCAACCATACAAAATGGCAATGCCCTTTCACAGATTTTGCAACATGGCAGTGCGCTGTCCGTAGAAGTTGGGCTGTGGAAAAGAAACAACCCTTTTATCTCCCACACCCAAGAGACCCCCAAAGACTATTTAAGTAACATGCTAAAGGCATTCCCAGTAATATGTGAGCTGAACCATCCACCCCCTTAGGAACTATTTCATATCCAATACTACAAGCCCTAAAAAAGTTAGTTTCAGATTATGGTTTAGGAGCCCAATAGGCTTACTAGATTCCTTATTCAGTTCTTATGTTTTAACCCCTGATGATTGCTCTGCTGTGGCCAACCTGGACATCTCAGTAAAAACTGCCCCATAAAAAAGCCAAATAACCAACCTGCTATATGTCCACATTGTTGTAAGGGACAGGCTTATTGTTAATGCTGTATCTCTGTGATGCATTGAATTATTTTTCCTTTCCTCAGTATAACAAGTTAAAAGACCCAGAACAAATTCAAAACCTTGTCTACTTCAAAGTCCCTAGAAGTAATGTGAATGCCTGGCAGAATTTTAATGACACAGAGATTTACTGCAGATTAAATTTGGTTAAGTATTACTAAGTAATGAGGCAATTCATGGGACTATAAGATACTGAGGGAGTTTCTGAATTCAGTCTTTTATTTGTAATACTTCAAGCAATTTACTAACACAGTTCACATCATGTCGTGTTTCACACAAACAAATTAATGCATGTTGTTTTGGTTTTTTAAAAAAGTCCATACTATAAATATTTGTACCATAAGAATGCTGTATTGCAGAGAAAATTCACAAAACAAAAATGCTTTGGAAACAATAACAGTACTAAGTTAGCACCTTTCATTTTCCAAAGCATTCAACAGAAAGAATAACCAACTAATCCTTGCAACACTCCTTTGAAATTCATAAACTCCTTTTTTTACAGATAGGCCCACTGAGGTAGGATAGTAAAATTACTTGGCTAAAGCCATAGAGAAAGCTAAAACTAAAAAAATATAAAAAAATTAAAGGAGCATTGACAGCTAACATGTTTCCAGACCCACATCTTAAATGCTTCTTAATGAATAACCCATAATTTAAAAAAAATCCAGCATATTGAAGACCTATTACAGGGCTAGGGAGTGGGTTCTCCCTGCTTCTCTGTGCAGCACCCACCACACTGTGGCCAAGTGTAAGTTCTGTATGGCACATGCCCTCTACACAATAGCCTTATTTTTGGAATATTTACTTTCATTATCACATATTCCAGTAGTTCTTAAGAGTACAAATTCTTCCCACTGAGGAGGGCAATAGCTCCCTCTATACTGAAAGGCCACATAATTCTAGGAGAAGCCAAATAACTCTGGGTCTGTGCAAGGAATAAGTACATAGCTCAGCCATAAATGTGCATGACATCCTTTTTAATACCCAGACAGCTGTGCTGTGGCAAAAATACAGTCAGGCTTGCTTGGCTTGACAATGTATGAGTCTCCCCCATCCAATCAATCTGGATGCTGTAGCCAGAGCCATAACAAAAGCAGAACGAAAATTGCTGGTCCTCAGTATCCTGTAAGAGAGGGGCATCAAATGTGACCAATAGCTCTTGTCAAGTGCTATAAAAAGATGGGCTGTAGATTCACAAGGGCCAAGTAAGCAGCATTCATTAAAAACAGGAAGAAAAAGCAAACATGATGAGATTTGGCTTCAAGGTCAAATCTAAAAGCAGTGGTAGAGAAGCAGTTTAAGCCACAGAGAGAATTCATTACTACATGGGTGTCTCCATACCTTGGTCAGGAATTCTGGCCAGCACCTGCGAGTCAAATTTAACCCTCTGTAGATCTACTGACTTGCATGGAGTCTTTACTGAATAAATTTCTTAAAAAGCTCTGGGATGGTTACCTGAAGCTCTTTGCAATGAGAGGAATTTCAAGAAAATCCACATTACCCTAACAGTGAATTTAATTAATTTGTTCTCATCTCATTGAAGGTCTGGAACTGCCTATGCAAAAAGCTGTGTTAAACTTTCCCACCTAGGCTGGCAAGAAATTACACTGAATTTTGGGCTGTCAAGGGAATGAGTGAAAGAGAGAATGGCTAAGCAGGATTACCATGACAAAGTAATGCAGAGGGGTCACCTGGAGCATCTCAAGTGCCAGAACTGCTGGTTTTCACAAACAGCCCTATCTCTCTCATCCTTTCAAGGTATGTGCATTTTTAGAATTTGCTGCGTGTTAAAGAAGGAAGGTTTTAAACAGGAACGAGTTTAAAACAAAGCAGATAAAGAGAGGTGCTCATGCTTTTGAACGGTGGCAATCCAACCCAGGGAAAATGGTCTACTTATTTCAGAAGGCAATGGGAACAGATGGGGATGGAAAGGGGATGGGAAATGATATGGTCTGTGTGCCATAGGGCATATAGGGCAGCTCCTATTCCAGGCAAGATCAAGGGGGAGAGCTGCACAAAACACACGTCTACACCCTCCTGTGTTAGAGAAAGCTTGTTCCTGAGGGCTTAGGAAGCTGCAGACACAAGTAAGGCTCCAAGTCCAGGTTTTAAGTTCTGTGGGCACCCAGGAAAACCCTTAATATTCAGTGCCTGTATACATCTCATGCCCCCAGGGAGAACTGTTTGTGACCTGTGGCCTGAGCAACCTGACAAAGAGCTTGAGAGGGTCAGTGTTTCATAGAGATGGAATCAGGTGGGTGCAGCAACAAACTGCCTTAGAAATTAAAAAAAACCCCAAAAACAACACTGTAAAAGAATAGTAAAGAACTGACAGATTAAAGGAATAATATTTTCTTAACACACATTTAAGAAGATTGTCAGAAGATGCCTCACTCCAACCACTCTGAGCTTCTTAAGCAGGGAAACTACCCAGGGACATCTAGATTGGTGGTGAGAAACGTTTATGCAAACTATTATTTTTTTATTCCTTTTAGCAAATTTTTGAACAGAAGCTACAAAAAAACCCCAACATGGCAATCATTAACTGGACAAAAATAGGCATCTGAGCACTATAAAAGGGAGATTTTTGAAAGTCAGCCTGTGGGAGTGTCTTGCCTTTGGAATGATATGACCGATGGAAATGCAATTGAGCGCTGAACTGGCTGAGTTTGTTGTCACAAACAAACCCAAAGGGCAGGATCCAAACTGCAGCTTCAGGAGGTGTGGATTTAACTAATACAGTACTTCCAGAGCCTGCATCTGATCCTATAAATCCATATGCAGAGGGGGGAGGAATGTAGGTGGTGTTTGAAATAAGCCTGAAGGCTCTGCAGCCGTCTTGCTCAGTTGGATTCAACTCCTTCAAGCAAAATCTCTCTCCTGGTACACCTCTCACTATTTTCAGTGTATGCACCACTTAAACTGTGTTAAACTATCTTAAATACTCATAAAACAGTCATAAATAACCTCCTCTATATTCAGTGTAACATCAAACAGACACTTTTCATCTTTCCACCAAAGGACCATCTGAAAGATTCACCTAGGAAATGAATAATCACACTGCCACTTATAGGTGAGTAGAGAAATAAAAGACCATTAAGACTACTAATAATTAGAAAAAGCCTGCCCAGCTGGGAGTACTGGGGGATGCCAAGCTGACTATGGGCTGGCAGTGTGCCCTTGAAGCCAGGAGGGCCAATGGTGCCCTGGGGTGCATCAGGAGGAGCGTGGCCAGCAGATTGAGGAAGGCAATCCTCCCCCTCTACTTGGCTCTAGCGAGGCCACATCTGGAGTCTTGTGCTCAGTTCTGGTCTCTACAGTTCAAAGAAAGACAAGGAGCTGCTGGAGAGGATCCAGTGGGGGCTGCAAAGATGATTAGGGGTCTGAAGCATCTCTCTTCTGAGGAGAGACTGTGGGAACTGGACCTGTTTAGTCTGGAGAAGACCGAGGGGGGATCTCACCAATACATCCAAATATCTCAAAGGTGGGTGCCAAGGGGATGGTGCCAGACTCTTCAGTGGTGCCCAGCAACAGGATGAGGAGCCCTCAGAAACACTTAAAAATCAAGGAGAGTAGTGAGTTATTATTTTAGCAAGGCCTTAATCTATTTTTGGCCTCAGCTCCCAACCTCCATCCTCTTCTGTACATCCACTACTGACTTCTATACATTCACTACTGAGAACCAGGAGCTCTGTACACTATGAGATTGTTTCTGCAGATAAGTCAACCTAAAGAGTCACCTCCCTTTGCTTGCAGCAAAACTTCAGCTTTATGAATTCCTGCACTCATCTCACTGCCACAAAACCTTTTTGTTTTTAATAAAACAGATTTGGGGTTTTTTTTTTAAACAGCAGAAGTGACGCATATTCCAAGGTGGTTGCCAAAACAGTGCAAGGGAAAATTATCATACCACAGTACCTGGGGGAGGCAAAAATACATAAAGAAGAAAAATTGCCTCTTATCTTTTCATTCAGAGAGAAATAAAATGAAGTGCACTGAGCCTCAAAGAAGTATAGAGTAGATTGCCCAGTTAAGGAAGAAGTTAAATTACCCCCATAGCAGGGGAGGGAGAGCTCACAGCAGTAGAAACCTGATTCCTTTTATCTGGAAATCTCTGCAGCACTGCAAGCTGCACCCTTGGTCTCAGCAATCCTTTGTGGCCTTTTGGTCAGGACTTCAGACAGGCTCCTGAGGACATAATGCTCTATAGCTGTGACCCACAGTGCCTGTATTTTGGGAAAGCCTCCTTCTGCAGCTGCCACAGAACATCTGGGCCCTATCCTGGACATTCTGGCTTCTTTGTAAGCCTGCATTGTTATGGAGTTGAGAGCAACTCCCAGACCTTCCTACTGCTGAGCACCTTCCACAGTGAAAGTCTTCCCCCAGCCAGTATTTGCTAGAATTGCATCTGAAGGAACAAAATAGGAGTATCGTTTCTTCCCCTTTCTAATGTGCAAATATATGACTGAGCAGAGCCTGGGGAGTGGAGGGGAAGGAAGTGGGATGGGAAACTAATTTCAATTTGTGGAAGTTTCTCATATATGCTTTTGTTGTGCACTGCCAGTGCTCCACACCTCTCAGCTCCTCTAAAAGGCAGACCACAGGATGCCAAGAAACCAGGCAAAGGGAACCAGGCAGATTCCCAGCAAAAGTTCACTTGCTTTCTCATCTCTTTTGAATTCTGTCCAAAGAACGCTGTAATTTCTTGTCTGTTTTGAACTCTGTCCAAAGAAGGTTGTAATTCTGATGAATCAGCATTTGCAGGTAGGAAAAAAGAAACCATTTTGCTGGAGAGCTTCTCACTAGTCTATCAATCACGAGGTTGTGAACCTGGCATGCTTTCACTTGGTACTACTTTTAACACAAGTCAGTAAAACACTTTGCCCACAGGCTAAATCATATATTGGGTATTTCACATATACAGAAAAAAGTGGCTTGAGATTTCTTTTTTTGGAGGGGAATTACTCCTCCTATTTTATGTACAAGGTAAAGAATTGACTGACACAATTTTAGAAGCACCTAAAAGTGACCCAGTACAGCTTTCCCAATATATGACTCCTTCAGTTTTCAAATCTGAAACCTTAAGTCCTTCCAGGGGTAGGAATGATCACTATAAATTTTAGTGTGATGTAAATCCTGAGGATAGATACAAGGACTGTGAGACAGCAAGCCTTAAATCTGTCACTAGCGAGAAAACCTCCACCTAATTTCTGAGGGCACTGAGAAGTACATTTTTAGCTGCATTTTAAATGAATTGGGTGACTTTCTGCAAGTCACTTCACCTTTCCCTCAGCAAACACTCCCCTTCATCTCCTTGGCAATCTTGTCTATTCAGATTGCTAACTTTTTAAGGCCAGGACTGTGCTTGCACTAGGGATACTTAAAGAGGCTTCAGTTTACCAGAAGTTCTGTTTTACCAGAATATTACCACTGCAATTGATAAAGACTGAAGGAGGATTAACAGAGGCCATTCTAAAGCACTTAGGCATGGTGGGGCCATTTAGCAGGTAAAGGAAAACAGTTGTCTCTTGTTTTCTCTAACGGTGCAGACTCTTAAAAACTCTTTTTAGAATTGTAATAAATATTAGGGAAAAAAAAATCATAAGATCTCATGCTTGAAAATTTCATGGTAGTCATTGTTTAACAAGGAGAAACTTCCCTGAAAGACTGGAATTTACTATAGAAACCACTTGTGAAAAAGGCAGATTAAGTGATTTTTTTTTCCTTTGCATTCAATCAAAAAATCACAACACAGCAAGAATCTTTATCCTTCTATTTTCTTCATTTAAATAGATGAAACCTTATTCAGTACAACAGTGAGAGGTTAAGATGTCATTAATTTTGCTTTGATATTTGCTTGATGAAGACCTTTACAAAAACATAACCCAAATATTTCAGTTGTCCCATGGCAGCTCTGATTAAAAAATGGTTCAGCAAAATGAAATTAATTGTTAATGGGCATATTTCCTTTCCCCCCCCCTCTTTTTTTGGCCCACTGTCCTCTCATGCATGCCTTTTGGAGCATCTTATCATAGGAATAAATAGAATGAACTCTGGCTGCTTTGCAGATGAACGATTTCCCAATTAAAAATTTTAGCTTAGAAATATCTAATGGCTCTTCCTTCTTGGAAGCTGAGTGTAAGTTTAAGGTTTGACTTTGAGGCTAATCATTTAGTTTTACAGCACGGTGATGTCAATTAAAGAGATTTGCTTCACACTGAGTACAGAGCTCTGAAGTCTCAGACTACTAATGACAAAAAGATCTCTAGCAGTCTTCCTAGAAGTGGAATGAATGTAGCAGTTTTAAAATGCATAGTGCTTGATTAAATATGATGGTTTAAAACTAATTAAACCACTCATCACACTCCCCAGGGCCTGTATCCTGTGAAAAATTCAACTGGACTGCTTGGGTAAGTAAAAGAACTCACTTGGTTATGTCTGTGCCTGTTATACATTTTACAAAATTCATGCTCTAAACACATCCAACCCTTGTATTTTTGTTTTAAAAGGATAGGGGGGTGATAAACGTTTTTTAATAAAAGCAACTGAATTATTTTTACCATTTCGCTCTTGAATTATTTCCATGGTGAATTTCTTTCTTTCTGGCAAATCCAGTTTAGTGCTCATAAAATATATGTTCCCTTCGGGTGCACTAACCATCTGCCAGCATGTAGGCATGTCCTAGAACAAATACTTGAATCTGCGTTCTCCAATTTCACAAACAATATAAAATAAATTTCACAAATAATAGAAAAGCAATACTATCTAAGGGCTTCAAACAGATTTCCCATCTATGAGTTCCTCTTCAGTGAAACACCCTGGAGTTCACAGGTTACATGACAATAGTATAACTGCTGCCATCACCCAGACATGAGAATAGGCATGAGATAATGGTCAAAGATGCTAAAAACATAGAAAATATGTACACTAACTCATGTGCATGTGTTGCATCCTCCTGCATAGAAGGTTTGTGAATTGTGAAGAGATTTGTGAGCTTTTTAATTTCTTTGATCAGACACCTGTGTTAAACCTGAGTACAAATTCTATTTCTCTCTATGGCTCTGTCAATAAACACAAAACATCTTTTTACCTGTACATAATGGGTGTTTTCTGGTGTCCTACTTAAATCCTCAGAACCATTTGCAATATTTCTTCAAATGACTACAAGACCCAGTGTAAAGTGATTAAATTTCTGCTAAAGCCTTAGCTGGTCCCCAGACTTCACTCAGCAGCAGCAGAGCAGTGTTGGCAGCAATGTCTGTGGTGTGGAAACCACCTTTGTGCAGAATGTGACTGTCCTGTATGGATTCTTTGCACTCTGTATGATGAAGTTCAACACTTGTCTGTGTGTGTATCTACCAGAAAAATACTTGTCTACATGAAGCTATAAGCTAGCATCTTCTCATCTGAATACAATCAGGATCTCTGGCCATTGCTGTCCTTTTGCTTTTTTTGCATCCCAGTGTGATTTATTATTTAACTCACAAAAGCACAGAAATTCTCTGTGTAATTATTAGGTGCTTGCTCCCTACTGTATTGCTGTTACAGGTCTTAGCATTAATCACACAGAAAAGGATGGCATTATTTAACAGATATTGCCCCCTAGCAGATATCAAAGAATTACAAGTGCTGCCTATCAGGAAACAGCTTTTGCTGTTTATAGAAATCTGGGGAGTTCAGAGAGAATTTAAGATATTGCTCATTGAGATTAATAATAAGAAACATGATCCTGTGAACAGTTTCTCTAAAGATATGAACTCGTACACTCAAGAAAAGTGAGATGCTATTAAGGGTCACCGCAGTCCTGAAAATGTATTCCCTCATATCTCAAACTCCAGAGTGCAAATAGAAAGCACTACAAATTTAGTTTAAAAATACCTCAGGAAGTTTTAATGCCTTTGGGGACATGTCCCATGACTTTGAGCTTCTGGTTTTGGCACTGCTCTTGGAATCAGTGAGCTCTGACTACAGCCAGCTGCAAGCCTGACACACTGGAGGCAAGGTGGGAGGGGAAAACATGGATAGGAAAGAAAGACAATGAACTATTTAACATTAACAGTTCGAACATCTTTGAATCCTAGGAAGAAGGAGAGAACAGAGCAGACTTCTCCCTTGCAGCCTTTTCAAAATTTGTATTGATTAATGTTTAGTAAGTTTATTAGACCACACAAAACATTTGTTCTCGAAAATTAAAGGGATACCTCGAATTTACATCTTCATCTTTTTTCCATCCCCTCAACTGCTGTTACTTGATTATCATCAACTTTTAATTATTACTCAATATTATCTTGTGGCAGCACTCAGACAACCCAGATTCCCCCCAATCAGTGAATTTCACAAAATGCTGCATTCATTGCAAGACACTTGCCAACACTCGGGATGATGTGCAGGCTGCTGCAGCCCCGTTTGCTGGGCTGCCACTCACAGCTCACATTGCCTCTTGCCACCAGATGTCAGTGCTACCCAAAATCTACATGGCACACCGGCACTTCCAACCACACAGAGCTGGGAAACAACCTCTCCAGGCTTGAAATCTCACCATCAGCACAAAAAAGAAATAGCCATGGATGGCACTGCAAGCGAATCTCCTTGCCTGTGTTGTGGAGGTGGTGCTGTTTACCCACATTCTATGGGGTTTGCTGAGTTTGGCTCACTTTGCTCCTTCCAGCTTTCAATTCCGTGTTGGTAGAAAGTGCTACTGATCCAAGGAGATTTGCTTGTCTTTTAAATGTTTATTGCTTTTGTGTTTAGATAAGAGAAATGAAACATAAGCAAAATAAGGCTGATGTAAGCTCATAGAAGAGGGTTCCCTTTTGGGGGAGAACAAAAAGAAATTCTATTAAGTACTTTGTTTCCAGCTACTATGCCTTGGGAATTACAGAAACCATCCTTTTTTTAAACAGTTTTGTACTCTGGTCCCAAATACCCATTTCCTGTGATCAGAAACTTTTGTGGGATCCCTGAAAATAATCAGCTGACTTAACTGGATATGAGGGAGAGAGTCACCAGTGCTCCAAGTCCCGTCCCTTGCTGGGGAAGCACTCTAAATACCCAACTCCCACAACTGGCAGCCACAGAAATATCCATAAAAACAGAAAAAAATTTGAAAATATTGTTCAGCAAAAAAAAAAACTCTTTCTATAGGGCATGTTGAGAAATTTACAGATGCTTACTCAATATTTAATAGACCTTTGATTTTTTTTTAGCAACAAAATGTATTATCAATAAGTTTAATACTGCTACTAATAACACCTGTATTTACAGCAATGAACACAGTCCATAAAATATTAGTGGGAGAAGTTACTGTTCTAATTTATTAACACACTAAACCAAGACAAGGTCATTCTGAATGTGCACATATCTGAATAACTTTTAAAATCTGACTATCCCTGATTGTAAGCAAGGCAAGCTGCTGCTGAATTTCTGAAGTGTTTTTTTATTTATATTTAAATTACTATGAAATTATGAAGCTCTTCCTTAACTGATAATCATCCCTCTATTAATTATTCCAGCTCCACAATAGACAGAGTACTTTATAGTCTGATATTTCTAAATTGCTTTCATGTTCAATTACTTGTAATTATACAAACAAGTCTAAAATTGATGATCCATGCACATAATTATAGATTCTGCAACTCAGCATAAGCAAATAAAGGAAACTACCCTTATTATGACAACACAGTTTCTAATAGTCAGGCACTGCAAATTTAATTGCAGTAAAGGGTGGATAGTGTTATTATGTAATTAGCAACAAAACTGTTATTTCAGGATAATTAAACGATAATGTGGGCACTGGAGCTCGGGTTCAGAGCAATCTTTTTTTTAAGTAAAGGTGAAAGAGCCCTGCCAAATTTTTGGAAACTTTCATAATTTTCAGAAACTCATTTCATATTCTTTCCTCTTAGTCTGGCCATTTTACCACACTGACACAGAGAGGCTGGGCTTGCAGTAACCAAGATCCAAAGAATGAACCAAATACTCCATTGCCCTCCTCAGGAATACAGATGCCTCTTATAAGGGAGACAACCACCTCAGATTTGCAATAAAACCAGACTAGAAGGACTTAAAACCATGACAAGTGAAAGCACAGAAGGCACATACAAATTACACAAGAAGGAAAGTCACAAACTTCAATGAGGAGATAAATTCAAGTGCAATACAACCCCTCATAGGCATCTTCACATGGACTGTTTCTTTAACAGAGTTTATTTTCTGGGATATAAACTGAGTTACTGGGCCATGACTTGCAATCTCCCAGAAACTAAACCAGTCAAAATAGGAAAGTTTAACAATTGTGACTCGATTGATGACATTTGGTCTGAGTAATTCAGTGAGTTGTCCACGATTTTAATAACCTTTTACAAGGCATCCTTTTGCATTTATGTTTCAAACTTGCATGTCTTTAAGTCAATAACAAAACTGTTATTTACTTTAATGGTGCAGCATCAGGGCCCATGGACAAGATAAATAGACCTGATTGAATTTCATTTTCTGGATCATTAAAGCATCAGGGAACTAATTGATCCTTTATTTTCCTACATTATCAAGCCTTCTAGTGAGAAATAAGATCGGTTTTGAAACTTGAGTCACAAATTACTGACAACACCATCTTACTATAGGGAAAGGGACACTTCATTTATCCAAACAGAAAGGTAGCAGAAATTAGATTCTCATTGACAGTAACTCATCTGCTAATGGAAAACACTGTCACTTTGTAGCTTTACATGGCTGCCATGTACCTGAGTCTTTAAAACGAAGTCTCCCTAATCACAGGATATATTTAATTTTTAACTCTTTTCCCCCCTGCACTATTTCTTAACCCACAGCTAAGTCATGAAATATTGAAGGACGGGGATAAATGTTCCCGAGTTAAAGTGCATTTCCCTCTGCCTGCAGAAACCTTCGGAAGGCTGATTGGCTTTTAAGAAGTGGAGAGAGAACAGTGCTGGAGGAAAACAAACACTGGACAGTGGTGACCCAAGGAAATATGGTGTGATGGTGGTGATCTCAATAGCCAAACTAGTACGATGCCTTTCTACTGCCAAAAGACATCCATCTCTTCCTTCTCTCTGAAGGCAGCTCACTTGTGCAGTTTCCCTTGCCTGGCTCATTAATCTGGAAAAAAGTAGTGCTACAATAAAAAAAATGAACAGTTTACAAATAGCCAAGGCATGGCAAAGGAAGAGGGCAAGGCTTTCTGAGAGCTGGCAATAAGAGTAGAAACGCTGCTTGGGTGGGCAAGAGTCAATGGGTTAGCTCTGCTGCACCACAAAGCCTCCCTCTGCTGTGTCATGATTTGCTTTACTTTAAAAAAACTAAAACCAACGCACCAACCAACCCCCCCCCAAAAAAAAAAAAAAACAGCTTTACTGAAAGATGCTGTATCATACTGGGACAAACTTTTGGGTAAAAACAGCCCCACACAGCCAACCCTAGAAAAGGAAGGAAAAAACCAAACCCAACAATATATATTTACAATAGATAGAGCTGCACCGTGATACAAGCTGTCTGAAAACCTGCAAGGCAATCCCTCTCCCATGCAATGTCTGACCTGACCACGAGATGGAAGTGAAGTTTAAAAATAAAACTAAATCTGACCAGAGTGGAATTGCACCGACTGCAGCCACTGCTAATGCCATTGCTAATTGACAAGCGAGGGCTGTTATCAGCATGGGGATTTCTTAGCTCCTTGCTCTGTGCTCGGCAGCCTGGGATGCAATCAGTACAGAGTAAATATTGTACTGACAGGGCGCAGTGGGACTTCATTTGGGGACAAATAAAATGCAGCCTTTGATTCGTGCCTTGGGTTCTTTGGGTTCTCGACCAACACAGCACCGCAAGCTGCGATCGGTTGTGTTTCTCCCTTCCCACCTCTGGGGGATGATTATTCCTGAAATAATTAATCGGGAGACAAGAAAAGGCAAAGATCTCCTTATTCCTGAATGTTTAAAATTGTGCACAGAAATGTCAAACTAGTTCTGGAGCGATTAGTCAGTGAGTTGCCGTGCACAGAACTGGAGCTGAACACAATGAAGATTATCGCTGTGTGCGACCCCACAGAGCTGCGGCTGCTGAGGCACCTTTAGCAAACACAAAGAACCTGCAGGGGGAAGAGGGGTCCCCTTTTCTGTGTCCTTCTTGTGCAAGACAAAAGCTTAATGTTAGAGCAGGAACAGCCCACAGTGCTGTTTCTTTCAGAAAGACTGGGAGATTTTCTTCTTTCTTCTAAGGACTCCACATTCCCTCACACCCAGCAAAGAGGTTGGTAGTGCACATACTGAACAGATGGGGAAACTGAGGTGTAGAAGGATTCAAAGCCAGGTCCTCCAATGCTTTGGGGTGCTTTTCCAAGGATGTACAGGCCATGCCTAGAGTCACACAACCTGCAAGTTGTCCCTTGGTGTCAGGTTTGCACTTGCACATATCCTAATTCCATGTTGGGAGAGCCTGGAATGTGCTATACATGATGGGGTCCTACCACACTGCTTAGGATCAGCAGCAAAGAACTAAAAAGCAATGATTTCAAGGCCTTCCTTAAGCACTGACCTGCTCTTGGAGCACCTGGTGATTACAAGCACTAATCTGGTATCTCAAATCTGAAAGAAAAACCAAATCTCTATTTTTTACTACAGCATTCTTTATATTCAGCTCAGAGGTGAGGCTGAACCATATCCATTCCATGCATTGAAGACTGAGGCTGCAGACTAGATAAACCTAGTCTCAACCTGGCCATAAATGGGGAGAAGGATGGAAAGCATTAACCTGCCCTAAGGTATTTAGGGAGTGTTCAGAGCAATAATGTAGTTGCAGGTTCTCCCAGATGGCAAACCACATAGCAATCCATTACATGCTTGAGCCCAAACTACTTTTCAGAGATACCCTTCTAGGTATACCATTTATGTGTTCCTGTGTTTACCTTCCTGCTAAGCATGATTGAGATGGACAAGAACTAGGATGCATGAATGGAAATGTGGCCTTAGTAATGGAGAAAGGGCTGAAATGGGGAATTTGTCAAGGACAGGGCAAGTCCTTCTGTGGCAAAGAGATGCAGGAAAGCAAGTGGAAACTCCCCCTGCACAATATATAATGGATGTCTTTCTCTAGTACACATTTATAATGACCTTCTAAGTCCAAGATTATTCTGGTGCACCCTATATATATATATATATAAGGCTGGACACAGCCCAGAGCAAGGACCCATAAGAAGTCTGCTGCTCAAACTTTAAAACCTGCCTAGACAATAAGCTGGTTACATTTATCAAAACTCTGACCACAATTGCAATATGCTTTGAAAACCAGGCAGAGAGTAGTTTCACCCACAATGAGGAAAACAGAGTGGCACAATGATCAGATAAAGTTACTTTTGGACCTGCATAATTTTGCCACTTGGAGCAGCTGAATTGTTACTCTGAACACTTCTCTAAGCTGGCAGGTGACCTAGATGCTAGCAGAGGTGGTAAATAATTTCCTCACATAATTTCATTCTTGCTATAGCTGGAAATAAACTTAATGAGCAAATAACTGCAAGTCATAAAGCAGGACAATCTCCCTTCTCATATTAAATACCCAATCTGCAGTTTTCCCCCAATAAATATGGGCTGAGACAGCTACCACCACCAGAAACAGAGCATGCCCAGAATGCTCTGAAGTAATTTTAGTTCCTGGGGCCAAAGAGGGATGCCATTTTACAGTACCACTAATTAAGTATGTGAATCCTGAGCAGTTCTAGAAAAGAAACAGGGGTCCCAACATTGGAACACAGACACTAAACCCTCAGGTGGCTTAGATCCATTCAGAGTGAAAAATTACTTTAAAAGCTCACACAGCTGCATCATTTGATAAAAATCATGCTTACCATGAGGCTCTCCTTCGCTATTTAAAGCAAAATATATGTTTTTGCATATAGGTGCAGATAATCACACAGAGCAAGACACATCAATCATACTTCACAATAACCACCTCACTTGACATGCCTGAATCAGCCATCACTCACAGTGGGGGAAAAAAAAAGGTACGTCTTTTCCCCCCTCCCCTAGACCTCAACAGAATGCCTAATCAATGCATTTCAGTCACTCAAAAACATAACTATGCCTTGACAGGAGGCTTTAAGTTTGAAAGTGTCTCAGGTAATAAAGTACAAAACTCTGAAACATTGTACCTTGAATAAGCACCTGAAAGCCTGAGCCTGAATCATCTGAACATTCAGTGTGCAAAAAATAATACCACAGGCTGTTAGGTTGTTTCATTCTTCTTCTTTTTAACCAAAATCACAATCTTCAAATCCAGGCTCCGGCTTTGAGTCTTCTGTAACTCATTTGCCTATTCATTATGCAGGAACTTGAGAGTTGATCATCATTATAGCTGTTCTAATTGTAACTTACAATCTTTAATCTCTGAGCCCTTCAAAAGATGTTTGATGTACTGCATTTAAGAGCCAGGTGCTGAAACAGACAACAGGCAAGGCAGGGGGAGATGGGGGTGGAGGAGAGAAGGGAAGCAGAAGATAAATTTAACCTTTTTTAACCAAAAAGATGAGTCTGAAAACCAAGGCTATGGAAAATCATGCTGGATTTGATTTACAAGTTTCGGGGAGAATCAACATAATCAGAAGTTTGCATTCAGCTTCTCTGCCATAACAAGGGCACAGCTCATGTTTTGCATGGAAATTGCATTTTTTTCTGTGAGAGATGAGGCCAGCTCACACTCATGCAACAGGGATACCTTTATGGATGAAAACAAGATCTTAAATGGAGCCATTACTGACCTGAAAGACTAGGGAAGAAGAGCAAATGAGCTATTTGTTCAGGAAAACCAGGCATATTTATAAATTTATAAAATTACATTAGCATCAAGACTTTTGTGGATTTTTATTTTTATAAGTAGTTAATGACAGAATATTGGATACCATAAATGCAGTAAACCAGGTTTTACAAACAACATGAAAGTATAGATGCTTTTCAGTACTGAAAGGTATTGTATATCTTCAAAACTAACATGAGATCTAATTTGGTGAGCAGTGAACCTGAGCTAGAAGGTTTCTGTCTATTTCTGTCTAGTTGTGAATGTCTTCGAATTTCAAGAGTTTTCAAATGTAGTTTCTTACTTTGATTCTTAGAAATACAGCTTTGATTTCACAGGACAGATCATTGCAAGAAAAAACCCCAAAGAAAGCACTTAATGGAAAAATACTTATAACAAAGTTAATATGACCAAGATGGACTGTATATTTTAAAGATGCAAATCAAATCCCTATATAGTGTAAGCTAATGCTTCTTTTATTTATCACAATCCCCTAGAAATATTTACTGTAACTCAGTAACAGGATGAGCAGAGTGGTTTGATGTGACCTCTCAGTGACTGCATATGAGTACTAAAGAAATGCATATAAATCAAGTCTTGATTATTTAGACTTGACTGCGTTTCTTTCTATTTCTTCCAATATATAACAAATATAGAGCACTTATTAGATACAGATGTCATAGCTCATTATACTTAGCTTAGTGCTCTGGGTCTATTTGTTTATAGGCTGCCTATCCCTGGAGTTGCAATTTCAGCCCTGGTATAAGACCTTGTGTCAGGAAGGGCTCATATTTTTCTTTTATAAGGGTATCTGAAGCTAGAGATAGAATTTGTGTAGGGGAGATTCAGTGCTGAATCTATCCATTTTGACAGACTGTTTTACCTGGTTTTATTTCCCTCTAAAAAAAAGCAACACTAGGAACTGCTGTACACTGCCTTCAAAATAAAAATAAAGCTGTCCTCAAAGGCAACATTAAGTATTAGCAATCCACGGAGGATTTAAACATCAAGAATAGACTCACTTGCACCTGAAATTCCTGGTTCATTGGTTAAGAACATGGTCTAATTGATGCAGTTATTATTTAGCCCCTTCTCCCACAAAGTTGGTCACTTCCTATGAAAGCAGCACAATTAGCATGGTATAAAACTGCAAGAGGTGGGGAAAGGTGGCTTTGTGTGGCAGGAATGAAGAATAGGGAACTCATCACATCCAAAGGCTTGCAGTACACACTGTCCACATGTTTTGTGAACTTTTAAGCCATATAAATGTGTGTGATCTGAAACAAGCCTTCCTAGATTAAGTAGTTCCACCCCCAACCCCCAAATCTGTATTTTGCCCCTGCCTTGTCTGGCCTAATCATGCTTGCTGATCAAGATTTAAACTAAAACACTTTGGGTTAATAAGACTGACATCTAGCCAATCCTTCATACTACTGAAAAAAGCTTCAGGAGAGGTTTCCGTGAGCAGGATAACTGACTCTCTATCATTGCATACTGCCCTAGAGTTATAAAAAAGGCTCCAATTCTTGCACTGCAGCTGCAGAAGCAAAGTACAGGACCCCATGGAGCAAGTGAGGCTGAGGAGCACAACAAACACAGTGAAGACTACAGAGCTCTGCAGTCATGGATGGTGGCACCATTCAATGGGGATGAAATGCAAGGAGAGCCTGAACCAGGGGAATTCAGAGTGATCACTGATTTTCCTCACTGCATGTCAAAAGTAGGGAGGATTCATCAACTTAATTTTTGCAAAGTGTGACATCTGTCACACAGGACAGATTTATAGAATCAACTTTCAAATGCAAAAAAAGTGATTTAAAGGCAAGATTTTATATAATGCAAGTTCTTTTATCACAGAGACACAGAGTAATGCTGAAGAATGCATCTAGTTAAGATGAAAACAGCATGGAATGGTGGCCTAAGCAAATAATGTTCATTAGCAATTGAGGGATTTGAAAGAGATTTTCATAGATAGGAAAAAAACCCCACAGGGGAATTCTCATATAAAGCCTTTAAAACCCAACACACACACACATCTGAAAGGCCTTGCTAGTGAGGGATGAGCAGATTATTCAGTTATCCTCCTTCTCTGGATTTGAGAGATGGGATGGAAGAGCCCCATTTAATGAGTGCAGGCTGAGGGGAGCACTACACAGACAATGTCTGACACTGCAGCACCAATTATACAGAGGGACCATCAAAATGGGCCTCAAAGGGATGGCAGGAGACCTGGGAAACTGCTGGGAATGGGAGAGTTAAAATGAAGATAAGCACAACAGATGCATCTCAGAAGAACTTCTCAACTCAATAAATCTCTCCCTTAAATCCAGAAGGTTGACCCTCTTTTCCCCCACTTCAAAGCACAAAGTGGGAGAAACAGAAGAGAAAATAAGAAGACAGAAAAAGTTGTGTAGGAAAAACAGGAAAATGAGGGATTATTTGCTTCTGCAGAGAACAAGGAGCTCAACCCACAGCACACAGGGATTAGCTACACTGCATAATATGACTATGAAAGCACTAGAAATCTCAGTTGTTTTATTGGAGAGAAAAAGGGTATTAATTGTTAGCTCTTCAAGGTACAATATGTTGGTGCCTAGAAAGACTTTCTGACAAGCACTGCAGGGCACATTATGACACTGTCCCTGCACACAAGTGTTCACAGCACAGCTGGAAAGCTCAGCTTCAACATGCAGATACAGAATGTAACTGCAGATAACATGCCCAAAATAAACACTATACATTTCATGCCAAGAAGAGACCCTGTTCCTTCAATGCACACACACATGTGCACACATGCCCACCCCCAGGGGCCTGGTAATTTTGTGGGCCCCAAGGAAAAGCCACATTTGAGAGAGAAATCTGAGGGAGGAGAGCACCAGGAGTTCTGCACTGCTTTGTGCAAGGATGCGTAATGGAGAGAGGAGAAGGTGTGGAGGTGTTTGATAGGAGATGGGAGAGAGGAGAGAGGAAGTCTGGCTGCAGATTGCAGCTTTGGGAAGTGCAGTCAAAAAAGCAGCCAGGCAAAAGGAGGGTGAAACTTCTGATTGCTTCCCTCTGAGTTTGCCCACTTGGCTCTGGTAGGTGCTGGCTCCTTCCCTCCTGGTTCCTCTCCTTTCACTTCCTTCCATTGCCCACCTTGCCTCACCTCAAACCAGGGGAGCTGACTACTAAATCTAAGCAGCTCTGCTTCACACAAAATACATCAAACCCACCTCCATCAGTTCCAGCATGTTGTTCACTGTGTCTGCCCATCCCTCCTCTCTGCATCTGTATTCCTATTTACTCTGGATGCCCTTTGGGTTGTTCTGTGCTGCAAGTGCTGACCATACATAAGACTACATTTCCATGGCTACTGGACACATTATAAACCTGAATAAAAGTGTTCTGAGAGAGGTCAATGGGTTGATAGAAGACAAAAAGTAGCTCCAAAATGAGATAAATAAGTTGCTGAGCAGAAAGGATCCAGAGAGTGCAGTTGGCAGTATTGGAAACCTGATCCAGAACAGCAGCTTCATTTCTTTGTTGTAAGAAACAAATGTGAATGGCCAAGCCAGCATTTTAAAGGATGAAGGTGCAGTAGCAAAGATAGAATAGAAGAAAACCAGAATTTTATTGGTGCAAAAATTGAAAGCCCCACAGAATTACTACCCTTGGGTCACATTCATCATGATGTAGACAAAGAAATTTATAATTAAATTCTGTGCATCCTGTAAAAAAAGATTCTCTGGAATGAATTTATTATCAACAGCCAAATATTCCTGTTTTATCTTCTCTCTCAAGAAAATACAGCCTTACTGTATACTGACAATTATATAAAATATTTGTTGTTTTGTTCCCCCTTCCCAGACTGGAAAGAATATAACAGAGGAAAAAGAATTAATCATAGACTTGAGCAGAGATAGACAAGTTTGAGTGATTTTAAACTTGTGACATAAATCATGGTGACCTGTCAGGGTATTTGTTGCCATGAGTGACTGGCAGGCTGCCCAGGCCCACGAGAGCCCATTACACCTGTCAAGAACCAACTTAATCCTTTCAAATACCTTTCTAAGGATGCTATTTTTTTGGCCAACATTGCAGAATTTCTGTATAATTATGGCAATTTGGTCTGAACTGGATATACCTCTACTACTAAACACATTCTGTAGGATCTAATGAACTAAATGAATTGAAATAAAATGGCTACAACAAAACAACAACTAGGGGGAAAATTTGATTCAATTAACCAGAAAAAGCAGTGGATACTCTATCTTTTTGAGCCACTTCTATGACTATGATTATTGCATTATGAAGGGACAGCAGGGTGGATAAGTGTTATCATTAAAGAAAAAGAGCAGGTAAGACAGAGTTCTCCAACTGTTCCTGCTTTAAACCACACACTGTGTTTCAACTTCTCCTATAAACTGGCATTTCTAAAAACTGTAATATTTAGAGGGGAAAAAAACAACCCTAATGACTCTGTGCATAAGCCCAAAAAGCATATGCCTGTACCCAAAAGAAGAGGATCACCATGCAGGGCACGGCATGGAGGAAAACCAAACAGGCTCTGAATGCCAAGCATGAGAGGTAAAAATAGCAAAGTTTCACACTTTGAGATATGATTGATTTTTACACACTTCTAGCTCTCATGGATAGTCATTCTGCCATACAGGCTTCCTAAGAAAACAAACAAGATCCATACATTACATTTTTCAACTTTAGAATTTAATTTTTCCCCACACATAAGACACTTGGCAATCTTGTTAGACATAAAACTGAGAAGTACCATGGCTGAAAAGACATTATTTTAATAGGAAAATTTATCATCTTGCAAGGTGATAACGCCTTGAATCACAGAAGCATGGTCAGTGTGTAGTTATGGGTTTCAACTTTAGTTTTAATTAGGCCTTTGTATTTCTTTC
Organism: Xenops minutus; assembly: GCA_035221455.1. Taxonomy (NCBI): domain Eukaryota; kingdom Metazoa; phylum Chordata; class Aves; order Passeriformes; family Furnariidae; genus Xenops; species Xenops minutus. The sequence continues at coordinate 61,656,771 of JAWWEE010000074.1, forward strand.
CTTGCCTGTAATCTTGAACTCCCTATTTACTCTCCACTAGTATTTCAATTCTGGGTTTCTCATCATCCTTATTTATAAATCCAAATACACACTTATCTAAATCACTCATATACCTGATGGCTGTAGAAGTGCCAGCCCTCTCCCACCCCTGTTTTCACATGGATCAAAACCCCCAATACACCATCACACCAGGCTGATCATCATAATTTGGTAGCACTTTCAGTAGGAAGTTAAAACTCAGAAGCAGGAAGAATCAACATTTAACTTCAGGAAATCCTCCATTTGAGCACCTCAGAAAAAAGCCAAAGTCAATGTTCCTGTTTCCCAGAGAGAGGGGGTTGATTTCCAGAGCTGAGACACCTTAGCTTTTCCACATACTCAAAAATGATAATGATTTCGATAAAAACAGTTTCCATTCTTAACACACAAGAAAGTTCCACAGCCCACAATACATTTTGAAGATTCTGTACAGGCTATATTCATTTTCTTATTAGAAATAAACCTATTTTGCTTGTCAAGGCTCAGTGCAAGCCCACTGTATTTCCTACTTTTAATCAGGTATCCTTAAATTTGCACTGTATTTGCTAGTAAGTTACAGAACAGAATGGCTGAGGCCCCCATGAATGAAGAGTGGGTGTAATAAGGAAGATGGAGTGAAACCTGAAATATTACAGGTACCCGACAAATTAGACTGTGACTGAAAGGTAGCAGCAAGTAGGAGGAAACCCCAGAAAAAAAACTACCAGTGTTTTTTAGAGCTAGAAGGCCACAGAAGTCTAACAATTATGCTTTCTGTGAAAATACTACCCTTCTAAGCTGTTTATGTACACACAGACTGCTCATTCATGTTTTCCTTCGGTTGGCCAAATGTATCTTGAGTTGATTTCATTCTCCAGCAACTGGATACCTACATTTATAGAGGTGCCTGAGATTGCCAAGCCAATGTGCCAAGGGTAAAGCAGCTGTGGCCATCAGCATGATGGATATTTGCACACAGCAGCTTCTCTGAGAGGAGGCTACAGCAAGGTGGTGTTTCTTGCAAAGGTTGATCCTGAGGAGAATAAATCTCTAATTACACACCCTGAAGTGCTCTGGGCACCTCCCTGCACCTCTCGGTGTTGGTCACAGCCCAGCACTGGATTAGATGGAGAGTAAAGGAATGTTGGAGATGAAGGAAAGTATTTAGTATGCAGATCCAGGAATCTATCACTGAGGGAGAAATTCTTAAAGTTCTACCAAAGCAGAACACTGGTTTTGATGTCTCATCATTGCTCTAGTTCCTTATGATGGCATCAGAGACACAACAGTGCTAGCAAAGTATTTAAGCCCTGAGATCATGCCCTATGCTGGTGGTCTTAAACAGGCCCCCATTATGAAGTGCTGAAAAGTTCTGATAAGGTAAAAGAAAGCTATAACCAAAGTTTAATATAGTCTGCATTGCCTGAGAGCAAACATATTAATCAGAGCTAGATAATGCCCACACCTCAGCAGTTTTAAGAGGAATTGGAGAGGATTCATACTACAAAGAAAACAAGCTCAATAGAAAGGTTATGGCAGTTCTTTACCAGATAAGACTTGGTTTTTGGATGTAATCATTCAGAAAAGGGTAGTTTGAAAAAGAAAAATGTGTACACATGATTATCAAATGCAGTACAGACAACAGTGAAGTGATTAAGCAGTGGGGAAGCAAAATCTTGGAAGAATTAGCTCTTTAGGCCAGACGAGCATCAAGCAGTTTATTTCAGCCCACCCACTCTTCTTAGTGCAAGAGATTATGCAAGAAGGAGGGAGGAGTGTGCACACAGGGACGGGAGGGAAAGCGTGCATGTGGGTGTGTGCATGCCAGAAAGATTTGCTAGTTCTTCCTAGTTTTACTTAGGTGTGAAGTAATGCAAAAATAGGGGTTTTTTTTCCCTCTTGACACATTCACGCATTTGCACTCCAGCTCAGAAAGTTGAAAGGAAGGGGAAGAAATTAAGTACTGGGAGAAGTTCACCAAATGGTGGTAGGTAGAAAGCCTGGGCTTACCATCATATGGCAAACAGGAAAGGAATTTTGCTCTACCAGCCTCAGCACAGAGACAGATATGGAAAGTGAAATGTAACTAATTCAACATCTGGTGCAGCTCACAACAGCCTAAGGAGTCATGATAAAACATCAACACGTTTGCACAAGAATAATGTGTACTGCATGCACCAAATCCTCCAAGCAAACACCTGTCCAGCTTGTGCTCACATCTTCACCTGACATTTAAAGTTGTCTAATGACCAAAACATGAGTAAATGTTCCCAAGAGGAAAGGAGAGTGTCTGTCTGTGTTCAATTAGTTTGGCTTCTCTGGTGAAACTACCAGCAAGAGCGACAAGTAAAACACAAAACTGTAAGGAGCTAACACAGGTCTGTTGAAAAGGGCCATAAATTCACTTCGGGTGGCCTTGTGCCACATGGGCAAGTGACAACAACTGCTGTTCTCAGGAACCAACATCAGAGCCAGCAGAGACAGAGCCTTAAGCTCCAGCACCATCAGTTGCCAGTGATGGGGTTTCTCAGGTGAATTCTTTATTTCTACAACTTGCTTGACTTATCTGGTTCTGCTATACCTGTACTTTCTCAAGTTTTGCAGTCTAATTTTCCTGCCTTGAGGGGAAAAAAAACCCAAAGCACAAACCCACAGCTGTAGATTTTCTCAGGATTTGGGAACATATCTCCTGCAAGTTTATTACATCTTTGTGGTATTGTTTCTTCAGGACTATATGAAAGCTTCCGAAAAGCTGCAGTTTCAACTCTAACCTCGCAATTATTTCACTAAACCTTCCTCTTGTAGGCAACAAGCTGCTAGCTGGTAACCTGTATCCTTAGAGTCAGGTCTCTGGTGGCTTCTTTTCTTCACAAACCCTTTTAAAAGGGATATGAAAGAAAACCAACACACTTTAATCAAAGCCCATTGCAACCTGATGATATTTACTGCCTCCTGTAAGTTAATACTCCTGAACAAAAAAATTCCACCACCACAAAAAAGCCCAAACAGCAAAATTTAGACTTATGTAGGATATCTCATGCAACAAAAATGCAGATTGTATCCCATAAATTTAATAGAGCTGCATTGAGATGAGCAGACTGACAGTTTTCCTATCCAGCTGATATGATCTGCATGAAGTCACCTGGAACATGTTATCACTGGGAACCAGAGTGAAAGCACCTATCAATGAAATTGTGTAGAGTGCTAAATTGATTTTTTTTTTAATGGGAAGGATGATAAAGAAACATTTCATATGAACTTCTAGCAAAAAAAATAGGGGTAAGAAATAACAGCATGTGATCTCTCAGAGAAAGTACACTATAGACTATTGTAAAATAGCACCACTGAACTGCAATTGATATTATTCCATTTCAATGGCCCCATTAGATACTTGTTGAGGAAATGGAAGAATAAGCACATCACCCAGCACCCACAGCACTCAGTTAGGCAGCTAACCTTGAAGCATATTACATGAAAGACTTAATAAAACAAGAACTTTCCTGTATTTTATTTTCAGGTGCCCAGGAACTCCTGGTGCAGAGCAGATGGAAAAGAGGCACCTAAGGCAGGGCTGTGATATCTGCCTGGCAGCATGGCACATGAAAGCCACAGTAGAAAGTCCAGACTTCTCTTACAGATTTTTCCTAAAAAAAAAAATTGACTGGAAGGGAACTCCATCTGCAAAGACCCACTTTCACAATGAAACCTGTTACTGCATCACAATTCTTTTATTTTATAGTCTGCATACAAACTTAACACACACAAGCCTTCTATATCCCTTTAATTGCACCCTGTGAGAGTCCCTCTCATTTAGCATCACCATTTTATTTTGAAAGCCTTGAGGTGCTAGCCAAAATTATAAATCCATAGTATTCTGCTTTCTGATAACAGCAATCATTCAGGTAGTTAATTAACATGTTCCTTCCCTCTCATTTTTCTCTTCCCTTTCCATGCACAAGGTTGTTAATTACTGATATCCTTTGTGTGGGCAAGAAGATTGGGCTGTCTCTTCAGCACCTGCCAATGCTTCTTTGACTGATATAAGGAAGAAAATCCCACTGAAATGACTAGGAGTGGATACATTGGCAAGCCCTGTGCAACAGTGGGTGACTTCCCATGCAAGCAAAGGGCTGAATTCCTTCCCTCTGAGCCCAGAGGAACAGCTGGGATCAATCTCACCCCTGGAATAGCTTGGAGCACATCACTGCTCATTTCCCATATTGGGTAACATATGGATTAACCTCTGGGGCTGAAGCAACATCCTGGTTTTGGGACAGGATCCCAAGGTGGCCAGAACTGTCCCCTCTGCTTGAGAAAGTGTTCTGTGTGTGAGAGGGAAGGTGCAGCACAGGCACTGTGAAGGAAAACAGTCTAACTAAGCTTAAAGACTTAGCCATTCCCTCTAGCATCCTGCTGATTATGCTCCCAAGGCTATAGGAGAACAAGAATGGGAAAAACCTAAGGAAGAAAGACAGAAAAGGGAGAGATTTGCATTTCAGGAAGTTCTGGACAACACCATAAGACAAATCTATTTGGATCACTAGGAGTCATCTTCCTCTATTCATCAGATCCCTATTTCAACAGAGTAGTTTTGAAATCTGGTTCATATAACAAGTTGGACAAGTCTGAGATGCTCCTGCAAGACAGGTATCTGCAGATTTCAGAAGTGACTGGTTATGGCTTTCTTCACTTACCTTTGCCTGCCAGTCATTCTGAACAACTGTAAACAGTCATACTATTAATAATATCTAACTCTATATTAACACCCAGCTCATGCCATACCAAGTTTCTCTAATACGCTTAAACAGATGCATCAACTTGCTTTGAAAACAGGCAGCTTCTCTATATAATGCCCAGGGTTGTAATTACAAAGGTAAGAATGGGAAAGGACTGAAACAAAATCAGATATTTCATCTGTTCTATCTTGCATCAGCAGCTTTTGTCCTTAAAACCTTTTATATCCTGATGAAAACACTGCATGTTCTTCTAATAGCATTTCTTAAGAAAAAACAACTAGAAAACATTTAATATTTATTTGCAGTCTGATTCAAGAGGCTGGTAAAGTCGCTTTCCATTGTTTCCCTTGTCTATTCCCCCTCCAGCTAAATGCCCTCATTACACAGGGTGACCTAGAGCTGATGAAATGTAGATCCTATTTCACTCCACAGTTACAATCAAAGCTCAAATCCCCAGCTGAGGCTAACATGCACAATAAAGCCTAAACAGGAAGGCAGGCAAACATCCAAAGAGAAACTGTTAAATACAGTACAGCACAAGTTTGTCCAGGGATAAAAAAATTTCATTGTCAGATATTACAAAGATTTTGCCTTGGAAAGGAAATGCATCACTAAAATTTTATATAAGAAAACAAAATATTGCTTGATTGCTTGTTTTTAATTTTAAACATGCCTATTGGTATCATGGCTTGTCATATGTCTTCCTGGATGGAGAAATATGTTCCTGTATTGATAAAGGAGATGAAAAGACTTTGAGGGCCTGAAAGAATTCCTGTTCCTTCCACTTATTTCTGTTCATCTAATAAAAAGATCTTTTCTCTCTGAAAATATTATCTCACTTAAAAGTAAAAATTGTGTTGATTTTATGCCTTCTACTATCTGACTGCAGCAAAATCATATTTGCATTGTTGTGTTTAAAGAAAAGGACATAATCCTAAGAAACCAGGGGTTTGATAACTGTATGATGGAACACTGCACAATGAAAATAATCTAGAAACCATGTAAATTACACAGTTTCACTGAAATAAACTATTACATCTGGGACTTAGGTGCCAGTTAAGCCTTAGGCAGTTATCAATGACACAAAACTATCACTGAACAAGAGATCAGGTGCTGTGAGAGAGAGATCACACATTGACCACAGCTCTGTCAGTCCAAAGTCCTATCAGAACTAATGGCATTGCTAAGCCATGAACATTAAGAAAACAAGATAACAACCTATTGTGAGTCTCTGCAAAATATTTTATGGCCATACCGATGAATCAAACTTCATTGCTAAGGGGAACGTCATTATTTCCCTCTTCTCTTTAGTAAAGCTGGATATTAAACCAAAAAACATTTTGTGTGTCTACAGTTATGTTTAAACTGTGTCCAGGCAGTGATGACATTTGCAATAAAAAAGTTAAAAATAATGACATGGGACACTATGAATATTGACATGTACCAAATCTTAATGGTTTGAAGAATAAAATAAAAGGATCTAAATTAATAAAGATGTTAACAATGTTCTGTTAAAGAAGACTGTAAAGACTCATGAGGTTTGAGCTAGAATAAATGGCCACACTATCAGTGTTTATGAAAAATGTGTCCAAATAGGCTTGGAAGAAACCAGGAGTAAGAGAAGTACCACTTTATTTTACAGTAAAATTCTTACTACCTTGGCATTTTCTCTCTAAGGGTACCTGGCATCATTTATTTCCAAGAAAGATTTGTCAAAAAAAGTTCCTCCTGACAAATAAAATCATGGGTGTCTTCACTGGTGGCAAGCTAAGTCATTCTCCTTTGAACAGAATCAACCAGGATTTGAGGAAATAAAAACAAAGACCAAACAAACTCAAAACATATGAAAACAATACAGCAGAAGTTTCTTTTCTAGAACTTTTAGGTCTAAAAATACAAGCAGTGCCTGACCAAAAGCTGCTAGTTCAATTCACTAACTATAGCTCAGTTCTTGAATGGATCAGTTAGTTTTGAACACAATAAATTTTGGTAAAATTGTTTCTCCCCTGGCTGTAAAGCACGGTGATAATTCCTAGCACTCTAATGTTAAATAAAGCCATCTTTAACAAGGAAGAGAACCAGGGAGAATGCTTTCTGTGTGAATGCATTCAACACTCATCTTGAACAGTGGCCAAACTTGTTCCTTCTATGTATTAACAGATGCAGGACAACCAGAAAAGGTACAGAAAGAGAGACAATCAAAGACAGAGCAGATTGCACATAACAATCAATTAAACAGACCAGGGCTCTTCAGGATCTAGAGAAGTGTGTGATGACTAAAATCCTCATTAGCTTGCACCAAGTGAATAGGAAATGACTGCTCACTGTTTCTTCTAATAGAAATACAATGAAATCAATAAGATCAGCATGTGGCAGGGCCTAAACAGGAAAAGGAGGCTTTTTCATGCAACACACTATTTGGCAGTGGAACTGTGTGCTAGGGGAAGACATGCTAAAAACCTCCCAGCTTCACTGAGCATTCAGACAAATAAATGTAAGGGGGGGAAATGTATCTATCAGGGGCTATTAAACATAGAAAAGCTTATTTAGCTCATGTAGTCTATAAGCTATAAATGTCCAGAGGCCAGTACTGTGCACTGGGGAAGTATTACTTTATACTTACCTCATTATTGTGCTCTTTCCTAGGCATCAGCTATTAGGTGGTATTAAAAATAGACTAGGCTAAATGGACTTTGTCTGTAGCAGAATGCATTTTATTATGTTTAGAAAATAAAACCTATTCAAAATGCTGCCATGAATCTCAATTGCACTCTCATTAATTCACATTCACAGATTGCCTGACATGAGACAGGGGTTAAAAACCACCAAAGAAATCCAATAAATCTCATCTATTAAAAATATTAAAAGTTAATACCTAGTATGCATTCATTCATTTGGAGTTAAAGTGTGTAGACAATTATATATTGTGCATATGCCAGTTTAGCAAAGTAACCCTGACTTTCAGTACAAGAGCTTTATCAGGTTGTAAATCAGCATGTTTTGAATGGTCATGTGTGCCCTAAGAATGCATGCTGCTTCTGGAAAATAACTAGCAAGTATAAATGAAACTGAAAACAAAACGGAACCATTTATGTAAGGGATTTCTGCTGGGTGATTAAATAATCTATTTTAATAATGATTTCAAATCCATCAACTCTGCCTGTAAATACATTCCTTTCGTTTAGAAGCTATTTACAAGAAATACAAATTCAAGAACTTCAGCAGACTGTCAAAACTAATATAAAGTTCTTAGGCACTAATTAGTTATAGACAAAAAACCATAAGCTGTCAGCACATTTTCACCAGCAACTGTTACTAGAATTTTTACAGATAAATCAGCAGTATCAGCTTTGCTGTTTTTATCAGCAGCCTGGGAAAATGAAGTTTACTCTTCTCTGACCCAGTGGGCACAGAACAGTTCCCTTATCTTATAAGGGGTACCCCCAAGTGATGGACACAGCCCAGTGGGAACGATCCCCATACTGCACTGACTCCTGAATGAGATTGTCTGGGAGAGTTTCTGTTGGCTACAGAAAAGGGGATTCATCCAACTGGGGACAAGCACTCAGAAATAAGTCCTTTTTAACTTGCTGGTGTAGACACAGCCATAGAGATCATAAGGAGTGGAAGAACTGAAAGATTCCACTTTATACTGTGCCCTCTTCTTCAACAGCAAAGACTTCAGTGGCAGGGAGCAAGTCCACAGAAAACCCTTTTCCTGCTGTGGGACCACATGAGATGGTTAACATCAGATCCATTCTGTCCCTATACCCTGCCCTATTGCTATCACCAGCAGGAAAATCCAGTAAAAATTACTATCTACTGAAAAGGATAGAGGAGACAGTTTAACAAGAGGGAATATTTGCAAGGACAGAAGAGGCAGCTGGGTACTCAGTAAGTGCTGAGAACCTAAATCTCACTTGAGACTCTGACCCAGCCATTAACCACCAAGCACCCCCAGTAGTAAACTCCTCTATGGAAAATATTTATTGAAAAGTAATAAGCAAACACTAGCATGCCTGCTAGATAAAGACCTGATGATGATAAACCCCTGGTGTTGTAGCAAAGAGGTCCGAGGCTGCTCTGTGAAGGGACAGTGTTACTCTGGGGAGGACACAAGAGACTGGCCTTGTATTTTCAGTCATTACCATTATTTTTCCTCCCAGTCTCATTAGCACTATTTATTTAGAGCAGCATCTGCACACAATCACAAAAATAGAGTCAAGTGTGCCACTGTCTTTTCCCATGTGTGCTGTTAACTCCAATTTTTCAAACAAGTAGTCTGTGTGCACCAGCACGAAGAAAATCTATTTTGGGACTGCTCTAATCACTGGGCACAAACAGGGATGAAGTCAGTGGCCTATGCACTTGCAGGCAGCACCATTTGGACAAAGTGGGAGCACAGCTAGGCAAGCATATAGTCAAAAACATTCCTAACTCAAAAGAAAGAAAAATTAGTCTTCAACTGTGGGAGTTTTTTTCAATCAAAGAAGAAAGTTCAGAGTGGTGTTAGACAGGTGTTAAGTAATGTGACGTGGAAAGGAGAAAGGGACATGAAAGTGTGATGAGCTATTTTCTTAAACACCAAGTGACAAAGTATCCAGACAGAATATTAAAATAGAGGCCAATGGCTGGATTTCTTGGGTACTTTGGAGAAGCAAAAGGAACATTTGGTCCTGAGCAATTAAAAGCTCTCAGAGAGTATCCATTTTCTCAGGCATTCTACAAAAAACCCCTATATTTTAATTTGGAAGGGGCCTCCTCCCTGCTATCAGGGAGATGTGGCAGTGTGTTTTGACCAGATGAGGAAACACATTTTGCAGTAAGCCATTGTAAAAAGCACCTGGTAGGCTTGGGTGCACTTGGCCTCCCGTGTTCACGGGTATCATTACAAGCATACCAATTCATACAAGCACAGATCTCATTTCCTCAAACTGGTTCCCTTTTCCTCCCATGCCTGGCTGCCCAGCACTCCTCTATCTTTAGGAACAGAGCAGGGCTCTCCTGTGGTCACTCATTTGTGTGAGAAACAGGAGGATTCTTCAGAGACTGGACTCTGAAATCAGTCTGTTTCAGCTGGTTCCACCACAGACTCACATCATTATGCTGGCTTTTATTCTCAGTAGGTTGTCAATCAACCTTTCAAAATCAAGTCAATAAACACCCCAAGCAAGGAGTCTGTTTGAGCTATTTAAACCCACTGAAATTAACTGTCTTCCAAAACAGCAAAAAGTTGGAAGAGGAAAAAGCAACATTAGAGTGGCAATAAATGGATTGTCAGCAACTCCATCTCTAATTTTCCATTGAAATGCCATCAGAAGAACATAAAAAATCCCAAACTACCATGATCCAAGTTTCCTGATTCTATGCCTGACCCTGCCAGCAAATAATGATTTCTGATGAGAGCTTATGGAGGGAGGATGCTGAGGGGGAGGAATTCAAGCCTTGTTAGTAAATCGGTAACCACACATTTAATGAACATATAAAGCAAGCTGTCAGGCTGGCATAAATTGTGCTTACTACAGTCACTGAAGTTCCTGCAGGGTAAGCTGATCACCCCTGGCATCAGAAGGGCTCCAGGCCAAAGCATCCCATGGCTGGAGCACCTCAGGAGATAATTACCTAACAAGCAATGCCTACTCATGTCTCCACCTTGGCCATCGTTGTTTGGATTTAGTTTGGGGCCATTCCAGCCACTCACTTTTACTGTTGGTTAGTACGGAACATGTAATTTTTATTCTCTGTATTCATAACCAAAAAAGTATTTTAAAGGAACTTATTTGGGTGTGTTTTAGGTGAAAGAAGCGTCATTTGGCAAGTAAATGCTTCAGTTGTACCTTCAGCTTGTGCAGATTGGCACAAGTATTCATCCCAATCTAAACTAGAGATGCATCTGACCTTTTATCTTGAGCAGATCCCAGTGCAGCCAATTTCACATTAGACAGCAGCAATGCTCTTCTCATTAGATAAGAAAAATCATCAGATAATGTATATTTAAATATCAGCATATCACAAAATTGCTTTCCCTGATTAGTCCCGATAAACAGCTTCTCCAGAAAGGCCAGCAGAAGAAACAACTCTGCTGAAAGATTGTGCCTTAAACTGATATTTTCCTCACTGAGCTGAACAGTCAAAGGTTATTTTATAATTGGAGGTTTCCTGACTGACCCCTCCTGCTACCCTGGGTTTGATAACAGCTCAAGTAAACAAAGACAAGTGGCAGTTTTAATACTGCTTTAAAATTGCAGCTCAGTGTGTATTGGTCAACTACATATCCTTTCAGGAGAAAAAGTACAGTGGAAAAAATAGTGAAATATGTTGCAGTCAGATTTTGGTTAAAGTCACAGAGAAGCCAGTAATTTGCCTGACCTAAGTGACACAAGTGAATCTCAGAACTCCTTACAGTCTTTTGATCAGACAAGATCACTCACTAGCAACTTCTGAGGTACAATCAATAATTTCATATTCTCCCTCCTTGAGGAAAGAAGGAAAATAAATAATCAAGCTGGTTGCAAGTTACAACTGAGGAATGAATATGGAGTGATTCTGCACTAGTCCATCCTTTATTCATTCAGACACTTCAGGATTTCTCAGAACCAGAGAAGTTAATAGTCTTCCATGTGAAAACCAGAAATAACAGAAGCATCTCAAGATTATGAACTAAGATTCATAACCTCTCTGAAACTTACTTCACAAGTCGCTCCATTCATTTATTCTTCAAACATTTTATTAACTTCTATGACATTCCTTTTTGGCTGGGGAAAGGAATTGGTTGGGCTAAAGAACTCGCAAGGAAATCTTAAGATCAGGTGTTTAAATGTCACTGTTGTCACATACCTAAAAAAAGGGTTCTGTCAAGAACAGGCAAGGATAAAAATCTGGTCCTGCAGAAGTTAGTGGAAGAAACGTAGCCTTTAATTTCCATATGTCTAGAAATTCACCCGAAATTTCTGGATCAGTCTGGCACTTTCAACTGATTTGTTGCTGAGAAAAAGGTGTGAATTAATTGCTAATCACAGATGCATGCTCTGAGGAGTGTGACTTCTCGCAGGACTCCTCCTGCCTGCATCAGGTTCTATGGTAAGGGTCGCCTGCAAGTGAAGGTCAAGCAGATTTTCACAGGAATAAACAGACAGTTTAAAATAGCCCTCCAAGACAGACAGCAGTTTGCTCATAAGAACAGCACTTAACTAAAGTTTCCTTACAGCAAATTACGGCTTGCAGGCACCTTGGTATTTAATAACAGAGGAAACAATTGAGATGAAAATGCAACATTCTCTCACAAGAGTTTTGTATGCAAGACATGAAATCTAGACATGCTGAACAGGCAGAGATGTTGAAGGAATGATTACTTGAGATATCATTACTTGAGTGTATTGATGAAGTGGAAAATAGAGAGTGAGAAGGAGATGCATGGGAGGCATAATTACTATTTACAGTGTCTGACTTTAGTGCTACACAATAGTAATGTGAATAAATCCACATCTTAAGCACTGAGGTGGCTACAATGAAGTGGCTCTCCTGAAACCACTGAGCACATACCCAGTACACACACATACAAGGACCTACCTATACTGATATCAGATCACTGCAGCATCTCTTATGCTAACCCACACAGCTTAAAGATGGGGATACATTGGAACAATATTCATCCACCTTCAAGCATCTTCACCTGCTCACCTCACTAGGACACTAGGCTAAGTATGTGTATAATATCCCAAAACAAATCCTTACCCAGCATAATGTACAAGCAAGTGCAACTGGAAATAACAGGTACACCAATATAGACAATCTTTGATGAACATCTTTGTCTCTGACACACACATTTGGGCATGGGTTTAATTCTCACACTCCATTTACACCCAGAAAAATCATCTCTTAATATATAAACAGCTGCAGGGCTGTGTTTATGTTTAGCATTTGGTGTTTTTGTGTATTTGCTCAAATTTTAGTGAACTACTCATCCAATGAGAAGAATGCCTTCAGACATTCAGAAAGGCTAAAAGTGACTTTTACCTTCTTACTGCTCGAGGTTGGGAACTACACCATTCAACTAGTGGAACACCACAGTATCTTAGCCACTCAGAGCCTGGATCTTCCATCCCTGCAGCAACCATTACATATCTTAAAACCATTTACTCAGGAAAGCTTTGACTTAGAATTTGCAATGATATTTCATGGGCTCCTCTTCTAGACTATCTGAAATGTGGGTATTGGCACCTGTTAGAGCAAAGCAACACTTCATTCTGCAAACATATTTTAAAGAACACAATGAAACAGCATTTTGTTTCCTGCCTTGAAACACACAATTGTTTTAAAACATGCTCTCAAATAAACATACACGTTTTACTTAAAGCTGCAACATTCACTGCAGAACAGAAATAAAATAAAGTGCCTAGTAACTTTCTCATTACAAGCACTGAAGAAATAGTCCAAAGTCCAGAAGAAAAACAAAGGCATGAGAAAACTTCTTTTGATTTTGAAGGTTCTGGGGTGGAGAAGAACCCTATGCAATGCAGCTCAGTCCTTTCCATCACAGGGACATATGCAGTTGTGTGGGTGTCAGACTGAGGATAACATGGGGCTTGAATCAAGCACTTCATTAGCAGCCTGAACTCCTGACAGCCACACTTCTTTACTTTAAAAATAAAATGTTAGCATTTGATTCAAAACAAACAGCTAAGAAAATCCAAGAGAGACACGCCTGAAAGCCTCTAGTTTGAACTAAAGAAATCAAGCAGTTTAATTCTGGAGAATCCTATTCTAAATATTATAAAAAATACTAGTTTGTCTGTTTCAAAAATGTCCAAACCCCAAAACACTGAGGATATTCCATATAAAGCTAGTTAGATTTTTGGAAGGTTTTTTTTGTTACCACTGTTGTCAGACCACTAAAAGAACAGGGACTCCAGTCACAGGTTAGGATTGGGTTTGGTATGTTCAGTAAGGACAGAATACTTAAACCAGGAATTTAGCTAGAAAACCACATTGTGCTGTCTCAAAGTTTTGGGAATCCCAAATAACACAAGAGCAGTAGAGTTATCAAGATGAAAATGTTCTTTTGCATGTATTCATGTCACTACAAGAACATACTGTAGAGTATAAGCATCTACATGTGAGGTAGTTGCTCTAAATTCCCTTTAAAGTCAGTGTGGAAAGAAGATGACAGCAGCTCATCTACCCTTAAAGGGAGCATCATAAGATGGAAAAGGAATTGCTCCTTTAAAGCCTTAAAGTGTCACTTTAGTTCTTTTGTCTGTGAATGGGGTGTAAGAGGATCAGCTCAGATTTAGATACCTCCCTTGGACACCCCCCTTGTTAGGGGACACAATCCTATCCAAACTGCCCTTTTCTTATGCATCTAGATCTGCTGGGCCCTTCCCGTGGTATCCCAGGAGCTGCTGCAAAACAAATGCAAATCCTAACAAGCAGAACCCAAAGCCCTGCACCTTTGCTAGGCTATTTAACAGAAATACTTGATCCTGAGGATTTCATCCTATCCCCTGTTACAGAAATATTCAAATCAGGAGCTACTCCTGGGGTTGCAAACACAACATGTTAAAGAAAGGGGAAAAAAACATACAGGCTTTAGAGTAAAAACAACTTGAGGTGGTTTCATTATTTGGTTTTGATTTTCCTGGCTATTCGTTTGAGGGGAACAGGAGCCTTTCCCAGCTTTTCTCAGCAATAAGAAAGCCTTCCTACATTTTTCTCAGGTGCTTTGGAAGGCAAGAACATTCAACTCTTACAAGTTCATCCCCACAAGCTTGTTTTGTTTCAATCCTTGCAGAACAGGGGCCTGAAAGGGAGAACCAGCCCATCCCTCCCACCAGGACAGAAGACCCTTCCCCAGTCATCACCAAGTGGTAAATCTGCTTGTTTTGGGCAGACTGTGCAGGGATAAAATAATGAAGAGAAAGAGATGCTGCAAAAAAGGTTCTCAGCACTAAAAAGAGAAGGAAATAAGATTTTATTTTCTATCATTGAGGGACTTCAGTAACTGCCAAACATTTTTAGAGCAGGAAACACATTTCCTACTTCTTTCTTTGCCTAATACCTGGAGCAGAAAGACAATCAGGTGCCCTAAGTGTCAATGGGCTGTGTCAAAACCAGCCTACCTGATTTATAATAATGAGAAAGCCACTGAACCTCCCCCTGATCTGTCTGCCTCTGCTGCAACTCTCTTCTTGCCCTCCCTGGTTTATGCAGTTAAAATATCCACATAGAGAAAACCACACAAAGATGCTGGACATGTGCAGTACTACACAAATACATGTTTTTGGGGAGGAAGAGAAGCCTGGCACTGATTTCTTTTGTTGTTTTGGGATTTTTTTCATTGTGTTGAGCCTTTAGTATTAGCACCATAAGGTAAGCAGTGCCTTAGACCATCCTGCTTTCTCTACAATATTCTCTGCAGTGCCTGAGCAAAAGTCATTGAAGGCAAACAGCTGCTCTTTGAAGACTGAAGTTCAAGGATGTCACCTCTGCTGAGGATGCTCCAGCACTCTACAGCTAGCAAAGTCAAGTCCATCCACCCCAGGGAAAGAAGGACTCCTAATACTTATTTTAAAAATTGATGGGTATTTCATGAGCAACTCCCAGGAGTCCTCAAGAGCTCATTCCAACCCATTACTACCCAGTGAGAATTTGTAAAACCTGTCTCAGCAAAACATTCACCCCAACACCACTTTCCCAAAGGGAGCAATCTTTACAACTTAATCTTAATTTTTTTTCTAAGCACAATTCTATAGCAGCATTCTTCATGTTTCAAAAAGAAACTATTACTGACTTTGATTCATAACACAGTTAACATGTATGGCACTAGAGAGGCCAATTTCATATGATTGGTTTTTGCTATAAATTTAAGAGGCCAATTTCTTCAAAGTGTTTTGGGTTTTTCTCTGGCAGGATTTAACAAAAGTGAGGCTTTAATACATTTTGCTGTTTCACCAGTGCACCACTGAAAAATTAAGCCCCATTCCCTGTGAGAATGACTGAAATATTAATAACTATATAGGATTTATATTTCAGCAATTTTGCAGCTCTGGTAACTACCACAGGGGTTTCTCAATAACTCATTAAATTTAAGTCAATCTGTCACACTGTTTTCTTCTTCTGGTCTGACTGATGTGCCCCTGTTTTCTTAATTGCTTTATTTTTTACCACTTAAGATGAGTTTCTGCAGAAGCACTGAAAAGCAGAGAGCATACACTTGCCTAGGAGACCCCAAAACTTTTGCAGCCAGTTGTATGGACATTGCTACTCCAGGGCCCTCCTATAACCTTATTTCTACATTAAAATGGGACTATTTTTCATCTCCACAATGCACTATCCCCTACCAGTTTTACCCAACCCTCAAGTAATTTCTAATAAAATTATATTTTTAAAAAAAATTAAAAGCACATAAAACATTCTTACCTTCTATTATTTGTGACAGTCATTACTCTTTTATAGAGATGGAGCCAGTGTGCTGGGCATCTGGATATTTTAACAAAGTGGAGGGTACACTCCTGTTTTCCTTTACCACATGCAGTGAATTCACATGACAAAGTACTGACAAAAAACCCAGTCACCTGCTCACCTAAGACCTTATGGGTTTGCTGGTAGAAAGACGGTTTTAAAACATTACATCCTTTGCACTTTTGGACTCTGTTTTGAGCAGCCAGATTGTGATAAAATACTTGTCAGTAAATGCAATGGTGGAGATGGGAAAAAACCCAAATAGTTCTGCCAAAAGCAATTAGCAGAACTGTGAAACAGCAGAACCCTGCTAGGGACTTGAGTTTTATACAAAGAGGAGCAGAAGGCTGGTGGAATAGTTTCTTTACATTTCTTGCCTCCACATGGGCAAGGAGCAATGCCTCACTCAGGACCTGGCTGCTATTTATGGCTCCAGAGTGTGGAAAGGAGCACCAGGACTCTGGCCTGGACTGCTGGATCAGCATTCCCAGGTGGCAGAGATCATGGTCTCTAAAACTTAGCCCACAAGCACAAAAGCAAAAAAGGCACTCAAGAAAAGCAGCAACAGTGCTTTAAACCACTTCAAGTATGACCAGGACATTTTCTATGTTCTAATCTGACCTGAAATTCATAGCAGCACTAAATGGTACAATCAGAAAACACAGCCCTACCTCCCCTATTTTTTATCCCCCAGGCAAATATTGTTTTTTCCTCCCCTGCTTCAAAAGGTAAACTATTACTTGGCTCCTGCTCAGTCTTTGAAAGACAACTCCTAAGCAGGGAAGAATTCATGAGAACTTTTATGTTCTCACCTGGGGATTCCTCTGGGAACTTACAGAAACCTTGTGCTTTCATAAAGAGCACCTTTGAAGGCTTTGGTAGCTCTGGAATCAACACAGGAGGATCAAGTAGAATTGGGTTTTATTAGTTTTACTGCAGATTCAGCTCCCTTGTGCTCAGAAAACCTAAGCACACTACAGCTGGCAAGGCTGAGTAGGAAACTTGTCTCCATGGGTCTATGGTAAAATTAGAGCTTACCTAGTCAAGCATCTGTATTGCTCTTTTTGCATAGTTATTATTTAAGGCTGTGCTATGATGCCAGAGTTTCCCCTAAATGCAGCAGGGGCTGCAATTTAGACTTTTTCTCACATAGGATGAGAAAATCTGTCTTGCAGTCTATAACACTAAAACTGTTTTACATCCAATTAGTACAACATGCTGCTGCCTCTGATCTACAGATAAGAACTAATGTTTGTTTCTTAGACAAATGCATTTCTTCCCAATACATGAAAAGAACCCCTCTCACTTTGCCAAACAACAATATAAATTAGTAAATGTAAGAAAGTCTACACAGAAAATAAAAAAAACAAGTATCATGTCCTTCTTATATTATTTCTTATAAAAATTATTTCATGTTGAGACTTAGAAATGAACCCAGAAGAGAAGGGTCGCATTATAGGACAGACTTGGAAAATTCTTTAAATATACATTATTTACTGTTAATTGGTTTAGAGGAAACTTGAGGATCATTATCCAAGTTATAGTACAACATAAACCACCAGTAAGACTTGTGTCATTCCAATAATGCAGGAAACAAGCTCTGTCCAGTACATTGATTATGAAGAGCTAGTCCATTACTAAATGTCACACTGAGACCAATACTTCTAGTAAGATTATGCTATTTCCTTCAATCTGAAAAACCAATACATTTTCTCAGTAAAAAGTCCCATTTAAGATAACAGATACATGCTTAATCATCTTCAGAGATGTGTCACTCTTCAGGACATGCCTCAGCTCTGTGCCAGGGAAGGAGAACTGTAGAAAAGCTTCACAAAGCACATGACAGAGACACTGCCAGGCAGGGCACTGGGTGAGGTGGACCTTTAGTCTGAAGCAACTTCAGGAGTCACCCCATTTTAAATACACGAAGTATTTTAAAGTAGTAAGAAGAAATATGTAGACTAAATGCTTCAGGGGCAGTTTAAGTCACACTTTCTTTTCAGAGGCTGAAGCTTCAAGTTCATCTCAAAATAATTGGTTTTAAAAGAGTTCTTCCATTTCTGTAAAAAGGCAATAAATGCCAAAGCCATCTGCAATGAATTGCAGCTTACTTAAGCCATGTAAGCAGAACACCACATTTGCATTAAACAGTGATTTCCTACTAACAGAATAGGAAGATAAGGCAGATCACTTATCAAACAAAGCATCAATGCAAAACAGAAATGTTTCTCTTGACATTTGGATACCTTCCAGACAAACTTGTTTCTCTCCCACCCCGATGTAGCATTCAACGACTTACTGCCCTGAGTATCAAAATACCCAAAGAATCCATTATGTCAAAGTAGGGGGTTTTTTTTGGTTTGTTGTGTTTGTTTTTTTCTGGTTTTGTTTGGTTGGGGTTTTTTTGTTAGTTTTTTTTTTCTTTAATGGGAAATTAAAGGCTCAGCAAAGTTGTATGAATTTACATTAAAGTGAGTTAGGTACATCATTGCATCACTTCTGTATAAACAGTTTCCTTGCAGTTTTGGTGTGCTCCTCATCTGTTGAGCTTAAGTGATGAGGAACCACCTGGAGTTAAAGTCACCAGAATGGTTGGTTAAATGGAAATGGCATTTTTGCAGAGGACAGCTACACCCAATAAACTCTTCTGTACCTACACTGTAGAAGAGCTCAAACAAGCTCTAGTTTGAGACCACAAAGCTGTGTAAATAAAACACAGTAAGAGAGTAGCTATTACATATTTTGAAACAGAAAATAGAAGCCTTTTGTTTAATCTCCTGCTTTTCTGGGCCAGGTTCTACAAGGACCATACAAACCAGTCCAGCCCCTTGCCCACAGTCACATGGACACACAGACAACATGAAAGCAACACAGGAGGCAGGACCAAGGTTTGGAAGATCACACATGGCACTCATGAGATTAGGCATAAATGAGGGTAAAATTTGTTCTAATCATGCAGAAAAGTGCAGAATGTGGATTCTGTTCAGGTTTTAGGCTTTGTCCCTCTATCCGTCTCTGGGGGGAGCGCTGC
This sequence comes from Xenops minutus, assembly GCA_035221455.1. NCBI lineage: Eukaryota > Metazoa > Chordata > Aves > Passeriformes > Furnariidae > Xenops > Xenops minutus. Next base: position 61,676,016 of record JAWWEE010000074.1, read on the forward strand.
AGGTTCACAGAATGCTTTTGGGCTCTGCCCTGTACTTGGTGCAAACCCTTTTCCTGGGGATTTGAAAGTTGACAGGAATAATTACTGAGTGCATTATCCAGAATTAATTTAACACACAGGCCTTGCCGCTCCAATATTACATTAATCTCAGATACTCTGCATCTCTAAGCCTTAGCCAAGGGTAGAATTGTTCAAGTGAAACTAACATAACTCACTAATGAATCCTATCTTTTGATCAAGTATTTTAGTTTACTGAGCTCTGATTACAACAGGAAATTTGATAAAAAAACTGTACAGGGCAATGACAAGGGAAGCAAAATTAAAAAATTCTGATATCTTTCTAGGTAAATCTATGACTGAGCAAAGCCTATATAGTAATGTTTGCTTTGTTTGGCACCTCACTGTTTGTTTAATCATAGGTCTATTTGGAAAGATATTTAAATAATATTAAGTTTCAGGGAGACCATATATGCAAACATTGATTCTGAGGGTCCCCTCATAATAATTAAAGCAGAAGTATGGGAAACAGAGCCAGTCATTTCTAAATACTGTCTAGAAGATCCTTAAACTATTTTCCCTGCTCAATAACTGGCATCTGCAAGCTACATTTAGTGTTCTTTCAAATCAAGTTCTGAATAAAGTAAGTTTTGGATGGCACAGAATGCTGAAATTTTACATTTGACCAACCTGATGAGAGTTGCACACTCAGAACTTTTAGGAAGCAGCCCACTAGATCTGGTTCTTAAAGTTCACTTCAGACAACACAAATACAAAATTCTGGCAGGATTCCCCACCATCCTGAGTTTAAAATTTAGTCTTTAAAAAATACCACTGATTTATTTATAAAGACAGACTTAATACTTCAAAGTAATTCTAGGTATTAAGAGTTACTTTGTAATTTATATCTTATGATTTTTTTTTGTCACTTGTGATTTTATATTTCCCAGATAAAAAGTTCAAGTACGCAGGGATAGAAACCACTGTTAGGTCTGGTGTTGGGTTTTTTGAGGTGTCTCTTTGTTTTGTAATTAAATGCTCTGTAGAACTTTGCTCATTCACTCTCCCCAGACACAGGTACAAGATTTTTCCTCCCTCCTGTCATACAAAATACCTTCTCAGAGAGCTCTCAGCCAGGGCAGGAGCAACCCATGGAGAGGCTCCACACAGGAATCTCCACACTGGAAACCCACTTACACCACATCACTAGACAACTTCCTTCCAGCCTGTCAAAAACAGTGTATTTTCCCAGCTGTCAAGGATTTAAACTCTGCTGTTGATCCTGTTTTTAAAACTTGGGTATGTGGGAAAACATAGCCTGTCTGTATTTTCAAAATTAGAGCCATTTAAACCCCTAGTATTCATTATAGTCCCCATTGTTTGCTACTCTCAGATGTCACTTCCTGGTCCCACATAATATCGGGATGTGAGCTTGGATTTACTGGGCTCTTCAGATCTGAAAATGAAGCTTAAGATCTGCCAGCAGCTTTCCCCATGAGTTGCATGCAAGAAGGAATGCATCCATGAGAAATGGATGGAACATACACTGGGCCAGACAAACAGCAGCAGTATATTCTATTTGAGATAGTTGTACTTCAAGACTGGTGTGATTTAAAATATAAGCATCTTTAAATGATTTCCCATAACTGTTATGAAAACCTAAATGCAGAGGAAACTGTTCTTTTCAATATTTAGAAATGCACCCACCTTCACCATGCACAACTTAAGAGGGCATGACATGGTGGCTCTGATAGTTCTTTGCAGTGACAGGCAACAAACAAGGGAACTGTATGTTGATTTTATTTCCTGTCAGCTTATTGAATAGCATCTCAAAGCAAGACAAAGTAGGACACTCACTTCTCATGGTAAGCAATGCCTAAAATAGGAGCCTGCCCTGGTTTGGAGCTCAGAAAATACTGCAGCTAGTGCAATTCCTCTGTTTCACACCAAAGTGTCTTCATTGATGCTAGAGAACCCTTAGCCTCACATGATATTCCTGGGAGCACACTGAATATGCATTTTCTCTCATTCCCATGTCATAACTTAAGTTTGAACAAGGTTTTGAACTATAAGAGCAAAGACAGTAATGCAACACATGAAACACTGTTTGATCCTTTGAATTTTTATGGGTTATCCCCTAAATTGGAAAATTACTGTTTTCACTGCACTGAAGTGATGAAATTACACAATGATTATGAATGAAATTCACTGCAAAGACTATGCATTAACACTGTTCCGCTGTATGAGCACATAACTATTTCCTCCAGTGAAACCTCAGCTCCTCTCATGTTCTAGCTGTGATCTGCAATATGGGCTAGAGATGTAGAATAAATAGGAAAGAGCTGGGTATAAATTGACTGTGCATGTCACAAATAATGCCTGATGTTACATACCTATTTGCATTGCAGAAACAACTCTTGGAGACATTTCTGCCAGGATGGCAAATCAAGCACTGGCTACTTGAGGAGGGAGGGGGTACATTTGCTGCTTTAACCACCATGCTGGCTGATTTCTTCTGCCACATCTTGGTTTGATTTTGAACTTGAAATCAGAAAAATCAGTTTTGCAAATGTACAGTTTGGAACTAGTTCAGCTCTAAGGACACATTGCATGGATTTCTAGGTATTTCTAACTAAAATTATTTGACTGTGGACAAGACTTGGACAGAACTGTTTACTGAGCAACATATACATATTAATTTTTACCCTCTGCAATTCTAGCTTTTATTTTACCAGTACAAGGGAGAAAGAACAAAAGGTATCAGCAAGTTTTGGTATAAGAACAGGATAAAAGAGGTCAATTATTTCCAGAATACCTGTAACAAATGCTTCAAAATACCCAAGCTACAGTTTGCCGTGACACTCTAAAGCTAGATTCCAGCTATTAAAGATATGTCTATTTTGGGTAATGCTGCAGAAATAAAGGAATTCAAGATTCATTGTTACAATAGTTCCACTTCACGCATTTTCACTCAGTAAAAAGAACAAAAGTCCCCCACTCATATGACAAATATTTGTGCTCTCAGCTTTAGTGTGAGTGTGACTGGAAAGGATATACTGATAGCAAACTTAAGAAATCACCTAAGTGACCAGAATTCTCGGTAACAGGGTCTGTATTTTTCACCTTAGTGCAATTCCACATCTTCAAGATTTTATCATGAAACAGCTGTGTCACTGCATCGTTGCTGCACATGCACATCTTTATTTTCCAGAGTAATTATGCACTCATCTTTAGAATTTTTTTTTTAAAAAAGCCTACATTCAGATCTTCCAGTACCATCAGCAGGGGATTACAGTGATTAAAATTACAGTTATTTAATGAAACACATTTAAAGAAGGAAAATGCACCCATTTTAGCAAGGTCATGCTAAAATCAGGTAGCAAAACTGCATCTCTTTCCATTGCTTCTGATGTGTATTTCCCTTTCCTCACATGCAAATATTTTAGACTTACAGACTAGAGACGAAATGATTCTCTCACTGGGTCATATAGTGAAGATACAGCACTGTTAAAATTGGGTCTTGCAAATTCTCCAGGTAATCTTCTGGAAGAATGGAAAGATGGAAAGCAATTGATATTTTCAAAACAGGCAGGAATATTTCAAATGGATTTCCCATTGCAGAGAAAAAGGAAAATTCCTAAGTCTTACCATAGCCAATAGTCTTGCAATTGTCTTGTGATAGGCTCCAATTAAATGCAACAAACAAAAAACCCCATGAACCATCTCTAATGGAGACTCTACTTATATCAATCTAACATGTCATTAGTGTCAACAGCAGTTCTCACCCCTTCTGTTGATAAATGCAGACTATAAGTCAACAAATTTGCAGTCTTATTTAAATGCTGTCTTCTGTTTAAAAACATACTGACTGATGTTGGAAAGTAAATAACTTCAATGGGATTAGAGACCAGTGTGCAGTTTCTGAACAGGCACAAAGGACACCATCAGTGCAAAACCAGCCAGCTCTAGAGGCATCACAAAGAAGGGAATAAAAAGGGATTCAATATATCTTGGTTTTAATCCTAGTATAGCAATGAGCTTCACAAGACATTTAGATACCAAATTTCTGGGGTTTTAATTTTATTTTTTTAAGGCAGAGCTCATTTCCCATTCTCTAGGCTTAGATGGAAGCAAACACAGCCATGCTGCAGTTTGTTTAGCACCTATGACACAGTGGCAGGCAAATGACTCCTTATAACTCTGGCAGCTGCAGTTTGTGGAGGCAGGATTCCAGACTACACCACATTTGTGAGGTATGTTGTGACAAGATTACACATAAATGACCTTTGCAGCCCTTTTCTGTGCCTACAGTTTTTAAATGCTAAAGCACAGGAAAGCATATTCATATAAAGTGCATAAATGCATATCCTATATTTAAAACCTCAGCTATTTTATGGAGCAAGATGCCATTTTTAAAGAGCACTGTGAATTTGACTGAAGAAATTAAGTGCCCTAAATGAGAATAATCTCCCAAGATATTAATGAATAACTATAATTTCCATGATATATATATATAAAAACCTACCCCACAGTGTAATTTGTCAACTGCCATGTAGACAGCCATCTCCTGTAAAACAATTTGCTTCAAATTTCAGCCCTTTGACACTTTCTAAAATGAAAGTATTTCTTCATGGCAGGAAGATCCAGATTATTAATTAACAGTAAAATAGTTTGCAATAAAATAATAATTTGAGACAACTCTAATGGTTTCTCTTACTTGTCATAAGGAACACTGAAATGACAAGTAGCATGTTAACATTATTTCCATCATGTGAAGTGGATTCTAAATGAATTATTATCTATACCAAAGTATTTTTAACAGTCAATAGTTCAGATTTGTCTTGTGAGACAACGTTTATTCAAGTTTTTTTTTCCATATGTAGCTCATATTGACCTTTTGGGCTAGCAGGACAGTGGCTGGTGTTCAAAAATCACATCATAACATATAGAACTAACTGAAAAATTATGTTCTGGATGTAAGTAAAAGCTTACAGCACTTCCATCAGATTTCAAAACATTGCAGAACTGCTACTGTGCTAAAACAATTGGATGAAATATGAAACAGGTAAGAGATGGAGTTAGGAGAAATTAACAGCTAGATCAAATGTACCTAAATGCAATTTAAGCATGGATAGGAACTAAGTATGTTAATAGAATGATATGAAGAAAATCAAAAGTGAGAGTAGCTACAGCTGCCACCTAAAGGCCTTATATTTATTTTGAACTTAAACCTTCTGATGTGTTGAACTGCACACCCAGACACACCACAATTCCCACTCTGACTGACCTGACACTTAATTATACACATCTTCCCACCAAAGCTTCCTATCTGGAGGTTCTTGCTGAACCAGCTAGTCAAATCCTGTGATATCTGACCCCTTCAAAAAAGGAGGTGGTGCTGCCCACCTTCCACATAGTACAGCAGTGGGAAGGGTGTGAGATTTGGGCTTGCTGCCTTTGCCAGTCTGAAGGATTTCAGCATCACAGCTCCTGTCTGTCAGGGCAACTCTCAACCCAGTGGACTCTTATTTTAAACACTGAAACACTAGTTCTGTAAACTTAACTACACCACCTGTGGGTTTGCCAGGATCCTGTAGAAAGATGCTTTACTTATTTTCTGTTTTATATTCCTGAAGCTTGAATACACAGAGGCTCAGGGGCTACCTGACCCAAAATGAAATGTTTTTGTGGTTACAGCCTTTGGTAGATTTTCCATGATCATCTCCAGTCTTCCTTCAAAAACATACATTTTTAGCATCAACACCCTGTGTTGAGGAACTCGGAGCTTTAACAGCATAACATGTGAAGAACCACCTCCCTTTGTTTGCTTTAACTCTGCACCACTTGAAGTTCCCTTGACTCCCCAGCCCTCACACTGGAAAAGGCACTGGACAACTGATTGTTACCTCCCCTTTGCACCCAACATCTTCTATATCCTCCTCTCAGCCGTATCTTTGGCAGGCTGAAAACTCCTAGTCTAAGTAGTTCTTTCCCAAAATTACTTCCCTACCTTAAGACCATCCTCACCACCACTGTGCTGTTTCCATTCTACTTTCTAAACCTAGAACGATAACAAGGTTACTTTTTTGGCAAAGCCAGACTTTGGTCTTTTAAAAGTATTAACTGGTTAGTGCCACTTCTGGCTTGTGTTTGTGAGCTCAGATGCCCATCCAGCCATGAGAGGAACTGCATCCTGATACAGCAATAAAGAACAACTGCTGAAAGTGAAGGCACTTCCTGCAGGGAGAACAATCACTCCTGCCCAGAGGTACAATTACCACACAGAGGGGGAATTTTACAGGAGTATTAGGACCTGTAAAGCAAATATTCCTCTCCTTAGGAGAAGTGGACTAAGATTTCAAGGCTTCAATAATACCTTTAAAACCCAGGAAGGACCATTTGATGACTAAAGGCAGACACTGCTGAAATAATAAATAAAAATAATAATATTTTTCTTTGCCAGTCCACAAGTGAAAAAGGGACAGATACCAGGCACAGACTGACAGTTCCCAGGAGGAGGGACACAGGAGGAGACTGGAAACAAGCCAGACTGAGCAACACTAGGTCAAGTAGATGTTCTGAGGCAGGAGGGACAGTGGACATCAGATGGAGCTGGGCAGGACTTGCCTCAAACTTCAGTGGTCCCAGAGAAGAAAAACTTCAGCCTAAACCTTGTTGGAAAAGAAAGCATTTAGCAGAAAGGAGCAAGTTCCTTCCCACTTCCCTGAAATTCAAGGGATTTCTCCCAACCAAAGGTTTGAAACTACATTAGTTTCCAAGTTAGGTGTCATGGCTAATTTATTGGCACACTATTCATTGTCTTTACCCCAAAATGCTCCACAAAAAAGCACAAAGATAAAGATGAATTAAGTGGAGAGAGGAAAGCAGCACATAATTTTCTATACTAGTATCAAAACAGAAAGCAATGGAAGTGAAGTACAGGGCACTTTGTCTTTTGGTAAAAAGCCTTCTGATAAGGAGGTTTAAATGCAAAATTTTTAGAAAGCAACTAAAACACAGAGGTTCAGCACGTTCCTGAAAGAGTGAACTCCAGTAACATCTGCCGGCTTTTCAGGAAACTGAGCATGTTTAAGGAGGTCAAGAAAGAAATGAACTAGGAAAATGACAGTATTACTATTGGGGTGACCAGAGCTGTCACTGATTTTGGCTAGCCATTGAATATTCCTGAGAACCTAAATTTTCTTGTCACAAAATTAGGTTAACAACCCCACTGAGGGGGTTACATGTTTCAGATAGATATCTGGTCTTTTTAATGAGTGGAACTAAGTGATAAATCTAAGTGAAGGGGAAATAAAGTGTGAAATATTAATTAGTTATCACTATTTCAGGAAGCACATTCCATCTGGCTCTGCAGAGTACCTTGATTTTCTTATTGGAACAAGCTGATTAGTTTTCATTGATTCAGTTTACCCACTTGGGAATCAGAGTCTCTGAGGCAAACTTTTTTCCAATTATGCATCAAATATTGAGGGCAAAGTTTGATTTTGCACAGTTACATAGCTGCTGCACACATTTCCTCACACTGCAGGAATTCCCTTCTCTCCTCTCTGGACCCATAAAAGTAAAGACCCAACTCCCATCTTTGTGCCAAGTGAAACCTTCAGGGAGAAAAACTTTCACTGCAAAGAAAGAACTGTGGCAAAGAATCGTGTCAACCCCAGTTAACTTCTGTTTGTGTTAGGAGCTTTGAACATGTGCAAGTAAATGCTCTGCCATATCAACCTCTCCTCCTCATGCTGATCAAGCAGAATTCAAGCTGTGCAAGAGATGCAATCAATCAGGTGACCTGAATTTTCATGACATGGTAGAAAAATACTGCCTCCTGCAAAACTGGGGGGGAAGAACACTGCCAAGAAACATTTTAGCCACACTGTTAATAATTTTTCCTGCAGGTACTTTTATGGGTAAGATCCATAAGAAAAAATGAAAAATGAACAGTGAAGTTACTACAGGGGAAGTGACATAAATTACTCTGAAAATTCACTGGTTTGAATGGTAAAAGATGGTCTAATAGTACAGCTGAATATAAATTCATCTAAAAAAATGGAATAAAACCAAAGTATCCTACCCAAAAAACCCAAAACACCCAAACCCAACAAAACAACCAGTTCTCCACTTCCAGAATGTAGCACAAAATATTTATTCGGTTCTGAACTTCCCACATTCTTTAGAAGGACTAGTGTCTTGCAGTCAGCTGTACTGGATGGTTTAAACACCAAAACCCAGAACAGCACAACCCTATAGAAGTGTTTTCCCTCTCCTCAATTTTCCAAGACTTTTACTTAACCATGAACATCAGACATCTCAATTCTCATGCAGTCTCCCCTTTGATAAGTGCTGTGTTCATACAGCACTTGGCCTCCAGGCAGCAGCTAAATCCCACTAAATCCCACAATTACCTGCAGCAATGCCACATCCCAAATACACTGATACCCAGAGTTGAACTCTGTATGGGAAGACACTTGGCCAGCCCATGTTATCTCCTTAAAACACAACTGCACAGGCTGACTGCTAATTTGAACTTTGAAAGCCAAGCAAGGCACTAAAACATCTCTTCATCCCCCACTGACGCATTAACTTGTGCCCGAGCCTTTGTCACGTCTGGGTGCAGGTGTCAGAGATGCCTTCGTACCCACAGCCCACTCACTCTGCCACCATTGGAGGGGTTTAGTTAAATAACCCCAACCCACAGCTCCCTCTTTGTACAGATAATTCTAGCTCTGAACAAACCGTCAATCACATCCGGCAATTGTTCCTGGTTTGGAAAGAGAGGAAAATTAATGGCTGCTGAATCAGGAGAGGGGAATAACATTAAGTGATGTGTGCAAAGTGCTTGAATGCTGAAAAGCATAGCAAAGGTGCTAACTATTGTTCCAGCTGGTGATGGCTTGTCAATGCTCTGATGCCATCAAAAAGCAGCCCTTTTTCCCTTTACAGTCTTGAAGGGATTAAAAAATAATAAGTCATCAAATCCCACACCATCATATTCTGGATAAAATTATTTTCACCTGTAAGCTGACATATCTTTACAGAGCTCAGACAGGCTGTGGCAGGACATAATTCTCAATGATGCTCACACCCAGACAAGCACCAGCTAACAGTTGTCTCCTGGCCTTTAATTCCAGCAGCCTGATGATAAAATTAAACAGCTTTAGAAATGTCTCAGCAGCGAGCCTGCTTGTTCAACAGCCCTTCTGCTAAGGGTATCAGGTTGGATCAGCCACTCCACAGAGGATTTATTTGGCATGAATGAAAAAAATCCCCTTAAAGCCTTTCTTCTCCAATATTAATTCTCAATTTACCGTCTTTAAGTCTAGAGCTGGATTTGCATTTGCAGCTTCCACATGAGGGATTAGGTGCATTGGAACAGCCCATCCAGGAGGGAAAGATTTCCACTCATACTGACATGGGGCCTGATCCAGGCAACCCACTCCGTCTTCCCAGTACCTCACTTGAGGTGCCTAAGGGGCTACAGACTTGGAAACCCAGCTCTTAAGAAAGCTTAGACATCCTGGATAAGTAGCAATAACCATTTATACACTGTATTATCTTATTGCCCTTAAAGGCAGCCCAGTGCTAAACAGGCTTTAAAAGGAAACTGGTAGTGTTTGGAAAATAGGAAAATAATATTTCAATGCTTGTGAGATATAACAACATGTTTGTAATAGACATGGCTATGGATTAATAAAAGATAATCTTACACTGTTTAGATTGCTGGATTTAGTTCTAAAATATATTGGTTTTATGACACAATTTGAAATTACATAGCACTTAGAGAGGTATTAGTTATATTGTGGTTACTTAAAAACATGTTATTAAGAAACATGCTTGTCACAAAAGTTTATTATACAAAGTGACATCTGATTTTGAAAAAAGAAATGCAGAAGCTTCAATATTCAGTGTAGCTACCACTAGAAGTATTAATGTAAGGAAAATAATCTGCACTCACATCCTCTGTTCCACAATTTGCACTGCAGAACCAGCTCCTGTTCATTACTTTGTTCAATAAAGAAGTTTGGTCTAAATAGCAAATTAAAAGACAAACTCCTCAATTCCTCATTCTTTTGAGAATATACCCAATCTCAGTGTTTTATATCTGTCTCAGGCCTGGGAAAGCCAATTGCACAGAGACCTATGACAAAATACTGACAGTACACTGAGACAACTGTAGGCACAAATGAGAACAAGAGATTGACCCATTAAGGAGCTGTTCAGCAGTTCCCACACACTGTTATACAAGATATTAAAATCTAATGGCTAATAATCCCTCGGACTGTATGTGCTCAGACTCAAAATTCCTTCTTGTTACATTTTAAATACAGCTATTTTTAAATTAAAAAAAGGAACAGCTGGCAGATACTTTTAATTGGGTGTCTTCCCTGTGGTTGTTTAATTTCTTTTCCTGAAGCTTTATGAATAGCAAAAGCTTTTCTGTTTGGGATTGTATTAATCATTTAACAGATTAAATAACTCCCTGCCACTGGACAAATGTCAGAGCTTTGCAAGTTCCCTCAAGTGCCTGAAAAAGTAGAAGTCTAGGTTCTCCTTCAGACAAGACAGAAGTCACTGGAAAGCATTCATTTAGTACACAAAAGATTCCCTTCTATAAGTTCCTAAAGCAAGTGATACACCTTGATAAAAACACAGGCAAAACTCAGTGACCACTAGTATTGCACATTTCAAAGCATTCTTGCTTAAACCTGACATTTTCCTGAAGGGGCTTAAATGCTTTACTTAATCTGTCATTCTGGTCCAGCTCTTACAAACACAAAGCAGAAGAGTGTTTTACCTCCCATGCCGTGCAAACAGTGCTAACCCTCCTAGAGCCACAAGTTGCAGGACAACCTTACACAAGAGGAAGTTCTCAACCCCCCCCCCCCCCCAAATAAACTGTGTAATAAACTCTGGCTGTTTACATGGAGAGTTTATCTCAGAGCAATTCAGTTTTTCCACTTTATTAAACTAAAAGCAGAAAATCAGAGACACTGATAATAAAGCTTCAGGAATGCTAAGAACTCAAATAGCAATGAAGCACATTTTTCATACCTTTGGATGAAGTGTTTATTCACCATGAAAACCTGAGTGGCTGTCATAACTTGTTTTCATAACAGACTAAATTTGAATAACCTCACGGAGAAACAGGCTAACACTTTGCCTGTTACAGAGCCAAGGAGGGTGTAAATAGATGTACCTAACATAGAAGTAACTTTTTAAACATCTCCTTACTTGTATAATGTGAATGACTGAGGATATTAATAGATAAACCAGGAAGTTTGACACATGGAGCATGATTTTTACTCTCACCATAAACCTGAGACACCACAGAACAGAGAGTAAATTCTGCTAATATTGATCACAGATAAGAATCTGAACACTGCCAAGGAACCAAGTAAAAAAACTCCTGCACTTGGAGTTGTTTGCCTTTTTTAATGCTAAAACTCCACCATAGAGGATACATATATTTCCATTTGGATAGATGGAAACAGTCTGTTCTCCCTGTCAAGCTTTAGGCTTAATAGATCTTACATTACAAACCTGAGGAAACTCTCTTGCATTGCACAAATTGTGCTAATAGATCTAGGCAAGTAACTTGCAGTCTCACCAGTTTGCAGTGTTAATAAGCAAGAAAAATAAGGCAACTTTTACTCCAATTACTTTTCCAGGTAAAGAAGGAAAAGAAATAAAAAATAAAATCTATTGTCAGAAACCTTAGCTGGCCAAGACAGCAGCCAAGCACATGATTTAAGGAAAAGATTAAGCTTGTTAGAACAAGTGAAAAACAAATGTGACTGTAGAATAAGGGAGGATAAGAAAACAGTCCTAAGGAAATGATCTTAAGAATATGCATAAATGGGAGCTATTTCTTGCTCTGCAAAATGCTTCCTCAATGGCCTCCAAGAAGTCACTCAAGACAATAAGGTTCAAAGTATCAAATAGCCATGCTCTGAGTCAGAAACTTGGTTTTACTTCTTGCCCTGCCATTAACCCACTCTGACATCTTGGCAAGCCATCCTGCTTTTCTAAACCTTAGTTATCTCACCACTGAAGCTAGGAGAGTGATATTTTAATCATGAAATATTTAGATGAAAAGTCCACCCTTTTCTTAAAGTAGGGATTTTTTTCTATTAGCTTTGAAAGGAGGTTCTCATTTAAGAGCAGATTTTGCTTCAGAGCCACTCTGCATTGGAGACATCATTTGGCCAATACACAGTGTGAGAGAAAACATTAATGATGGTCTGTTGCATGTAAATTTCTCAAGGTGGGATTATAGACACCATCTATTACAGTCCAATCAATCCATTGGTTCTTGAAACATCAAGTCAGAAATGTTAAAGCCCTTTCAAAAAATATCTGCTCCAGAATAGACAATTCCACTCAGTTTTCAACAGAGTGGTAGAAAACTTAACAAATAGATTAAAAATTGAAAATATCCTGTCATTTTCCTGAAAGTTAAGGAATGGGACAGTAAACTTCTCAGGATAGATGGCTGAGAAATGTGAAGTTTTAGGCTTGCTTACTCTTCAATAAATCCTCAAGCAATACCATGCAGTTCAGGCTAACTTGATATGCTGTTGGCCTACAACACCTACCGTGGCAACCAGTGTGGGCTGTTCACCCATGCAACAACTAGAGCCGTAGACCTGTTAGTTAAACTTTGAAAGCAAGGAAAAAAATCTTTAAACACAGACTGAAAATTAGAAGAAGCTATTTCTGAGCGAGAAGGATGACACAAGACTTCACTGCAATACAGTCCCTAAAGTCCTTAGCTGGGCTAACATGCTTGGAACTGCCTGCAGAAGCCACTCAACAAATATCTCTTGGTGGAAAAGAAAGCCATGCCCACAACAGCAGCACGTGCCTAAAGGCAGTCCTGAGCACAAGAACACTTGCACTGGGCAAGTTATTAAGTTGAATGAAATCAGTGCAAGCCTGTGCTATCTTTGTTTCTCTACCCATCTTAAAATCTGTCTACTGTTCTACTGTTGAGCAATAATAATCCTGTTTTCTCCTCTAAAACAAAGGTAGTCTTCCAGGTTTGTTCACACACGCAGGTTTGCCCTCCCCTCAGCAGATGTGTTATTTCCTTTATTTAATAAATAAATTAATTAAGTTTGCATACACAAAATTAGAAAATGTCAACCTTTTTTTGCAGTACAGGGGATGTTCTGCCCTATGTATTGAATGATTTTATGTATGAAATAAGAAAAGTTAAATTCATTAAGAAAAGTTAACCTGTTTATATGACAGTAAACAAAGTGGTCATATTTCACATCCAATGCTGTCAAAACAACTGTATAATGGGAAGCATTTGCATGTCCTAAACTTGTGTTTCATGACAAATTATCTTAATATCACATTGGGATATTTCTCACTCTTTCCTTACAACTCCTTCACACCTCTAACAAAAAACAAAACCAACCAACCAAAAAAAAACCCAAAACCCCAACCCTTAAGGTCTGGATACAGAAGGACAACTAAAAAAGACAGCAAGTGTGGGCTTTGGTGTTCACACCAGAGAATCCTAAAGTTGAGAGTGGCCCAACAACAAAATTCTCTAACAAAACCCAGACATAATCATTCAGATGGCAATGCTCCCCATCATATTATCTCTACTCCAAATATGCCTGTTCATCTCCAAAACTGCTGTATTTAATCACTTAGTCTCTGAATTATTACACTAAACCATAACACTTCAGAAGTGTTTGCAGTGAGTGACAGCCCCAGCCCTAAGAGAACAAGAACATGCCTTGACAGTCTTGACATATCAAGCCATCACTAAATTCCAGAGGGACTGAGGTTAGAAAGGACCTCTGGAGGCCACTGGGTCCCACTCCCCTGCTCAAACAGGGCCACCTAGAGCAGGCTGCCTAGGACCATGCCCAGCTGAGTTTTGAATATCTCCAAGAATGGAGACTCCACAACCTTTCTGGTCACCCTCACAGTGTAAAAGTGTTTCCTATTGTTCAGAGTATAATCCTTAAAGGAAGCCTGAGCAGGTGCTTCAGGATTTATCAGTAAGAAAATAAATACAAAATAAGGACAAACATGTATTTTAAAAAGTTGGAGCAAAGTACAACTATGCTAACAATGAGCAATGAAACACTTTAAAGATTTAAAAGCCAGAAGGAACTAGTAGAACACATGGAGTGAAAACCACATAGCTTGCCATTCATATGACATTAAAAATCAGGTAAAGTCAGAAAGGTAAAGAGGCAAAATAGCTTACAACGAGTGAAGATTCCCTAAGTACACCAGGCACAAGAGGAAGACAATTATCTCAGTTAATTAACAGGTCCATTAATCAAGGGGGAAGGAGAGCCTAAAGTATTCAAAGCCTTCTCATCATAAAGGGAGTTATAACTAAGTACTTAAATTACCTTTAACAATGAAGGAGGAATACAGGTCAAAATACAGAAAGAACAGGTCAAGAAAATATTGAGTTAGTTTTATTCACATCAAAAGAATGATAATGTTTACCCCAGTATTATTTAGGCAAGATGGAAAAAAATGTGGAAAACCCAGCAAGGTTATTTCTGGGTGAAAAAAAATACTTTTAGTCTTCAAAAACAGGGGGAAGAAACACAGTTACAGGTATGTCTGGAATGATATTGAATTATTAAATAAACAGCTGTATGCCACCTTCCTTCACCCCAACCCCCAAATGCCACAGACTTGACAAGAACATGGTTAAGTCTAATCCATTTAATTTCCTTCTGGACCCCATGAGTTGGAGGGGAGGGCAGAAAGGAGAATGGGAGCAGAAGAAGGTGACAAAGTGTTGTGTTTCATTAAGCCTGTTGACTTTGTTCCCCTAAATCACTGCTGGACTAATCCATTTGTTGAGAACATCTATCTGCATAAGTACCTACTAATCATGCAGCAATACCATGTTTTAAGTGGGTTCCCTGGGGAGAGAAGTGTTTCCTGGGCTTGGGTGCATTCAATATTTGCAGCAGTTGCTCTGATGTCAGAATTGGAGAAGGGATCTGGAATGTGTGCAGTGCTTTGGATTGGAAGAGTGGGAAGCAGTTTAGAGAATGAGATTAGACTTAGAAATGAGTCCGATAAATTTATGAAGCAGCCCTGTATCAGTAACACAAAACTAAGACAAGCAGAAACACTACAGTGCAGAAGAAACGCAAAAGCAGAACATGAACATTGGGATAACTGACTAAATTGTGAAAAATAAATAACAGACATTTGAAATATTTATATTAAACATGTTATATATATACATAGCTCATGAACTACACAGTCATGCATGCCAAATCAGGGACAGTATTTTCCAACACATTCTTTTAGATTCTTTTAATGAAAGGAACCAGCTCCTGATGAAGGTGATGAAGGAAAAAAAACAATCTCACTTTGATCACTATTTCTGTAAGGTCCCACTGAAATCTAAGAAATAGTCACTAAAGACAATATGTAGGTATTGAATATATAAAGATTCAGCATTTAATTTAAAAATATCAGAGCCACATATTCAAATGATAAACAAATCTCAGAGACTGTTTTCATTTTCCTTTGTGTTTTCAACAATCCAGCACCACCAAGACTGTTTATCATTGCTGAAATGACAAAGCTGTACAATATATTAGGGAAATAAATAATTCCTGTGCATTAATTATTAAATCTGCCTCTGCTGCAGCTCCTCAGCAATACTCATGCATATTCTGAATAGTTTACCAACAATAGTCTTAATGCAGGACAGACAGGGGGGCTGGTGTGTTAAAAAGGTTTTCTCCCCCCCTCCCTTACAGCAATTCTCAGCATATATTTTGCCTCTGTTTATAAAGTGGAAATAATTTAAAACAGAACAGCAAACATAAGGGAAGTCTCTTGGTTTTATCTTTTCATCTTAATGCTTTATGTAAATAACTGCTGTGCTATCTTGTAGAACAAGTTGCAGTACCTATTAATATTATGTGAAAGATTCACATTGATATCAAAATAAAACATGTAATTTGAAGTTTATTTTAAACTGACTTGATTCAATTTAAACCATGCAAAATTCCACAGCTTTCGTCTCTCTAAACACCAATAGTTGAATCAAAAGGGCTCCCTTTTACATGGATATTGTAGTGTTTTAAGTTCAGACAGTCTTTGAACATATATTAATGCTGACATTAAACTGCTACAGAATGACATCACTGATTTCACTTTCACTTCATAGAAGGACATCATCTTTGCAAGGTGTGCTGGCTTTATCTTTGTCCTTATCTTTGGACAAATACTCCTGTATTATACCAGATCAAAGCAATCTACATTGTTAAAAAATATAACTGATACAAATCAGTCTCTTTAACTAAACATTCAAGTGGTGAATTAGATGTCAATTCAACAATTAAATCCAATTGACAAATGAAAGCAGAACAACATCACATTGTCTTTGTGTTCAATGCTGTCCTCAGCTGCTGACAATGTCAAAGATGAACTACAAGAACTCAAACATAAACTAGAAGAGTTGACTTTCCTATCAACCAAGCATTCTCACAATAAATTCAGCTTAAGAGTGTGGTAAAACCCCACAGTCCCCCCATCCCTTTACCCCTCCAACCCAAAGTGAACTCAACAGGAACCTCCAAGCCACTTTGGTGAAGCATGGCAGGAAACAAGCCTGTGTTCTACAAATGCTTGGAGGTAGCGTGGAAGCCATCTGTGAAATTTCCTTATGCCACACACAGTTAAAATTTTTAAAAGCTTTATCAGAGGAAAAGAAAACTAATTTAAAAATAGACCCTTCTCACCATGGAACAATATCTTCCCACCAGGACAGAGACCACAGTCTGAATTTATTATGCTCACTTAGGACCAGCTTGAAGGCTCATCTTCATATCTCAGGTCTGGTTTTGCCACTCAAGTTTCTCCACACAAGTTAAAAAAATTAAAAAAAATTCCCTGTCTACAGGTAATCCTCTCCTCTTGCACATGTTCCCTATCCCCTGAATATTATTCTCTAAACAGGTATTTCCAAATATTCCTCAACTTTTTGCTTCCAGCTTTCCCCCCCAAACTTTTTCTTCTTAATTTTTAAACAATGCTTACAGATCTGTGAAAGAAAAATTGTCACTCATGCCTCAGTGCAAATCAAGTACTGCACCTCAATTTCAGATGTTTTCTTCCCTTCATATTTCAGCATTATGGCTAAACCTGGCAGAGAAAAGTCAATTAAGCATCCTAATAACATTATCTAAAGCCACTGCATGAGAAATTGCTCACAATTTATTTAAAGTATTTGTACATCAATTACTCACAAGATACTGCACTTAGTTGGGATTTCCTGTTCAACTTGATCTGATTACACAGAGTATTTTGTAATCAGGACAATTTGAAAGCATTTCATCAAAGTAATGATGTGTACATGTTAATCTAATTTGGGAACTTGAAAAGCTAGACTTTGTTAACTGTCTCTTGGACTAGGAATCTCATATATAGGATAGCCATTCTGAGAAGAAAGCTCCATCATGTTCCTCTCAAACTATTTGCAATGCAGTCATAAAATTTAATTCTGATCTTCCATGAACAACAGTAATTATTTTATTTAGTGTTTGATATTTATCCTCTCCAAAAAATGCTGAAGTGTGGATGTGCTATGGGGGAAAAAAACACCAAAGAACACTATTAGTCAGTGAAATTAAATGAAAAAAAGCACTCTAAATTCAGGTATTCATGGTTGTGGGAACCAGCTTCTTAATACCAGATGACATGCTTTATACATTATAGTAACTGGAAATTTTTCTGTCACTCATGCTAAATGTCCCTCAAATGCCAGAGCCAGCACAGCTTGTAAAGATGCTCTGCACTCTGAATTTTCATAACACGACTACAAAAAGGTACCAATGCAGAGACAAACAAGCAGCAATGAGATTGTACCACAGAAATGCATATACAGCTCTTCCTGCAGCCATTCAGTCTAAACCTGCCACAGGAGTATGACAGATGCAGCTCCTGCTCCTGAAAGCAAACAAATTAAACAACTATTGGGGCTCAGAAGGGAAAGGTCAGCTAAAATATGAGTAAATGTGCTTGTGCTGTGAAGAACTGCCTGCTGAGAAAGTAATCTGCACACTCAAGTTTGTTTCCCAGTCAGATAGATAAGATGACTTCTCTATATTAGAGACAGGTGACTGACAAAGGAGGGTGATGAAGAAACAATTTTAAGAGTTCTATTAATCTGTTCTTGAAAATGAAAGTTCAGTTTAGCAAAGCAGTGTACCCTGGCAATCAGGCAGTGTCACAGGCATGAAGTGTACAGTGCCCTTCACTGGGTTACACCTCAGTGATCTCACTGTCTGCCTTTCACAAGTCAGTACTTCCTTCTGTTCCACTCTCCATACCCAGAGATAGTTTCTATGCTCCTCTGCTCCATCCACATTCCTCTGGCCTTTTTCAAATCTCCTCTGAAGACCCCAGGAACACAGACCAGAGTGCTCAGGCCTTTGTACAGCTGGGTCTTGAAAGCCCCCAGTGATGGAGGCTGCACAGCTTTTCTGGTCCAGACCTTACTGCAGTCATGGTGACAGATTTTTGTTATCTTTTTTTTTCCCCTTTGGCAAACTACTCAGCCCAAGACCATTGTCCCTTGTCCTGGCTCTGCCTTCTCAATAACCTCCCTTCTGGACTTCCCAGTGCTCCCACATGACACCAGCCAACTCATGGCCAATGGAGACCAGAAGGAGATCTGTTTCAAAAGTGCCTTTGTTATCTACACCAGCATTGGCACACCTGCTAATTTACAGCCTAATTGTCAGTGTGATTTTACACCTGTATACACATTATTTTTGAGGAATTAAATGGTATCATTTTATAACAAGAGAATGAAACAAGTACTAAATCCTGCAGGGATAGCCAGCTGAGTTTCAGATGTATATATTTTAGATTAGTCTGTGTTTGCTAGTCACTGGACACAGTATGTTCTAAAATAGGATGATCCATCCATGCAGGAAGCTCTAAACAGGTTTAAATATCATCACTTTTATGTGACCTATAGACCACTCCAGCAAAAAGAAGATATGCTTTAAGGAAAACATGAAAACACCAGGCTCTGTACACCTCCCATCTGAGGCTGGCAGGGACTCTCTTCTGTGCTTGCAAGAGCTTTCTACAGTGGGTGACCAAGAAGCAGCAATCATCTGCTCCACATGGACCACAGTCACACTGGAGGAAGGAACAGGAAACACTGATTGACTTAGAAAAGGTGCAGAACTCAACTGGGCAGGTGGCACCAGTTAGAAGGTGAAATACACAAGTAAGAGCCACGTGCCTCAAAGACACAGGCTCAATGCCCTCCTATCCACGGAGCTCATTGCTTTGCCTTACATTATACTGCTTCAAAACAAGCCTCTTACAATTAAAACTGGCAGAATTTGAGCAATACAGTTGCCAGATGCTGTTTTTCTTTCCTATTTGGGCCATTTAACTGAATGAATATCTCAGTTTTCTTTGTGTTTGGCTGAATAGAGGATCAAACACAGGTCAGGGAAATCCTGTTATTTTTTTATTTCCAAGGGACTACCCTTAAACTGGACAAGAAACAAAAGGCTGATATCTTGCCCATTTGCACCATTTAGCTACTTCTGATTCCTGGAAAGCCTCCAGTGCTCAGTGTCACCTCTCAGATCTGAAGCATTCAAAATGAGATGATTTATTATGTGGACTGAATGCACAGTGCTGTGATTTCTTGTTTTTCCAGTTTAAAGGAAATTGCTTTTATATCTTAATGCTGACAAATGCTTTTTATTTGTAAGGTTCCCCAATTGCTCCATTTACAAAACAAACCCTAGTAATTCTTATGTAATTAGATTACAAAGTACCACATCACATGAAATTCATTATCTGTATCTAATGTCTCAGGCATCTTTTTACAATTGTATCTAAGAATTAGGCAGGTTTTTTTTACTTTTTCTTTTTGGAGTTAATTTTGCCATGCTTTCTCCTTATTTAATAAAACACATGTGCATGTTTGAATTAGTAACACTCTAGAAAATGCATCCAACTCAATTTCTGATATTAGCAGAACATGTGCAGCTTATCCCAAAACCTAAACACAGTCTGCTTGCCTCGAGTCAGATTATACAGACACACAGATCTGGAGGCCCCTTTTACTCCAGTCAGATTTCAGTTGGATCTAGATCCCATTTGTGCAGAAGAGCAACCAGGCAGAGCATCAACAGCTGCCTAAAATGTGGGCCAACACATTCAGGTCTCAGTGCAGAGAAACACAGATGCTGCTACCAATGGTAAGCTCCTCACTATGTAACTCCTGCACTTCAGTTGCATTTATGGAATATCAAGTAGCAGCAAAAAAGCAAGGCTGAAGAGAAGCTGATATGGTATTTCAAGTTACTTTAACTTGCTTACCAGCTAATGGAGAATATTCTGAACCACAGGACAAGTCCTTTGCTCCTGCCTGCCAAGCCTCTGGCCCCAGGTCACACCTGCTATGGGAGCACTGCAATGGTGGGGTATTCATCCAAAAGCAGCTGTAACTGAACACTGGAAAACAGGCTTATAAACTTGCTCAGATTTGTCACATTTAAGGTTCCTTTGAGTTGTGTGTGTGTGGGGGAATTAAAGCACAAAAATGTTCATTAGTCATTAAAAAGCTACTTTCATTGAGCAACAACAGGTTTTCCAAAGTGGAAGTGCAGAGGACTCAACCTTTGCACATATGTAACACAACTCCAACCCTATTTCAAGCCAATCCTCCTCCTGTGTGTGACTTACAGAGCAGTTTTCCACCACTGCAAGTTAAGTTTAGCAATTTTTTTGGGTTAACCATATTGGAAAAAAACCCAACCAAACTAGCAAACTAAAATTGAATATAAAGTACAAAAAGAAGGGGTATTTAGGAACACAGGCTTTCCTTATTTAAATATGGCACTCTTTACAGCTCACTTGGACAAGCTAAGAATGATCCTCAAGCACTAGCTGCTCACAAAAACACTGAAAGACCCCAAACACCAGGAAAAAACCCCATAGAATGTTCCTTCAACCAAAACATATTAATTCCTTTTTTTGTTTCCTATAAAGAAAAATATTCACTGACAGGGAGAAAACTTAAGAAAAGCAGCTCTGAGATAGAGGCAGGTGACATTACTAGGCTGAACTGGCAGACATTTGTGGAAGATTCCTAGGAAAGAGAGAAAACCACTAATATACAAATTATTCCTTTTTAGCCAAGTAGTAACTTGATTGCTGCCACATGGAATTACAGAGCTAAATGATGCCTTGCTTTCCTCTGGAAAACGAGGAGAGCATCACACCTTACCAGCCACCTGGGCAGGGGACAAGCTCAGAAGGCTGTTTTCTTTCTCCCTTCTTTAGCACATCAGACAGAACAGGGGACACAAACTTTTTTAAGCATGAACTGTGTCACACTGTGTGCTCAGAGTGTGACAGCTCCTCTGCACAGCCCTTGTCTGGCTGTATCCTACACACACTCTGCATCTTCACACTCCTCTCCCACTCTGAATATACATGGCATATACATGGCCCCTCCAGCAAAAGGGACAAGAGCAGCACCACTGATGGGTCTTCCTGCCAGGAAGGTGCATTTTCAGAGACAGAGGAACTACAGTTCCTCTTGCACTGCAGCACACCCAAGGATCCTTCTGACCTTGGGCACAAAGAAATTTGCTTCTTGCTGTGTATCACCACTGAATTAAACTCCAGGGTAAATATCACCTCCCGTTGCCCTGCTCATAGGGATTGTGGTCAAACCACAATATGATGTTGGAAAAGGTACATAGGCATACTGAAATTTTACAGTAAGTTAAATCACGTATTGTGTTCCAGGAAAACACTTCATGCTAAATTCATACAATTGATTATTTCAACTGAGACCGCTGATCTCAGCTTTAGCTCAGTCAGGTCTGTGCACAATAGCAATGGCACACAAAACCACTATTATGTGACTGACAATCACACATCTCAATCAACAGCAATAACACCATTGCTACTAAGAATCTGACAGTTCCTTGAGTCGTTCAAGAATGGTTTTCATGGTAAAGATGCTTAAGCTCTTCTAACATTAGTGGAAGAACTCTACAACATTTATTAGACTGGGGTTTTAGCACAGTTCCCCATTAAAACTTAGACTTGGATACAAACTGCTGGAACTAAAAAGACCTACACTGAATTCAGTTACTATTGTAATCACATTAATGTTCCAAATCATTCACATTATTATTCTGGTTACCATTTCATGCACATTCTTATTGCTCCTATGGGGAGTGCTGTTTTTTACAGCTTCAGCAGAGGAACATTGTAAACCTATGACAGCAGAAACAACCATTTAACTGAGGACCCAATCCTTTCCTCAGCACCTTCTGCAGCTTTGCTTAGGCTGCCTCCAGGCCACTCATAAGCTCTATGGGAATAATGCTCTTGTCCCCTCAGCTATACAATAAGTCCATGAACCAAATTTCAGGCATTAGGATTCCTGTTCAAAGCAGGCAGCATGAAACATCCATTTGCAAAGGCACCAGAAGAGGTCCAATATCGACATAGGCTTAATGGCTTTATTAATACATTTACCCTTTTGATTCTGTGGCCTTTTCCTATATGTTGTTGAAGTCTAAAACTTTTTGCCTTTCATATTAAAGACTTCAGTGCTTATTTGGAAGCATGTTGTAACTCTTTGTAGACCTGAACTAGATGCCTTTCACTTCACTCTGAATTAAATCTCTACACAAGCTTATCGTGGGACTTACAACTTGTGAACTGCTTCAGAAATCGAGCTAGTTGTCCTGCCCTATGCTCCAATATAGTGGCAAGATACTTAAGATGAAGAAAAGAAAGAGGGTTCAAAGATGAACTTGTCAACTCTTGATGCAGGATACACCTATTTTAACAAGACAATTATTTAAAAAAGTTTACCTAAGTATCTATAGGAACACTTGGAAAACCATTACTAAGTCCCACCACAGGGCAATTTACCTAAAAGTTCACTCTAAATACACTTTTAGGTCTCTCTCTTAACAAAGAAGGCTTACTCAAACACAATGCCTTCGCAGCATTCAGTATTCCTATTTTTATGCAGTTAGCACTTACCTCACTTGGTTTCCCCCAGCCCTGCTAAGTTCATGTAGGGCAATGACATCAAAAATACACTGTCCTTTCTGAGCAAGGCCCCCAGTATCACACCCTGAAAGCACTGCCTGGTAAACAACACCCTTATGCTCCCTTTCCATGCATAAAGTCAGATTGGAGAAAAAAAAAAGAATAAAAGAAAAAAACCCTCCAAACTTTAAGACAAAGGATAAAAACCTCCAAGTAACTGACACAGTAATAGGAACAAATGAAGACAACTACCAGCAAAAAATAATCTCCCAAAAGACTGCAGCCATGCTTTACAATACCTCTGAAGGCTTCGTGTGCCATTATGTCTCCCTGGAGGCTGAGACACGCCAAGACAGCACCTGTAGAGACTAAAGTGCTTTCTCTCTCTTCCCCTCCCCTAAATACCATTGGGGATGAGCCCAAACCCATAACAACAGGCCCAGCTGGCCACCCTAAAGTCAAATAGTACAGGAGGGGAGGACCAGGATCCCCTAATTACTTGATGACTTGCAGCTTGGGCCAAATACCCTGCACCTGATGGTGGTTACTGCCGGAGCAGATGCAGTTACCACCACCTGCATGGTGTCAGAGTCATCAAAGAAAGGAACTCATGGTCTCCTCCTACAAAAAAAAGCAAAGAAACCTACAAAAAACCCCACCCAGGATAGAAATATTTACTTTCATAAGTTATCATAGCTTTATGCAAACGTGAAAAGAATGTTAATGAAGGGGAAGGGTTCTTGTGCTAACAACTTGTGGCTGATTTTTATACTTCATTTGAAAGCACTCTTATAAATCTAATACAAATTCAGAAAAAGGAAAAAAAAAAAGATAGTGATTGGTTCCTCTCTATGCACCTTTAAACAAAGTTTTCAATCTGTGTCATTATAAATGGCATAAATTACAAGTTTTCGTAAGTGAAGGTTAATTTTCAAAGATGTACCCTATCAAAATTAAATGTAATTAAACAGTATTTTTTTCATATGCCAGAGAGACATAAATTAAAATTTGGTATGAAATTAAAACTTCCCGTGTGAAAAAAATGACAGTGTTTGAGCCTCCAACCTTTCCCTAATGAAAGCTGCATTACATCATCCTTAAATCCAGATAGAGACAATCACATCATTCCCCTGACACTTTTAATGTCATTCCCATGCTGTTTCACTTTTCCAGGATTATTTCAGACATGCAGAGAATGCGTCAGTCTCTGAGAAGAGCCAGGCTGGTGTTTTCTGTTCTGATATTTTGGCTCAAGTGATGATTTACCTTTTTCATAATTTTCATGTTAGAGATGATCCCTTCTACACATGTAGCAGACCTCAAGGACAGCCCTTGGGGCATCTCTTGGGCTCTTCAGAAAAGGCAGCACAAATAACTCTCATGACATCCAGAGAAAACTACCCAACCCATGGACAACAGATGCATGGGAATTTCCTTTCAACTACTCACCTGTATGAAACATCTGTGTGCAACATCTGTCAAAGAACACCGTGCTAATGAATTGGTGGAGCCCAGCACTATTTCTAAAGGGACAGAGGGGACAGGTATTTTAGAAATGCTGAGTGACAGAAACAACAGCTTTGTGATAGGATGTCCTGCTAGAGGGCAGCACATACACATACTCCTAAAAGCCGGCAAGAAAATGCTGTGGAAAAGGTAAAAAATCGTGGTTATTAAATATCACCTGAGCTTTATTTAGTGTTTAATCACCTTTGCTGTAGATTGCAGCAGGAATATAAACTGTTTCTCTATGATACACCATATGTTGATGGACTCATATGGGGGATCAGGATGAGAATCCAAGAGGAGCAGATGAGTGCTGAAAGGAAGACAGATTATTGCAGACAGTGCTCTGAGAACATCACATTACAAAGAGAGAGTAATTTTTATTACAGGTAGCAAAAGCATTAACTCTCAGGGGTAGGGGAACAGAATATGAAAAGAATAAGTTCCAAAAATAAACCTATCATGAAATAAACCACAGAGGTATTGCCAAGAAGAATGTAGCTATTTTTCACTTCACACTGATTTTTCCTAATTTGCTGCAGTTTGTCCCATATCCCGAGCAAACAACTTTCATCACATAAATTGTCCAAAAGCCGCTTACCTAGGTGATTTAGGGTTTTGTGGTTGTTCTCCTCTCCCTTGCTGAAACTTTTTACGAAACCAGATGGCAAAACTAAGGATTTATTTTTAATATAAATTGTTATTGTATTGGAAAGACTATTGAAGAATTGCCAGTGAAGTGGAATTCTGCAAACACTCCTGCTGAGAAAACATCACTTGTGTCACTGCTCATGAAAAATGAATTAAAGAGTTCATAAATACCATCAAAGGGTTCTGGCTCCTGTTTTCGAGATAATTTTTTACATGTTCCTTTCCAGAAACCCTGTTTCCCAAGATCTTTCCTGACTAGTAATGATCCATATACAGTTTTATATATAGTATTTTTCTCCAAAAAAAAGTGAATACATGTAGAGACAACTCTGCTGGAAAACAAATCTTACATTTCCAGAAACTCTGGGTAATTCAAGCCAATACTCATGTCTACACATTTTATACAATAACATACTTCAAGTTATTTACTTGAAATAATTAGAGCTATTAGCATAGTCTGTTTAGTCTTTTGAGAAAAATCATGGACCAGATATTGTGAAGTGGTGAAACAGGAAGCAAATACAGTTTCCAAAATAATTTTTTATCTATTATTTTGGTGTGCAACTATTGTGACTAACTAGAACAAGAATGACTACAGAGCTTTGAGAGCAAAGGCAGAAAACACGACCACATTGATCCTACAGGTGATGGAAAAATTGCATAAAAATGCAATAATTTGGAAAGTGAATCCAGGTTGTATCTTTGCAATATACTCAAGTTTGCATCCAGGTATCCTGACACAGGCTCTTTCAAGATGCAGATGTTTGCAGCTAAATATTTCTTCACATATTTCCCCACATCAAACTTACTTTAGAAGTCATTAAACCTTGTCCCTAAGCTTGACTTCATGCTGAACAATTCCTTTCTGCATTACTCATTAGATTTTTGCCTTCAAGAAGAGTGGGCTAAAGAACATGAATTTGCAAAGGCATTCTATCCCCAGCCTCTGATTCAGACTAAGGAGGTGTTACTTTTGTGTTCATTAAACCACTTTTTCTTTTTTTTTTTTTTAAATACATTTTAATTGAAGTTCACATGGTCTTCTGCTTTGGAATCCAAATTCCAGAATATAAATTTATCAAAGTTTTGTTACAAGTGCTCCTGGCAATGTAACACAAACAAAATCTAATGCCACAAGAAAAATATATCTGACATTTTACCCTGAAGGGATCCAAACAAAGCAAGACCTTAATGAGAGAACTCCGTATTCTTTCTTCTTGGAGAATACAATTCTCTGCACACTTTGATGAATTAATGAGAGTTTGTGTGTGGTGAATACGGAGAAAAATGTGGAAATGGGATTAATAAAGCCTCTGCAAAGGCACAGCTCAGAGATCCTCAAAGTTTTCCCGTGTCAGTGGGGGAAGACACACAGTATCACACTGTACATGTAATTCACACCCTTTTATGTCAAGCCCATATTGGCAGCTGCAGCAATAGGCTTTCCTGGCAGGTAATATGGGAGCTCTGAGATGGCACCTGGGATTCTTTGGGGATCTTTGTTTTCCTGAACAGAAATGCAAGACCCTTTTTTTTTTTTTTGGCAAAGCAATATTGGAAGCGTGAGAGCAAGGATCACTCCCAATGACCACAGGAGAGAATTCCAAAGCATTAGGAAATGCTTAACTTTTCAAGGTGCTCTTTGGGGGCGAGGGGGAGGGTGGAGTAAGAGAGGAAAGGGGACAAGGAATATGCTTACGTTTTGAGCTTAAAAATTACTGATTCAATCAAATATCTAAATTTGGGGATTTTGAAGCATACTGTATGGACATATGTGCTGTCAGCTGCACACTACTCCTACAGCACTAGGAGTTGAACGCAGCACCATATGTTATGCCAAGATTACTGATTTTCATTAGATAAAAAAGAAGATCCCCAATTTTAATCTTAATTTTCAATCATTATTTTATTTGGCAGTCTAAACACAGTGATGACAGACAGTATCTTGATTCAAGCTCTGCACCTGCTGCAGGTACCATTCCCTCTCATTGTCATCCTCTTCCTTTTAGGTCTAAAGGGGGAAAAAAGAGAAACCTTGAGACTAGCAAGCCCTAAGGCAAGAACAGTGAGCTCATGAATCCTTCTGCTTCCCTACAAGAAAGCTGTGATGGATAGTAGGCTGTGACTTGGGGCCTTTAAAGAAGAAGTCAGTCTTTAAAGTCAGGACTATGAAGGAGCTGGCTTCCCCATCTCTTCTCATGTTCTGACTCTGGCAATAGGATGAGAGAGGAATGGGAAATCTGTGAACATTTATTACCCTCCTTGGATGACCCCAGGGATGGGTAAACAGGCAAGGTGAAACATGTATGAGAAGATTGCCATGTCCCCGCTCCGTATCCACGCTGGCTGACTAAAGTAACACCCTGTGTGCCAGCCCTATGAAACATGACAAAAATCACTTAATTCCGTCCTTGAACAAATGGCAGAGGATGTGAAACAACAGCTGTAGGAGTTTCCTTTGCTCCTGATGTAGCACAGTGGGATGCTATCCTTGGTTGGAGCAATGGGAGAAGTTGCCACAGCAAAAGGGTTACCCTTTCAGAAAGAGTCATCTGTGTAGAGACCAAGCAGCAATGGTGCATCAATCAAAGCAGTGCGAGCAGGTCATGTTCCACTAAAAAACAAGGGTGAAACCCAGCTGTAAAAAATGAACATGAGTTTTCCTGGGAGGTGGATGCCCATCTTCTGGTTGCTTTGACCTGTATAAACAAAGAGGATATAATTCTCCAGGGATGGCTGTACAGCAGCTTTATGATCACCACATCTTCTCCCACAGCAATTTGCCAGGCTACCCATGACTTGTCCACAAACACATATTCTGTACTTGCACGAATCCTTTTGGATCTACTTCCACATCTTCTGTGAGTGTCTCACTATTTTTTTTTCCCCAAACAGAAAGACCCCAAATGTTTTTAGTTTGCATTACAAATAACGACTCCTGGGTGCACAGAAAGCAGCTGGGAATGGGTCTGTATGTAGCAGAGCAGCTGGCAGCACAGGGAACAGAGTGCCAAGGCAATGGTCATGTAGGCACTGCGTCTGATAAAGCTCTTCCCTGTCCTTACTTCAATAACCCCTCATTACTCCTCATTTCCAAAACTCCCCAGTTCCCCTATCTTTGATGTCTAAAGCAACCCCAAGCAACCAACCGTACCTAATTACATTTTGGTTTGTAACCAGGCCAGATAATTCATGTAGTCTCCTAATGCTGCCAGATTAATGGCTCTCACTCTCTGTCTCTTTGAGGTGAATAGTTTCTGCAGTTGGATGATCTGTCTCCCTAATGTAATTTTTACTTCGTTTAGCAGAAGATTTAATACATTCTCCATTTACAATTTCTTAGGAAATGTTCTTTCAATTTACATATAATAGTCTGCATTTCAGAATGTCAAGATCAGCAGCAAAAGAGTAACGTTTCCATAATGGAAATTACATAACACCTGCTAGTAACAGTGAAGCCAGCAGGATGTACATAGCTATGGACTTATTTATTTTCTCTCCAGCTCCTCAGGATTCCTCAGGTAATAACACCCTGACAGAGAAGCCCCAGGTTATGAAACATCATTGTACATCTCAGCCTACCATACAAATCAGAACTCACATTTAATATGTCTGAGTCATAACTCCACTGTAACTGAGGTCACTGTCAGGGTGTTAATATATAGCCAGGGTACTGTTAGCCAACATACAACCCCTGGCAGTGCAAGGTCAGATCCACTGAGCACTGTGCTGTGAAGAGCCATTTATTCTATTTGCTTAATGTCGTGCTGAGCTTCTGGTACCTACTGAAAGTGGCATCCCTCTTATCAGTACAGCTTGTGCTGGCTCTACCACTGTGCAACTTAATTAGAGAGTAATTTTGCATGAAATAGCTCTTGTGGCTTGGGCTGGAGCACAGGTAGGTCAGCAGCTGCTGTGGCACTTGGAAAAGCAGCAAATGCACAGCTACCATCAACCCAAAAATAACACTGCTGGGGCGGCACCGCTCCTTCTGGCGGTCATTGAATTATTCCACACTCTGATTTTACTTGTCATCCAGCAAAGCAGGGCAAATATTT
Source organism: Xenops minutus (assembly GCA_035221455.1). Classification (NCBI taxonomy): domain Eukaryota; kingdom Metazoa; phylum Chordata; class Aves; order Passeriformes; family Furnariidae; genus Xenops; species Xenops minutus. The sequence continues at coordinate 61,705,313 of JAWWEE010000074.1, forward strand.
CCATTCAGTGTTTCTCTAACTGTTGGATCATTAAGGTGCCTCCACACACTTGATGTCTCAGACATGTAATTTCTAAGAAAGTTGCCATTTTACACACAAATAGATAACATGTGTGTGTGTGTTTGTACACAGGCAAAATGCAACTCAAGACACATGTGGCCAGTGTACTAAAGCTCCTCCAACTTTCTTAGATGTTTCATCAAAGCCTTACTAGCCAGAGCAAAGAGCCAGGAGGCTGTTCAGTTCTGAACTGATAATCTAGCTGGGCTGTTTTGTTGGGTTCTCGAAGACAAGGTTATGTGAAGAGATGACCAGCTTTTTCAGTGGCATGGAAACACGTACAGAGCCTTTGAGCTCCGGGTGTCCAAATCAGACACAGGCCACTTTGGGGGAGGTGACTGAAAGGTATTACTTTGCCTGAGGGACGCTGCATTGTGAGAGAGAGATGCCACAAACTGAAGGAGCAAAGGCATGAAACAACCTTATGGGCAATTTCCTCCAGTTGGAACTGAGGCACCCCAGCAAGGAATTACAGCATCACTTCCTTGAGCCACTGAAAAAGAGAGTCTCCTTTTCTAGGTCTGGGTTTTTGAACAAGCACTCTGGTTTGGGCTGGGTTTTTTGTTGTTGTTTTAAATAAAACACATGCTGTATGCTACTTCTGTATTTCTTCCAGGCATAAAAGCAGTCCAGTGGGATCAGATGCAGTAATTTTAAGTATATTAAAATTTCTGGGAAGAACATAACAGGAATATTCATTTTAAGTAACAATTATATGCACATTTTCTAGCAGAGGTGACTGTAGGAGCAGACAACAAAAGCATTCCTGATTCTCTGAAGTCTCTGTTTGTTGAGTCACATATGGAGGGAGAAGGCTCTCAGATCTGTTTTTAAGTAAACTAACACAGTCATATTCCCTGCGAGAAGAATTAAAAGTATGATAATAATAATGATAGCAATAACAACAAAGAGAAGGTGGGCTGACCCACAGGGTTTTGTGCCTGGCTATAGTCATAGATGCTTGAGCTCTGAAGAGTCTGGTGGGTGATATGCTAAATATTTGTGCAGTACAGATGTGATCATTTGATTTCTATACCGAAGCAGTGAGTGCTTTGATTTTAGCAGCTGGAGACAAATCGCTAAGCACATTGACACCCACTGTATCTTTGTAGTAAGATCTTCAAAGGACTCCAGCAGGTTAGTCTGGCTTTTCTCCACTCAGCTTAATTCTAGCATTTTTGTAATCAGTCTGTGCTTTTCTGCATGGCTTCCCAGCACATCAGTTAAAGACAGATGCAAAGATGCTTTTCAAACAAGCTGACCTACATGCAGTATGCAGGCTATGGCTCTAGACAGGGCTCCTCAGTTAAGCTTTATGCCATTTTAAGAAGAACAGAGACTTATCCCAAACTTTCAATTATCCCTCCAAACTAGAGCAGCATGTTGAATAAATTCGAAGGAAAAATCCATTCCCCTTCCACCACTGCGTTTCCCTCATTTTGTACTGACATTCTCAGACTGTGCTTATCCAGTTGAAAGGCCTCTGCTCCCTACACAACTGAACCTTTTTATCATCAGCTGGGGTATTGTCCTACCAGTCATCTCATTTTCACAGACTGTGTTTACTCTGTAGCATCAGATGGATGACACCCACATTTCCTCATTCCTATTTTTAATCATATTTACTGACACTTGAAGGTAAAACAGTAATCCAGGAGGAAACACTTAGACTGTCAGAAGAACTGCAGATGTTATGCTTGTACCTGGTGTTTTCTGTGCAGTGCTTTGCAAAAAGTGAAAATTCATAGAATTGTAAAATATCATGAGCTGGAAGAACAAAGCAACCATTTGTTCTGTGGCTTCTCAGTTAATCACCTCAATCTGCTGGTGTTCTTGCCTAATTCCTTTTCAGCTAGAGTAGGTGAGTCTCACTTAGGTTTCTCCCCCCCCTTTGAGTTCCATGATGATCGTTCCTCCCTTGAGTCAAACAAACGCAGCCTCAGGACTGCTCTGCCTTGGTCTGTTTGTCGTCATGTATGATCAGGGATGCACCCTCCAGCTGGAAGTCATTTTAGCGATCTCTGCTTTGCTCCAGCAGGGAGAGAATCAACATAAATACCTTCAAAACATGCACTAAATGGGACCTGGCACAGCAAAACTGTGTTTTCTGTAGGTGGAAGTTTTAACTAAGGAATTGCAATCAAAGATTGGTTGCTTCTCTGCACTGTCACAGTGGCAATGAATCAGAATAGTTTGAGTTGGAAGGGATCTTAAAAGGTCAAGAAGGAGCCTTTAAATGCACCAAGGTCAGCACATATTTATAAACTGATCCTTTAATATATAATAGTTATACCAGTATTTGTTAGTGAGAGGGAGGAAGGAAAAAAGAGAGAGGGAGAGACTGTACATCTTCTGGAAACAGCTTCTGGAAACAGCTCCTTGACACACATGATGCACTGAACTACCACCATTTCTGTCCCCATACAAAAATTCCTCTCCGATTTTTCTTCCTGAGTAACCATTATTACTTCTCTAGAGTTCAAAAAATATTCTGTTGCTGCAAAAAGTAAAATACAAGCATATTAAGAGATCCCTTCCTCGGAGTCTGTGGTATTCTGTAGCCACTATTCAAATCACAAGCTCTTTATATCTTGTTCATACACTAACCAATAATAAATGGCATTGTACCCTCTTCGGATGTGCTCCGGATGCAGAGGAAAGGGAACTTGGCAGCCAGCAGCACTTCTTTCATTCAGACAGGATCAAGTTCCCTGGGGTTCCCTTGTTCATCTCTCTGCTTCTTTCATCTTCCACTCATATATGCAGCCTGGTTTTTGTCCCACACAGGATCACTCTGTGCTAGTATCTTACAAGAGTATCACGAGTTATAACAAAAAACAAACAGCATTTATTAAATGAGCAAAGTTCACTTCCTTAGACAGCGTGTTTCTTACTCTGCAATCTGCTGTGTTTATTCACATGTTCATTGATGAATATTTAATTACTTCAGAATAGGCTTCCTAGTCATTGTTTCAGACCAAGCTCCAGGCCAGTAAAACATTTAAGCAAGGACAGGACAAAATTTCAGGAGTGTGGATAATCCAACTGAAAGAACTGAAGCAGAATCAGCTGCACTAGCAACATCTGCCCCCAATGCAGAATAAGAACAGAATAGGAAAGAGTTCATTCTCTACCCTCAAACATCCGCAAAACACAGTCTATTTTCACAGTACTTAACAAACACACTTCTCCCTAGGAAAGGAGGTTGCACATTAATTACCAGGAACTGTATGCCTAAAAATAAAGACACAAAAAAGGAGTCTTACGATACTGATGAAGTGAGAAGAATCTCAGAGCTTTGAGCTAGATTCTTGACGGCAATAGAGAGTGCACTAAGAATAGCAAATGAGTAGGAGTAGTCAAGGCTGAAAAGTTTCTAAAGTGTTTTGATTGCCAATTTCTTCATGAAGTTCTTAATCAGGCTACCTGTTATGTGAGAAGGTTAAATCTTCAGTGGAGCTTCGGTGCCTTGAAAAGTAGTTGGGAAATGTCTGGTTTTGGCTCGCAGAGCATTCAGTGGAGTAGCCAAAACATCAGTAAGAACAGCAAGGGTCTTGGATTTGTCGACAGAGAAATCTGGCTTAATAATTATTTTAGCAAAAGGACATGGTGACATATTAGAGTCAAGGCCAAAAGACACCTGTGAAGTGTCTCTCTCATGCACAGTTAGAGAGGCGTGTAACATAAGGATTAAAAAACCCCCACAAACTCCCCCCAAAATTCAACCTTTACTAGGCAGGTGGAAAAAGAACACTTGGTTAGATGAGTCACTATTCTGGCAGAGCTCAACCTGAATCTCTGTTCTCCAGAAGAATATACAAATTATTCCAGAAACTGCATTAGCATAGTCAGTCAAATCCTTGACGGGAGAAAGTCACCAAGAAACTTTTCATGAAACTTTGGAGTGTGCAAATCTAGAACTGTCCCTAAGAACAAGTCAGAAAGAACTACATCAGAGCTTCAAACTCTGGGCCTTTTCAAAGACAAGCCAATGCTAACACTATGGGCACTACCTGAAGATCACTGCCTCTCAGTGGCTGTAATCACTCGATAGTCCACAACTTTAGGAAAGTAATAAAATTGTTTTCCATCTAGAATAGATATCCTTCTCTTAGATCCTTTTCTGTGGCTGAAATTTGCATGTGAAACTAAATAAAAAGCCAATTACAATATTATGGCTAAAACTTGAAGACATTTGTGAAGCTTTAGCACCTTAGGACTGCCACACATCAACACCACCCTGAAGACAAGCGAGTGCATTTTCTACATTATCCTGTTTCACACAGTCCAGGGATGAAGGGATCCACAATCCCACATTAAGGGACCCAGAGCCTTCATGTCATACACCTGACTGCTGAACAGAGCCTGCACCTGCTCAGCAATGTCAATAGAACACAAGAAAGGTAATTTTGTGGGGATTATTACTTTAGGTTGGCAGTATAAACTAAAGCTGGAGTGGGTTGGGATTTCATTTTCTTGTCATTTTGGGTCACTAGTTTACAACTTTCTGCAGCTTTGCATTCACATACCAGTCCAAATTGCCTTCTGGTACTCTATTGCAAATGCTCAGTAAGAAGGGCTATTTTCTTTCTCTTTCATGCCCTCACATTTCCTTTATTTAAACAACTGATTCCTCTGTCCACGATAAAGAAAATATTGCAAGAACTCAACAGCCTTGTAGACTTTTCAGCTGCATTTTTGCTCTGCACTGTGGCTTCTTGAAAGCATGATGGTACCACTGTTAATGCTCAGACTTCAGCTCCCAAAACATAAAATGATTTTTGGGTGCAGGAACCACGATGCTCCACTGAGCAGCTCTCATTTCATGCCCAGGATACCCTGAGTTCCAGACTAATTCTCCAATATGTTTATAAAAGTCTTCATTGTAGAAAGGCTGATGTTTAAAGAGAGTTAAATAGTTTATATAAACAACTAAGTACAATCAGAAGTACTGTATTAAACATTGCTTTCCTTACTGTGATCCGTACTAACAGTGTTACACAGATGATGCTCCAAGGCAGGGAAACTGGACAACTGGTAGAAGTCTTACTGTTTCCAGTGGATCCCAATGTAATCTTAAATTTAATTTCATCTTACTGCTAATATTTAAGCTCCTTTCTTGTCAGCTAGAGACTTGCAGCACTGCCACTGTGAGAGCCCATTATTTAACATTCCTTACTGAATTCATAGCAACAACTTGAGTCATCCCCATTCCGGTGACTCACTCCTGCCACTCGATATACATCACTTTAATTTTAAGTCACACAAAACCATCTGAGTGACAGCCAGCAGCAGCCCTATGATTTTCTGGTTTCTGCATCATTACATTTCTCTTCTTAGCCCTTCTAAGTGCTCACATGTCTTCACTTTGAGAAAAATGTAATTTAAAAAAGTAATTTCTATTAACATAACAAAAAAATACAGATCCTCTACATGCATACAGAAAAGAAAAGCCTTTCCACCTGATTGTATCAAAGTACTGCAGATACAGTCAGGAAAAGTTCTCATTGTCTTCATAAGGGATCTAAAGCTGATGCTCTCAATCAGTTTTCATTGACTGACAACAACCTAATCTCTACAGGGGCACTTTAAAATACTGCAGAGGAGCACTGTAAGCTCTCCACTTATGACAAGTCCTACTGCATCCTTGTTTGATATCTTCAGGGCAAAAGAGGGAAAATAATATGTGGAACAGACACCTAAGCTCCTTTGCTTTCACACCAGGGAGATGGTAGTCCCTTCCCAAATTTCAGCACATACCAAAGTATGTGCATGGCTTTGGTGACACTATCAGGTCTCCTATCTGAGACCAAAATAAGCAAATTAAGTAATCCTTCTCTAGTGGCAGAGAGGTTTTTTAATCAGTAGAGGCTGAAAGAGGCATCAAAGTAGCTGGGAGGTGGAGCCAGGCATCCTTCTGTCTCCATCTGCCTTTGTGTGAAGGCACAAGTACTTATACCTGGTGCAAAGGCAGAAGTGGGGGCCTAGATCCATCCAGATGTGCTGGCCTGGGAGCCAGCTGCAAGGCTTGAGATGGCCACCCAGAAACAAGTTATTTAGTACACAGAAGTAGATCATTGTCCCCTGAGGACAATGGCCAGAGAATATATCATGCTAATGCATCACACAGCCTTCAGAAGTGGTACTCGGCTGTCAGAGATATCAGGAACTGCTGTCAGCTCTTCAGCAGGGGTCTTTCAGCTCCTGACAAATGGCCAGTGTCACTCCCCAGCTGGGGAGTCCCTGATAAATCATAATTTTCAGCTTTTAAAATCTCATGGTTTGACCCAGAATTTCTCACATTTCAAAAATAAACACACAACTACTTCCATGAAACACTGAGGAATCACTTGGTTTGGTTTGTCAGCTGGCACTACATACTGTATTTGAACATCTCTTAGCCTGTCTTCACAAAAGAGGTGCTCCAGCCCTCTGATCATCTTTGAGGTCCTCCCCTGGCTTCACTCCAAGAGTTCCATGTCCTTGTTTTGTTGGGGACTCCAGATCTGGACATGGTACTCCAGGTGGGGTCTCAAGAGAGTGGAGAACAGGGGGAGAATCAGCTGTATCACTTTGTCCCTCAACACATGAATAAAAAGACTACTTTTATAAAAACCTAATTGGATTGTTTTTCTAAATCCTCTAACCTTTCAACTCTGACATACTGAGAAATAGTTATTACACTCTCTTTTGAGGATTCTCTAAAGCACTAATCATTGACCTACCCAATACTAGCTAAGTCAATAGAAGTTTTATATGTCAGGTTCATGCCTAGCATTGAAAACCATGAATTTGAAACCCCATCCCTCAAGTAATAAAGAGTGGTATACATTCAGCAGCACATTGCTACAATAAAGAATACCCAGAAGCAAAAATTATGGTTGAGTGGATATTGTAAAACTCAGGGAAGTGACAATTTAGCAAGCAAATGAAATGCTGAATGCCTTAAGAGCTGATTTCCAGGATTTCTATTGCATGGTTAGTGTTTTAACTTGTACTTGTGCAAGAGAAATTGCTATGATGGTTGAAATCCTGCTGCTGAAATTGTTAACCAATTTGCTTTCACACCCACAATTAACTGGAGTGAGGACTGTTGCAAGGGCACTCCTTGGGTCCCAGTTGACTGAAACACTTAAGTACATAAAAGCTTTTAAGTTTATATTTAAGACTTCTGCTGCTTTAACTGTAATGGAGTCAATGGATAAAAGCACCCAAATTCTCTGGAGTGAGGATGTGGATGTACAAAAAATGTACAAAAGCTGCAAGTACAGCTTGTTTCAGTTTTAGGAACCAATGTTTGTACAGCAATAACAGTGTCCTGCCATATGATTCATGTCTTTACATATGTTTAGGAATACAAATGCATACAAACAAAGAAAAACATACACCTTTATCCAAGGTAATGCTGCCAGTAGCACTTCTGAATTACACAGGAGCTCAAAGCTCTTGAACCAGGGAGAGTGTACAGGTCAAACCTCAGCCAAGCTACAAGAGCAGAGAGTAGGACACAATGATCTCTTTCAAAGCTCTTCCTAGTTCTGATTAATGATTCTTTGTTGATGCACATAAACATGGACTTTGTTGATGCTGAAAACTCTTTGAAATTAGATGTCAGATTGTTAATTTTCTTTCCTAAACGGTAGGGAGGGAGAGTGGGCAAGGGCATTTGCCTTCTTCCTTCGTCTAAGCAAATCATAACCAACGAAATCCAAAAAGGGGAGAAGGCAATAACCTATTCCAGGAAAGCAAGAGATTTGCATCCTTCTTCAAGGAAGGACATTAAGAGACCAATGAGAGACTTAACAATCTCTCTTCTGCTTTCACACTACAAATGCTTACTGTGTCCTTTACTCAACTGCTAAGTTTTATCTCAAGCACAGATTTAACTAAAGAGAAGAATCTTAAGTTTGAGAACTTTTTGCAGAGTACACGAAGGAGACATTAAGTAACACCCACAACACAGAGCAAATATTTGAAACCAGTACTATATCTTCTATTAGACATAAGACGTAGGTCAGCAATAATTGACAGAGACTACCCTTAGTAGCACAAGTTACACAGCATGGCTTACCATGAAAATATAATGCACCATTCACTCTCTTGAAAACAAGACTGTTGCAAAAAGGACACATTGGATTACTACTGCCCAATCCTCATCACATAATCAGGTAAAACACAGCCAGGAAAAAAGAATCAGTGATGTTACAACACAGTTAAATTTCCATACAGGCCTAGTAGGTCTCCTACATTCAGTTCTGCCAGACAGAAGGTGATTTTGTGTATGACCCAGTTAAATTAGAGGAATAAATAATTCTAAATACTTCTGCTATCAACAATGGCTTATGGAAGAAGCAGTTAATTTTCTGTCCTTCGTCTATATCCAGGGCCTGATTCTGCCTTTAGTTGCACCGATGTAAAACTGTATCGTGTTCAAGCAATTTAGTTTTAATCACTCTACACCACAACCCTACCCCAAAAGGCAGAATTTTGTCTCTTTCTCTTCCTATAGGAAGGTACATTAACAACAAATGATGCTTTGAAGAGAAAATAGGGCAGTTCTACTTCTCCCTGCTGCCCTTGCTGTAGCTTTAGGTGTGGTTCCACAGTAAGGCAATTGAACTTAAATCTAAACTGATAGAGGATTTTCCCCTCTAAGCTGTAAACATCTCTGCCCTCCCTAGGCTGGTCCACACAACTCATGTGGCAAAAACAATTGGGGCCTATTCTTTTACTAGATGGTTTTCTGGGCAAGCACTACTTCCAGCTGAAATGAAGAAATGGGTGGACTTCATGCATGAAACAAATGGTGTCTGACCCAGAAGGAAATCATGTTCCTGAAATATTCCATCCACAATCTGCAAGGCTCTGTTCCACAGCCATTGTACCCTCTCAAATAACAGCCTTTATTAGATAAGAGTTTTTGGTCTTAAAGCACAAACAACATTCATTTTCAGTTAATCTGCATTCTAACTCAAAAGATTTCCATTACAGCCTCATCCTATTTTCTGCTTTTTCCCCCCATTCTGCTTTTCCTCACCATGTAGTTCTGGAAGGTCTTCCAGTTCTCAAATTTTCACAAATTTTAATCAAGCTGTGAAAGAGCAAAGCAGTATTTTCCCAGATTTAGAAGCAGTATGGGAAACCAGCTTCAAAGAAGACAATTTTCTGCAAGTATAGAATGGTAATTTTTAAAGCTAGCCAACTCTGAGCTTTCTATGTCAACTAAAATAGCAGATGTCTCATGCCCAGTGATGGAGCACAGCAAAGTACTTGTGTAACACCATAATGAAAAAAACACATTGCAAGAGTAGCCGCTTCCATCACCGAGAAGCTTCCAAAATATCTGGAATTTAGACAGTTGGTTGAGGAAGAAAAAATCATGTCCAGAAACTGATAACCTTGGACTGCAAAGCATCTTGTTTTGATGAATCCAGAGCTGCCCAAGGCTGGCAAAACACAAGCTGACTGAAGAGATTTAACAGCTTTAAATGTCTAAGCAAACTTCTTTGATCGAGTACATTTCCAAAGCATGAAATCCCTGCCACTTCATCAGAAGATTAAGGAGTTTCTCTGCCCAAAGGTGGGGATTCTGCAGGAAAAAGTCCAATGAACCATTGGGAAAAACTGACCTCACTGCTGACCATGGAGGCAGCCTCAGCATTATTTTTTAGCTCCCATTGCTGGATCTTTTCCTTAAACATCAGGAACAGTACTTTATTTACATTTAAAAAGGAATTAATTTAACTTTTGCATCTAGATTTATGTTTACATTTCTGGCAGCTGTAGGAAAAATACATGCACCAAGAAAAGCTTCTTAAAGAAGACACTGTGGTAAATCAATACCTGGGGACTTTTACCCCACTCCAGAATGTCCTTCCTGACAGATAACAAATGAACACACACAGTGATAGATCCAAATTCGTGCAAATAAAAAGAATAAATAATTTTTTTTTTAAAAAAGAGTTGTTTGTGAATCAGTTCAAATTTTCTGCCCAGACCATGTCTGTCCATCCTATTAGATCTTGTTCAAAGGTTGCTTCTCTGGCTTAGACTTGGAAATGCACTGAAGTTACAGCCATGTGCTGCATTTGCCTGAAAATGCGAATAAAACTCCTTGGCTTGTTCAGAAAATAAAACTTCATTAAAAAAAAAGAACAAACTGGTTAAATTAAAAGTTTCAGCATAGTATATGAGACTGTTTAAAAATTTATTGTTTCAGAAAGAAAGGAACAAATTCAAGTGCGTTCACTTAGGCAAGAGGGAACACATCTGATAGGAAGAGACTCGAGTATAAGTAAAGCACAGCTGATTTGTAGAAATTAAAATATCAGGGAAAAATGTAAACCCTAGCCAGCATTTGAATACTTTTTATTTGAGTTTCCACATGAAAAGAGCTTGAATTGAAAGGGTGGTGAGTATTTCTTAGGGGTTTTTTTGGTGGTGTTGGGATTTTTTTGTTTTATGCATTGGTTTCCTATCCCCTCTATCAAATTATTACTCTCTACTCAGTCCTCGTGAGGTCACATCTGCTGTGCTGTGTCCAGTTCTGGGCTCCTTAGTACAAGAAAGGAGCTACTGGAGAGGGTCCAAAGATGATTTAGGGTCTGGAGCATCTCTCTTAGGAAGAGAGACTCAGGGAGCTGGGCCTGTTTAGTCTGGAGAAGGGAAGACTGAGAGGGGATCTCATCAGTACCTATAAATATCTCAAAGGTGGGTGCCAAGGGGATGGTGCCAGACTCTTTTCGGTGGTGCCCAGAGACAGGATGAGGAGCCAAGGCCATAAACTAAAGCACAAGAAGTTCCACCTCAACATGAGAAAGAACTTCTTTACATTGAGGGTTGCAGGGCACAGGGTGGCTGCCAATGGAAGTCATGGAGCCTCCCTCTCTGGACACATCCAAACCCCCCTGGATCCATTCCTGTGCCACCTGCTCTGGGTGACCCTGCCTTGGCAGGGAGGTTGGACTGGATGGTCTCCAGAGGTCTCTTCCAACCCTCAGAATTCTGTAATTCTGTTGTCTACCTCAAGGTTACCTATAGATGCAGCTACCTTGAAAACCCAACTCTAAAAACCACCTGAAGGCAGAAAAGTGAGAGATGCATGGAAACCAGCTGTATTCTATATTACTTTAGGTTAAGATAAAAATTAATGGAAGGATTCAAAGGCATCTTTGGAGGGCCAACAAGCACTACAAAATATATATAAAGAAATACAAATATATATAAGGCATTCAACACTCATTTCACAAGAGATGCGTCTATTTTTTCCTTAGATGATTGGCTCATAAAACAGCACTGTGCTCCAGGAAGCCACACAAGGACACCACATCAATTTTTAAATAACTACAGGCAAATGTATACTTTGCCACATGGAAAATTTTGTCAGAAAATATCCAGGTTGATATTTTCAGAGCTTACTGTCAGTATGAATTATCTACAATAGACAGTACCACAAATGTTCAATTACACTAAATATATGACTAATTTCTTATTGGATTGAATGGCCACACAGGCATTCCTTAATACTGGATCTGCCACACCTACAGCAGATGTTGGGACTTCTCTTGTTTGCATTTGGTATCAGGAAAGTATTTCTTTTCAAAAAAGAGGTTTTGTAAAGAGAGGTAGGTTTACCTTTCTGACCTCTAGAACAGTTCTCCAAAAATGACACTCTCTTCCACTGCAGACACATCCAGGTCTGATTAAGTCTACACAATCAAAATAATGAAATAGAGAGTACCTGGGTTTAATACTAATTTCCAGAGTTTGGCCATCAGATAGAAAAAGAATTTCCTGGAAGTTCATGTCCTTATGGCACTTTAACAAACCCAACTCAAGAATAACAAAAAGGGAGGAAGCCCCTCCACACTGCACACAGGTCACTCAAGCTTCAGCTGTGATGCATGGCTGAAACACGGCAGGAAGCTAAAATGAACCCACATCTAGCAAGGTAGAAAGGAAACCCTCTTCAGCAGAAACCCTGAGCAGCTGGAGCAATGTCTCAATGACTCTGTCTGTCTTGCAATTAAGGCTGGAAATGACATTTTGAGAATACAGGCATAGATTGGGAAGGATTTAGGGGTTTGGGTGAATATATGAATAATGGCATGTTTTTTTCACATATTTAAGATACACTTGTACAGGAAAACAGCAGATTAAATCCCAGTTTTAAGAGATCCTTTCTGTGTTTCTTTTGTCTGGTTGAATACTACTTTCCCATGGCCATGGAATAGAATCCAACATTAGCTATCTTAGGAAACAGCATCAAAAGAAAAGCACAAAATTAACACAGTAAAGGGATGGTTAGATGATACAGAATGCTTTTGTTTTAGCTGAACCATACATCCTTAAGACCAAAAGAAACCCCAAACCCCAACGTCGCTTTACCTACAAATGAATGCAGCATGCCCCTAACCTTTTAAGGATTTTTTAAGCTTATCCTGAGGGCAAATGCTCATACTTCATTCACAAGGCTGTTGAAAACATAGATAAAGGCAGAACTCTTAACGGGCAACACTACCAGTCTAAGAGATGGTGAACTATGACTGGTTCGAAACTCCATCATCTCTCTCCTCACTTCAGATTATCCTTGACTAAACCATAAAAACTTTCTGTACGCACACTAGGGCTCTCCTAGAATGTCACCAAGCTCTGCAGCAAGGAGAATGTAAGGTTACAGTGACCTCTTCCAGCCTAGCAACAGCTGAATGGGTGTGATTTGGGTCTTCCCTGCTTCAGCATTCATGCCTCAGCCTCCAGGCAAAGGAGATGAAAGGTGGCAGAGCAACAGGAAACTATGTATGCTCTCACTGAGAACTAGGTATGAGAAAGAACAGCACAGGGCTGGCCAGGGATTAGTATTCAAATACAATGCAGAGAATTAAACTGATGCTCATAAAGATCCCTTTCTGGATTTTCAGTCACTTTACTTGCCAAAAGGAAACACAATTCCCTGCAGACAGCTTAAGAACTGCACTCAGAAGAAAGCCAGAGCAGGATCCTGTAGACACCAAAGTCTGTGGGGCTCAGGACCACTGATATTCACTGAAAGTATTTACACCAGGCTGGAAAATCTATGAACTTCATTCTCTTCCAGCATTGCTATCCCCCATTCTGGATTACTCAGGAAAAACCCAACCAGATCCATCAATCACTTCACCCACCAACAAATCTTACCTACAGACCAGCAAGGCGGAGGGTGGAAAAAACCAGATAATTTTAACATTAAGGCTTGAATTATTTACATCTCCTTCTCACTGGGCTTACAATAGCTTAGCTCACAGGCATTCCTTCTCACTGACACAGATCTAAACAAGAAAGGAAGTATTGGTCCTTTTGAGACAAATATTAAGGGACAAACATTCTCGTGTCTGCAAGGGATAACTCCATGCTGGCAGCAGCTCCGAATGGCATCACAGCAGGGCAGCCCTGAAGGGCAGATTTCTTCCCTGACACATGAGTGGAGCATGGCTGGCTCTGAGACACATAAATGACTTTAATGCTCCTTGGGCTAGACATCTACCCCAGCTGGACAGACATCCCAACAGGAGGATGACTGCTCAGCAGGGTCCAGGCTGACCACACGTGGAAAACAGGTCTTGTCACCCCATGAAGCAGGAAGAGCCCTCTGCTGTGGGAGGCATGTTGCTGAGTGCCTTTCCCTCCCACCTCCCTGAACACAGGACAGCAGCACATCAGAGCTGGGTTTCAGGGCAGAGTTTGGTTCTGCAGCCCCTTATCAGCTCTGTGGTCTCACTGAAATAAAATGGGCTGCTCCAGCCAGTCGCTGCTGCTCAGCATAAAGCATCAAATTTTGGGGATTACCAGTTTTGTGATGGTTCACTTAACAATACCCAGTCTGTGCAGCAGTGATATAAAAATTCCTCCTTTATATATATATATATATATTTTAATGAAAACAGCAGTAAAGCAAGCAAAAAGCCTCCGGTGTACATTCTGAGCTCTACGTGAGAGTTTTCTTCCCTCTTTTCCTTCCCACAGGTTTTTTTTTTTGTTTTTTTTTAATGTTCACATTGCATTAAATGAAGATAACTGCAAATTACAAATATGATGATTACAGGTGATTATTTTTTTTTTCTTTTCATTACTGTTCTGGATCTTCAGATGTTAAGTTGTTCTATGAGCACCAGAGTAGGAGCACATTAAAAATTTAAAAGGTAGAAAAAAGAAACAAAGAATAAAAGCTATCTTGTAATTTCTTGATTACTGATAATTCCTTAAGTTTAGAATCTGTCATACTTCTTTACTTTAGATATTACCTTACCCTTCACATCTCACCACTGGCTCTAGTCTTTCTGTGAAAAAGGAATTCCTGAGTATGAAGGAAAAGCTAAGACCTCCAGTTTCACCTTCATCTTTGTCCAGAGTGCAGAGTATTTGTGACAACATTTGGCTTTTACATTTTTTGGCATTTAAGGTTCTAGTACTAGGCCCCCTGCTACTCCAATAACTGCCAGATATTATGTAATCTGACAGTCATTATTACTTTAAAGGAAACCTGCTGCAATTCTGACCTCCACGATTTCATTTTTTTTTTTAATAATACACATAGTTTTGAAAGTAATTTATAATTGGAATTTAAAAGCTTTGAAAATATTTAACAGTGAAGAGGCTTAAGACAGAAGATAGCCCATTTTTCACAGCTTGGCTTTTTTATTAAATCCTTCAGCAAGAAACCATTTGTGCTAGATTCCTCCATCCCTCCAAGTCCTTCTACCCACAAAATCTACTTCCCAGGAGCTATCCCAGTTCAGATCCATGGCAGCAAGCAAACAAGAAGTAAATATGAACAAGCATAATACTTTCTGCTGATTTTCTATCAAATTCTGCCAAACAAACCAATGGTGGCCATGCCACAAATCCCAAGACATTAGGATGATTCTGTGAGAGCATGCAATTGATAAAACTGCATTCTGGTCCTCCAGTGAAGGGCATTGTTGAATTAAGGAGTAGGATGGGCTCTTTCTTAAGATTTTGAAAGGCTGTACACCAAAGTAAGCTCTCTGCCATGCTAAAGCTACAATCAAGGCTCAAGGCCCCAGAAAAAGACCTCAGATAACATTCAATCTGTCAGTTATCAACTCAATATCAGATGAAAGCTCCATCTAACTCACCAGTGTCTACAAATATGTCAATACAGTCAATCAATATTTACCTGCTAGCACCTCTAGGATGAAAAACACTACAAAGTGATCTTTTTCACCTTGTTGGTGCACTAATGTGCTAATAGAACAAAGTTTATAGCACATCAGTGTCCTCATCAGGCTGGAAAAGTCTCCTAGTGCTTGCACCATGAGTCAGCTGCAAATTATGTCCCAAAGGGCATCGGAGGACAGTAGTAAGGCTGGGGTGAGTAGCTTTTCCCAGGATATAGTTTTTCCTAGATAGAAGTATGTGTCAGATTTGCCATGCGTGCTCCATGGAGATGCTCTGTGAATGCAGAGAAAAGTATGCAGACTTACAGATATCCAGAGACTGCTCTGAGTGGGTTGCTTCAGACATGGAGCCACAAACCTGTCTAACCTGAGAGCTGCTGTGAGGCTGGGTGGGCCAGCAGCACGAGGCAGGTGGACGAGAGTACGCAAAAATCAATGGTATACTGTGATGAGGGACCTGGGGAACACTCCTGCACTCCTAAAACTGAATATTAGGATGAACAGCAGACACACATCTGTGACCCTGATTTCCAAGAGGTTGGTCTAGCAAACCCAGTTTGACCCAAGTGTAATTCAGTGTGCAAGCAGGAAAGGATGAAGCTCTAAAGAAGAGCACTGAGTGAGAGCAGCAGGAACCACTGTTTGAGTTGATGTGATGAAGTCTTCTCCATTCACTCCAAAATCTGTTCCGTACACACTTCTGTGCATGGACGTGGCATGGTTCTAAATAAGATTCTTTGTAGAACCACAAACAGTTCTGAAGAGGTGTGCCAGCATCTCAGTGTCTTTGTTGTGCACTCCAAGACAATGCAAACGTCCTAAGAGGAATGTACGAGAAGAACATCATCTGCTCTGCATCCTGCCAACACTTTAACTGAGTCTGCTGCTGGGTTACTGTTTTCTGAAACATAGAGACAAAGCAAGAAGGTGCTGAAATGATTAGGGACCTGGACAAGATTGAAAAGTGGGCCCATGGGAACTTCACGAGGTTCAACAAGGCCCAGTGCAAGGTGCTGGACCTGGGTCGGGGCAACACCAAGTATCAATACAGGCTGGGGGATGCTGGAGTAGGACTTGGTGGGAGTCCAGGTTGATGAAAAGTTGGACATGACCTGGCAATGTGCCCTTGCAGCCCAGAAAGCCAACAGCATCCTGGGCTGCATCACAAGCAGAGTGGCCAGCAGGTTGAGGGAGGGGATTCTGTTCCTCTAGTCCACTCTCATGAGAGCCCATCTGGAGCGCTGCATCCAGCTCTGGGGTCCTCAACATAGGAAAGAAAAGGTGAAGAGAAGGGCCACAGAAATGGGCAGAAGGATAGAATGTCTCTCCCATGAGAAAAATCTGGGGTTCTCCAGCTCAGAGAAGAGAAGTTGAAGATGTCCCTGCTCATTGCAGAGGGGTTAGACAAGCTGATATTTAAAAGTCCCTTCCAACCCAAAGCATTCTGTGATGACTTCCACAGGACAGATCTTTTTTGCGACTTAAAAGAGACTGATTGAGGAACAGACTTGTGATGTTTGCTAATGATGAATCTTGATGCACCAGTGCTTTCCTGAACCTCCACAATCAAAATAAGCCATTTGTGAGGTAGCAGTTCTTTCCCACAGCTAATTACAGAACTGTAGTAGAATATGTATTTATATGATAAGGATGCTGTAATGTTGGTCTATCAGAAGCTGTTTTGTAATAGAAGCTCAATTTGCAGAAAATTTAAATACTAACCACACTGATCATCAAGCTAAAGTTCCTATAAAACATATTTCATTAATATCATTAAAGAGCATTTCAAATATGATGCAGCAATTCTGCTTTACAGAGAGACTAATTAATCACAGAACCTAGTTACCATTGTACCAGTGAACCTTAATTACCCTGCAACCATTTAAGGGTTGTTTTGGGAGATTCATTATGACAGAGTGCAAAAAGTAAGCAGAGCTACAGATAACTATTCCTTACCCCTTTGGGACTAAAAATGGTACTATATGAGGGCTGTAGGATAGACACATTATTTAAATGAACAGGAAATCAGTCATATCTATTTTTCTGAACATTTTTCATTTGTTTTCAAGGCACTGTGAACTACGTCAGAACATCTTTAAAAGGAAACTTACCTTCTCATATTTTGCATCCTTTTCCTGAGGGGAGAGGGAAGAGAAAGAAGACTGAAAAATTTACAAAGGCATCACTTTTGCTGAATTTTGGAGATACCAGAAAAGTTTTCTAAGGTGAGGTGCATGTAACAGCAAACACATCATTGTAATCCTCACAGGATAAATTATGTAAGTGCAACAACAAGATACTGCAATGACATAAAAAACGTCTCTGCACTAGATGTGTGCTTAATCCTTTGCTCAGAGGCCAGTGTTGACTCAGTACATAAAGTGTTGACAAAGAACCTTTACTGGCTTTTGTTGTCACTTCTTTAGCCAATATGAAGACAGGACAGAGAAACTCTGTTACAAATAACTAATTTCTTCACAGTTCTTCAATTTCCAAAGACAGATGACTGTGATGCAAACTTCAGAAAGGAGGGTAAGTCCTTCAGAGACAGTACCTCCCTTATCACACAGAATGGCAATTAAATTAAGGAAGGGGATTCCTAAGAGAAAAGCATCAGAGGACTTTGTCAGAAAAAAAGGGACTAGCACTCTAGATTTTCATTTGCAGATAAGAATAAAACCTTTAAAGGATACACATAAATACCTGTGCAGTTGTACAGCAAGGTGCAAAAGATCCAGCAAGAAAAAAATATATTTGGCTCACATAAAACATTCTGTGCACAGACATTTATCGAAAGTGGTTTGGTAATGTTTTATGGGAAGCAATATAGGATATTACATTTAAAAAATACAGTCCTCTAAATCTCAGTAAGCAGGAAAAACTCTCAGCACATTCCATTCTAGAAGAGAGGAATGTCTTTCTTCAGTCCAAAAATCTTGTTTTCAGGGAAAGAAATATATCTTAATGATTGAAATCACTTCAGCCATTCTCCCTCTTATTCTGTAAATACCATTCTTCCCAGAAAATGTTTTGATCTCTCTTAAAATTTGGAAAGAAATATCACTGGCAAGTACAATTATTAAGCTTGCTTATTAAGGCCACAGTGATTGAAGAATGACACAATTCAGATCCTGAATTGGAATTATACATTCCAATCCTTTCCTTCTATATAATTTCTAGGTCTTCTGAACTTCCTCCTCATGGAAAGGACATACATGGAGCTTGGAGATTCCTTATCTTGGAGACTTCAGGGAATATTTGAAGGCAGGGGAAGGACAAGAGATATCTTCTTGTGTTCATCAAATGATGTATTAGTTAAGGGGTCATGCTGTGAGCAACAGGACTATTATGCCTCCCACACAATAAAACAAATAGATGAGGGGCACCTTTATGTACAGTCCTGGATCTTTCTCTAAGACAGCAAACCAGCTAAACCAAAATATGAAAGTTGATCTAAACTACTGAGAATACCTTCTTCAAGGCCCAACCTACATTTCCTCACTTAATCCGCTTTCAAATTCTGCCTTAAATTCGGTGTAAAATTCTAAAAGAGATAAAATAATCAGTTCCCACAGGCAAACCACCCCAATATACCATTCAACAAGAGAAGTTGGATGTACACTAGTGGGACACTAAAGCTCTATTGCACACATTAACATAATCCCACAGTTTCACCTAAGTGACCCTACAAGACCAAATATGTTCTAATACAGGAACAAAAAGTTACATGGGAGGTCAGATGTTTTGAATGATGTTTTACTAAAACAGCTCTGGATTCTACTATGTCTTCTATGTCCACTTCCTCAAGTACATCCCTCTATCTCTTGTTGATTGTAATCTTTCTGTTCTGACTTTAATGAAAGCTAAGTGCCTCCTTATTCACCACACTGATAAATAGCTGATAGAAGGTTCTATTTTAGCAACAGAGGGAAGAAAGACATTTAAAAGCTGGCTGTATCTCCACAATGACATGCAAGCAGCTCCTAGATTTTGCTGCCTCTCAACACTAGGCACTACTTAAAATCACAACGGGCTACAAAGGTCTCTAAGTGTTGCTAAAGGCACAGAAGAAACACTCCCTGAAGCAGCTAACACTTACCACTGCTCCTAACCCCTCTACCTGCCACTGACTTGCATAATTGAAAGAACAAGTTGCACATCATCTAGAGCCATCCCTCTGCTGCCCACTTTAAGCCTTTTAAGCTCCTGCTGGTTAACAGATGGTCCCTGCACGCTGCTCAGGCTGCTGACACATACCTTGGGTATATATACACCCACTTAGGTGGGGATCTGCTACGATCATGTTTCGGCGCCTAGGGCAGCATTCACTGCGAGCAGTTAAGTTTGGCAAGCCCTACCATGTTTCAATGACACCACATGGCCCATGTTGCCTTCATTTTGGTGATTCTTCCTTACTATTATGCCATGAAGCAAAAAGCTGTATTCCATCTATGCAATGATACTTCCCAACCAGATATTTTTGCCACTCTCCCCTTGGGTCTCCTTTAGCACTGACAGGGCTGTTACATGCACTGCTTGCAGAGGGGAAAGCTTGCAAGGTCAGACCCCAAGGTTATTCAGTGATGCCTATCTTGTGTTCTTTAAAAAATAATTTATCATCTCATTTGTTCCGAAAATTATTATTTGAAGCAGTCTTATCAAATTTATCTCACAGAGTGGTTTGTTCTTCTGAGCCTGGAGATAAGACTTAAATAAAAATTGAGCCATATTGATTTCTTCTTGCCTTATAATTATAGGCTATTATTTCACATGTAATTAGTTACCCCTGGTTAATTGTTTATTATTAGCTTTGAAATGCTGCAAGATTTTGCCATGCTTCCATAGAGAGAAAATTAAAATGATCAATTGCTTTTCATTTATTTTTGGCTATTTCAACCCAGTATTTGTGAAAAAAATTAATTTTGGGAAAAAGTAATTTTTGAAAAAAAACCTTTTAAAGGTTTTTGGCAAAAACATTTAATGAAATCTAAAACGAAACTTGATGCGTAGTGTAAGTCAGAAGGAATGATGAACAAAGACAGTGGTAAGACTAAACTAAGTTGTTCATGAGAGGATGAACATGCCAAATTGCTCCACATATAAACAATGACTACGCATTAGCAGCTTAATGCAGTTTATTCCTAACTCTCCACCTCAGTATTTGCAATGAACCACCTTTCCCCACAATGAGCAGAAGAGCACTCTCCAGGCAGAGAGCAGGAGCGACCACTGCTCTGGGGAATGATTGCCTTAACTGGGTCCATGGAAGCACCACGTAGATTATGAGCTCTTTATCAGAGCTCCTAAGGATGCAGGGTGATCATTTAAAGCCATACCTCCCAACTCACAGTTTCAAATGCTGCTGTGGCAACTCTCCCAACGCAGCAGGGACAGTCCTCAAGAAAGTGCTGCTGCCTATTGCTGTATCCCTGCTGGACACCAGAGAAGGGAAAAGGCAGAAGGAAAAGAGAGATGCCAACAAGTACAAACCCCCAGAGAAGGCAGAAGCTGAGAGCACCTATGAGATAACCCACTACAGACCTCTCACAGCGTGACCTGTACACCCACGTGCTCCTGCAGCTGAGGATGAGCATGGGGAAGAGCCATTCTCCTCCAAACGTCACAGAGGCCTCATGCAGCAAGCATAGCCACATCAAGGGCTCTGCATTTGTTTCTAGCACTTCTCTAGTGCAAGCAAACAGAATTAAGCAGAGGAAAAGGTTATGTATGAAAACTGTGCTATTGCGATCTCGGCAAGGAAAACAAAGGACCATTAGAGATGTCAGATGGGAGCAATCTCTTTCTCAAAGAATATTGCAATATAACTATTAATTTTTCATTTCATCCTAACTTGGGCATATTTTCTGTTCTGAGATTCCTAAGGCTTAGTGCAAAGCTGTAGCAAAATGGGACTAGACTGAAAGAGAGTCTTTTAACCTAACATTGTTTCTGATGGCTTAACACTGTTGTAACACTTGACTGACTGAAGGAACATAAGAACATTTTTCCCAAGGGCATGCACCCCAGTCAGTTCTCAAATCTGTCAGTAGACTCCTTAACCTTTATCCAGAGAACAGAAATAAGCCCACAGAAGCAGGCAAGTGACACAGTCAAAACAGGTCCTCCTCAATTTGGGGCATCAAGTTTGAGTCAGGCTTTATCTGACTTTCCAACATTCTAGCAAAGAAATAGATTCAGCCCTGATGAAATTTCTATTTCATTTTAATAATACATCAAGTATTTAATTTGCTTATAAACCATTAACCAGGTGTCTGTCTGTCCAAGTACTGTAAGCACTAACTGTAAAAATTATATTGCACCATAAATTATGCATAGCAAGAATTTTCTGATGAACTAAAATATGCAGTGCAGTTGTTATTCATCATAGCTAAACTGGGATGTGTCCATACAGTATATAAAAACACAAGTTTATCCAAACACTTGTCACATACTTCCCCTATCTTATGTACTTCATAACCAGAACGAAACCACAGTGAATCTGGAGTGGAGAAGAAACATGAGTATTTAATTTTTCAACTCTGCCTCCCTATTCTCTTGCTGAATTTGCTGCTCATTAAATTCTTCTTTGGACACCATATTCACATTCATATAGATTGAACTGTAATTTCAAGATATGAAAATTATTATTAAGTCTGAAGTAAAGGCAATAATTATTCTTTTAAATATTCAGTAACATTGGCTCTGCAACGAAACCTAGGGAAAGCAGCCATATACTGAGGGTCAAGCTATGGCCTCAGCATATCAATATAAAACAAGATCAAAAACAGTTATTGCATGATTATAAATAATTTTACCCTACCATTATTCTGAAGGAAGAAAACATTTATAGTGGACTATATCAACAAATTGTATTACCATGTAAAATACATCACATTAATATGATGAAAATGTTAAAACTGACATTTTTTGTACTTTACCCACAAGAGAGACATTTTCACGAATATTCATCACCAAGAAAACATGAAGGCAGCCAAGTTTTATTTTGCTACAGAAGTATAACATTTCACACTGATTCTATGGTCTAAGGTATAAGCACAAGATATAACCACTAATAACACCATATTTCATTAACACTGACATTTTATATTTGAAAACCGACAGCTTGGGACATTCTTTGTGAACTAATGGCTGTTGTCATATTGCAAACACTTACAAACTTTAAGACTGATTCTGAAGGCACTTACATGCCTAACTCTGAGGATTACTGTCAGTAGTCCCAATGAAACCAATTAGTTGACTCAGAGTAATTAAGCATTAAAGCTTATTATACCTGTTACTGACAATTAGGCCCTGTCTTTGTACTAAATTTTACAGCTAATAATTCTGAACTGCATTGCTAGTTCTGACATTTTATCTGAAGTTTTGGAAAAATGAATTTTCCTTAAAGACCTAGTTCCAAGAAGAAAACCATGGTTCCTGATGAAACAAGAAAAATGAGAGGATTTTTCAGCATTCCAGCTTGCAGGAATAAACTTGGTTGTTTTAACCTAACAAGCTCATTGAGCAAAATGCAAACACAGAGATAACTTCTTACTCAGGCAAATTCCGCAGCATCAGTTTTATGAAGAGCCAAGTTAACAACAAAGCACTACAGCAGCCTTAAAATCACACGTGCTGCAGACAGCTGTAAGAGGCATCAGGTCTGCATGTTCTGATCCCAAAGCAAGGAGATACCTTCCCTCCTTCTATCTCCTGACACAGCTGTTCCACAGCAATGTTGGTGCCATTGACTGCACGGGTATCAGCTGCCCCCCTGGACACAGATATGTGCAGTGCCAATAGAATGGTTAAAAAACTTTCAGCGTTCAAATTGACCTTATACAGTTTTTCTCTTGCCAGTTCCATCACTTTGACTAAGAGTGCTTTTGCCTTCAAATTGTCTTCAGCTATATTTGTTTACTAAAGGCTGCATCAACAATTGCTTTTGGATGACAGCTGGTGAAGCAGGGGCATCTTTCCCCTTTAACAGGACTTGGAGAACATGAAAAATTCCCATCTGGCACTCAGTGAAGGTCACAATCTTAAGCCAAAGGTCTCCAAAGTCAAGTACAAGAGTTAAAACCTCAGTTGCTGTTAAGATCTCCTCCCTCAAAACAGATTGTTTACCCTGTTGGTACAGAGATGCTTTCAGGCACTTCACTTAGCCCTGGGAAGGGCTGGTACTCTCAAATGGTCTGTCCTTGCCACGTGGTGGGTGGCTTTCACTTTGGATGTTCATTTTTTTTCCTGGTGTGTGTACTCATGCTCCCAGGCCTGGAAAACAGCCAGGAAATGAGTGACAGGCACACATCCGATCCCCAGCTGTACTCCAAATTAAGCAGCATTAAGACTAACAGTCATCATTCACTTGAAGTGCAGGCGCAGGGTTTGGTAAGGCAATGCCTGATGGCAAAGGAGGACAGTTCTTCAGGCCCTTTTATAAAGGTATTAAAAACTGCTTTGCCAAACCCCGTGATTTTGCTTCCTAAGTATGACAGGATCTCCATGACAATAATCTGAGGGAGTGATTAGAGCAGAGCAAGAAAGTGGAAATTTCCCAAGCATTCATTTTTACTAATCTTTCTGCAGAAAGAAATAAAACCTCCCACACATATTAGAAAGCCTACTACCACATATTTGTCACTCCCCTGTTCTCCCAAGCCCAGCCTTTTCTACCTGAAATCTTAAAGCCACCATAATTTGAAAGTATTTTAAAAAATACAAGTATACCCTTCAGATTACCCTTTCAACGTTATTTCTAATCTGTGAGGTCCATATATTCAAAGTAGTTGAAGTTCTTATATAATTTTAGGGATCATTTATTCATGTATCGTGAAACCATGCAGAGCATTTTATTATGGTTATACTCAAACATACACTGGATAAACAAGAAAGAAACAACAGAACTCCAAATATGATAACATTTCAAATGACTGCAGAGATGATTAACTGAGTTAGTGCACTAAATCATATGTAAGGATGACCAGGGGCAAACTCAGAAACTTCAAAACAGACTTTTAAATCAAATGATGGGGTTTAGAGACAACTAAAAATTAATGTGATGGAGACTTCCTGCAGAAAATCCAGCCAAGTCATTTCACTTTATTTTCACCTATTTACAATTTAGCCACCTCAGGGAGCTGTATAAATATTTTCTCTTATTTTACACAATGGCAACATAAAGTTCCAGAAGTCCTCCTTAATCACTGCAGAAAAATGTATCATATCCTTCCAGACAAATCACCAGGTATGAGGCTAATACACTAACAACATTATCTTTCCATTAGAAAGGAAAATCATACATTTTACTCTCTGAAAGGTATTCTGCACTGCTCTAAAGCTGGGCAATGGAGTGAACACAGTGATACAAACAGTGACAGAAAGGCAAGGGCCCAAAAAGAGTATGGAAAGTGCCAGGACAGAGAGAATGTAAGAAGCTTTTATTTCAACTGTGCACCTGGTTCAGACTGCGAAAGTTCCTGTGTATAAAACCAACCCTTTGTGTCCTGGCTTTCCCCCACCGGCTCTGCATGACAGAAACAGCCGACCATGAACATTTCCCAGCTCGCGAACATTTGTCTCAGCCATTCAGCAATTTCTGCCAGGATCCTCCTCCCTCTTTACACCCTGTGAATTAATTCTGCTTGCAGCAGCACTAACACAGCTGACGTACATTTTTTCCTCTCCCCGGTGTGATTTATTCATCACTGCTTAAGAACAGTAAGTGGTACTAAGTTCACTTGCCTTTATAGATACAAGGACCTTTCTTCTGTACTCAGGCCAAAATTATGCAGACCCACTCAGTCCTTTCCCTCTCAGCTTTGCTTTCCCAGAACACATTCTAGAGGAATACGTGGCTCCATACCACAAAGAGATAAAATCCATCTTTCATCACTGAAGTGGAACAGAGAACCCTGGTTGAAGTCAACGAATGACTTAAATCACTTGAGGATCCAGCTACTTCAGCGAGATTCCTGAGTGACTTCAATATACTAAAATTCTGTGCTATGCTTCAGGGCCAAGCGAGCCAGCTGGGCACCAAAGCTAACACACATCATCTCTGTGGAGTCCTATCTGTCACTACCTCTCTTCCTCTGCATTTCTCTGGCCACTCCTCTGGCTTCTGTTCACCACTAGCATGCACTTTTAAGTCAGGGTGGGAGGGATTTATTCACATTCAAATGATTCCCTCCTCTCATTTCACAGCATGGAAGCTAAATATGTTGTTTCTGAAGGAACACCCCCTCTTTGCTGACCCCTAGTACAGCTCCTGCAGTCATTCTGGACTTACACCTTCTCCAAGGCATTGACCTGCTTTCTCCCTGAGTCTCCATTCTCAGGTTAAATAAGTAGACAGTCACCCTTGTTCAAATGAAGGCTGATTTGGTGACCTCCCTGAATGATTGTGGAGCTGCGATAAAGACAATTCCTTGCACACTTAACGAGAAGCCAGTCTGCTAGAATCAGCTTTGCAAAGGATTGTAGTGCAAAGCTTACTCTTTTTTGGCTACAAATGAGTAAGAGTATCTACTTGTGTATAGAAATACCTTCAATAATGACACTTGAAGAGCTAAAAGAGAACCTGACCAGATCAGTTCAGTATGGTAGTTCCCCCTCCCCTAACAAACATCAATAAAATTCTGACAGGGATTCCCCAAACAGCTGCATGAAGAGGGAGGCAGAGGAAAAAAGCTCACACATCTTGGATCATTTAGTGAGATTTTAAGTGGTCTCTTTCCTTATCAGGAATTACCCTCTGCCAATTATCAAGCTTCAAAGCTACCTCCCATGCACTGCCATTTTAAAAGTACAGTATTTTGCAAAAGGAAGACTAGAAACCAGTCAAAACCTGTAATAGGTCAAAACCTATAAAAAACACTTTAACTTGTCAGCTGGCACAGGAAAGGGATTATGCTACTGAACAGCTGTCACAGATGGAGGCCCAAGTTTTCAGAAGTAATTTTGGATTAGCTTTTAGATGCCTGAATCAGAAAGTCAGAAAGACAATTTGAAAACTGCTTTTAAGAAAATGCGTAAGGAAAGCCAAAGATGGATGTTAAGAGATGGAGCAATGCCAGATTGCTAATGATAATAAAGAAAACAAAAGAAAACCACCCGCAAGTGAGAGCGTATTCCACATTCCTCCAGTGTTGCACTGCGGGAAGTTGTTCAGAAAATTAAAAATTAATTTCGGTATGCAGACTGATTTAGTATCAAATATGCAAAAAGAATTTATACTGATCTATGGCTTTACGATGTTACGTAGCTACATTAATTTTTGCAGAAGAGATACTTTTAATCCTTTGGGAAGAATTATCCTCTTGATATGAGCACATAACTCAGATTAATAGGATTTGCATATGTATAATACTAGGAAGAATAACCCTGAGTTTGGAAAACAGCTTGCTATTTTAATCAGTTTGGGAACACCAGCAAAAAACCCTTACCAGCCACAACTAATCGAACAGCATTTGTCAACTCATGCTAGGTAATAATTGTGAGTTAATTAATCAATATTAGAAACAAACATAATAAACTGGTATGTTTTGGAAAATCAAACAGGGCACAGATGTTAATACAATCAAAGTACAAGGGGAGGTAGAAGCAGCAGTGTTAATCACTTTTAAATTCTGTTTTCTTAAAAACCCAGACCAAATATGTGCCGTACCCAAATTGTGTAATTGACTCTGTGTATGCAATCTCTCAGTTTTCAACAATACAGATAACAGCACTAATGATATAATTATAACTTACAGCTGAAGTAGATAAAAACCTGATAGTTCTTAACTAGTGGTTGTAATTAAGAGTGGAGAAGAGCAGTATTCACTGCATCTGGTTATGGTTCATTAATAAAAGTGGATTTTAAGTTCCAACACAGCAGAGCAGCTGCATGTGCAGCCAAGCTCTGACCATGTCCTGACAGAAGACAATGACTGGGGAACGCAGCTTGACTTGTAGCAGCTGTAGGAAAAACAGCTCTGTAAGCAGTGGCTGAGCAGCAGCTGTAGATACGGAATGCACTCAGTGCAAAGCAAGCAGTAAGCGTGTAAGGAAGAGGCTCTTTCCTGCGCCCCAAGCATCACTTTAGCTCCGACTGCATCCGTGGGTTGAAGAAATGGCTTTACTTCCTTCCCCACCGCCTTCCCCCTGCGCAGGCAAGGCGATACACACCCCTCTGAGCGCACACGGGTTCAGCACCGCGGGCGGCGGACAGCGCCCTCGGCATGCCGGGGACACCGGGGGACCCACCTGGCACGGGCTCTGGGGACACCGGGAGCCACCCGGCACCCCCGTGGCACAGCAGCAATGACACCAGCAGCCCAGGCTGCAAATGGAAACCCGCTGGGGAGAGAAACGGGGTGGCATTTTTCACCCCCACACACGCGTGGAGCTGAAAAAAAATCAAAGCAAGAACACTGTGCCTCACAAACAATTAAGATGCAAAAGGAAACCCTGAGTCGCGTGGCATTATCGAGTATGAGCAAAAGTGGCTAAGCACATTTTCTAATGGCTTTTTTTCCCCAGACTGGAGAGTTCTCAAACCCAGGCGGCTTGGTTTGTGCTTCCTGAGCAAACAGAAGCGTAAACCCAACAGCTCAGAAATGAAGTGGGTACCAGTGGCACATTTCACTTGCTTTTTGGCTCACTCACTCAATACTGGTTGCTAAGCAATTTTTTTTTTTTTTTTAGAGCTCCAAACTACTCACTGCCAGATGGATTAATGAAAACACACACTTGCACGACTTACAACATTTTTCATTTATATTTCTTGATACACCAGTACTGTTTCTTTTCATTATCTCTTTTAAAGCAATTCCATTCCCAGGTTTGCAAGTAAAGACCCAAATTATAGAGAGCCAGGGGGAGGGGAGGAACAGAAAGAGACTAAGTGTAATTATCAAATTCTTTGGTGGATTGCAGGAAAGAGGTACCTAGAGACTTGAACATCCTCTGGGACTTGTAGCAAAGACAGCATGTCTATCTCAGCATAGAGATGTGAGGCACCAGGTGACCTGAAGGTGCCTCGCTCTTAACTGCTTTATCTATTTATAACTACATGTCATATCATTACCTGTGAGAACACAAGTCAACGCAGGGTTATTTCAGCAGTCAAATAACCATGCACTGCCTTTTTTTTATTTACACCTTACACACAACGATGCTCTTCCTGTTTTCATTCCCAGTTCTTTACAGAGCTGAAACCTCTGGCCTGTGCCCTGAAATGCCACCCAACTTACCTATGGCTTGGTAATTTTTACAAGTCATGATCAGAGAGAAATAACAACCCGCCATACGATGTGACCAACTATATTCTGCCAATGGTAAGACCAAACTGCGTCTCAGCTGTTACCAAGGGTGCAATTGCAGCAGGGATAACTGCAGGGGGAGGGGAATCTGTTCCACCCCCAAATGGAGAAGAAAATGCATCCCTGCCATCTCCAACTTTTTGCCAGCTCAAAGGGGGGAGGCGGGATGGGGGAGACCGCAGCATGGCAAGCAGCAACTCCAAGGCAGCTCTTTTCCCTTTACAGCTGGCAGTGATCTGGCAGGCTCAGCATCAAAGAATGTTACACAGTTGGGTCATATTGTGTGCTACTGCTGGGACATGAGGGAGGCTGCAGTATTGCTGGCTACAGATCCTTCCTCATAGTCCCCCCATTCCCAGACAGAGGAAGTCTGGTTTGGTGCAGAGGACCAACAGCAAGAACTTTCTTTTCCTTTGTTTTTGAGAGCAAGTAACCTCTGGTGTAGTTTGTTGTTGACAGAGCCCATAAGGAAAGAAAAGGTCAGGGAAAGAGGGAAAACCACAGGCCTAGTAGGAAAGAAACAGGATAGTTTCATCATGTGCAGGATGAACTGAAGGCGACAGCTGAAATCTCAAGGGAGCCATGAGGAAGAGGTGGCAGGGAGGAAGGTGCAGCAGTGGAGAAAGGGGACAGGAAGGTCAGTTAGAGAACTGCAGGAGGTTCCTCCCTGTAACAGGCAGGAGGAGGTGACTGTGGGGAGCTGGAGGTGTGCTGGTGGGAAGCATCAGGCTGTACACCCATTGATAGCCACAAAAGGCAACCCCGGGACAACGGGGCGCCTCATGAGACCAAGAGAAACTGGACAAGGCAGGTGCAAGTTTCCTTGCACTTTTGAGGCACAAACCCATCGGGGGAGCAAGGCAGGGAGAGACTTGTAAAACGCCAAGGGCAGCGACTCCAGGAGGGCCGGCAGGAGAACCTGGCGAGGAGGGACAGGGCAGGAGCCTTGTGGGGGTGCGGCACGATGCTCTGCGGGGCGAGAGGGCGGCGCGCCGGGACAGGAGAGGCTTCGAGGGGCTGGGCAGCGGAGGGCAGCGGGCTGAGCCGGGTGAGAGCGGCGGGGCAGCGGGCAGCCAGGTGCGAAGGTGCGCGCACCTGGGCAGGGCAGGGCAGGGCAGGGCAGGGCAGGGCGGCGGTCCCCGGGCATCCCGCGGGCGCGGAGGAGGAGGAGGAGGAGGAGGGCGGCCCCTTCCCCATGCCCGGCTGCCTCCCCCGCCCGCCGTGCCGGGCCGTGCGGGGCCGGCTCTCTCACCTGTGTCGAGGTTGAAGGAGATGCGGGCCTCGGCGAGGTAGGGGGTGTCGCTCTTGGAGCGGACGCGGCGGATGGGTCTGCGGTCGATGTCCTCCTCGGAAGATGCCGCCATTAATGTGGGCACGGTGAGCAGCGTGGCCCGGCGAGCTGGCGAGGGCGAGCGGCGGAGCGGGGCGAGCAGGGGCACGGAGGGCACAGGGAGGAGGGAGAGAGGCGCGGGCAGGGGGAGGGGGGGAGGACGGGGAGGGAGAGAGGGAGAGGGAGAAAGGAGCGCAGGGAGGGAGGGATGGATGGAGGGATGGAGGGATGGGGGAGAGACAGGGAAAACCCGTCAAGGATCCGCGGACGGGAGCGGCCGCAGCAGCCCTGCCCGCTGCCCCGCGGGGACACGGAGCCCTGACCCCTGTCCCCCTGTCCCCTTGTCCCCTGTCCCCTGTCCCCTTGTCCCCTGTCCCCGTGTCCCCTGTGCCCGGCACGGCCCGCCCCCAGGGGAGGGTCTCACAGGAGGTGCCAGACGCCGCCGGGCTGGTGCTCTCTTTGCAGCCCGCGGCATCCCCAAAATCGGCGCGGCTGGACCGGCACCTGGCGGGGTGCCTGGTGCTGCATCCCTGCACATCCTTCCTCTCCGGCCCTGGGCAGACACAGTATGGACCACGCCTTGGCAGCTCAAAATGCCAAGGGGACCGAGGAGCCTGCACGCAGAACTGACCATCACTTAGAGCCTGGGACACCTATTCATACATCACTTTGGGACACCTATTCATACATCACTTTCGGACTCCTATTCATACATCACTTTGGCCAGTCTTTGAGAAAAACGTGGCCAAAGGCAAAAAACCCCAATGACTGTTCTCCATCTGCAGACCAGGGACAGTGTTTTGTGGCGTGTCTGTTTCTCTGTTCAGTAATCAGCTCTTTATGTTGATGCTCTTACCCTGAGGTTTGTAGGCTGCCTGCAACATTGGGACTTCAGTTTTGGTTGGGACCACTGGTTGTTGGAGTAATGTGAATAATGAAAAATGCTATTTTGAAACAAAATACAGGGGGTAGCACAAAAGAGCTACATAAAGTGAGAGTTGGACAGTTAAAATTCATAGGATATGATGGGTTGGAAGGACCCTTCAGGATTATAGAGTCCAACTGGTGGCCCTGTGTGGGACACCCCAAGTGTCACCCCATGTGCCTGAGAGCATTGGCTGAATGCTTCTTGAACTCACACAGGCTTGGTGCTATGACCACTTCCCATGGGAGCCTGTCTGAGTACCCAGCCACCCTTTAGGGTGAAAAACCTTTTCCTGATACATGCCTGGGAGTGTAATACTTCATCCCATTTAATTCAGTTATTTTGTTTTTTTAAAAAACCCAGTCTGCTTAAACTCACTAAGTTGTCCATACTTTCAAAATCTTTTGTTTTGGTCAGCCTCACTCAAGGAGGAAAAAAGACCAGGGAAGGAATGCTGCTGGGGCTCAGTAATTCTGAAGGCAGCAATAGCTGGTCTGAATTTTGAGGCACTTGAGCTCTCTTACTCATTCCTGCAGAACCAAGAGTTTTCTCTTACACTTTTACCAATTAATCCTATAGAGGTTTTAGGACATGCTGGATGTTCTTCCATGGTTGTAACATTAGCTAAGTCTGCTGTTAGGTCTAATCCCTTCATAAATGTTCACAAGCACTTTCATGTTTCTGGATGTCGAGAGTGGGTAAGACATATTTTGTTTGGAAAGCTATTCTATTTTACTCTGATCTCACTGGCTCACCATGGCTAAAAAAGGGAGTAAAATTCAGTTAGTGCTTGCTGAGAATTTTGAAAAGAATCCCTGTTCATACATATGCAGGTGCTTGTAGTTAGACAGCTGTGACATCTTTGGATGTCTGGTGAACCACCATATCACTTGTGAACAAGGAACTACCATCTGGTCCATCTGCATCTCAAAAAAAAAGTGTTTCAATAACATCATGTGCTGTTTGGGGAAGGTGTGGTCTTACCATTATCAAGGTTGAAGCAGATCCTGGCTTCTTCCAAGTAAGGGGTGTCACTCTTAGATCGGAGTCTTCTGATGGGCCTCCGGTCGATGTCATCCTCAGAGGTTGCTGTCACCAGGGTGGGCACAGTGAGAAGAGTTGCCCGACGAGCTGGTAAAAAAAGTACAAATGAAGATGAGAATAGTAGGAGAAATGGAAAGGGGGAGAAAAAGAAAAAAAAAGAGAAGAAAAGAGAAAGAAAATCATTCAATTGGAAGTGAGGATCTGTAGCAGGTAGTAGAACAGGCTGTTTGCTGTGAGGGCCTTGCCTCACATGCTGCCGAATTTAAGGGCTGTGCTGAATGATGCCAAGAAGAATTTCTGTCTTGTGTGCCCCAAAGACACAGGTT
Source organism: Xenops minutus (assembly GCA_035221455.1). Classification (NCBI taxonomy): domain Eukaryota; kingdom Metazoa; phylum Chordata; class Aves; order Passeriformes; family Furnariidae; genus Xenops; species Xenops minutus. The sequence continues at coordinate 61,737,481 of JAWWEE010000074.1, forward strand.
ATAGCTCTGTTGCTGCCACAGATTGCCTATTCAAAGTTCCTAGTTTTGCAGCTTAAATCACTCTTTTCTCAGCTTCTCAATAGCTGCAGTCTCCCTTTTTCTGAATGTTCTTTTTGAGGCTGTGGTGCTGGAGCAGTGGAAGTATTTAAGTGGCTGCTTAATTTGCAGAAATCAGTGGAAGCTGTGCTTGGAACACTTGCCATGATGCCTACAGCGACTGTTCCAAAACTCAGTTGTTGTCTTGACTTCGACACTCAAAATAAACAGCTACTTTTTGCTCTTGATCACTTTATGTCTTATTTTCTTAGTTATGAAACAGAGAGAGTCATAATTTTCTTTCAGGAGGAATTTTGAGAAGATATAAATCCATTAATATTGTAAAGTGTTCATATACTTTAGTGAAGCACCGATGGAAAGCTCATGAGAAAATTAAGATTTCTATCTTCTGAACGGGGTTTGAATGGCTTGAGGCCATGCATTCAAGAAGGAGAAAGCAAAATATTTAATACTGGCTCATTAAGTGAGCACTGCCCACTCCATGCACTGTTGAAGCAAATGGTAGGATAGTAAAAAATTACTGTGTCATCATGCAATTAGAAGCTGTACTATAATACATATGTATAAGGAGACTGAATTAACATTGCAGAGGCAATCTTCATTTTAGCATTGCCTAAGTATTCAGCACTGGACCTTACAACCTTGATAATGTCCCTTTAATATAGGTGTTTTTTATGTGAAATGTAATTATGAGTGGCTGTTGAATGCTTTAGGCACTGAGCCTATAAATTACAAATCACAAACAGAAGAGTCTCTATAAATATATCCGCCTCAACTCCCTCTCTGAGTAGATAAAGATTATCACAAATGCTAGATGGGATCTGGCTGATCACTGAAAGCATGACCACCATGCACAAGTACTTTCTCAGTGTGTTTCTTTCCCCTGCACCTCACATGTAAATGGAAAGAGAATTTCAGCTGAAAAGCTCATCCATACCCTTAGTGGAGGACTATTAATATTTACTTTTATGTGTGACCCTGTAAGAGCCAAGGAGCCTAAACCCTGCACGTTTTTTTGCTACTTGGACATTACCTAGCATAACAGTCTTTATTTTAGGGCTTTTGTAAAGCACCACACTTCAAATAACTAAAAATTAACTGTACTTTCCCACTGGAATTGAAGAGCATGACTGATGGTGACTAAGAGCATATTCTGCAACCTACTAACTGTGATTCTTTCTTTTAAAAGTTTCTTAGAGTTTCAAATAAAACCTGTCAATCAGAAGCCTTCAGATGCTTAAAACCTGACTTAGGTGTTAGGTATGATAGCACATAATTACCATGAGTTAACAAAAGCTGTCACACTCTATTTTTCAATTTGCAGCGTTATGTAGTTTACTAAACAAGTAAATCTGCCCCGCTGAAGGCAGTGCTTATTCCTGGTCTAACTTCCTTGTTTTCTGTTTTGAAATAGATTTCTTTCAAGTTTTTGCTCATTTCTAACAACATTTGCATTTGAAGTAAATGTAAAGGGCAAGAGTTGAAATTGATTTAATGGGGTCAACTATTTAGATTAAGCTAAAGTAAACACTGTAACTAGGCTGTAAACCATTACTCCCTTGTAATAAGGAAATACAGTAATGAAGATAAAAGAGAATGGAAAATTTCTGCTATGGAATATTTTGTGTACTGCATCATCAAACTTACACTTGAGGAAGATGTATCCATATACAAAGTCAACATTGTAAAAACCATCTCATAAAGCAATGATGGAAATGATTTGTCTTTTAAAACTGGCATGATCTAGATGTAGTTAAAGTCAGTGAAAGGGCTCCCATGCATTTCAGGGCTAGCTGGGTCACAGCACAGGAATCTATTTGAAAAAAAACCCCAACACCAAATTGCATACACATTTATAATAAACAGAGAATAAGAGAAGGCTTTTCTATATAATTGTTTATAAATAATTTTTACCTTTTGGGTCAAAATATTGGGATCTGGCTTGTATTCATTTTGACTAGAGGTAGGAGGATGCTAGAAAATGTTTCTTGGAGTAATCATTATGTATTTCTTTGACAACTGTGATTATTTCCCATTTGTGTATAGTACCAAAAGGAGTTTTCAAGAATGACTGGATATTCCAGGTAAACATTGAAAAAATTTCAGAGTAAGCTAATAATTATTAAAACATTTTGCAATAAAAACCCAAGATCAATTCTTATGCAGCCACAGAACTGGAAAGTATAGCTGAGCACATGCTGATACCTATAGAGTGACACTAAATGTTTATGCCTCCCATGAACATACACACTCTTGTCTGGACCATAATCCATAGCAGTTCTTATTTTGAGAATAACTTGCCATACAGTTTTTAGTGAAACTGTCAATATTTGCCCACTATGGCCATGGGGACCATCATAGATAATCCACCTATCTCTTGCTTCAGCTGTTCTCCTTAAACCAGCTCAGTCCCTGGGACACATTTTTAGGAGAAAAATTTTCAGGAAAATTAGGAAGTATGCTCTTGAAGGTCTTGGAGCTGATTATAGTCTCCATTTTATAGTCTCCATTTGACTCAAAATACTGTATGTTACTGAAGTATAACACAAGTACCTGTTTGGGAGAAGGGAATGTGAAATATGTAAATTTGTATATTGCATGTTCAGAGGCATTTTGAACTTTTAATTTCAATATATTTAGCTAAATCTGCAGCTAGTCCAATTTTTGAATGCTGTTTGAAATTACTGAAAGCCCGGGGTGTGGTTTGCAAAGAATTTTTGATGGCTTCCGTTTTTTCCATTAAAATACTTTTCCACATATTTTAATAAAAATATTAGTACTAATTTTTGTTTGCCAAGAACTATATGTTTTGAAGAGTTATAATATTGACCTTTTTTTTAAGAGTTATTTATTTATTAGTTTTTAAGAATGTTGTTTAGAAAAATTATGGACATTTTGAATTGGAAAAATTTTAGAAGTGAAACGGCATCTTCCTAAAAATTAACCGGAAAAAACATGAAATATTTATCTAGATTTTCCCATCCAATTTTATCAATCAGGTTTATTAAATTTTTTTTTAAATATTTCATTGGTGACATGGGTACCCTGGTCGTTTTTGACTCAATAGGGTCAATAGAAACCCTATCTTGCACAGTAGGTTCTGACCTTGAAACAGCAAAAACTTTTGAAACATGATGATTTTAATCTTAGTAGAAGCAAAGTGCTAAAATGTTTCTTCTTAGAGCTGTCTGGACATAGATTCATTGAAAAGGTTGTATTTCTGACACATATAATCATAAGCAACTTCAAATGACATTGAAATAGCCATAAGGGCATCCTGTTTAACATCAGAAATCTTCAAGGATTTTTTGAGGAAAACCTAGTTTCTCAGGGCAAATTTTGAACAGCTTTGTGGAACATCTATGAAAATATTTGAATTGCAGTGCTGCTGTTGCTGATGGAATAGGATTCTTCTTTCTGGCTGCTTTTTTCGTCAGAGAAATGTACGAGCTTCTTACTCAGTTGTCCTCCTTCGTGCTTTGGTGGAGAGGGCTCACCATGGTGTAATATAGATAATGCATGCAGAAGTGTATTTTTGGCTAAATGGAAGCTTTGAAAACATGAGTTCAGGTACGTTTTGATACATCTAACACATGATATTCCATCTGAGATAAAAAAAATCATATATATTAGATTTTGACAGACCAGGCAATGGGTCCAACTGGATGTTTACCAGGAAAAAATCTTTTGGTCTGATTTAATGCCAGTTCACTTTATCAGTTGCATTTAAAACAAGACAAAAGGACAACATTTGAAGGATTAGATTTGGGAAATGGAGTATGACTGGCAGGAAAGCCAGAGAGAGAACATGTGGAGAGGACATAAATTGTCATTTATGAAGAATGATTTATGGGCTTGTGTCTTCCAGATAAACACAGAAGCACATGCATATAGATTTCTCTATGGCTTTAATACATGAAATACTTTTTGATGGGCATTAGTAATCTGAAAGAAAGCACTTAGAGACATCATATCCAAGACCAGGCCTGAAGGTTGCAAACAATGGTACCCATCCAAAAGGATACCCACATTTAGCACATGCTCATTCTGCTGGTTGGTGGTATTTGGGTAAGAAAATGCACAATATGCCTAACTAGCATTTTTCGTACATTTTAGGCAAAACGTGCTTGCTCCTCTACCATTGTGTCCAAAGGCACAGGCTGTTCTGAAATTCTCAATAAGGGGGATATGCCAGAATAGGTGGTGGAAAGGGGACCTTAAAAAGTTTGAAAAGGATTAGGAAAAGGTCTATGTTGATCAGTTACTTAATGGGATTTAAAGGGGGAGAAATTTTATCAGAAATGCACATTTGCTGTTACTTATTCTTCTGTTATTGATGTTATTAATCTATGAAGCCGTGACATCACATAAATATCACAACTTTGAATATATCTTAATATATAGGATGGATTAATCATAAAATTTTGATGGATGGGGGAACATCTGAATTAGGATCTGGGGATACTGCAGCAATATGTTTTTATAAAATACTGGACTTTATTTAATATGCAAAAGCAGAAGGGAAGTAGCACTGAGAAGTCAGCAGTGATTAAAGTCAAACATCTAGAATGAATCAGCACTGTCTGAATTAAAATAAATGAGCAAAAATGAAGCACAGTGAAATAAATATATTGTGGAGATGGAGAGTGACAGGAAAGTGTGAAATTAAAACTATTCTTGGGAGTATTTTATTAAACCTGCAAAACTGATCAAGAAAAATGATTTCCTGAAATCTTTTGAGCAATGACCTCCTGTACGTCTACACAATCTTGTACCTCTATTACCATTGGCCATATGTACTATATTTTTTCTACTTTACATTTTTTATTGGCTCCTTCCATTCACCAAGTAAATTGCAGGAATGTTGCAACCAGTAAAAGCATATCTAAAGTAAGTGGATCTTTAACTTATTTATAGATACAAAAGATAGCTTAAGATAAGCCTTCAAGAGAGTTTTGTTCAGTTATTTAAATATGCACAGTGTATCTTGCCAAATGGCCTGGCAAGCAACCTGGAGGTACGTAGGAGCATTTTGAAAATAATTAATGCAGTTAATTTTAAGCTGATGTGCCCTGCTGATGTGAAGGAATGCAAGACTGGAAAAGTGGACACACAGCTCCCCAGGAAATTAGAAATGATTTTATCCTTGAGTCAGAAGTCACGTGAGAGTTGAACCCAGACTCCCAGCAGGGACTGTGGTGCAAAGGTGAATGTCTGCAGCCCAGAACGGCATCCTGACAACACAATGTCCAGCCCATCAGGTTGTGGTGTGGGGTTGCTACAGGCACGAGCAGAGGGTATGAGTTTTAGGACCCCTTCCGTTGGATTCATGGCTGCAGGAAAGTGCTCCACACATCTGTCATGGGAAACTCTCCCTTTGTGGTGGAACATAAAATCTTCCCTCATAATGTACTGGGTAGAAGTCATTCTGCTTTCTTATAGTCCATCCAGGAGCTTCTTGTATGCAATGGGAACAAGGGGTTCCTCATTTCCTAATCCTGAACAAGCCTAGATGAGAGCTAGGTGCCAACAGCTGGGGCACTGTGTGTGCTCCCTGCACACAGTTTAGTTGGCTATGCTCAAGGCAGACTCTCTGGCACAGAACAGCTCTATGAGTGGCTTGAGCAGCCCTGATCAGCTTTGGAGGTTCTTGAGAAAGCAGCAAGACCCCTCAGCAGCTGCTTCCTCTCTGCTTTTGGAGATACACTGAGGCCATTGCCCGTTTACTGAGCCTTTGTGCCTGTGGCTGGCTACATTCCTCACTGATCCACATTCCTGTCCTGCTTAGTCTCATACCTGCCTCATCCCCATGGACTTGTCTGATGATCTGGACTCCTGGCTGAACCTGGTGACTGTCACCAAATCTGCCCAGCTCGAGCAGTGCTTTACCTCTCATGGGTGAGGCTGCTTGCCTGTCAACACGTGATTCCTCAATGCAAATGCCATCAGCACAGGCATCTTTCACTGAAGTTTGTCGTCTAGGCTTTCATAATCAGTGGAGAGGCAAGATTTATATTAACCCAAGGAAGACTTGTAAGGTTAACCTTTCTCTTAAAATTACTTTCTCTCCCCTGATCCATGCCAAGCTAGTCAGAACTTAGGTGGAGATGTCTTCACTGAGGACACCTATGGGATAAGTGAGCTGGATCCTATTCCAGGCCTCATTATATAATTTCAGCCCTGGCAGCTGAAAGCCATGATAGATTTGTATACTTAATACATTTGCAGCCAAGAGTAACCAGTATCATCCACATACTTCAAAGAGAGAAGCCTTTTTTTGAAAATTAAAGCCTGGCTTCGTGCTTAGATTTTGGATTCAGGCTTTCCTAGGGCAAGGGGCTGGATCCAGGGGATCACAGTCCTTTCTTTCCTGTTTCTAATTTGCAGATGCGTCACCAGGCATTACGCACTTGGCAAGGACACCCCACGAGCTCCTAGATTCCAACATACGGCTACAGAAGAGACAGTTAGGGAGGGCTGCAGAGCTTAGGATATTTCTGGCTTGTATTTAAAGACTAGAGCCAGCTGGCTTCATTTACCAAGTCTTCTAAATCTAGCTAATCCTACTGCCAGATCCAGCTTTTGTGACTTTTCCATCCCTCCTGCTTCACTTTCCTTGGAGGAAACAGGGAACAGCTGTTTGAACAGCAGATACAGCCTGCATGACCAAACATTCTCTGCTCTGCGCTCAGCCCATCAAAGTGAGGTGATGGCTGCTCCTGCAGAGGAGAGGATGGAAGAGGTGGCAGCTGATAAGGTAACACCTCTCTCCTCCTACCCTAAAACGGCAAAGGCAGTTCTGCAGCTTTCTGCAGGAGTAAGGACAAGGTGTGGGTGTTAGTGCAGGCAGCAAGGGATAGAGAACCACTTGGTTAGTTGCTGGAGGACAAAGCCCTGTTTCAGACTGTTTGCTGAGGTCAGAGTACCCTGCATTCAACTCCACAAGACTCGAGGTCAGCTGGGATTTGATACCATCATCTGTCAATGCCATCATAGCTCTTTGAGTTCCTTCCCAAAATTTTGCAGTCCTATTCCTTCTATTCTCTTCCACCCACAAGGAGTGGGTACAGATAAGAATGAGTTCTTTACAGCTGCTATTTGTGACATTGTCATGTCATGAATGTGAAAACACTGGAGCTTTTTTCTTGGTCTGAAAAATTAAAAGGCAGAAATCTTCAAATCTCACTGAAAGAGTTAAGTGGGTCATAAACCTCCCTTCTACAGTTTGTAAACAGAGCACTTTGTAATGCAACAACTAATAATATAAGTAATAATAATACATATGATGTGTTTGGATGTTGATTCTAATGTGGTCTTCTTGTGGTCACTTCTGTTCTAATGCAGTTTTAATGCATACAGAGTGTTTGATAGTGTGATTTGCTAATAGCATCGTGTTATTATATTAACATCACATAGTTGTGATCCCATTAGATAGATCTGGTGATGCTTTCTTGCAGACCTTTTATTCAGTTCCATACCAGCTACCTGAGCTATGCCATTTATGGTGGATGAGTGCCTCACATTCAGTGTATTTTTGGGAGGGGTTCACAAAGTTAAAGCTAACACATTTAGCTTGTTTCTCGGGAAATGGATAAAGAAATACATTACTTTTGCCCATGTTTGGTAAATTGTGCCATTACCTCATCTAGAAATGCCTGTCCTTTGGAAGACAGCCTTAAAATTGGGCATAAAGTACAAGGACAGCAGGAGTTATCAGAGTTGTACAGGCAGCATCAATGCGCACTCAATAGGGTTGAGTTCCTTGTTCTGTACAGGGGGTAAAATAGCTGAGAGGAAGGGGATATTACCAGCAAGGATTTTGGGGCCAAAGATGGTGATAAAGACATTTGCTTCAGGAAACCTTGATAATGAAATTCTTCCAGAGACTTATCACTTGGTCTGCTGAAGCCATCTCTGTGACCTCAGAGAGGCTCAGTGAAAGCCTCCTGAAACCTCTCTGCACAGGTCACATTTCGTCTCTCACACCCTGTTCTTCCCCTCAAGCACCTCTCCTGTTACCAGGGTGCTGCTGTGTGGCAGCATTTGGGAATGTAGAGCAGAAGTGTCGTCACTTCTGTGCTCGAAGAGATTTCCCTGCTGGTGCCCAGCGGGTTGGAAAGAGCTGACCTCAAGCATAGGGAGATGAAGAGAGGGAAGGTTACTAGAGTTTAGGGAAGAGGTCTCACATGCATGTGAGGTAAGAGATATGAAGGACAGGAGCTGGGGAAAATGCAGTAAAAGGACCAAAGGGAAGGGTGAAAAGTGCCTAAGTGCAGCATGGCTTTTCTATCAATGTACTGTTTCCAGTTGTGGAGGTAATAAGCGTTTGGGACACTGTGGTGCACAGTGGAAGCATGTTATTGGTAATTTTCATAAAATATCCACGAGCAGGGGGACAAAAAAATCTCCAAGTCTTGGTGCTGGTTCCTATTTGTTTTGGCTGAGGGATAGAAGTCCACATGACAGATCTACAGGTCCCTGTTAATGACTTTTGTATCAAGGAATACAGTTCTGCAAAATGGATTTTTTCCCTCCTCTTGCATTTAATAAAAGGAAAATAATTACATTAAAACAAATAATCAACCAGATGTTAAGGTTGCAATTTCAGTCATACATCTAACTGATCAGTGTACTCATTTCTGTATGTGCTAACAATATAGTTTTTCAAGTATGGGTAAGATAATGTTTTTTTCCCTTGCCTGCTTGGAAATAGTTCAAGTGAAGGTTGCCTGCACAATCCTTACTAGTCACGTTGTGCACATGACTGTAATAGACTTTCATTGCAAGAATACATATTTCTTCTTCCACAGTTGCCTCTGTAGATTGCAGTGCACAGGATTCTGTGGATAATTTGCTAGAACTTGTAAAGCAGTAAGTTGTAGATTCCTGAATATCAGGTTCTGTAGAATAGAAATGGTTTGTTCTCATCCAGATATCATAAAATGGCTAAAGTTGGAAGGAACCACAGGAGGTCATTGAAGATTTCATTATTACTTCTGTAGCAATGCCCAGGTGTCTGTCGCATTTTAGAGGTGGGTAAAAAGCCATCAAAATCAGTCATTACCCTCAGCCAATTTTTTCCCTGATTTTGGGGTGCATAGCATTTGCTTCCGTTGTTCAGTGCAGGAGGCTGTGCTGTGACAAAACAGGTTTTCTGCAACTGGTACAGGTTAAAATGTGTCACAACAACTGGGGGAGCCGCTGGGCAATGCAGCATGTGTTAGGCATGTGTTAGGCAGCAGCATCTCAGCTGGGCCAAAGGTTAAAGGTGGCACTGACCCCCATGGATCCTGGGATGGTGGCATGCCCTAGGTGGTTTAGGTCTTGCTCTGGGAGAATGGCCTCCAGAGGGAAGGCTGAACTCTGTTGACCAGACTTTGATTAGAAACTGATGAAATCAAAGGTGAATGAAAGATGCATCCTGTTTTCAGAAAACAGGCAGGATGTAAAACAAAAAATGGCTGTTAGAATTACTTGGCTCTTACAGACTTCTTCAATCTAATATGGTGTTTAAAGTTTAAGGAACAAAAAAACCCTTCTCTCTGAAACTGCAAGTTTGCTCCAAAAATAGAGCTGGTGAGAAAAATGTGAACTGAATTTACCGAAAATACCATCTATGTCGTGAGCAAGTCTCAGCTACATTAAAGCAACAAGGCTTGGCTACTCTCCCCCTCTCTGCCCCTGCTGCTCTGTGGGGCCAGCCTTTCACAGGGGATGGTACAGACCAGGGACAGCCTGCTGGGGGGGGACCACCTCAGGGCTTTCCCAAACCCATTTTTCCTGCAGCACTGAATAACAGCACCTTATGATCCTGACAGCCCTGAGAAGCAAGAAGGAAGGGGAAGGACACCAGAGGACCATTGCTGTCCCCTCTGCCCTGTCCATTTGGGTTCTGCAACACCAGAGCCTCGATCTTGGCTGGTCTTTTCGCTCCATCTGCACAGCCAACAGCTCTCACAGCTTTTCCTTGTCCTCTGAGAGGACACATCAGCCCTACAATTACTCTTCTTGTAATCCCTTTTAGACCCCGTGAGTTTTGAAGACCTTTCTCTGTGCCCTCTCAACACTTAAGTAGGTCGGTGACTGGCCCTTATCTGACCCTATACGTTTCAACTTTACAGTTAAAATAATCATTTTCTGAGTCAGTGCCAGAGTTTCTTACCTTGGGCTCCTTGACTGTAAAACAGTCTGTGAGCAGACTCAACGTCCAAAAAGTAGTCCATTTTGAAGGAATTTTAGGTTTATGTGCAATACTCCGGTATGGATGATCAGTCAGACTCCTAGGAAAGATTACAGAGATGTCAGACAGAAAAAAGCTGGTGACTTTCTTTGTAGAAAGAATTGTGTAGGCTTCATTTGGCATATTAGGGTCAAAGTATTTTCAAGTCACTATTCATAGGACTTCATCCTTTTCTATTTTAGGATGTCTGATTCAAATCCTTGTCTAATGACAAAAACAAAAGGCCTACTGCAGTATTAACAAGACCCCTAGTACCTTCCTATCACAATAACCTGTATTCTAACCACAGTCTCCATTTCTTAAGACACATACTTGGATTCATCTGCCTGTTACATTTACTGTTAAAAAAAAGATCAGAAGAGGGACAGGGACCTCCTTTAGCCAAATTCACCACCAGCACCTCTGAGTAGGCACTACTATAACAGACTACATTAAAGATAGCATTTGTGCCACTTATGCCAAAACACTGCACTAGAAAGAAAGACACAATATTCTGGATACTTCACTCCACCTAAATGACCAGAAGCCAACCTTGCTTTCCCTCTCTCCTCTTGCTGACCAGAAGCAGCAACGGAACATTCCACCATCAGTTTTAAAAGTTGTAGTAAGAGCAATCATTAAGAATTGATAGGCTACTCCTAGCACTGTTTCGTAGCTAAGGTTTGTATTTTTGGTATTCTTCTGAACCTCAGATCTGTCTAGACCCCAGATTACAACTGTCCAAGATGTACACTAAACCAGGCTTGCCTTTGCCAGGCAGAGTTCCTGGAACGATGCACATTATTATGACCCTTCTCCAGCTTTATTGCTACCTTCTGCATTTTATTATGCTCTGAACAACTCACAGAGAAAAAACAGATTTTGCAGAAAACACACAGTCCGGTTCTCTCACCCACACCTCGGTTCACCACGGCATATAATCATAAGCATACAAACAACTCAGAACAATGTCTATTTTAAGACAGACAGACAAAAATACCTCTAGTCCTCTTCTGTGCAAACCAACAGAAAGGTTTGGAGCAGGGAGTCTGACTCTTGCTTCAAGCAATTCCTTTAGTTATGCTGGAAAAATTAGGAAACCAGGTTTCCAAAGCCTTCCCTTTTTCCTTTGGTTCAGTTTTCATCGATCAACATGCAGTCCTTTCTAAAATTCAGAAGTCTGTCCTGATGAGGAAACTTTTAAATTCCTGAGCAATTCACTTTACTGAAGCACTCCCAAACCAGAAATGATACTTACTGCAGAGTATCAAGAGCTGCCTGGCAGTGGTGTAAGCTCCAGGAGTTTCAAGGAGGGTTTCTTTGATCTTACTAAATGTCCCCAGTGTAAGCAAACAATTTTGATTGTTTGATTGGAACTCTGATGAATAATGCATAACGTCAACTGGACTTCCTTTATCAGATAAAAATGGCCAGGAGATGTTGTTACTTAGCAACAGGAGGTGACACTACGTTCATCTCCCCCACTCCCCCTCACCCTTCATACTGAAAAATTAAGCCCCTGTTTTTGATTTGATAAAAACTTTCCCAAGGAAAAAAAAAAAAAGAAAAAAAATCTACATCAAGTTTCCTTAAGAATTTATTTTTCACTCTGATCTCCCTTGTTGCATCTCATATTCTGAGATATTTTTAATGCTTCATAGTGATTAACCGTAACATTGTGTTTTACTAATAACTTGCTTTCAGTAAGTAAAATACCTACTTTCTCCGTCATTTACCACAGGGGTAATGAGATTGTTTTGCTATAAATATAATGCAAATAACATCTTAAGAAGAGATTCATTTCTTATCTGGTACTGCTTGTTGGACAAGACAGACAGAAAAAGCAACATGCAAAATGTTCCAGTGATGCTATGAAATATATAGAATATTGAAAAACCTTTCTTATTACAGAATTCCTACTTTAAGTAATTCATTCATTCTTGAAGGAGCTCTAACATCCGATATAAGCATTCTCAAGGAATCATTGCATTTCTGCTTAAAATACAGCCTTTTATAAAATACACAATGTAGCTATTTTCAGGAAATGCACATTGATAAAAAGCCAAAGCACTGTGGAGGGTTTTAAAAATAATTAAATAAAATCAGATGCAGAAGATAAGTACTTACCAGTGTTACTGACCTCTTTCCATCCTACTGTCATGGAATAAGACTAAGCAAATGCAACCCAGTCTGTGAGCCAGAATGAACAGCTTCTAATTTTCACTTCAACCTCGAAATCAAGAGTACTGAACAGAGAAAGGTGACGGATCTGCTGTTTTATATTATGATGAAATGAAAGCTCTTAGCACAGATCTGAGTAGAACTGCTTTTTTTTATACTACATTAGCCTGCTAATTTGAGGAAAGTGAAAGGCTTTGTTTTACTGTCTTTTATCTGTTCTCTTTGCTACTCCCACAATTTAATTTGCATTTAAAATTATTCTTATGTCTCCACTGCACTCCAAGGTATGGAGCCTTTTCTGATCACGATGAATGTTCAGTGTGGTTTTTTGTGCAATGCCACTTTTATTCTGAGCCAGAAACATGGTGAGTAATTATAATTGCCAGCTATTTTCTAGAATGAAATACAGAGTGGTTGTCTGATGCGGTTTCTGATTTTTCCTTCATTTAACAGTGCATTGCAACAAACTACTCAGTCAAAGCTTCAGTAACAAAATAAATCAAATAGCACAGTGTCATGGCATGATAGCTTAAACATGCATACCCATAGACTGTGAAAGCAGGATCTGTTTCTACTAAGAGCTTTTCAATTATGGTTTGTCTTTCCCGAATTTAAAAGTGAGCTTGGATGGTTAATAAACTGAAATTAGCACAGCTATCAATTGGTGGCTTCTCGTTCATCTAGTTTAGCATTACTGGAGCTGCACATTGTTTGCAATCCTGATGAAGTCAGGCACTAGGGGCTAACAAGTGCCATGCTATTAAGTTCTGTGGGCATCCCTCACAAGAGGATCAGGACCCTGCTTTTTCCAGCAGGTCTTAGAGTAATTCCCCAAAGCCTGATTTTGGAAGTGAATCAGAAATTAAAGAAGGGAGTGATAAGTGATCCTTTGATAAATTTAAACTCGGAAATTGTGGCAGGAGAAGTGCCAGGAAGTAATCAGACTTAGTCTTCGCATTTTTCCAGATATTCTGCTCAAAAGATCAGATATAAATGTCCTCTGAAATCCACAGCCACCAAACGTTACTCGTGATCAGAACTGTGTGATTTTCTTTTCAGTATCAGAAAACTCTGTATCAAATTGCATAGGATATTTTATTTCAATTTTTTTTTTTTTTGCTTTTAAGAGGAGACCCAAGAAGATACATAAACCCTCAGAGTACATTTTTCTTGGAGCAGGTTATAAAGAAAGAGTTCCTGTGAGCACATTACTTCATGGCTTCCCACTCTCAAGAATTCTTATATTCTCTTTCAAAGCACTTAGACAGCACCGGAGATAAGGGTGAACCATCTGAGCTCCAGGCAGAGTCTGGTGTGGCTGTTCCTGCAGTGGTACTGCACTAACTATGGTTGGATTGAGTAGGTGTCTCACTGTGCCACCTTAGTGATGGATCTGGTTTATGCAAACTGTGTTCCTGTTTTCAGAGACGTGACAAACATTTGCATTCCTAAACACAAATTAAAGCAAAAATCAAACAGCAAGGACATTGCAAGCTGCTTTCTTTGCATTTTGGATTGCTGCTAGCACCTTCCTCTTTGCATTTTGAAGAGTTTGTATTTGCCATGGTGACTACTGAACAACAGGTCCCTCCAAGGTGGCCTCTGATAATTATTGGATCCATTATCTTATGGACCAAGGGCCACTTGCCTGTTTAGCCCAGCTGAGTTTCTTCAGCAGAAAACCAGAAAAAAAAGGAAGAAAGGCTGGCAACACAGAGATGCAGGAGGAAAAATGGAAGACAAGAACCTCACTAGCTCCAAGGATTCTACTGCTTGTTTGCATGCAATAGGGAATAGCTTTTGTTTTTCCTAGGGATGCTGGATCTCCCACTCAGGAGGAGACTGAAAAAAATACAGGCTTGCATGGTGAAGAATGTTTTATAGCAGATGTTTTAGAGCCTTTGGGGTATCCTTGGGATCCCTTTTGCTCTCACACTTTCAATCTGCATTGTCATCTTACACCATGAGTGGCAAATGTAGTCATTGAAATCACCAGCAGCCTTTCTACTGACCATTGCAAGATCATCCATCTTGATACCTTCATCCATCTCAGGGATTTACAGTTCACTTTAGATTACAGTGCAGCAGTTCTGACAGCTGCTAAGAGCTCTCTCTGACAAGGGAGTACTTAGCAACAAGAAAGGTAACAGTGCCTATATATTTGTTTATATGCCTCTGTGGCATTCATCACCAGGAGGGGAAATCCTTGCCTGCCTGATTAGAAAGCCTTTAGGGTGGTAGTCTGGGCTCAGATTGGACCCGCAGTCCAGAAATCTTGACCCACAGAAAGGGAAATCCATTACCTCCAGTCCAGTTGAAAAGCCTATGTGTCTAGAAAAATGTGCAGGGGAAACAGATCTATTTTCATTAAAGTACAATCCCCAGATCAGGCTTCATATACCCTTGAGGCTCACTGTGAACGTTCTGCACAGCTCTTGTGCTAACATGAGGTGCACTGAGATGTGTCCTCTGGGATGAGCACCTCAGGGGCAGGATGGGGAGGGTGACAGCAGTCAGAACCAGAAATGGGACTCTCTAGCTCTCTAAACACTTGCCTGTGTTCTGTCAAGGCCTGAAGGCAAACTTGCAAAACCTCTTCCATTGACTGGCCCTCTTATCAGCACAGATCCCTGTTTAGGATAACGGGTGCAATGGTTTTGTAACATACACAGATATCTATATAGGACTAGACAGAGACTGAACTCTTTGTGAGCAAGACCATAATACCAATGAGCAACCTCTGCTAAAGAGATACTTGGAAAAATCCTGTCATGCTGTGGAAAAATCTGAAGCCAAAATTCCTCATCGTGAGCTTTAGTAACCTACTGCATCACATTTGACTTTTTTCCCAAATTATAAAAAGAAACCAACCAAAAAAATAAAAGTCTCAGGAGGAAAGTAATTGAACACTTGGCATTTAGAAGGAGTGAGTGGCCTTCTGGTTCTTCAACAGTCACATACATATAGGCTTAGGGCTGGGGATTTTTCCCCCCCTGAACTCTCTATTGAGAACATAACTGTTACTGTAATGACTCAGAGCCTTGGAAAAAAAGTCTGCTGCTGACAAACACTAATATTAACCTGAAAGAAAGTGGGAGAGAGAATGTAATGTGTGACTGAAGAAGTGTAGGCAAGGTGATTATTACAGAGAGTTGTTTCCTGAGGGATACATTCAGAATAAAGGAAGAATATAAAAGTTTAAGCCCCTAAGCTGTGAAGAATGTTTTTTTTTAATTATAATTATTAGTCTTGTACTTAGATATGTTAAAAAGAGAGGATTGCTAGCAAAATTAGGACACAAATATGTTCTCTGTTTCTTATTTGTAATTCAAGACAGATATTATGATGCACACAGCAGCAGCAAAACACAAAAATATTCAAATGAGAGTTACAGATGCTTTACAGTAATAGAGACTAACATTGATGCTTTCAGAAGTTTCTACAATTTTTGTTCAACTCCATCTTGGGGTCCTGAGGCTGAAACCAAAGGAATTTTAAGAAGGAATTTTAAGAGAGTTGTCTGAGGAATTTTAAAAGAGCTGTCCAGAAGAAAAGGCACTTCCAGTGACACACTATTTACTTTTAATACTTCTGCCATAAAAATCATCAATATCCAGAAGCACTGAAGAAAACATAAAGGTAGCTCTGGCTCTTGAAATCAGTGGAAGGTTTGGTTTGTGCTTTCATAGCATCAGGGTCACTTTCTTGTTATTTATCTCCAAAGCAACAACTGTATGGATTCCAAAGCAGAAGAAATGAGCCTGAAAGGAGGCAGCTTCAGCATCCTGTGTCATGAACAAGAAGTTCAAGAAGTTGCTAGTTGAGAAAATCTTAAAAGTGCTGTTATGGAGAACAAAGGTTAGCTATCCTGCATAGTAAAATTCTGTTCTAAGATGATGTATGGCAGTTTGATATGCCTTCATTTGAGGGAGGAAAGGTTGAAGTCATCATTATATGATAAACAGAGAAGAGAGAATTTGGGAGCGCAGGTATGCTAAAGCCTAATCCTCCAGACCTTATACAGGCAGAAATTCTTCTGCATTAATAGACCTTCGTCATTTTCCTCAATTACATGACCAGATTATCTTTTTCTATAAGTAACTACACACGAAGGGAAGAAGAGGAACTTTCCCTAATTCACTCCCCCAGATGACTTGGTGGAAGTAGAGAAACACAGAGCTATCTGTGGCAGGGAAAGTGGAGGAAACTAGTAAAATAGATCTTTTGGGTAAGTGTTCCACCACTACCCCACCAGCCTGCAGCATCTGAGGAGGTGGAGGCATCCCTTTTGACTTCTGGCTCACTTTTCAAGGAGTTCTGGCAAAGAAACTTTAAAAGGTCTAAATGGGCAGCTGGAAACAAAGACAGACAACAAAATCATCCATCCTCTATGCCCTCCTGGGACTGAGCTGTCACCAAAGCTTGAGCTATTCCCCATGCAAAGGACAGTGTGGCTGGCCAAGTATGTAATAGAGAATGCCTTTAATTTGCACTAACACAGGTATTAATGATCTCAGTCTTAGCCTTCATTGAAATAAAGGGAAAACCAGCACAGGGAAACTGGAAACAAACATATGCTTACAGTCTCCTGATACCATTTGAGAAATTGCACTGAAAGGGGATCATTCATATGAATGCTAAGCTCTGAAAAATTTACATTAAAATCATAGAATCATAGAATGGTTCGAGTTGGAGGGGACTTTAAACATCATCTATTTCCAACCACCCTGCCATGGACAGGGACACCTTCCAGTAGCCCAGGTTGCTCCAAGCCCCATCCAACCCAGCCTTGAACACTTCCAGGGATGGAGCATCCACAGCTTCTCTGGGCAGTCTGTTCTAGTGCCTCACCACCCTCACAGTAAAGAACTTCTTCCTAATATCTAATCTAAACCTCCCCTCTTTAAGTTAAAAGCCATTGCCCCTGGTCCTATCATTACATGCCCTTGTCAGAAGTCCCTTTCCAGCTCTCTTGCAGGCCCCCTTTAGGGGCTGGAAGGTGCTCTAAGGTCTCCCCAGAGCCTTCTCTTCTCCAGACTGAACAACCCCAACTCTCTCAGCCTGTCTTCACAGGAGAGCTGCCCCAGCCCTTTCAGCGTCTTCGTTTCCTCTTCTGGACTTGCCCAACAGGTCTGTGTCCTTCTTATGCTGGGGGCTCCCAATCTCCTTTCCTGTTTTTATACTCTGCTATCCTCCAAAAACTGCATCAATTTCTGTTATGGTTTGGCCTGTGGTTTTTAAGATTAACTTCCCTAACATGACAGATCAACAACAAGAACTTCAGAACAAATAATGCACCTGTCTTATGTTTCCTACACTATATTCCTCTGGAGCTACTGAGGGCCCATGTCTTTTGCAATTGGAACATTTAAAGGAATTGTAATGAAACACATGAATGTAACTGATAAAATCATCCAGATATCTGGAGAATTCCAGACACATATTACTGTACCTCACCATTAGAGTAATTCCAAAGTTTGCACCTACCTTTAACTTAATTTGGGTGCAATTCTTTTTATGTGCACAGGTTGGGTGTTTTTCTGCATTTTGTATGTGTAAGTGTACACAACTACATACTGCTGTGTTCTCTGTAATTTTTTGAAGGATTTGATCCTACATAACACAGGTCTATGGAAGGTCAAAAAATACAAGCAAGATAACGAGTCAGAAGAACCAATTCTTTCTTAAGGATAATGAAACTGTAGTGCTGACAAGTTACTTCTGTCTGGTCCCAAAAGTGTGGCTTAAAAGAGGAATATGTATTGCAGCTGCATGTTCCAATAGTACGATGAGGGCTATACAAGTTCTCCTGTCTCCTCAGACATGCCTTTCTGCCCACATCCTCCTCCTTCCTCACTATATGCTGCAGGCTCAGGAGACTACTTCAAACTTCGTGGTGTTCATGATTTCAAAGAATTTCTTCTTGCCTCTGTGCAAACCTTCCCTGCACTTTCAGCAGGAATTCTTAGGACTAATTTCAAATTTGCACTCCACTAATGCAGATCCTCTCCTCCAGTTTCTTCAGCCTGATAGCAGAGCAGGTCTTTTAACAGAAGACTGGGGATGGTTTCTAAAGAGCAGCAGCTAGAGCACTGGATAGGACAGGTCCAGTGTTCCATGTGGGTTGCACTTGTTTTCAACCAGCCCCATTGTGAAGGAACAATTATGCATTTATTCTGTTGCCCAAGTTTCACTAATTATTAGGGACACTAGAGTTTCACTAATTATTAAGGACACTAGAGCCACATGAGTGAGGTGTCTCCCCATGAACTGACAGAGCAGTGTGTATGGGGAAACTGCAGGCAATTGCCCTAACAAATGACATTTCACCAGCTATGTGTGGTCCTCTCAAAGTAACATTCCACATTTGCTCAGTGACCCCCAGGCTGATGAGTAATTTTAATAAAATATTATCCTTGGGAGAATGAAGAAAAAAGGTACTTGTTAGATTAAAAGTTAGATTAAAAAAATAATAATAATTTCATAGGTGCTGGTTTAAAATCTTTCTAAAAATAAACGGAAAGTGCAGTGAATTTGGATTATACTCAGTAAGCACAATGCCTCAGTTTCATTCCTTATGGGGCAGATCCTTTCTTATGGACTACCCTCTTTAGACACTGAAAGTTACAACATTCAGCCTTCTGACTGACTCTCATCTGCATATTGTGTAGTAGTAATTTCTGAACCATTTACATTTTTTCAGCCAGCAAAATCAGCAAGTGTCCCTCGTATGGCACACATACCATCCACATAAGATTTCCAGGGACCCGAATGCCAGCAAACTGCACAGCTGACATCCTCCCCTAGCCAGGCTTGCCATGAATGACAGCTTTAACATTGGATGGCTGCAGGCTTAGTTCACATGCTGAGATACCGAATTGCACCTCTTAGCTTTTTGACATGATCAAGTGGAAGCTCATTGGGTAACTGTAAATTCAGGGCTTGCTTTCTGTTGATTTCCAATATTCAAGCCAAGTGGATGCTACAGTGAGCAAATGGAAAAGCCTGGTCTGACAGGCAGGTCTCCCCAGTTCTGTTGTAACTGGGGGGTGTGTGGCAGCAATTGCAAGACATGGTTTTCCGTGGGTTACTATTGCAGCAAATCTGCAGACGCTGCTCAGGAGGAGGAGTTGTGGTGATAGCTGCTGTGTGGCACCACAAAAAGCAATGTGAAGCTCTGAGCAGCTGTGGAATTACAGCCCTGAAGCTACAAAGATGCATGTTTTGTAGAGGTCAGTGTCTCTGCAGGGGTGATGCCTGGTCTGTTAACACAGACACCCTGCATCTTTTTTGAGAAATATGACTTTAATATTTCCCCCTCCCCTATAAAAGTATCCCAGGGTAATAATAACAATAAAAACCTCTCCCCCCAGTGTTTTCTTTTTAAACACATTAAGCATCAGAAAAGCTGTCATTTCAGACCAAGTTCTGCCCATCCCTATGGCAACTAATGGAAGCATTTAATACTATATATACAAAATGTAATTTGCTCCCCCGCCATCTCTAGTTATACTCTTCTTTTTATGCTAAAATTGCTCCATGACACCTACAATGTTTGTAAAATGCTTCTGAAGTGACATGCATCAGAAGTTTAACGTCACTGAAAAAAACCTCAAGTGACCAATTAAAAAAAATATTGATTTGGAAAAAGCAATCAGGGAAATCAGCAAAGGCCAAAAATATCTTGTCTGAATGGTCATATTTGTGATCTTGGAATGGCCAGTATTAAAGCTTATAATGTCTTTGTAAAAGAAGGGGGGAGAGAAGAAATCAGGCACTGATTATCAAACCAGATAAAGTGACAGTATTTAATGTCTTTGCAGGCTGTAGTCCCTGTCATAGAAATAACTTTAAAAGCTATGAAGCGGTCTCTGGAAATTCTTCCTCTGCCTAGCCCCACATAGCTTTAAAAGTTACTTAAAGTCAGCCCAAATTTGGGGCTTAAAATATTGAAATAATAATGAAAAGATAAAAGCAATATGGATTTCTCTAATCTCCTTTTCAGAAGGGAGAGACATATCCATTGCTTATAGCTCTGTGTTATAAACCTTCTGTAACAGAGAACACACTTACAGTTATTATTTGGCTGTCCAGGTCATCTGGCTTGCTGTTCTTTATTCCTTATAGCTTTTATCTATACCTGTTTCAGAGTAAAATAATCATTAAATACAAGCATGCTAGGTAATAACTTCTTGCTGTTACCCCCTTTGAAGTGGTCAGACAAGCATAAAAAGCAACCCAGTTTCAAGTAAGTCAAATTTAAAGAACTATGTAAAGCTATTTTTATAATACGTGCACACAGATCCACATATGTTTGTATATATATATATATATATATATATAAAATAAATAAATAAGGTGAGAAGAGAGCTGTTGTGTGCTAATATAACACCTCTGTCATTGCTGTAACAATAACAGAAACTCCAGGTTATCACAATGTCTCCCAAATATCTCAAGTAGTGATGTCAAGTGGGATCCACTTCGCTAAACTCAAGAGATAGAGTAGCTCTGCCATTGCCTGAGTTCTTGTATTCCTTATTAGAGTACAGTGCTCTACAAATAAGAGGTCTTGTAACAATCACCAGTTGGCAAGGACAGGTATCACCTACAGAGTAGGCTGAGTAGCTTTCCAGTAGATTTAGAGAAAACATTGTTATGCAGAATTTTATGACTGTGAGAGATGCCCAGAATGGGGAAGAAAGAGAGAAGTACCAATTTCCTCTTGTCCTGTCACTGGTTGCCAGGAAGAACAGACCAATCCCTACCTGGCTACAACTTTCTTTCAGGTAGTTGTAGAGCCATAAGCCATAAGGTCACTCCTGAGCCTCCTTTTCTGCAGGCTACACATCCCCAGCTTCCTCAAACAGAATGTACAAAGGAAATTCAGCTTCTGCAGAAGAGGTGAGTGGGTGCAGCACCATTACAATGGTGACTGAAGCCAGACAGCAGTGCCAGATGCTTCCTCTAAATCATCTTTCTTTCACCTTCCTTCTGTAAGTCCTTTGGCAGGCACAGACCATTGGCAAATACCTACAGCCTCCTAACATGGCTCAATGAGCTGAAGGTCTAACCAGGTACTTTTCCAGCAAAGGAGCCACATAGAAAACTAAAGGCAAAAGGAATTGGCCATGCCTTTGCAAGGTCTGTTCTTGAAATGCTGTCTATCTGAACTACAAGTGGTGGGTAGGTGGAAAAAACATTGTGCCAAAAAAGAGTAGGGTAGAGCCTTGAGAAAGGAGGAGCAATTGCTGTATACAGTGAATATTGCAGCATGCCATAAAACAGCTGTCTGTTATCCTGTGATATGTTTTTTCATGTATTTCTTATTTGGCTTGTATTTTTTGCTTGTGTGGGTACAGGAATATAAGCAGTTCAGTCCAAGCCATGTAATGCAGACAGGTAAAACCAATCTCTGTTTTAAAACAGGTTCTAGATTAAAATTCACTGTCTGTGTCAAGGATTTGGTATTCAAGATGTTTTAGTATTAGGATAAAAAGGGCTTCTGCCAGCAAACCATTTAAGAAACACACTTTGTCACAGAGTTACATGAACAACTTCCCACACAATCATCTGAAAACAACTTCCCATCAGAACTGGTCCAGGGAGTTGTGGAGCTTGAATTCGGCCACCACCCCTTCTTCTGCTCCAGGTTCTCACACCTGGGAAAATACTTCAGCTGGGAAGATGGAAGATGTTCTCCCTGAGCTCTGTGTGAAGTCAGCAACCAACAAAAAACAGTTATCCCAGAGGATACTTCAGGGTAATCTTGCCTCACATTCCTCACTGCTTTTATGAAGAGCCTGCAGAAATGAGCTCTTGGTGAGACTCTTTCCCCACTGCAAGCTCAAAGGGGCTCTTTGTGGTGGCTCAACATCTGCAACTGACAGGGAGGCTTCAGTGGGTCTCATACCAAATGAGACCAAGTTGTTTGCCTGTAGAAATAAGGGAGAATCAATCATAGAATCATAGAACGGTTTAGGTTGGAAGGGACCTTAAAGATCATCTAGTTCCAGCCCCCCTGCCATGGGCAGGGATACCTTCCAGTAGACCAGGGTGCTCCATCCAGCCTGGCTTTGAACACTTCCAGGGATGGGGCATCCACACCTTTTCTGGGCAACCTGCTTCAATGCCTCACCACCCTCACAGTGAAGACTTTTTGCTAAGGTCTGATCTAAACCTCCCCTCTCTAAATTAAAAGCCATTGCCCCGTGTCCTGTACATGCCCTTGTAAAAATGTTCTGTATGTGGTTTAGCATGAAAATGGGATATGCTGATTAACTGAATTAGAGTTATGAAAGGGACTAGTTGGACAGTATCTATAGCAGCTCTTGGTTGTGTATGACAGGTTTCTCCAGCCAAATTCTGGCACTGTTGAAATCAATCTGTATTTTACACTCATCTTCTTCAAGCCCACTGTTGGACCCCATGTGAATAGTGCATGTTGGGAGACATTAACATTTTTTTAGTTTAATGAACTTTCACTTTTAGGCTGTAATTTTCCCCTCAATGCCTGGAGCCTATAAGCAAATGCAATTTGCTGGAAAAGAACTGGAAAAGCCCAAGTAGGTGAGGACTGGGCCACACAAATAGTGTGTGTTTAATAAGACAGAGATGTAGTGGGTTCTTCAGGAAAAAGATTACTGGAGAAGGAGCAAGTCTTTGAAGGCAGTACTTAATGCAGAATTGCAGTCTAAATGGCAAACAGCATAGTGGGATAGATCAATAAATGGACAGCAAGCAACAACAAAAGCACAGGTTCACAGAAATAGAAGGCAGAAGGCAATCTCGAGAAATTCTCTAATCACTGTGCACCAGGGCAAAAATAACCTCACCAAGCTCATTCTTCACTGCTCTTTCTCTAAAGTACAATTTAAATCTTCCCTTGAAAGACAGCACAACCTCCCTGGTAGGCCTTCCTAGTGTTACAAGACCCTTAGGATTAGAATTTCTTTTCTGAAAAGCTCCCGATTGTGCTGCTGTGAATTGTAATTTTTCCCCCCCTTTTTTTTTTCCTCTGGTGCATATCATGAATAATTGAGCAAGATGGTGCAACTAGAATGTGTCATGTAGAAATAATCTATTCAGTTACTTTGCTGAAGGGAGAATTATAGTTCTCTGTAGGTGACTAGAAAGCCACCATGAGACTCTGAAATGTGAGAACCTTTGAAGAACACATTTGACCATTTTCTCCTTAATGAAGAAACACATTTGAGATGCCTAAAATAAATATTTGTCTAGCCTCTCAAGCACTCTGCTCTTCAAGCCTTGTCTGTCTTCTGCAAAGGTTTTTAACTAAGGAATAATCCATTGGACTCCCTAGCCATCTGGAGAATTGTGACAAAGCCAGATACTGTCATTATTCATAAAAAAAAAGCCTACTTGTCTCACAGAATCACCAAATGGTTGGGGTTGTAACAGACTTCTGGAGACCATCTAGTCCAACTCTGCTGCTAAAGCAGGTTTGCCTAGAGCAGGTTGCCCAGGATTGTGTCAAGGCAGGTTTTGAATCTCTTCAGAAAAAGAGATTCCACAACCTCTCTAGGCAGCCTTTTCCAAGTGCTTTGTCACCTTCAAAATAAAGCCATTTTTCCTCATATTCAAGTGCAACTTCCCTTGTTTCCGTTTGTGCCCATTGCCCCTTGTCCTACCCCTGCACATCATCAAAGAGAGTCTGGCCCCATCCACTTGACATCTGTCCTTAAAATATTTGTATGCATTGACAAGACCCCCTCAGTTGTCTCTTCTCCCAGATAAATAGGCCCATCTCTCTCAGCAGTTCTTCATAGAAATGCTCCAGTCCCCTAATCACCTTCATAGCTCTCCACTGGACTCCACGAGTTCCACATCTTTCTTGTGCTGGGGAAGCCAGAACTGGGCACAGTACTCCAGATCTGGCCTTGCTAAGGGCACTAGAGGGAGTAGAGGGAGAGAATCACCTACCTCGACTTGCTGGCCACGATCTTCGTAATGCACCCCAGGATACCATTGGTTTTCTTGGCCACAAGAGCACACTGCTGGCTCATGGACAGGGGTTTCCACCAGGATCCCCAGGTCCTTCTCTGTAGAGCAGCTTTCCAGCAGGTCAGTTCTTAACCTGTACTGGTGCCTGGGGTTATTCCTCCCTGGGTGCAGGACAGGACTATTGTTGGGGTACACAGCTCCACTGTGGAAAAGGAACAATGAAACGGATTAAAGGAGCTGAGTGATGGAGAAGAGGAGCTGGAATAGGACTGCTTGTTAATGTTCTTATATTTTAAGACAGCGTTTGGATGTTATGGGTTCCCTGGTTGATGTTTTAATATGCAAATTCTAAGTCCCCTGTTTAACGTATTGAAAAGCCCGTTGCTAAAATGGCGTCTTTCTTGTCCCTCATAAAATTCCTGCACGCTGATTGGCTCGGATTTGCCACAGCGAAGCCTTACCTTAGATGGTTTTCCCCCGTATTTCTATATATGGCTCTGCCCTTCCCCTTCCTTTCCTTTTATGGAAGAAGATTTGCTCCTCCCCAGGTTCTGCCCTTGTCTAGAATGTTCTTTGCCTACCCCTGTATAAGCCAGGGCCATGTTCTCAATAAGTGCCATTCCGCCTTAACCCCCACTTGGAGTGAGCCATCCTTTATTCATCCTTGAAAGGCTATATGTCAGACTGTTGTCATTGCTATGCCAATAAGGTGTCCTACCATTTTCACATCCGTGACTTCTTTAGTCTTACAACTCATCCATGTTTCTGTTAAATTCCTGTCATCTGGTAGTGATTCTCGTCATCTTCTTTCTCTGAGGATGTCTGCTGTCCTCACTTGGATTTGTCCCTTTAAGTCATCTTCACCAACTGAAGCTGGTGAGTGGTGAAGCAATGGCAAGTCCAAGATCCAGGGACACAATAGGAGGGCTCAGAGAGGGCAGGCAACCACAGCAGAAAGGTCCACCATTCCCCCCCAGAAAAAGTTGATTTATTCAAGAGTAACCACAGAAATGTCTGTTCAGATTGGACTGGCCAATAAATACTCTGAGCAGGTTAAAAGCTAAACCTTGGCAAGTGAAGAAGAAAGTGGCTTGAATTTCCCCCTTACAAGGCAACAGCAAATGCTGCTGCTCCCAAGAATGACAACCAGGGGTCCTATGGGTTATCTTCTGCCACGGAAGCTGGGTTTGTGTCTCTGCTGCTACTGGGGGAACTGGAGAGGCTGGGGCAGCAACTGCTGCTTCTGGGTGGGACTGCAACTCTCTGGAAGTAGCTGCTTGGCAAAGCAAACAACCAGAAGAGCCCTGGCAAAGAGGTCTGTAACCATTGCTGTTCTGCTGGCTCCCTTCCTCCCCAGCAGTCTGCCTTGCCTAAACCCTGAGCTGACTGTGAGAAGGAACCCAGTCAAGATCTGGGGTCGAGAAGATCATATACCCTAGATGCAGTTAACTGAATGGATTCCTTCTGCTGTGATTAGAAGGGACAGCTTCATCCCAGATGTGTTTTGTTCCTCTATTCGTTGCAGATCTGGATTTTGCTGACAGATTTCACTAAGCACTGTGTCCATCTGCTTTAAAAAAATCTTCAGGAAATAAATCATTTACAATTTGCGCTATTCCACTACTATTCTTTGTCATAATTTGCCTTTCTGAGTACCTAATGCATGTAGTCATAACTCAAAAGTCCCACTGTGGCAAGCAATGAAGAAATAATCCCTGCCTGAAAGATTTTACCATCTAAATATTTTCTCATTGGAATCAGTAGCAAAAGCTGCTGGGAGAAGACTCTCCTTGCTCCCTGGAACAGGAGAATAACATTGAGAATATGAAGAAAGGACAGGCCATTACCATTAGTGGGACACCAGGGCAGGCTTGCTGTGTCTTGCCTTTGTTTCAACCCACTGGCACAATGCTCCATATATTTCAGTATGATATAACCATACCATGTTTCTTCCTTGGGTGATGGTGTGATATTTCATCCCCTTCTCAAAACTTTCTTCATTATCACTGCTCTTCTGGGATTATTTTTTTTTACATTTCATCCTTTCTGCAATTTTTGAGGTTCTACTGCTCCTTCACACACAACCACATGAGATTCAGGATACTAACTTGTGATGATGATAAGAGGGGAAAAAACCAAAGAAAAAGCTAAAGGTAAGAAGCATAAACAGCACAGAGAGCTATTTCCTGCAGGACAGAACTGTTCTGGCTCCAGCACACAGAATGGAACCCCAATTACAGGAAGGGCAATATCTTTGAAGTCTTGATCTCTGCCACACATCCACCTCTTTTTTAAAGCAGGGGCTAGCAGCTCTGTTGTGAGAGGCATCATTAGGAGGCAGCCAACATCAGCTTCTGGCTCCCAGATCAGATGCTGTTGATGTTCTACACAGCATTTAATTTTCATGGATTGCCACTAGCACTACACAATCTAACTTGGAAAAGAAAAATAAAAACAAAATAACTGTCTGTCTGATCTATGTCTTATAGGTCACTGAACAAGTCAAGGAAATACTGGGAGAAATCCTGAAATACAGAGAGCTTATCCATGAAACAGAGAAAGTTGAACTCTTCCTATGTGAAATATTTGTAACATAGAATAGGGAGAAGGCACACACAGAGGTGCACACACGTATAGAAAAGCATGCAAAACAAATTTAGGTGATAGGAAAAAAATATATCTTCTATCTGCACAGTTTGTTCATCTCCAGTGAATATAGACCCCCTATGAAACAGTGAAATAGCTGCCCTGACACACATGGTCTTGCTAAAGCTGCAGAAGTGGGTTTTTACTTAGCTAGCTTAGGAAAAAGTACTCTTTTTCTCTAGTCATTCTCTGGCAAAGTGAAGTATATCTAATTTTGTTAAATTCCAAATACATACTGTACACCAAAGTACTTGTAGGTGTTAAAGAAGAATGTCAAGGATGAGTCAAAGATTAATACCTAAATTAAAAAGTGTGAAATGGGAATTGCAATCTTAAATATCACGTTAAGAACTAGGAAGTATTTACCTAGTCTAAAGCACTACTTGCATTGTAATCAGCAGAACTCTATTCCTTTTGATTACAGAGATTCTTTAATATCTGCTTGAGCAGGAGGATGTACAGGATGGAGTAGCAGCTCGAGGAGACCTTTACAAATTTCAGCAGAACTCCCATTTGTTACAGCACTCACTTAAGGATAAGGCTATACTTCAGTCTATACCTACTTCCACTGTTCTGCAGAACAAGGATGGATTTAGGACTATAAAGGTACTTAGAATAATAGATGCTTGACTAGTTTATTTCCTTCAAACAGACAGCTTCTTCCCTTCCTGTGCTGTAAGAGTGTCACAACAAATAAAAGTTTTCCACTTTCATCAGTCTCCCCCTTCAGTTACCTCATTGTCTGTTTTTCATCCATCCTTACCAAGCTTTCTTTAGCTTTCTTATAAAAGCTTAGCAGTAGTCTTTACAAAGCAAAAAAACCCAATACTATGTGATGCTGTCAGTGGTTCCTGCTGTGTCATTTCCACCTTTTACCTCTTATATCTAATTGTCAACTCTGTGGCAGACCACATTTTTTCCTGTGTGCATACACTCCTACAAACATAAACAGAGCTTTTAGGTTCCTTGTTGAAAAAAGCCCAATAAATAAAGCACAAAAGATTAGTTTTAGCCAGCTTGTTATTTTTCTCACTGTCATTAAGCACAACACCTGGTAAAGGTCCAAGGATACTTTTTTTAAAACATAGTTGTGGAGACAGTAGTAACACCTCACTTGATTTGTAGTTAAAACCTGGGAGTGATTCTAGCAACACTGAAACTCAAGTTTTAGCTGCTTCTTGAAGCTTAACCAACTAACTTTTAGTAATTAGTGCCCAGTGAGACCAATGCTGCTCAAATCACATCCCTCAGTGACTGATTCTTTGCACTGCTCATTAGTTGCTTACAAATAGGATACAAAAATAAAACTTTAGAAAGCAGACTTAAATAGACTGGACAATTGGTTATAAAGAACCATGCCAAAAAGTTACTTTATTTTGATTATAAAGAGAAGTAGGTTCATCAGTGAAATAGTTCCAGAGACCAGACTTCTGAAAATTCTGCTTTTTTACCACTTAAAAATACTGAATAGCTATGCATACACTTATTTTTAGTAGAATCTACTAAATATCACTCCTTGACATCAGCCAGCTCAAACTCACTGTGCTCTCAAGTAACCATTTCATATTTTAGCATTTTCAAGAAGTCTTATATGACTTTTGCTCTATACTTTACTGTTAGTCCTCTGCTTATCAGATCATACTTGCTAAAGGAGGTAACCAGAAACAACGGAGATGAGAAAACTACAGGTAAGTTACTGTCCTTGTGTTTCCCATAAATCCTTGATAAATCAGGACTATGTTTATCGCCCACAGTTTCCTTCAAGCAGATTTCCCTCTGTAGCATGTCTTATTTTCCTTCAAGCTATTTCTTCTATTATGAAGACTCGGGCACTTATTTTGCCATCCCTTAATGCAACTCTCTTCATTTAATATGTGGATGAGTCAGATAAATAGCCCTCTAGATACAATTCTACTGCCCAAATTTCTGCTATAGAGACTGGAAAAGTGACTAAACAAACTGAATTGGTACTCAAAACATGCAAATGAAATGCAGAAAGTAAAGTTAGCAGAGTGCCTGTAAGGATACAGGCTGATGTAGAAAATACAGAATATTTACAAGAGCCTTGGCAAAGGAAAGTGTCACAACTCTATAAACTTCAAGATATAAAATCTTACATTATCAGTCCAAGCATGTTTTGCTATGATTTTACTAATCAGCCTAGCATATCCTTCCATCACTACATTTGTTGATGAGTCTGATAGTCAGTCCTATAAAACCTGGTAGAACAAGCACTGTGTTATGGAACAGGCTCACTGTGGTTGAGCAATCGAATGGCAGAAGCAGAGATGGTCACTAATTTAATTGTGGTGGTTCTGCTTTAAGCCTATGCCACAGTCACCACTGAATACCTCACAAACAAGCCAGTCCACAGTATAACATTCCTGGGAAACAAGGAGGCAGCACCTATATAATTACAAGAGCTTAAATATTTTTTTTTGGTGGCTGTGCCAACTGCAAGCTCAGAAATGCTATCAAAGCCTGTCAGCATCTTACTGAGGGGGCAGTCCACAGGGAGAAGTAAAGAAAATTAAGGTACGCAAGGCGTATTCAGATGCTGCACTATTTGGTGGCAAGATAGCTTCACCAAGATAGCTTCACCAATAGGAACAATCATGTTGAAAGGAGGATTTTTCAAAATCTCTGTGGCTAATTCCAATTTTATTGTTTTCAGGTACAGGAAGGAAGTTGAAACCCCAAGTGGCTGAAAAAAAGAACACAGACTGGAATCAAATGCTAGTAGTTATATTTCTACAGCAGTGTCAAGGGAAGCTTTTATCTCTGAAAGAGGTCAAAGTCACTAGGATAAAAATTTCAACCTGTGAGAAATTCTTGCATTAAAAGCGACAGAAATTACTCCCACTGAAATCTTCTGAATTGGAAAGGCATGCTGTGAAACAATTAGGTTCATTAACTTTATGTGAAGTGTGGCTTCTGGTGAGATTTGGAGACAACAAAACATACCTGTATAATAAAAATTGCATATAATAAACAAACAGAGGGAACACCTTTAGCTCAGTTTTTGTGAGTAGGAATTGCAAGAAGACTCCCAAGCTGGTAGAACTGCAAAGGAATTCACAGGTCCTTTCAGATACAGGCTCTCAGAAATATGGCCCTGTCTACATGAATGTAGGCACATGTGAGCTGTTCCCCCTCTTTAGGCAGACCCATAGGGAAGCAAGGGCAGACCTACTCTAGTGAAGTAGAAATTCACTTTACTTTTCTGCATTAGGGAAATTTGTTGTTCATCCACAGCAAGCATTTTTGTAAATCAGCCTACCCTTCTTAGTAACGGGAAAAAAAGCAGACTGGGATTTTAGAGCGGAGAATTTTTTGTGACTGTTTCTCTCCTTCTTTCCTAGCCCCAAAATACCAAGGTGGCAAACTGGGACAGAGCGACACACAAGTATTCAGAATGTCATGTGAAAAGCCATTTTGGCATTAAAAGAATATACCTAACAGCCAGTAACAAAAGGTTGCCTCTGCTGGGAACTCTCAATAGATGTTTGGAGTAGTTGAATTAACCCTTAGGACAGGACTTCTGGACCTGGCTTTTTAAAGTACAAATCTTCAAGATCCTGCCTCTTCTTTCTGCCTTTCTACTTCCTTTTTAGCATGCTCTCATCAAGTTGCTCATTTTCTGTCGGCAAGAAAAGAGCTCCAGATGAGCAAGGGTCTGCTTCAGGTGATTTGCCATGTTAAAAAGAAGAAGAAAGTGTAACCAGACTGCTTCTAGTAATGGATATTTGATTTTTTGGTCACAAATCAAAAGCCAAAAAAAAGTACTAAAAAAGAAGAAACAGAATTTCCAGTATCTCGTATTCTAATGAAACAAAAAACAAAGTTCAAAGAATGCTAGATATGGGTGACCTGAAAGAAAACAGCAAAGAGAACATAAAAATAAAAGGGGATAGAGTTCATGTCAATCACAATAGAAACCTGAAAAAAAAAATTGCAGTACAAGTGCATCTCACATTTTGTATTTAGTTATAGAAACTGATCTATTACTGGAGTAATGCTCTTGACTTGCTTCAGAATAACAGAGGAGGAACAGAACCAGAGGGAATTAAATGTATTTCCCTGACTCCGAGTTTGTGCTACATACTGCCTTATTTCATTCTGGCCTGAAAAATATATTAGTATCTTGAAACGTATTGTCATTTATAAGTCTTCTTTGCTTCTGTCATCAGTAAAGTGGGTTATCCCTACTTTTTGGATAACAAATATTTCTTGCTGCATAAAGTATGCTGAGACTTGGTTTGAAACTTGTTCTGTTTTCCACTCTATCATCCTGGCCTGTGACAGCTCCCTGCTAAATGTCCCTGTTTCATCTTGGTAACACCAACATTCAAGGGAGATCTAGATAGCCAAGTGGATTCCTTGAAACCTATTACTAAAACAGCCCATACCAACTGTTTGAAGTTTTAGGTAATTATTTCAATATTTGCTACATTATTGTTAAGATAATGACTAAGAACATATTCAATCACTGCACTGTTTGACAAATACACCATTTCAAATTGAATGTTGCCTTTTTTTTTTAATAAGATGTCATAAAATATGCATACAGTGTCTCTATTACCAGTATTACTGTAGCACAACTCTTCTGGTTCTCCCTTTCTTATTCTAAATTCTTGCTTGATACTGCTGAGAAGCATCAATGCTTCTGCAAAGGCTGATTAGCATGCAGTGACTTGATAGACGTGTTGGAAGGCAGAACTAACTCAAATATCCAGCACACTACTAGTTTATGCATTTCTCTGTGCATGCAAAAAGACATACTCGTTCACGTAACTCTGATACTTCTGTTGATGCTTCTGTCAACATCTGTTCACAGAAGTGGCTATTGGCACACACTTATCTGAGAATCATTATGCAAATGTATGCAACTTCAAGGGAAAGAAGTCCTTAGAAGATTTGAACAAACCCACTTACTTTTATCACAGTAAAAATTTTGAGGTGACTGACAGGTCCATTGTCACAGCCCTTATGGAAGCTGTTTGCCTGCTTTTTCCACTGTTAAAGCAGAATACTGTTTGAGCACAAGAAGCATTGCAATGAACATAGCAATTCCCAGTTCTGGGAAGATTTTGCTTGATCTTGTTTCATTGCAGAACAGTGATGTATATCACTGATGTATTGCCATTCACCAGAAAGGATAGGCCTACTTGGTAGGCGCTGTTTGGGACACCACAGAAAAATCCTGAAAAGACACCCTTAATTAAAATCAACTTGCCATTTATATTAATGGAGACACGCAAAAGACAAATTGGCGTGGTCCAAGTGATGTTTCCTTGGTGCTGGTCAGATGCTTGTGATGAAGGCTCAGCCAGGACAGTCCTGACTGAGGCAGATATCATGCTGCTCCTTAAATGAAATGCAATTCTCTCTACTGTCTGATCCCTCTGACCTGGACTGTTTAGAACAAGAGGCATCACCAAAGGTATTCTTTTCAACAATGACCTTCTCAATTATTACCCCCTTCCTGCAGCTGTTCCAGGAGCCACACATGTTGGCAAGCGAATTTGAGGCTGGGGGGAGAGTGTCATTTTTTTATTCCCTTCCCTCACCTGAGGAGAAAGAACTGGTGTTCTATATCTTGTCTGCCTCCAAGGGTTTAGTAGCTCATACAGGTACAGAAGCAAGAAGTCAGCAGACACAGTTTTTGCTCTGTCTTCCTCCCCTCACAGTGCATGCAACATAAAACTTGATTTTTCCCCCAGCATTTCATCTTTACTCATTTGAAGCAGACAAAGTGAAGAGCGAAATTCAGTGATTTACTTTGAGAGATAGACGGAAATGTGCTGAGTCCAGGGACACACAGAATTCTATGCCCTAAAATACTACTTGGCAATTGTGGACCAAAGAATGGACAAAATCCTTCTGCTTTATCTTTAACACTTTTTTTTCATTTAACAGTCTCTGCATACCTCAAAATAACCTTCTCCCTATCTCAAAACAAATCAACAGTTCTATTCCCTCTCAGTTCTAGAAATAAGTATTATTCAATGTGAAGGGCTGCTAGCATGGATCCCAGTTTTTCAGTTCCAATATTAAAAGCTTTCATCAGCATGTTTAGAGATCCTGTTTGATAATGAGTCACCTGCTTCTACACTGCATATTGTACAAGCACAGGCAGAAGTAATCTTTCCCTCCAATCATGCACTGTCAAACAGTGGGCTAAAGCAGTAGCTTAAGACACAGGCTTAAGCAAAGTCAGCCCCCCACTTTAAAAAGCAGATTAAGCATGTGACAGATGCTTAGTGATAATTTATGAATAGTATATGCTGACCTGGTTTTTATGATGTTGATTGTATGATTATGTTGGTTTGATTTAATTGGAAGATATAGACAAAGTCTGACATACTTGCTAAGTAGAAACTACCCATTGACAAACACACTCAGGTCAGTTTGCAATAAAACCTGAATTCTCAGCTGTGGAGAGCCTATTTCTGGCTCCAGCCAAGCTGCTAGAATTTCTTTGGTCACTTTGGAGACTGAGATTAAAACAACTGTGCAAAGAATACACAAGCAGTATGCTGAAAAATCAAGTGGATTGTCACAGAGGTTCAGCTTTTGAAGGGAACTTCTATCACCTTATCCCCATGGCACCTTGGGAAAAAAATATTCTGGTAAGGTAAAACACCTAAAGTCAATTTTCCCTACTTATTTTCCTTTCTACTGCTCAGTGTTTTAAGACCTTTGCATACTCAGGATAAATCTGTAGGTGCCCACAATCTGAGGAATCACAAGGTATCACTGCCCTTGGCTCTGAGGGTATGGGAATCATAATATTCTACAAGAAGTAAAAATACTAACCCTTGCATGAAGGGACTGAGCTCAGAGGCACCAGATGTAGCTAGCTCTAGTTGTTAAAAATAGCAGCTTAAAGTTTCGTGATTAAAATAATCTGCCCCTCACATATGGAAACTTTGAATACATTCAGAAATGTGAAATAATCAACAGGAGCTGATTTCCTCACTGTTGATTTGTTACTGTAGAAGACTTGCCTATTATACCACCCAGGGAAACCTGCATAGCACAGGAAGGAGGGACTCATGGTTCCTCAAGTTGCATCCACTCCTAACCACTGGGGACATGACATTCTACTCATGTATGTCATAACATTTTGATGTCCTGGTCACCCAGACAGGGACCTTTAGGATATGGTGACGTGTGACATCCCTTGCAGCTGAGCTTCTGTGTGAAACAGCTTATGCACAGGACAGAGAAGAAAATGGAATACGTGCCCAGGTAAGTTCCTATTTGGCATGTAACTGGGAAGCAACTTGGACACACAAACCCAGAAGCACCCGTAACAAAGGAAAGGCAGTGGAGTACATCATATGGCAAAGTTCCCACCCAGTTCAATGGGGTCAGTATTACCCCACCCCTGAGAATTGATATTTCTGCTGTTGCTCCTTCTAGCTGACCTCATCACAAGGTACCTTTGCCCTCATAGTGATGCTCAATCTCCCACAGTCAGTGAGCATGTACCCCTTGTACATACCAGAAATGTGACCTTCAGCCTTATCCAGACTTCTGTGTTCATCACCGTGTTAGTACATGACAAATAGCTCCAGTTAAACATTTTCTTGCTCCACCTTCACAGACTGACACTGACACTGCCTGTCTTGCTGCTCTGCTCACTCACAAGTTATCCATTTGCTGGTGATAACCTCTCTAAGCCAGTATATACCTTGACATTTGAAGGATTGTGCAGGGCAGTAGGTTATAGAGGTAAAGTGTTATTAATATTTCCTGCAGCATCCAAACCATAGCTCGACAAAATTTTTGTCCGAAACATTAAAAAAGAAAGATTCTATACAGAGTTAGAGAAATATTTTTGTGGAATTTTGGGTCAATTTTACCAAAGTGTTTATTCTTATAAATATTTTTCATTGGGGTGGGGGTGCATGACAAACGTGCAATAAAAGCAACATTTTTGATAGTGATGCTGTTTTGTCCCTGAAGGAGCTCAGTTGATTAGAGCACAGTGCTAATAATGTGGATTCCATGATCCTTGTGGGTCCCTTTCAACTCACAATATTCTGGGATTCTGTAATTTTGTTTTTCAAGCACAAAACAACTTTTCCATTTGAAATTACTTTCAAAATGTATCTTCAAATTATTCAGAAAGCTCAAATTGAAAATATCACTTCGTTTCAGATGAATCAAGGCAATTCTTCACCACAAGTGATTCTTTTTCTTAATTCCGTGATTCTGTGTTTAAATATTCATTGACTCAAATCGAAATTACTTCTTTCTTTTCCTATGGCTGTCAGAAAACCATGAAACCATCCTTCACATTCAGCTGTAACCCTGGACCCAGTCTAAAAGAATATTTAAACATGCCCTTAATTCTGAGACTAAGTTAATTACCTGTTCAGGTTCTCCACTGAATAATTAGGAATGCCAGGTATGCTGAACTGCTAAATCTCCCCAGCCCTTTCTTCTCTTCATCTTTCTATGTAGGATTTTTATTTTTGCTTAGTGGGAAAAAGAATGACAGTGTGTTAGAAATTGAGAAGTTTATACATTGCTCAACTTTTGTTCAGCAGAGAGAGAAAATAAGGCAACATCTACAAAGCCAAGGACTGAATAAAAAAACAACAGAACAAACATTAAGAAATACCATCTTTACAGAAAGCATCTGACCAATTAATTCCCATTATTCCCCCTTCTTCCTCCAGTCTTACTGTATACAGATAGAATAAGGAACTAAATTCACACTGAAGTCCAGCTCTTCATTTATCTCTAGTTCAAACACATTTCAGAACAGACTAGGCTCCCTTTGTATATTCATATATTCAATAAAGAACACATTTCAATTAAGCCCCCCACCACATTTCAAGCTGCTTGTATTTTAGACATTCACATACGTATCACACATCAGGGGAACCAGCATGCAGAACCAATCACAAGTAGTTCACTGCTAGCACCCTTCCTTTGTTCAGCTCCCACAAATTTCTGCTGCTGGTGGGTGTAAGTCTTTTGAACTTCTTGAAAGCAACAAAGAGAAAACTGCAGATCAGTGTGTTTAACCATGTGCTTTCCTGGGCTGCTGGCAGAACAGCTCTTGCCTCAAGAAGGGGCAACATGCACATGTGGTGAGCAGCTCACACCATTCCCCAGGGCTTCTCTGTTTATTCTGGATTTGTCTATCAGTTTCAGTGGGACACACAACCGGATCCAGAATAACCCTGTGCCTCAGAGAAGGAGGAAGAGAAGTGCTTCAAGCTTTGTTCTCTGGGTTGAGAGTTGAAATGAGCTGGTGTGACCAGAAGGATGCTGGAGAATGTGCCCACTGCTCTGCACGAGGGGAAGTGCCTCGCTGTAAGAGGTGTCCATTGTATCCCTCATACCTATCCTTGCTTTAAACACCATTAAATATATCTCTCTGGTTAACTTGGGAGGGCAAACTTTATACTGCTAGTGAAAAGTTGTTCTAATACCTTGTAACAATATTGACAGATGCGGGCATAATGAAATATTTCCAAGCTATTGCACAGCCAGGAAAAGAAAGGAAACTACTCTTGGTGTGACTGCAGTATAAATGTTTTCATATATCTTGAATAGTTGGAAGGAAAAACATAGTTTGGAGAACAAATGAAATTGGAGGGAAGGGGTAGGAAAATCTAAGGAGGCCAGTCAGGAGTCTGGAAATAAGAAAGGGTCTTTAGAAGCAAAGACAGTACAGAAACAGACAACCGCCCAGCAAGGTAGAAGAGAGCTTTAACTCCTATTTGTTACTACTTGTAGACTCACTCCCAGATGTAGCAAGAAAACAAACATGCACCTCATTAAATCAGCTTCATGATGCACCCAAGAAATTCTGTTCTCCCTTGGTCAGAAAAGAACACATGAAACCTCTCTAAAACATTTATTTGCTTAACCCAAGATCGAGCTGCTAAACTTGATGAGCAAACAGAAGCAGCAAAACCTACAGAAACCCTACCTAACCTGTTCCTATAACAAACTATCTAAGAGACAACCTGCTCTGACCTGGTGGAGACCATTCCCCTTGGATGGAGAATCATCACTTGGGCAGCATCATTGAGGCTGGGGTCACCCTGTCTCGTGGCAGGTGAAAGCCTCTGGACGGTCAGGCATTGCTGAGAGGTCAGCTAAGGGAGAAAGAGAAAGCAACATGTAAATGAAATACGCGTTTCCCCATTATATCCCAAGGTTTCACATTTGGTTTTCTGAGGCTGGAAAGAGGAGGGAGGTTTGGCCCTGCATTGCTCCCTGGGGAAAGGCTGCTCTGCCAGCCTGCCTCTGACTCACTGTTTTGACAGCTGGTATTAAAGCTTAGGTAGTTTGAAGATCAGTAGAACAGAGGCATTTAAAACCCCTGTTCTTTCACCTGTACATTTGATTTTTAAATAACTGTGTTAATTCTAAAAGGTTCAATGTTATTTACCGCATCAGGCCCCTGAATATACTGAGCGCTATTCCAAGTTATTGTAACCCTCCTTTTTAAAGTGGATTTAAGCCATTATGGTCTATCACATAAATCCTTCTTAGTTTGTGGATTAGTGAGCTGATAGGCCCAAACAGCTCCATCTGTCCATTTAAATGGGCACAAATGCTGTGAGTGTTTATTGCTTTCAATCCTATTATTTGTAAAGTGCTTTCTTCCTCTGTGTGTGTGTGTATGTTTGGTATTCAGGGACAATTTACTGCAAATTGTTGTCTAAACTCTTTCAAATATACGGCTTTCCGGTGCAAACTGCCCACATACAGTAGCATAAGTAAGTGTACTGCTACTTGATTTGGGAAATGAAGCTGTTGACTTAGAGGCAGCCTTTAAGAGTGATGCAAAAGTTGATAGACGAAGAATATTTGAAAGTGAAAAGGGACTCACTTTTGAAATGCTGACGTGAATCAAGTCTGAGGCAATGAAGCTTTTATAGTCATAGAGAAAGTTACTTTTGGATATCTGCTCTGAAAGGTTCTTTTGAAAGGGCTAAAATGATGCTCTAAGGAACATTCCTTGAGGAGAAAACAGGAGTGAAATAGCTTATTATGTGTTGATATGTGTAAAGGGTCAGGGTAAAAGTGTGCAGAGGAAAACAGGCATTTTTAATTTCTCAGTATTTGTGGGTCAAGTTAATCATCTTATTGTGTTGAGTTAAATAATTTCTGATGGAAATATTGCAGTTCTATGGCAAGGTTCCCCATGCAAGGAAGCCTGTTCTTTCCTGTGCCACAGGTATTCTACACACAGAGTTATTACTATTAGACAATGTACAATGAAAAGGCAGGAAAGCAAATACAAAGACAAAAATCTGAAAAATGTGGCTGCCACCTCAGCCTGATGGATTTCACTGCTGCACTTTTGTCTTCTTTCTATGGGTAAGTCACTCCACCTGGCACCAGTGGGCTGGCCCACACAGAACACGTGGATGTGGCTTCCCAGTGTACAGAATGCTTTGCCTTTGCCGTGACTGGCTTCTCTTTGCAACAGAAATTAGTGGAAAAGAGACATTTTAGCAAGTCAGTCCTGAATAATATTTAAAAATCTTAACAGAAACTAAAAATATACCTTGCAGATGGTCTGTATATAAAAATAGAGATGTCTTAGGTCTGACACTTGGAAGAGTGGTTTGTATCCTGCTCAGACTCTTTTATAACATATGCATGCACTGGACACATGGCTGTTTCTTCAGGGATGGCAAATCTCAGGAAAGTGGGAGGGTATTTTTAGCAAGCTACATTTTTGGAGAAGAAATGCCAGGTGCTAAGGCCTTCTCAAATCCAGAGCTATGGTCAAACCGAGTGAAGCTGTGAAATACGTTTGCTCATCCTGCTTTGTATATGATGGTGTTAATGTAAGTATACTTGTGCAAATACATACAGGTCCGTCCATTTACTGTCTTTTTTTTTTCTTATCTAAGTGATTTCATGAATTTTTTTTAAGTCATATGGATCCCTGACCCATCCATTATTGGATCATTGACTCACTGTGGATTTACACAATGCCAGTGACTAATCTTGTCCTGAGCTGAAAGCTTGCATGAAACACTTCTTCCCTGAAGTGGAAGAAATTGCATCCTAGGTGCTCATGCTTTGTTTTGGCAGCAAGAAAAGTGGTGGCCTCTGAAGACAATCCACCCAGTAGCTTTTAGGGGGGAGCATCAGCCTCACTGGCTGAAACAATTGGAAATTTTGCCCTGTTATACAATTTCAAAGCAAAAGTTTGAAGGAAACTTTCATTCCCCTTTTAGCATCAAACACAACAGTTATTTTGGGGGATGAGCACGTGTAATCCTGCCATGCTGGATACTCAGCCCAGTGGAAAAAGAGAGTGATCCAGATGTTCAGCTGCATCTTGGGCAACTGTTTTAGCAACACTTATGAAATGCTGATAAGCTCAAAGATATGGAAGACAGTGATAAAGAGCATTTCTGCAACATTAAAAATTAAAGCTTTGCTGTCTAAGTTGTAAGCAGAACACTGCATAGCATTCTGCATATAGCATATCCATAAGCTTTATGATGATGCCTAGAATTCCAAGTGAATATTGGTTTCCTTACTGTCTAGTATTAACTAGCATTTTTGTCCTACAGAAATGGCAGCTGAGCATTGCATAGAGGAGCATCTAGGAAATAAATGTGTGCATATGTGTTTTATATTTATATATAGTATATACATATAAACATGCTAAAACCGTGTGTTTACCCACAGTCACCCTAGGTACCAATAGGGTACGTTTAACACTGAGACATTTCTATAAAAAATTAGTAAATTTATGTTTGTCCCAACTGGGTTTGGTAGAGAAAGTTTAGCTCCAGCACCCTGAATGAATGTGGAGGCAGCAGTGAACCTCTCCAATGCTCACTGTTACTGCTCTGACATTTCAGTCACCAGGAGAAGATTTTGGTTTATGACTGGAAGCTATCCATTTTATGAACTGTGCCAATAATGTGGTTTATATTTTACTTGGGAAATAACTTGGTTTCTGAATGTACATTCACAGTAATCAGATTTATCTAGTTAGTCTATAAAATCAAACTTATTAATCGGGCACTAGGGAGGACAAGTTTTGGACAAGTTTTTTTATCTATTTTAATAGCTAGAACACTGTTTTAGTGATGACTTTAATATTGTCTTAAAAATCTGATGTAATGTATTATGGAAGCTGAAGGAACAAAATCACTGCTGCAGTATTTTATTAAAACAGTTCACATTGTACTGAAGGCATGTAAACTGACCTATTTCTGTGAAAGCCACTCTTCTGCCTCTTGGTGTGATAGGCTGATAAAAGAGAAGGGATGTATTGTAGGCAGTTGCAAGCTTTTGGACCAGGAGATGGAAATGCAAGGGGTAAGACACTGGGATTCATGTATTTTTCTTATGATAAAGGGTATGAAACAGAATAAATTCCTATACGCAGGTCTTTCATCATGAAATAGAGCAATGAAAACTTAGCTGGTGGTTATAGTCTCAAAGCATACAGCTAATTGGGAACATTATAGAGCACAAGTCTCATTGCTGCCTGGAATTCTTTTAAGTTAAATACTACTTATCTGACATCATTTAAAGGGGAAAGAATGATAAATACTGAATCAATTGTAAAATAAAAAACACATAGAGGAAAAATCTGACTATTTTAATATGCTCATATGAATGATCTTCATGGCTGGCTAATTCATTTTAACATGAAATAGCCTGCTGTGCAATAAACCAGTTCTCTGGGCTGGGCCAGTTCTGCTAGGACTTCATAAAAAATTTCATCCTGAGCCAGGTGGGAAGACTGCAGCCAGTCAAGTCCATTGAAAACCATGGGATATGGTCACAGTGTTTGAATCTTAAAGTGATTCAAAGTGGAAGTGACTGTGAATAAGCACTGGGGCGTTTGGGTAACCCTAAGCCAGACAGGTAGGGGGTTTTGTATACTGGAATGAATTCTGCAGCCCCTGGCTCAAGTAGATCTTAACCTGAGGTGGCTGCTGATGGGCTGCTGGCTAGGCAGATCTGGCAGCCTGGGATGGACAGACTTTCTCAGTTTTGGGCTCTGTCTCCTCTTTTTCGTTGAATTTGGCTTCCAGCACAGACTAAGGCAACTTCTGGGGTGGCTGAGAGGTGTAGCCCACCTATGGTTCTCCATGCACCACTGGAAAGGTGCAGAAACTCTGCAGGGTCCTGGCTGACCCCAAATCACAGACACAAAGCCATGCTCTGGCCTGATCTCTGCCTGTAGCCTCTGGGCAGAATGCAATGGAGAAGAAAACAAGCAGAGGATTTCTAGCAAGAGGACTTTGGCTGCCCTTGCACCTTCTTTGTGCCAGACAGTTACAATGAGTGGTCCTAGGATATAGGACCTATATGGAGTCTATGGAAGCCAAACCAGGTTCTTTGTCTCCAAATTATTCTTTCATTTTAGGGTTTTTTTTGTATTTCTTTAATCAGTAAAGTCTATACAAGAAAACTCATAATGACTGAGTAGAGCTTGCTTTTCAAGCAGTGAAAGTCAACATACTGTTCTGAAATCACAGCAAATATCTGTCAATTTGATGGCTTCTCTAGATGCTGAGATGAAATGTTGCAGAGCACACATTATCTGATAAATATCTACACTGATCCCAAATGACCCCAAGGGGGGAAGGTCTTCTACCTCATGAGGACTTCATAGTGTTGCCCTCTTCTCCTTCAAGAGATGTGCCTGTCCATGAGCTCTGTGCAAACAAAAGACATTGTTTACAGGAAGGATCCTTCTCCTTTTAGCTCTGCAGCAGCTGCAAATGCCGGGTGATCTTGTTCACCTCTTAGATACCAGAAAAGCCTGTGTGGCAGAACTGTCACAAAGCTTTATGTTCATGTAGCACCTATAGGACAGCTTTTCAGAAGAGTGCTATGTGTATTCCCTAATAAAAATAATGAGTGAATAATCACTGCCAATATACATGCAAATTGGCTTTCCAAAGCACGAAGCCACACGACAAAGTTTATCAGTCAAGGGCATCAAAGCAATTGTGAGCAGTTCCCGGAGAATGAGTCCTCCGAGAACGCATGAAATCAGTCTGGCAGCCTCTGAAATATACAGTCCAGTTGCTTATGTCCTTACAAATATTCAGTCTCACTGTGGAGGCAATAAGGAATGCAGATTAGAAGGGCTCTTTCAGGACTGATACATTAGTAGTGAGAAGCCAAGTAAAGACTGATCATTATTTTATCTTTGCTGAGCAACATTGTAAGCAAATTGCACATAATTATGACAAAATACCATCAACATCATGACAGTCTCCTGTTGTGTGCTGGGGCATTTGGCACACAGTGCTGCCGAGTCAAATGTTTGTTCCCTTTCTCCTGCTTGGTGTTTGTGTGTTTTGCTTTGTTGCTTTGACTCACACTCTTGCTTCAATAAAGGCTTGTAATACTGTCGTTGTGTACAGTGTTCACTGATTTATGCCAGAGGATTGAACCTCACTAGGCAGTCTTGTCTTCATTCCTTACTCCAGGGACTCTTCCCTGCCAGAAACTCTTCCCATTCCCTGGGGAGAACAATGGGAGAAAAATGAGCCCAACCAGCAATATCCCTGAAGGAGAGGAATATACACTCTGTGATATACCACTGCTAAACCATGTGGCCTTTTGGGGGACTGATAGTCCCTGTTTTAACCTTGCCAACAAGACCCTTTCAGTTGCCTTTGGCAGCAGATGGCAAGAATAAAGGCTGAAGTCTCCATGTAAGGAGGTGCTGTACAGCAAGTGAGGTGATCTCATCATGTTTGACTAGTCTAAAGCAAATGCAGATGAACCCCATCCAGAGGTTTTTGAAGCTTATAAAATCTAGTCAGAATAAATGACTTCAGATTTTAAGTTGCTTGCTTTGCAAAGCAGTCCTGAGAGGTTATCCTGCAGTAGGACAAAGCTTAAAAATGGGCAACACAACTGCAGATGAAATCTAATACTGACAATTGCAATGTAGTTCACAGGGAAAGTCAGAAGAATGACTGAACAGTGCTAATGGTGTTAAAACTGCATATTCACAATTTTCCTTGCAGGTGTAAATACTGCCCCCCCCCCAAAAAAAAAAAAAGGCAATCTTTAAGTCTGTGCTGTACATACTTAGCAACTGATCCTGGAGAAGCAAGCCAGTATTTAATATCTTCCAAGGCTTTGCACATGTTTGGAAATAGAGTTCCATCTGCCTGATGAAGCCGTCAGAAAACATGAGATTAATAAATACAAATTTTGCCCGAGCTTCTCCTTTTTCTGATCAGAAATTTTGTTCGGGTGCATAAACTGGTTGTGACATTGGTCTTGTAATCCTGTGCTTTTGTGTCAAGACCATCTTGAGGAGCAGAACAAAGAAACACAGCACAGGTGCATCATCTCTGTAACAGAGGTGCAATATAAGGAGATGTTAGGCAGGGTTTAAGTGCAGTGGAGTGAGGCATTTAAGGCCTTAAACTTTCAGGGAGTTGAAGGATGCAAAGGGGATGTGAAGGCACAGGAGTTGGAGAGGCAGCAAACCCCATTTTTCCCCTGATGGGGAGTGTTTGCTGCAGCCCAGAGATGGCAGTGAGGGCATACAGACCCCTCGCACACCGCCCCTCTGCTCTGCAGGTCAAGCCACTGAGTGGAAATAAAGGGAATACCGAAAAACAATGCCACTCGTGTTTTCCAGAGGCGAGAACAAAGGCTGCCGCCGCTCCGACAAGGCAATGAGCCCTCTAGAGGCAACCAGAGCAACTCCAACCATGATGGTGCTCCATTGAGGAGCAGCCCAGCCTGCTGTCCCATGCCTTTGCACCCTCTCCAAGCCCCACTCCCTCTCCCACAGTCCTTCCCTGTATCCCAGTCCCCTGGTGGCTGGTACCTACTCCAGCCTTAGCCAGTAGGTTGGAGAAGTCCCGAGGAAAGGAATTGTACCTGGGCACAGAGATAGGAGCATTTTTCCTGTATCAAGACACTTAAAAAAAATGTTTGCAAACTGTCTGCTAGTCCATTATGTATAGACCATTGAGCAGTTCTCATCTTACATGGCATTTTACTGAAAGTGTGGCAAGAATTGAGCACAACAGCTCCTCAGCTATCCAATAACCCTTTCACAGTCAAACTACGTGCAAGGTGAATCTAATCAGTCCATTTCAGCCCTGGTAAGAGCCACTAAGCACAGCAAGCAGAATCTCCCCTCTATGCCTACAGGAATGGCCCAGGGTATTGCCTCCACCTCGATGCTTTCCCCAAGGCAGCGAGGAGGAAGGGAAGAGCGACAGCGAACTGCTGGGGAGCAGCACAGGATGACTACCAGGCTGCAGGGCAGCTTCTGATATAAAAGGTGATCAATTCTTTCCTGTCGATGGGCCAATTAAAATCATAGCCTCCTTCCCTTCCCATCCTGGGAAAGCAGCGGATACTGTGGGGACGCCGGGATTGTTATGGGGCCGGTTCTCCAAGGGCTGCTGGAGCTGTGGAGCTGGCTCGTGTCTGGCTCCTCTGTGCTGTGGGTGAAGCAGCAGGCGGGGAAGATCCATGTGCTGCATCCTCACCGCAGCAGAAGCTGTGACTGGGGTCGTGCCTGTGCGTGGGTTGTGTTTCATCGCTCTTGCTTCACTTTCAAGGACTTG
The DNA here is from genome assembly GCA_035221455.1 of Xenops minutus. Classification (NCBI taxonomy): domain Eukaryota; kingdom Metazoa; phylum Chordata; class Aves; order Passeriformes; family Furnariidae; genus Xenops; species Xenops minutus. Next base: position 61,782,124 of record JAWWEE010000074.1, read on the forward strand.
GAACTTATCAAAAGCAGCAGTTTAGTTATTCGGGCTTTGAAAAAGCCCTTCAGGCACTTCTGTACACCTGTCTTTACAAGGCAGCATAAAACCTTCCTGCAATCCCCCCTCAGGAATGTATAAAGTACCGGTGGTCGGGATTCAGCTTGGTCCAGAAAAGTGCCCTGCATCTTTGTTTTCTCTTTACAGCTCTGAGTGATTCCTATCTATCTGCTGTCAGGCCAGAATTTCTCCAGAAAGAGAACCTTTCCTTTTCCTCCCTGTTTCCTCAGAAAATTTACCCTGTAAGCGCAGCATTAAATGTTTTAACACCTTAAGCCTGTCAAGATGATGTCTGTGATATTAATTGCTGAATGATCTTGCTCCAGTGGTCTGCAAGATACAACAGCGAAATGGTCCAGTGATTTCTCTGCTAAAACAGCTAAGTCTAGTACTAGCATTTCCTATGTCCTTACTTTTCTTGACTAGATCTTAATTACAAACCTATTAAAATTCCACACTTTGATTAACAGACAGTGTTAATTTGAAACATGCAGTTAATTTTGTCACACCACTGCCAGGTTCACCCATCCATCTCAGGCAAAGAAAAAGAGCAAAAAAGAAGCTATGATCTTACACAGAATTACCTCCCTCCCCTCACAACAATTAAATCCCTTATATAAGCCTCTCACAGGATATTTGTGGGATGATAGGAAAAACTGCAACTATAAATCTCTTGTTTTCACTTTAATTTATTGTGTGCATTATTTTTGAAAGTGTGATGGCTGATTTAAGCCAAGTAAGAATATATGTTAGCTAACCCTCACCTGGCTGCTTTTGGAGAGTATTTCTTCAGGGCAGGTGTTCTTGATTTATATTTTTATTCCTCTCCAAATGGAGGCAAGTATTAGATGCCAATGTTCTCAAAAGGAATACAGACATATAATTTTATTTAATCTCCTTTTATATATTGGTTTTGGTAAACTAATGAGACTTTTGGAATCAGCATTTTTAAGAGAGTTAAGACTACAGCTTGATGCTTGGGCTGATAAGTTAGCAAGGCAGGGGAGGGACTATTTATTCTTGGAAATTTGTGACAGAAGTGATGCAGAGCCTAAAAAAGGTACGTTTCTTTTATAAAGATGTTGGTGCTGTGTAAGCAACAGTCCACACATTTCATCTGCTTGTTGTGTTGATCTCTCACAAGTTACAAACCTCCACTGCTGTAAGCAATAGTAACAGCAATCCCTAGCCCATTAGCATTAGCTCCCTAAACACTTGTAATGCAGCCTAGTCCTAGCCTGGGAAACACAAAGCTGGCTCATATTTTCACTTTGATTTTAAATTTTAGCCAACAAAACCCTTGGTTTCCTGCATGCAGTTTTTGGGAGTACAAAGTTCCAATGTAGTTAATGGTATATTAAAGGAATCAAAAATTTACTTTTTATTCTTGACTTTATCTTTCTGGCTGCAGCCCTCTGAAAATCAGGATTAATTTTTGTCAGGACAAGGAGTACAAAATAATAACTTGGGTCTTGTCCAGCCCTTCTCTTGCCTCCTTTGGTGGCTGCAGTGTGTCGGACACATGGCTATATGATAAGTGTTTTGGACCAGCCCATCAAGGGGGAAAGGAGCACAGATTTGGAGGAGGCCACTGTCTTCCTCTGAAAGCATCCTGGCATTTTAACCTGCCTTTGGGTGCCATTTTATGGTAGGATGAAGAGCTCTTGCCCTTCCTCTTTGCAATTAGAGAGAAATTAGGTTTGATGCCATTCTGGTGGCCCTGTGGGGCCCAGAGGAGGAATTTTGCCCTTGTCATGACTGTCTGGTCAGTGCTGAAGTTTTATTGTTTTTTTCTGAATCTCGTTATCTGGTAACTAAGTTTATAATTTGTGTTATTACAGCTGGTTTGTGCCTAGGAGAAGAGACTGGTTTCCCAGCAGACTGGCTGGGGAAAGAGGAAGAGTTGCACAGTCACAACGTTTTCCTTACACTAAGTTAAAATTTCCCATGTTTCACCTTGTCTCTGTTGCCTCCTGTCCTTAGATCATGCAATTCCAACAAGGGTCTTGTTCAGTATTTGCAGACAGCAGGTCTCCCCCTCACCTTCTCTCCTCTTGGCTGAACATTCCCAGCTCTCTCATCTTCTCCTCATACACCATATGCTCCAGCTTTGTGGGGGCCTTCTGCTAGACCAGCTCCAGAGTGCCAACATCTTTCTTGTGCTGCAGAGGACAAAAGTGGGTGTAGCACCCCAGCTGTGGTCTCACAATTGTGGAGGAGAGGGAAATAACCATGATTGTCATTCTTGCTAACACAGCCTGGGATGCTCTTGGCCTTCCTTGTTGCAAAGATGCTTTGCTGGCTCCTATTTGACTTGATGTTCACCAGGACCTCCTTATCTGCAAAGCTGCTTTCCAGTCAGCCCTTAGCCTGTCCTGTTCATGGGGTTATTTGTCATCAGGACAGGGCTTGGTGCTTCACTTCCAGTCCCTTAATAAAGACACTAAACAGTACTGGCCCTGGTAGGGATCTCTGGGGGGCTTTGCAAGTTCAAGGGCTGCCATTTGGACTTCATACCCATAATCACCACCCTTGGAGCCTGACTCTTCAGAGGATTTCCCACCCAGCTTCTTGTCCCCTGACTAGTTTCTTTATAAATTTGATTTCCAGAAGAAGGTAGGGAATAAGGTAGAACTTAAAATAGCAATATGAATTCAGAACAAAACACCTTTATCAGCTTAAGCAATAAGTAAATACATAAATTGGTGGCAACTTATGCAAAAAACACATTTTGTGGATTGTGAAATTGCTGCTGTTTTCCCCAGAAATCTGCCAAATAACCAATGTTAAAAAAAAAAAAAGAATATTGGAAGATGGAGAGCACAGGCTGGCTGTTGGAAGAAAACTTATGTAACACCTCTGATCTATTAATTTTAAAAACATTAAGCACATTCAAAAGATAATGAGTCTGTGAGCTACTCTCTGGATGTCAAGCTATCACTATTATTTGAGACACACCTGCCAAATATGTATAAACAGGATTGTTATTGTCTTTAGATTGTTTGTAAATAATTCCCTACAGCATATGTAGCATATGTAGATTATTTCTTAATCTTTTAAAATATAAGGTCTTTTTCTTTAGGTCTGACTTTAATAATTAGTTTAATAGTTTCCTTTCTAAGAATACTTGCTATAAGTATCTCTTCTTCATAACCTCAGAGAAAGTATGACCACAGAAATCAAGTCATACTAAAGGAAAAATTTAAAAATTAAATACTACAAAACTATCGAGAAAGGTTCTTCACAACTAATTTCTTACAGAATATTTCAGAATTACTTTTACCTCCTTTTTCTGTTACACTTCCTGATGTCAATACATTATATATAGAAACACCACTTCCAGACACTGAAGAAGCCAGGCTCCAAACCTCAGAGACATTTAATTAATCCTGGAATCAGGAGCCAGCCTTTGTGTGCTTGGGCTCTATGGGTTATGAATAGAATAAACCATTCCAGGTCCTCCAAGGGTTACTGTGCCCTGCAAGGGCCCTGTGGTGGAAGTCTGCAAACTGCTTAGTTTGGGAAGACCAGTTTGGCACACTGCATCTTCCAGGCAAGGTTGGATGGGGCTTGGAGCAAACTGCTCTAGTGCAAGTTATTCCTGCCCCATGGTATGGGGGACACAACAGGATGATCTTGAAGGTTCCTTCCAACCCAAACCATTCTGTGATTCTCTGATCTCTGCTTGCCCACCTGCATTTTGAGGCAGACAGCATCTGCTGCCCAGTGCAGACACAGCTGAAAAAGAAATTGTTAAGTCTGGAGTAGGCTAAGGAATTTATGAAGAACTGGAAATGCACTAAAAACCAAACATAAAAAGGGAAGGAGCATGAGGTTAGTCAGGCAGTTTCAAATGTCAAAGACATCATCTCTACCTCACCAGCAGTGGATGGGTGGATTCCCCCCAAACTAGATGCACAGATACATGTTAATTTTTTGCATTGAAAAAGATAGGTCAATAGCAGACCCAGAACCTAAATATAGATGTTTCTACACTTAGTTACTATGCAATGCAGCTTGATGATGGTTGCCAGAGAAACCCATTTATACTGTTGAATAAGGTTGTGCTGTCCCTGCTTTATCCTCTCCCACATAATGAACTTTTTAAAAAGTGAAGGTTTAGTACAGAATGGAGCTATGGTGAATGCACTGCATGCAGAGGCTGTAAGTGTTTAGATGTCAGCAGTGTATATGTATTTTTCCATTTTGGGACACAATGAAATAATTCAAGGTATCTGTAGTGCTGGAGAACAGCAGCATTTCTAACTCAGTCTGAGCTCTTCTGTCTCAGATGTGGGGAGTGGGCAAAAGAGGCACTTTCACAATACACTCAGCAAAACTTTTGCCTGTCTCTTGAGTTCAGCAAGAACTGAACTTTTTTTCAGCTATGAGGGGTTGGATTCCTTCATGACTGCGTATCTTTTCACAGTCATGGGTTCTTCCCTGCCAAAGACTAAAAACAGACAAGCCAGTGAACCACACAAACTGAAAGCACCACCTATGGCCTTGGACTGTCCCTCCTTCTAGGAGCTGCAACCTAGACTGACTAGGCTGAGAGCAAGACAACAATACTTTGTGCATTATGATTCAGTGAGCCTGCTAAGGGCACAAGGGAAGTGGGCTAGAGCTAGCCTATGGACAGGTAGGAGTTGTGCAGCCTGGAAGGCATGGGGCTCTTGCTAGGATAAAAATGTAGGGCAAAAAAACCCCTGAACCTTGGAGAGCAGACATATAGGGGTTGAGTAACTGGAGTCTCCTCTTGTATGAGAAGTGGTGACCATGAGTAATTCTGTTCTCCAGGTCTCAGCTGGGTCTCCTCCCTTTGCACCATATCTTATCCAAAGGAACACAGCACCACTCAACCGAGTCTTTGCCTTTTCCTGGGCTTGATTTCTGCAAACATCTGTTCCTCATGGTCAAGATGAAGAGTAAAAATGCATTCCTCTGATACTTGTGCCCTGTAAAGTCCTTTAATAAGCCCTGTGCACTTTTATGAGGCTGGGGGCTTTACAGGCTTTGGAAAGGAATGACATGGTTTCAGCTCACAGCAGAGGCTTCTCTCTGGTAAGATGGGGAAAATAAGTCAGAGAGGAGAGTGATGGTGGTGAACTACTGAGAGCACTGGGGTAAAAAAAATTAAATTAGGAAATATCACACACACCTGATGCCAAACCACTACTCAGAGACAGTGCAAAGTCCCCTATATGATTTGTATGCTGTGCTTAAACAACACTCACAGCTGAGCAGGAGATCAATAGTACAGTGACAATTAGATATGAAGTAGAAAGAAAAGGGTATGGAAACAGTATGACCAGATTGCTAGAAATATTTGAGCATGAGGAATGGAGGTGGAATTAATATTTTGAGAGCTTGATACTAGAATTTCCCCTCCCCAGTAAAACTGGCCTTATTTCTTCTGAAAGGTGTCTTCAAGGATTTTTAAAATAGCCTCAGACTTTTCCCTTGCTTCTGGTCCAATGTTTCCTCTCGTTTCCTTCTTCCTGCTTAGGATCTCCTCTTGACTCCTTCTATTAGTTAAATATATGAAAGGCGACCTTTGCTTTTTACATATTTTATTTCTCACGGGACTCGTATTTTAAAATTTGCTGACAGAGTGCCAATCTGGGTGTTCTTTTCATACTCTTTTCTGCATGAAATGCCTAAGACAGTCGCTTGTATTTTTTTTATTACTCCTCCACACAATGACTTCTGCAATAAGACTCTGATACTTCGTTAGACTTGCCAGGCACTGCCGTAGCACTAGTAATTATAACAAAGAACAATGCACAATCCCAGAACATGTTTCAAAGTCCTTCTCACCTCAGCAACGACATGAAGACATGAAGAAATACATTGAGAGGTTTATCCCTACCCAGTGCAGTTCCCTAGCTTAGGAAAATCATACCTTCAGCCTCCTTGATGACTGTGGTTTTCATTATCCAATTTCATTCTTCAAGGTTTCAGAAGTCAGCGGTTAATAGTACTTTCCTCATAACTTTCTGGCTTTCATCTTTCTGAGAGTTGTTCCTTTTCAATTTGCAAAAGGACAAAAGGTTTCCACAGGCTTGCTGCTCTACCTACACACTTGGGAAACATAGCAGGGATAGAGATGCTGCTGAAGCACAAGATCCATTAGCAATTGTTTCCCTTGCAAGGGCATGAGAAAATGTGATTCTCTACATGATGTTGATGACAAATTCCCAGGTCTCACTTTGGCAAAGAGAAGCGAAGTTGTTTGACTCTCAGCTTTGCAGCCATACTTTTCTCTTGCTATCACTGTAACTAGATTTAACTACTGCCAAGTTTTAGGCAAATCTTTAGCAAGCGCCAGCAAAAGGTTGGTTGTAACAAGGGCTCTAATTCCATTTTCACAATGGTGAAATAAAACAGGAGCATGTCTCAGCCTGAGAAGCCTCTAAGAGCAATACCCATGGCTTTTCCCTAAACTCCATGACAAAGGATTCGTGCCCCCTGGCTCCTCTGGAAAATAGAGCCATGTGCTCCCAGTGCAGGATCAGCTCTCCTTTCTCTGCCCTGTCCTGAGGTAGGGTGAGCACATGACCTTTGGCAATGGATGTGGGCAATGCAGTGTAGGTTTTATGCCCGCAAGAAGTGCTTGTGGGCACTGTAAAGGGCTGGGAAACTCAGACCTTCTGCCATGGGTGTGATTCCTTCAAGTTGTTCTTCAAACTTTAATGACTGAAATGGGGAAATAAGAAGGAGAAGAGGGTAATAGGTTGCACCACAGGAGCAACCATGTTCCTTCAATTCTTCGGGTTCAAACAATAGAGGAGACAGAAGAAAAAAAGAGTGATGCCAATCACTGTTTTCAATATCCTCCCACACAGCAACTGCTTCTATTGAGCCTTTCTATTGTGCAAGCCCTTTCTTCACTGCAAACAGAGTGGGAGCTCTCGGTGAGCCTTGGCTTCCAGCAGAGAAAAATACTGTGCTTTGGTCAATGTCAGTGAAACTTAGTTTGTGCCTTAGGTTTGCTGGAGTGCTGCACTAGTCAGGGGCTTGGCTTGGTAGATCTTGGCTCTGCAGAGAGAAAGAGAGACAGGGAGGGCTGGGGAATGTTCCCTTGTTTGCAAATTGGCTCCTTGAATTAAAAGACCCTCCTCTTCCTTTGTACTTAACCAGCAGCACTTCCCTGTACTTCCCAGCCCTTCAGCCTTATTGCCTGCAGGGCTCCAGCTCTCAGAACAGAGAAGCTGGATAAAAAAAATGTTGCCATACACCACAAAGGCCAAACATTCTTATTTGTCACCTCAGTGTTGGTGAAATCCCAACTGGCTGGTTGCAGCTGCCTTGTAGTTCCCAAGCAGCATCTGGTCAGTAGAACATCTCTGCTACCAAAGCTATTGGAACAAGCCTCCAGCAGCCCTAACTGCACCACACCTGCACTTTGACAAAGTTTGTACCTGGATCTGAACCTTCCTATTGAACTAAATTCTAGTTTTAAAATAAATTTTTGCTGGCTTCCAAGAAAAACAAAAGGGAATGTACATTTTCTAGGAAACGTGACAAGAATGACAGTAGAGGAACCTAAATTTAACTTGAAAAATATGATGACAGTGTATGAGCAATTAGCAAGGGAATCCCTGTAAAAAACAGGTTGTTAGTACTGATTTTTTTTTTTTAAGAATTCATTAAAAGTAGAGCTGAGCAGGTTGAAAGAATAAGTATTACAGACCATTAATGGAACTTTCCAATTTTCCGTAACACTTTTGAAAGATCTTCATTGCAGGAAAGAAGAGAGAAGCAAAAGATGTGCTAATGCTGAACTAAAAACCCTTTGTTGGCGTATTGCGACAGGTATTTTCAACTCAGGAAAAAAATGCCAGAACAAATATTAGTAACAGTAAAGCCACTGGAGAACCAGAACTAAAGAAATGTTTGGAGGTACCCTTCCTCTGACTAAATGCTTTGAAAAATTATTTTAAAAGTCTTATGCTCATGTATAGATCAACACTGATGCCAGCTGTGCTGTAGTATCATTGCCCTGTTATTTCTGGGTGAGAATATTGGTTATAAAGCAAAATTACTAAAAAAAAAGAAAAAAAAAATAAGTAATGCCTCTGCAAATTGGATTGCTTCTGCAGTTTTCATTACTGGTCAGGAAGCTGGTAATTGTAGGATCATTAAGAAGTGAAAATGTGTCTTAAAATAACTTGTTCAGCAAAGACTCCCTTTTATTGGATTTCTTTCTCTGAAGACCAGCTCCAGTATTTCTCAGAGCTGCAATATGCTGAGATGTGCAAGTCCTTCCTGCTCTGTTACAATTTACTGAGTGAGCAAAACAGCTTCTTGATAGATTGAATTTAATGAAACTTGCATGGAATGACCTAATCACAGGCCTAAGACAGGGCCCTCTGTGGCCCAAACCACCTCTGTACAGCTGCTGAAGGGATGACAGCTTGGTGGAGACACTGCAGAAAATAGGATTCCCAGGGTGTCAGAGGAATGAAACGCTGCAAATAGCTGGCTTAGGGATTTAAAGGAAGGGCTTTAAGAGCTACCCTTCAAACTTAGGGGTAGATCCAAACAAAATCCCCTAAAAGAGAAATGCTAGAAATTTTGCACCTGCTTTTATTCAAGACAAGCCTTCCAGCTCCTCCCTGCTCCCTTGACATAAAGCAAATTCTAGGTGTTGAGGTTTCACTGTAGCATTTTTTGGTTTTACCCTACACTTCAGCAACTTCAGAGCTGTGAGACATCCTCACCCCATTTGCCTGACCCCACTGTATGAGAGTCAGAGAGGCAAATCCTGAGAGGCCAATCTGAGGCCGTGGCAGGGGAATGCAGCAGGGCACAGAGCAGCCCCACAGTGACCTGCTGCTCCCCTCTTGGATGGATTCTGCACCCCCCCATCAAGGCAAATGCACCCAGTAGAACATCTGTAGAACATCATTGTATATGTGGTGCAATGGCCCTGATCACTCATGGGCTTTGGATAAACAGTGGGGTGTTGCTGGGCTGGTCCATTAGGACTGTGATGGGACCTCAGAAAGCTCTTGTGGATACCTCTGGGTGTAGGAGAGCTCCTGAAGAGGGAGGTCTGCTCCCTACAGACCTTCACGTCGGCAACGTGAGCTCCAATCTTTCCTATCCTCTGTGCAGGTAATTATGCCCTCCCACTGCTTTAAACAAAAATACATTCTTCTCTTTCAAACAGTCAGACTTTGATAACTTTTTTTGTCTGCCCACCTTAGCTCATATCAATCAGGCTTTACGTAACAGTGGTATTTTAAGAAGTAACACCTACTCTGCAGAAGAGTTATTAGAAAAGGCCAACTTAAAAGGAAAAATGGAACATGGAATGCTACATTCTGTCTAAGGAAAATATTTTCACAAGTAACAATCAAAAGGAAAAGCTGACCCAGAGAGAAAAAATGCCATAGAAGGATTCTTAGTACTAAATAGGATTTAATTTCTTAGTTCCTGGCCTTAATTCTGTTTTCAGTTTCCATGTACTACAGAAGAGGGCAGTATAAACCCAGTGTTTTGCATGTAGTAACAAAAATGCTTCTTTGGTCACATCAACAGCGTTGAACCTTAAATTAATGTTTCTGTTCATACACTAGGGAAGAATTCATTCAAGAGCAGAACGAGCCTATTAAATCTCCAGTGGTTCGCACTCAGGAGGATTTTCCAGCCCAAGTCTTTAGAAACACAGAACTAGGAGTCTTCTTTCACTCTGCATTTTCTGTACACACAGTCTATAAATCCAGGATAGACACTGCATATGAAGTCTATACATCATAAATGCTAAACAAGAAGAAGCAGGGGCAGAGTTCAGCAGTGAATAAGGTAGGCAATTGCAGCACAGTGCTTTTACTTACTCCCATGGAGATAGATATGAAGGCTGTGTCACAGGAACAGGATAGTTCTCCAAGAGTTCTGCTTCTAATGGTTTTGACTAAGTGGAACATCCAGCTCCAGGGGTGGATGGAACAGCTGGAGGACTCCTGGTTGAAAGAATCTTAGACACTGCTTTCAGATTGTAAAAGTTGTTTTGTAAGGTACCATGCTCACATGGTACACTTGAAAGGAGTGTATGAACAGAGAGGAATAGAGGCAGGTATCGATCTGGCTTGTTGTTTAAAAATATGAGGGTGCATAATCTTGTCTGCCCAGACTAACCTCACCACCACAGCCCCATGGAGCTGTAACACCTTCCAGCCACAGCAGGAGTTGTGGCTGCAGTGACAGCATCACAGTGTCTCTCCAGGATCTGAGTAAAGGAATGCTGGAAGGTTTCCAGGCAGAGATGATATTCTTAATCAACCTGGTACTATTAGAAAAAAAACAGATAAACTCTCAAGGATATAACTGTTTGTTAGGCCTTTGAGGAGTTAAATTTACAGAACACTCTGCACTCCTTCGTTTCCACATCGCACTTTCCCTTACATAATAGTTTGGCTTCCCTTATATAATAGTAGCTTTCTAAAATCTCTTTTTATTGCTGATTTTTTAAATGGTTTTCACCTCGCAAAAGACAAATTTCCCTGTGAACTATGACAGGAAACATCAGACAGCTTGTGGAGGTTGTGTGTGCAAAAGGAAGAAGCTGGAAGGAAGGGGATGAAATTACTATTTATACTTTCACAGGCTTAAAGTTATAATTTGACATTTAAGATGTACTCAGTGAGAAAGTTGCATAAAATCAACTTTGAAAATCTAACAGGATACCACAGGGACTGTAGGTGGTTACAGTCTAATAGAGAATTTTATAGAAGTGTTTAGCAGGGATAGTGCTCTAATAAAGAGAGTCTATAAAAAGAAGTTTCCGTGAAAATCTATAGGATTTAACAGCAGAAGCGTGGAGAAAGGGGGAGAGGTAGGGGAGCAGGGAGAAAGAAGATGTGACTTAAGTAACGTCTGCTGAAAATTATATGTTTTACAATCTTGTGTAGGTGGACTCTAAACATTTTAATGATGCAAACGTCAGACTCAGATTTCAAGTGCCCCAAAGCATGAAATGTTGAAATGAAGGGCTGGAGTTTCTGCCCATCTGTAGCAGAATTGTACTCCTATTTATAGGCTTGCTTTTCTCAGATATCTAAAATGCTTTCATTGCTTCTCACAAACAGGCATGCCTATAGCTGAATGTAACTGAGTCATCTGAATATACCACACTTTTCCTCAAATTAACAGGAAGTTCTACCTTTTCCCTGTGAAAGAACCCAAGTAGGTAGATAACCTCCAAGCACTGTCTTTTGAAAAACATAGCAACTCCTGCATGAAGGGTGATTTTGTCACTCTCAAACTTGGAGATTTTGCACTGATCCTAATGTCGGGTTTGAAATTTTCCCAGGCTCTGCCAAAATTCTCTTCCTCCACTTGCAGTCTCTGTGTTTTGACAGGGAGGATCATGACTGGATTTGGTGGGGAGATCCATAGTCAGAGAAGGCAGTTTTTAACCCAACCACGCAGTTAACCTGAATGCATCCTAGAAAACATCCTAGTTAAATGCATTATATGCATTTACTTGGTCAGCTCTTTTTCATGGATGTCACTTGAACAGTCACTGCATAAGCACTCTCTGGTTGATTTAGGTTTGCTGTTTGAAATCCCTCTCAGATCCAAACACTGTCTGTGAGTGAGGAAATGTGACCATCAGCCAAGCTCAGCATAGAAAACCATCCTGGCATTACAGTAATTACAGTACAGAGCAAATATAATTATCTGGAATAAATGGAATTGTGTATTAGCCCCATTTTTTTAGACAAATAGGTCATGCACTTATCCAGAAGACAGATTTGTATTATATTTTTTACCTTTTTAGTCCCAGGAATCTTTTCAGGGTGTATAAGTATTAGAGTTGTATATTGTCATGAAATTGAGGCTAATGGGTTTAGGCACAAGGAAGTCCCTAAACGATTATAAACAAACAAGAAACACAGGAGCAAATCCCTTCTCTGCCACTTTAGTGCCACTTTCTGCCTGTGATACAGACTGTCACTAGGAGGCAGTTGTGCCACAGACTACATGGCCATTGTCATTTCTCCAATGCTTTTCCACACAACCCACATTTCCTAGGGTCTGGGAGCTGTGCTACCACCTTCCCCAGCCTCAGAGGGACCAGGAAACATGACTTGTCCAGATGATACAGAGGTTGTCTAATGTTAGCCTTCTCCAGTAGCATTTCAGCCAATCTGAGGTTAAACAGCTCCTGTCCCTTGTGCAATGTCCCACTCACACGGACCAGCAGTCCTCTGGGGATCCTGTGCCATGCACAGTACCCACAGCTCCACTCTTCAGCCAAATCTGCATCTCTAACATATTGCTATCAGTGTTTTAGTCTTTCTACTGCATGATGGAGCATGAGGGCCAGATTCCTCAGAATCCTTCCAGACCCTTGCCACAATAACCTTAATGAGAGAAAAGTCAGCCAGCTTTTCCCTAGCTGAATGCTCACAGTGCATGCCATTGATTTGAATGAATATAAATATAAGCACCTTAAATTCTCCAGGAAGAATTTGCAGGCAACAACGCAGCCCTTCAGGAAAATGAAGCAGACATCCAGTTCTTAGCAGGTAGGTTTCTCAGAGAGGCTTGGAATTGTGATGTATTGACATCCAGTTATAAATACCAAGTATCACCAAGCCTTGGTGGATAAGAAGAGGGGACTGGCTGGGCAGGGGTGATGCTGCTGGAAGAGGAAGCGAGGACACGTTGTCTAAGTTTGCACACACAGTGAAACAAGGCAGGGAAAGAGCATCTGGGGGGCAATAGGTGAATGTACAGCACAAGGTGGTACTACAAAGACAAGTAATATACAGCAACTTGCTTTTAGGTAAAGCAAGCTTAGAATATGTACCAAATTATGTTTTTTTAAACGATACACTTAGAGTTGTTAGCTCCGCTTCACTGGCAGCTGCCCTTTGGGTTGTGGATGTGCAGGCTTCCGTTTCTTAATATTTCAGACTTGATAAAAACGTAATAAGAGATTGCAGGCTCGAGAGGATGATGGTCACAGCAGCAAAGAACTGCTGAAACACGCACTTTTCCCTTGGCACTCGGAGTCGCTCACTAGAGGGCACCAGCACTTCAGTTTAGTGCCAGACAGTGCCCAGCTAAGTAAGGGTTCCTAGGGGGAAATAAAATCCCCCTGTTCACAGCTAGTATGTAAGAAAATAAAAGCTGTAAATAATAACAGCAAGCAAAGTTGCTCTGGTGAAAAGAAAAGGGGATCAGGTCAAAGATTAGATTTCCAAGAAGAACTGGACACATTCCTAGCTCCAATGGCAAAGGCTCACTCCTGGCAAAATAAATTGAAACCTTTAAAATAAACAAACCCATATAAATTTTTTAAAAGGGTGTAAAATATCTAATTGTAATTCAGTATGTGCATCTTGATGCATCAGAATAAGGGAAGTCAGTACTGAGCAATGAGTTGACAAAATACTGCTGCTGTTTAGGGCACTTGAGAAGCGAATGGAAGCAACTCAGACTCCCAGCCTGAACCCAGAAGGACACTGCAGGTGTTTCTCAGACTTAAGAAATTTTTTGTCCTTAAATGTCTAGAAAAAAGCGACTTTCACATTTTTCACCAGTGGCAGGCAAGTCCACCCCACACCCCTGTGACTGTGGCTTCTCACACCATGGTATGACTGGCAGCTGCTCCTTGGCTCACACAGGTCCCCTGGGACCTCCTGGTTTGATATTCAGCACGGTGGGAATATAGGTTGTGGCTGCCCCCAGGATGTCCCCTTCCCAGTGAACTCTGCTGTGCCCCAAGCCAGCCTGGCCCGGTCAATCCAGGACTCACTGCCTGTCCAGCCTCCTGGCGTTCTTCTTGACTCTAAGCCATAAAAAGTCAGCACTACTTTAAAACACCACTCAAAACGGGCTGCCTAAGAACAGACTTTCCTGAAGCCAGCAAGATAACAAGGCCATTTAATCATCCAAAACTATGTGGCCTCAGCTTTGTCCCTCAAGGACATAAACATCTCTTTTTAACCAGACTTGGCAGCAACAGTCCTTCTCCTGGATTTCAGCTTTCTAAAATGTTCGTAGAAAAGCTGATCCTTGCATGACTTGACTGAGGAGGTTGGTGCCCATGAGGGACTGGACAATGTGGTGGTTAAAATATTGCTTGACATGTCAAGAAAACAACATCACCTGTGTCTGGGGTAGCATATTTGAGTACCTTTTACACTGCTGCATCCTTTTTGTCTAAAAGGCACTTTTGGAGGAGAGGAATCTGTCTATGACTGCAGGCCTTGAATAAAAGGATTGAAAAATAGGAGGAAAAAGGCCAAAAATATAGGGAAAAAATTACGGCTGAGGGGACACCTGAAAACAGCCTTTCAACATCTAAAATGAGACAGGGCAGTGCTTGTTCTGCAAGTCCAGACAAGGCTGAGATGCAAGATCTGCATGGAGGAGACCATCCAGGTGGATGTGAACAAAAACCAGACTTCCCCAGTGGAAACTTGGGCGTAAAAAACCCCAAACCCACTCGATGCTTCTGAGGTTGGTAGGCATTTTATAAGTAATAGTGATTGGCCATAGTCTAAAAGGAAGCATCCTGATGCCTAAACCTCTGCATGTTTAATAAGCCTGGAGACCTTGTCTCCACAGCATCAGTACCAAGGAGGGAAGGGGCAGTAACAGCAACCCAGGCCATCCCTCAGATCCAGCTTCTCATGGCAGTTATATTAATTCCCTCACCAAATGCTGCTGGGACCTCAGCTTGGGCAATGGTTCTGGTACTGGAGGCTGTGGAGATAGGTGAGGTGGGCTGGGAGCAGAGCTGAGCAAGAAGAATGACCAAAGGCTGAGAAATACAGCCTGTGAGGAGCAACCTCGGTGCTGCTTGTTGAATAACAAACATTGAGGAGTACTGAAAATGTACCCAGAAACTCTGTACAAGGTGTAGAAAAACAGCCATTTCAAAGGGATGCTGTAGATTTCCCAAGGCCCCTTTCCAGGGTAATGTATAATTGCAGTTTTCAGATGGAAAATTGTCACAAGAACTCCAGAAACAAAACAACACAGAGTTGCACAGAAGAAAGGCATGTTGTGTTTTAACCTGGGTGCCAGCAAACACATTCGAGTTGCCACTCTCGGGTTTCTCAATGTATGGGATGCAATTTCATCTTCCCACCTCCAATGCCACCCCCGTGTCATCCAACGACAGCCCCTGATCTCTTTGCACAGTACAAACCCAGGCTCTAACAGCAGGACACTTCATCAAGTGACACGAGCAGATATGCCAAAGCAAGACCAAAGGCCCAGGGTAAGAATAATCATCAGCCTGATCTTTAGTTTGCCTTGACACCCTTAAAAGACATTACCAAAACTAACCTGAACATCAGCACACACAGAGGCAGGCTCACAGGTTATCAGGATCCTGTCTGTTTGTAGTAGTACTGTCACAGTGACAGCTGAGTCCTGCTGGGATGTTAAAGAATTCAGTCAGTAAACTTTAGAAAAGAGGGAAGGTATCTCACTAAAGGTCAAGAAAAAAAGTTCAGACTCCATACTCCAGTAAGACAAGCAAGCCTAAACTACAAAGGGTGGTCAGGAGAACATTTGAGTAGCAATGCCTAGAAGGAAGGAAAACATCAGCAACGCCAAGGAAAATGGGCACGCTGTGGATACACAATGCAAAGGCACCAAGTCACTCCCTTTCTCTGTGTGCCTGTTTGTTTCTGTTGTGCAGTTAATTCTCCAGCTGACCTTCTAAGGACAGGCATGGTAGGGAATTTCAGATGGTGCTGTAATGTCTTGGCCATTGAAAACTCTTCCTTATTTTGTCTGAAATGTTCTGTGGGTACTTTCTTTAGCAGCTTTATTAGCTCTATTAGATTGTTATTGAGCTGGCCCGCAGGGACATCAGGTAATTTGGGGGGAAGGATTATTTTTATTCTTTTATTTTTATAATCACTGATTTGATAACAGTAACTAATTTGTCAGTGGGTTGTTATAGTCCTAGTGATCCCCATTCGCTTATTTTCTTAGTCCCACTGTTCATACTATCATGGTGAGCACTATATAACTGTGGAGGGAGAATACATCCTGAAAAATAGGCAAAACGAGACTTTTCTCATTCCTAAATCCATAAAAAACCTTCCAAGGATGTTGCAGCATTTTCCAAAGGATCCATGGGGTGCTGGTGAGAATCTTGAGGGACTGCATGTGAACCCAGCTCCAAGGGGGAACAGGTACCAGAGTACTGGAGGGAGGAAAGTTCCCAGTCCTGCCCTCCTTCCTTGCTTTCAGAAGTTTTGTAGTATTGCTGTCCTTCCTGTGGCTTCCTTCCCCTAACTCCAGGTTGCCATGACTGGCCTCTAATGCTCCTCTCTCAGCCTTGTGTGCAAATCAAAATGGCAATTTTGCATGTGAGTGAAGGAGACTGAGGAGCATCCTAAGGCCAGTCTGATCCAGGAGAACCAATATGTGTTAGCCATGACTCCCACCCCTGCAGGTCCTGCCTTTCCAGTTAGATGAGCACGCTGCCCCAGTACTTAGCTCTGCTTTAGCCACACACATGGGGGATTTTTGGGGTTTGTGTCACGTGGGAGCTCATCAGCCCTCCTGATGCATCTCCTGTTCTCTGTCATGGTTTGCCAACCCCTTGTCCATGAAGCTTTGACTTCCAAAGAGCTCTGAACCTTGCTGTGCTGGAGTTGCTTGCTGCTGCCTGTCCTCTGAGCCTCTGCTTTATACCCCTCATATGTTAGTTAACATGAACCCATCACCTCCAGTTTTTAGAACTGTTGGGACTACTCTGCTAATTGCACCCTATTTCAGTCTTAAAAGTGGCCATTTAAGACCCGGCCCATCCTCCTTGAAAAGCAGCCAGAGTCCATAATGTTCTTGCCTGCCAGCATTCCCCAAATCTGCTGCTTATTCTTCCACCCAGACCTCATTTTTGTTTCTCTTCCGTTTTAAAAACTTTGTGAAACTTAAAAATAGCTCCCTGCAAGTTCAGAGAAAAAGCCCTAAACCAAAAAATAATATTGCAACAACAAATCAGATAAGATGAAAACAGAAAGGGAAAGGGGGGAGGGCATGCCACAAATTATATCACTGTCAACATGGAAATGCTTAAAGAATGCATATTGAGAAACAACAGGAATTAAGAGGCCACAGCTGTGTGATGAGAAGTGATAAGAAACTGCCATCCTTTAATAAGGCATCCTAGGAGACATGCTTTAAATGCTCCTTTTCCCCAGGCCCCCCTAATCTCCAAAAAAACAGTACCTGAAAAAAGAGTCAAACCAAAAAAACACCAAGAAGAAACAAGGAGTCATCATAATAAAAAAGGAACCCTGGCTTCATTTGCTCTTGCTATTCTGGATTAAACAGGAGTTGAACTGAATCAATGAGCAAATAAAATACATATGGCCAAAGCTTCTGAGACCATCAAGGGGAAAAGAAGGAAGAAAAGAAAAGGGGAGGAGGTAGTAGTGGTAAATAACAGTATAAACTCTGCAATTGTTACTAATCTGTCAACAAACATACTTTAGGGATTTTCTTGTTAAGCCAGAGGGATGTATAGTGGCAGTGGAGGATTTCAACCTCTCATGTTTATTTAAAGCTGTCCACACACTTTGACTAAAAATACACACAAAAAGCTCTCCATGGGTTTCTTTCATGTTGCAGGAGCCTTAGGTAAATGTCTGTTTTAGCAGCCATTTGTTTGCTTGATTTTTTTTCCTTTAGGTGTTTTTTTTTTTGTTTTGTTTTGTTTTTTTTTTTTGGCTGCTGTGCAAACTTTTCGCATAAAAGACTGAGAAAAGCACTTTCACTCCTGCTGGGTTTTAAAAATACTGTTCTTCTAGTTATTTATTTATTTTAAACATTGTGCTGAGGACCCAGGCACTCTGCAGAGCAGCCTAAGTGCAAATATATCCCAACTCTACAGCATGTTCTTTCAATTACACCTTGGTTTGATCTCTTCTGGATTGTCTGTGATGTTGCCAGCTTTAACAGCGAGTTGGGAAATAGTTCCTGGCCTAATTAAAAGCCCGGCTTCTGGGCTCTTGGGACTGTGTGCTGTTTAGTTTCCCTTTAGAGAAAGGATGCCTGCACAGCGATAGAGGAAAGCTTGGAAGCACCACATGCATGCACCCAAAAGGCTGGAAAACCAGAGTATATAAAAATTTTTATAATATTTGAAATAAGGGCAACACCACTGAAGATTTGTGAAATGCCAGGGCTGGCAAGAGCGAGATTGCATAACACCCATGAGGTTTAATGTGTTGATTGAAATCAAACAATTAACAATAAGAAACGATAAAAAAAATTAAAAGCAATAGAAAAGAAATATTTGGCAAGAGACCAAAACTGTAAACATACTACTCTGAATTTTACATTTTAAAATTAAAATCATGTGAACTACTCTAAATACTGTAAGAAAAGAAAACCAGAGTTTTGAAAGAGTGAAGGTCTTGAACTAGATAAGTGTCTCATAAGCACAGGCTGATTTTCAGAGGCAACCAGTTCTGTCTATGACGGCAACAAAGTGCATTACAGTGGAAAACTTGCCGTTTTGAAATCTTGTAGTTAAGTGTGTCTGTACAGGCTTCGGTACCAGTGTTAGCCACTTGTTCTAAACAAACAAACAAACAAAAGGCTTTTGGTGGAAGTTAACTTCCTTCCCCCGTCACACAAACTGTGCTGAGGTTATGAAGGCAAATATTTATCATTTGATAAAGGGTTATGATCTGCTGACCTTGGAATTAGCCTTGATTGCCAGTAAAGCAGAGTTCTTAAAAGCTGTTGTTACAAGCAGGGAGCCAGACTGGTCAAAAGTTTCCTGTGTAATTTATGTCAGGTTGCTCTGAGGTTGTGCTTTGGTTTGGGGTTTTTTTTGACTTTATTTTTATGTTCTCCAGAGAGCCATGCTCTGGTGGTTGGTAGGAACTACAGATGATCTGGCAACATACACTCATCATCTACAGCTTCAGATGCCCCCACACTGAGCTCCTGGGATGGTGATGGGTAAGTGTGGTGATAAGGATGCCCTGAAATTTTCTCACCCTGTGGACGGGACAAAGGGGATGAAGACAGCAAAAGATCAGACCTGTGTATGAAGAAACAACCAGACAGGCAATCATGATTGTTTGCTCCTCGTCTGCATCCAGTACTATGCCCCTGAATTTGGAGGTTTAGATTTGTTATGCAAACACTGGCTGCACCTACTGTAGCCACAGTTTGTAAACACCCATACAGGATCAAGACATTTTTTAAACTCTGGCTGCAGAATGCTGGGACAGATTATTGTCATACCCTCTATAAAGCGCTTTTCTTTTAATCATGAAAATAACATTTATTGTCTCCACTCCCTTTCTGCTGCTTTTCTACTTGGGAAAGGCTTGTAGGAGCTCTCTTGGAATCCTGGTCTCTACTCTTTCATGCTCTATACAGGCTCTGTCCTACACCCTTGCTCCTTTTCTCCCTTCCTTGTCATCTTTATCACCTCTGTCTTGGATGATGGAAGTATTTTTCCCTATAGAGAGACTGGATTTTGGTCCTAAGTTAGGAAGTCCCACTTTTTCCAGGTACTCTGCAAACAAGTGTTTTTAAATACTTTTTTCTTTTTCATTATTTTCTCATTTACTCATTACTAGTCTTTAAATGTCTTCAGCTGTATTTCTTCCTTAAGATACAAGTTCCCAGTTTACTGGATTACATATCTATGCTCTTGGATCTTTTTCCTCAGTATTTCTCATTCAAAGTCTGAGCCAGACAACCATTTGGCTAAAAAAAAAGGCTGGTGAAGGGGGGAGGACTCTGCCCTTAGGGTGGGATTTTTCCATGTTTAGCATGTGTGTGTCCTATGTGTCTTTGTGACCTAAAATACACACAAAACCAATCAAAGAAAGAGAGAACATCTGAGAATGAAGTCTCAAAGAAAGAAAGCTGCTCTGCTGCTTTCTGGAGGTCATTCTCCTCATTACTCACATGTACAGCATGCTCAGAAACACTTCTCAACCTCAGGAGTTTCATGTGTTTACTCGAAGAATGCAGTCATTATCTTCCAGTTTT
The DNA here is from genome assembly GCA_035221455.1 of Xenops minutus. NCBI lineage: Eukaryota > Metazoa > Chordata > Aves > Passeriformes > Furnariidae > Xenops > Xenops minutus. Next base: position 61,802,176 of record JAWWEE010000074.1, read on the forward strand.
CCAGGAAAAAAAGCTATAGGAAATGGAGCAAGTGATCACATCTGATAAACCTGAGAGCTGCTGTAATGACCAATGCTGGGGCATCAAAACTCTTCAGCACCTGCCAAAAGATGGCCAGTGGGTCAGCTGAACTGGGGCTCTACCAGCACAGAGCTGAGCGTTTGTCCTTCACACAGGAAAGTTCACTCATGACTAATCTCAGACATATGATGAACTGAGAAAAGTTGATTTGCTTTTTGGGGGTTATTTTTGTGCTTAATATTTGCTTTGTCCACCTCTTCATTTTCTGCTTTACATACCCTGCAGGGTATTGTGTACTGTGTCCGAACATCATCTAGCACTTTAACCACAACTAGCTGTTAAACAAGAAAAATAAGCTCAGATCATCCTCATGCTTGCTCATGCTAGATGTGCATGCCAAGATTTTTCCAAAGTGACTAATACTTTGAAGAACCTTTGGTTTCCAAGTTTTTTTAAGCTGAACCACTTCTCTCTAATCCCCTTCCCAAACTTTGTGGTGTCTTTTCCTAAATCTTTTAGAAGCTCTCACCTTCCATCACTTGGGGATTATCACAGACCACTGGTGTCAAGATCTGTGACCACCTTCTCCTTGACATATATGAACTTCTGGTGAGGATCCTTAAAAGTTTAAGTGCCAGAAAGTGGCATAAAGACAGAGGGGAAAGAATCAGATGAATTTTTCTGGACATGAAAACCAGTACAGAAGGTCTTTGAGAGTGTGGATGGGAGGAGATGTGCAAAGGGAGCAGAGAGGCCAAGGGCTTTCTCTGCTGAGGGAATACTGCCCACATCAAAGGATTTTGCCAAACTGGTATCTGAACTGGTGGTGCCTGGGACAGGTGCCCTCCTCTGCCTACACCTTTCTTGGTGACAGGAGCTATTAGTGGTCTTGCAATGATGACAGCAAGGCCCATCTTCAACCCTGCAAACACACTCCTCTGCAAATACTCTGTCCTAACCAAGTTTCTGCTCTGGACTCAAAGCTTTAATTCATGTCAAGATTCAAGAGGTGGATAAAATAAGCAAGTGAGAGGGCTCATAGGAGCGATAGGAGGGGATGTGAAAGATGTCTGTCAAAGACAAGCATTTCAGCCCTCAGCATCTGCTTCAGATGTTAATTATATGTTCCCTTAACTCCTCTTCTTGAGTTTTATTTATTAGAAAACAACACTGTACTCCAGGCTGGCTCCTCACTGCTTGGAGAGAGGAGATTTTGCCTACCCAAGCAAAGTATTTCCCTTGTTCTGAGGCCAGGAGATCTTCCCCTGTGAGGCAGAAAAAGCAAAATGAACCAGACAGGGCAGACTGCTTAGTGTAGGACACTAAACATTTGAAGCAATTTACCTACTCCAGAACCCAATTGTATTTGGGAAGGGGGTGAATTCTTTCCCCTGACCATGATCAGGGGAAGGAGGATGTGAACCAGAGTGAGAGCACACAGAGGCTTTTCACCAGCTGCTGCAGGGGCTGGTTTCATGCCCTCCCACAGGGAATGCTGCTGGAGTCTGTACTCCCACACCTCAGCTCCTGCCAGCAAACTCTGACACCAAGCGATCCCTTCAAGGATTTCAGCCATCTTCCTCTTCCAGCACCTGCTGGATGCTCCTTTTCCCCCCCTTGTGAGCATGTCACATCTTGTTTCAAAGTCTTCTAAGAGGGACCTCTCCATACTGATCAAGTTAAACCTGAATTTAAGGCATAGCATACTGTCAGTTGTCACAGGTCCCAGCAAGTTCTTTGGGATCCTGTCCTGTATTTATCCACCTGCCACCTGGTGTGATGGCTAACCAGTTCTGAAGGAGGGTATTTTCCAGCCTCCAGACTCCACTGGGCCCTCTGCAAGTCTTTAACAACTCACAACGTTTTCAACAAGTCTGCATTTTCACTGGTGGCCACACCAAAACCCTGAATCTGATATGCTCCTTAGGACAGGAGTGCAGCTGATCACACAGGCAGGTCCTCTTCACTTCCAAGGTGGAAAGAGCACTAATTTATCTTAAGCACAGCTTTTCTGGATGGCTGGCAAGTTGCACAAGCAACCTGCTTTCAAAAAAAGCAATGTTCTTAGCCCCAAGAGGGCAAGCAGGTAGGTTTTGAGTTTGCAGCCTTCAACGCAGCAATAGAAAGCAAGAGATCTGCTGCAAACCTTCCCTCTTTTTTATGGGCAAGTCTGAGCCATGCAGATTTGATTGCTTATTAACCCTGGTATTGTTAAATCTGAGCCAGGCACTAGAAATGAGCCTGAACACCTCCAGCCCAGTCACTCCTTTGCAGAAACGCATTGTGCACAGCCCTGTTCCACAAACATGCCTCAGCACCAGCCAGCGCTCGTATAGTTTAAAGGATCAGGGAATTAGCAGGGAATGGATCCTGAATTTATGTCTGCTTCCCAGAATTTTCCTACTTAGCTGGCAGGGGCCACGATTGACCTATATCACTGGTCTGTCCTTCTCTGGGTTGAGCACACCCACTGCGTGACTTGTGCCTCTCCCTGCTTTCAAGGGGGCAGTGGGAAGTGCCCAGAGCAATGCCCCAGGCCCTCCTGATGTCCCCCCTGGCTCTTTTGTTGGCTCTGTGTGGTGGCCGCACGCGCTGCGTGACTTTCTGCATGCCGTGGGATACTTCAGATGACATGATGGACATTCCTCCTTTGAACCCAGCCCAAGCCCATGCCAGAAAGGCCCATGATAGATTCTCTGTGCCATCCTGCAAAACAGGCTGAAATATAGCACCTTTTAACCACAGCTCAGGGTAAACAATACAGCCTGTACCGCGGTTCATAAACAGTCCTCATTATTACAAAGGGCATTTCAAACATGGTGTGCTACGGCTTGACCTTAAAAGCTATAGACAATCTAGCGGAGCACAGACGGTTTCATAAAGTACAATCACTTCCTGCAATTCTTGGGGCAGTGCAGCCGGAGCCGTGCAAATCCTGTTTTCCCTGCATTGTTTCCTGCATGTGAATATCATCAGTCTAGCGGTGCTTGTAACCATGGCACTTGTTAAACAGGAGCAGGGAGACTTCTGATAAAGCCATCCAGGACTCTGAGGATTTGCACCGGGCCAGCAACCTTGGCTGGGCAAGGCAGAGTTGCCAGCCATCACTTCAGAAGATCAAACAAGCAACATATGCAAAAGAGAAGTCCTTTAAGAATAGCTTTTGGGTAAAACTTCTGTTGGACCCAGGTTTAAGCCAGCAAAGGTGGTGGGTGCACAGCCAGACCCTGCCCTCCCAGTGGGAACACTGTCTTTGGGGAAAGCCTTTGCCCCTGCCTGAGGTTCCATGCACTTGTGAGAACACAGAGATGCTCATAGCAACATCTCTCATTAGAAAAGCAGATCTCTGGAAGGTGCAGAGCTGGGGGAGGATCACACCTCCCTCTGCCTTAGTTGCCTCTTCCTTTCCTTGCATATAGGAAAAGAAAAAGCATTGAACATAGTATATTACTGGAGACAACTGCAGGTAGGCCCTTGGCAGTATCATCAGTTCATGCTCTGGATGAGATTATTAATGACTCTCTGATTTACTTAACATCTCTGTAGGGGTATCAGGTTTCCAGACAACACAAAGACAGTACCTGCCTGGCATATTCAGGAGCGCCAAACATTCTAAGCATTACATTTTTACAGAGAAATCCATATAAGTGCAGCAATTACACATTTAACAAACAAAAAAATGTAATGGGCTGACCATCACCAGACACCTGAATGCTTTGCAGTCTATGCCAGAATTTGGGAACTAAAGCATCGGCAATACCCTGTTTCATACTGGAAGGTACTTGATGAACGAGATGCTGGAGATGTAATTGCTCCATAAAAGGTTTAATTTGCAGACTCCTGCACCCCATAATGAAACCAGTAGCGCCGAGCCTTACCTCGGCATACAAGGGAGCACCCACAGAGACAGAACCAGGCAGAGGTTACTGCAGACCTCAAAGCAAGTAAAGGCTTGATGGTGGGGAAATTTTAGATGAGTAATTAATCAAAGAGGGCTGGACATAGTTCATCATGTTCTTCAAATACTATAGAAAAAACCCTGTGTTTCCAAATAAGAAGGGTGCTTGTGTGGGGTAGGAGCACATATTTCAGTCCTGGTGCCACTGAGCAGGCAGGAATTGAACACAAGCTTTAAAATATAAGGCAAGGGGGATGACGATGGTCACAAAATGGTCACATTCTTGAAAAGAGTAAAAACCACAAACCACACACAAACTTCTGGAGAGCAAACTTCAACAGCACTGTGGAAATGGTAAGCCAGGTCTCACAGGAAGGAAAACGCAGACCTGTATTGATGAATGAATACAGAGCGATAGAACAAGCATGTAAATGCAAAATGATTAGGAGCTAGCGAGGGGTATGAAAGGCTCCCCAGATATCCAGAAGCAACTGGACAACACAGGGAAACCCATTACTTATTGGATAAAGTGAAGAAATAACAGCTGAAAGAGAGAAAGCTGTTCAAGTCTTTGTAGAAAAGTGAACTGTGAAATTGATTTAATAGATGATAAATATAAATGCCAAAGACAAAAAAAAATTGCCTGAACAATTTTTAGATAAATGTTTTCCAGTCTGTGAGGCCTGATGAAACTCACAGTAGTGTAATTAAGGAACTAATCAGAGCAGTCTGAGCTATTAGTGATTATCTGCAAGAATTCAAGGTTTAAAGGGGATGTCCCAGAGGGCTGGAAGATGGCAGAGAAAGGACATATCTTTATAGAAAGGAAAAAGGAGGAGCCAGGGAATTCAAAACTAATCTGCCTAACTTTGATAAATGGAAAGATAATAGAATGAATAATTAAATAACCAAATTATAAGCCCAAGAGAGCAAAATGTTGACAAATATCAGCCAGCGCAGTTTTTCAATTTTTTAAATTTTTAACAACTTGTCATATCAGACCAATTTACTTGGTAAGTGGCCCAGTAATTAGGAAAGAGGCAGGATGCCATTTTCCTTCACAATATTCTGAGAAGTAAAATAGGAAAATATGATCTTGGTGAAATCACATTCACTTGAACATGCTACTGAGTAAAAATCTGCATTAGAGACCAGTTATCAGTCATTCACTGTCAGGGCAGGATGACATTTAAGGAAATCCTTTGTGCATTTATCCTGGTCTCTGCTCTGTTCACCTTATTCATTAGAGGCTGGGACTTACAGCATTAGCTATATAGCTAGAGGATGATCCAAAGTAAGAAGGGTCTCAAATCTGCAGCTTGAAATCCAACAAAGATGAGATATTTTTGACAGCCAAATAAAGCAGATTGAATAAGCAGAGAAGTGACAGCACACCAAAAAGCGATCTTGGGGATACAGAGGATCAGAAGCTCAATATGCATATAGAAAAGAGGATGAATCTTTTTTTCAATAGGAGGGCTGGATGTGAAACACAAGGCAATCAACTTTCTCTGTGTATGTATGAAAAAAAAAGAAAAAGCAAGAGAAAAAAATAAAAATACTGATGGGGCATCAGCTTGGCTCCCTGCTTGAGATGAGATCAATGCCCCAGTGAGTTCAGAAAGGAGCAATGGGGATGATATGGGATGTGAATCACACATTATCCAAGCAAAGGTTGGAGAAACTGCCTTTGTTCAGTACAGAAACAGGGTTGGGGGAGAACAAGAGAGAAGGGGAGATGCTGTCAGTGCTGCAACATGCAAGAAAGGTGTTACGGGAATAAAAGAGCTTAGTTGTTCTCTGTGTTAAGGAGAGTTTTGTTTATTTTGCACAAAGATGTTTTGAGCTAGCAGCCTAGAGGGAAAAAAGATTAAAAAAGGAAGAAAAACAAAACCCAAACCCCAAAATAAAACCCAAAGCTTGCTCATTTGAAGGATAGTTGGAATGAGCTACCAGAGGAGGTTGTACAACCCCTGTCATTGGAGGACTCTTACTGAAACAGCTGTCAGGGCTGCTCTAGGTCATCTCTTGAGGTCCTTTTCAGCTCTGCTTTTGTATGATCTTGCAGAGTAATTATGCCTCTGTTTAACATTATGCACATAAGTGACTTGCAAAATAGGCAGCCTTCCAACCTGAGCACATGCTTAATTGCTTTGCTGGTCTGAGGCCCAAGGTATTTCTGGTAGGTGTTAATTTATTCCAAAAATTGTTGCTAGCAACTATTCCCCTATGCACATTGACACCTGCAAAATAATAAAAGCTGTATTCTTCTGTTTCCAAGCTGCTGCATTCCTTTCAAACCATCCTGCCTTCCTCTGATAATACTAAGGAAATAAAAGATTCTCTGTTTGAAACCTTCTTTGCTGAACAAAATTATTTCCTCGTGTGCTGTAGCTACAAGAGAAACACGAAGGCACTGAAACAATGAGACAAATTACATCAATAAAGTATTAGGGATGCAAAATTTACATATGAATGTCTTTAAAATTCACTCAAAAACAGATAATACATACAGACATCCCACACACTAATACACTCCTCTAAGCCTTGAATGGCTGGAAAATGTCTTGTCTTACAGCAGCAGGACCACTACATTTAGTTCCTAATATCTCTCTGGGTTTAACGTCACTGTGCCCTGTCTCTGAGGCCTCCACCACCATGAACTCCAAAATAGTTCATAAAGAGCAATAAATGTCCTTGAAGAGCTGAGGTATGGTAAGATTTAATTGTCTTTCTCAGAGCTAAATAACCTCTTCTCCACACATGGGACTGAACTCATCAACACAGAGCTGGTGACTGCATGGGGAGGTTGGGGATGCCCAGTACAGCTCAAATACCAACAAATCCTCATCTTTCTGCTGCTGGGTTATTTTTTATATATGTGTGCATGTGTAATGCAGTGTTGTCCTGGAGTATCAGTCATGATTCAGGTGTTCCCACTCTCTGCTAGGTGTGGAAACATACCACAAAGGAAGGAGCTCTGCCTAAAGTTTTCCAAGGAGTGCAAGATGAAATACCAGTCAGATGAAAGGAAGGCAGGGAGGAACAAAAGGGAACTGTGAGTCTGGCTGTGCTATTATTGGAGAAACGCTGCTGCTTACAGAGGGCAATTTTAGCTTTTCAGAGGCTGCTGTGGAATGGGGTGAGAAATGGTCATCCTTGTCTTAAGATTTTGGTGGGAAGGGGAATTGCCAAGAGAAGCCTCTGTGCCCAGAAAGTCAAGCAATTATGTGCTTGTGTTGCCAGCCAGAAGCATTGCTTCCACTCCTCACTGCAAAGCTGGAGTGGAGGGACTTGAATCTGGGGCTACAACAGAGTATGAGATCAGCTGGGACTGGCTGGGCTTGGCCATCCCAGAAAAAACCAACAAACAAGGTGGAAATGGTGGGTTGGGATAGATTTTCAGTTCAGCCACACTCATTGCTTCTAAGTTTCTTCCAGGCCCTGCATTATTTTGGCTGGAGATGGTGGTGGATGCCACCAGCCCCTCACTGGGCTAGGCACTCTCCTGGGTTCTCCCTCTTTCACTGGGAAACTGGTGAAAGGGAAGGGAAATACTTATGGTAAACAGGGTTCCCCTTTCAAGTCTGAGTCGGCTCTTGTGAAAGGTTTGCTGGCCATGAGTGGGGGACTCTTCACTTTGTTTCCTTGATACACCCAAATATTACCAGTTTTCTTGGGAAGACTTTAGCAGCAACACTAAAATACTGAGTTTGATGCTTTTTAAGAAACTTCAAACTGAATTTAAAAGATACTTCAGTTTTTCTGGCTTCCTGCTGATATGATAAAATATAAGATTTTTTTTTTAGCAGTTGCCCTTTCACAATGAACTTTAAGATATGCAGCTTCACTAATGAGATTTCTCTTTGTGAAGCTGTGGTGTTTTAATTCTGATAAAGCAAAAGTCCCATCATTAATTTTGAATCTGCAGAGCATATGAATTTCTGTTTTCCTAAAATACACATTTCTGTCAGGTAATTTTTTATTTCAAAGATATTTATGTTTTCCAGCTTTCCTACTGACACATAAATTGGTATTTTCCCAGCAGTTCCCCTTTAAACAAAATTTCTCATGTACCATTCAGTCAGGCAGTTTCAGTTTGTAAGGTCTAAACCTTTAATTGTTTCACTGATGAAAAATCCAATAACATGTGATTAAATCTCTGGCACACATTAGTTATTATTTCCTTATCAGTAATATTTACTATTTATTCTAGAGTAAATGCAATACCAGAGCACCCAGACCGCAATACATGAGCTTGCTGAAGGTTGTCTTGTAGACCACTTGCTAACTTTATGTCTCACAAAGCCTGACCAAATCCTTGGGAAAACCTTAAAATTATCACCCTGATGAACCCTGCTGGTCCATAGGGGGCCAGAAAATCACCAAGATGCCAAGTGAAGGGTTTTGGCTGATTTCAATTGTGTCAGTGAGCAGCATTTGCCAGTGCCATCAGTGGAGACCAGCTGCATGCCAAGGCTCTGCAGGTAGGTCTCAGGACTCAGCTTGCCCTGACTCATGCAGCCTGGAACACGAACACAAGTGGGCCAAAGCTGGACATGGACATGGGGTGAGTCCACTTCTTTATGCCTAAAACTCAAGAGGGCAGGAGGTGGTAAGGCTGAGAGAGGTGGTCTGGCCTCATAAACCAAAACACTTGGGCAGGGCATTGAAGAGAACTGCTGGCAACATCTGGGGCTTTCTCCCAAAGTGAGCCCTTCTACACTTCCCTATGGAGGCAGGGCAGGACCTGCTCTTCCACTTCCAGTCACTGCTTCTCTCCCAGCTGGCCCATCCAACTGAATACAATGCCATTTTTCTCTCCTTCTTCTCAGTAAATCATCTTTTGTCCCCTCTTTCCTCTTTTTGCCCGAGAACATCAGTTTTCCAATAAAGGTTAAGGACATTTGCCCCCACATTGAACAAAGGTAAGGACACTGTCCCACACATCCCATTTGTGGGGACATTACTAATCCACCGAAGCATTAGCAGAAATTTAACATTCACAGGCACATCACTGCTCACAGAGAAGCTGAACACCAAAATAGTCTTAGCATACCTTTGAAATTCTGATTATTTTTCCCCCTACTGGAAAAAGTTAAGCAATTCCAAGAGCACCAGATCTACTGTGATTTTTGCATGGTGGAGAGCAGGCGAAAAGAATGTTATAACTGAAGATGGCAAGGGAGATTAAGAAAAGGAGGGGGTGTTTTCTTGGAAAAGGCAGTAGATTAAACCCAAAGCTTTCCTTAGGGACCTATTGTTTTTCACTTGCTTTTCATGAAGAACACAGAAAGCCTATTTTTTTCTTGGGTGCAGAAAAGGGCCTCTAGCCAAGGGAGGCACACCCCAGGGTGGTGAGTGGGCTGGTGGAAGGAGTGATCTTCCTCTTCCAGATTACAGACCACTTCTCAAATGAAGCCTGAGCTGTTGGCTACTCTGCATTGTGTACTTCCCCCCTCCTCCCATATTATTATTTTTGTTTTATTTTTGGCAAAAACAATTGAGAGAGTCTTGGTTTTATTGCACTTTGACACAAGTGTCAACACCTTGAAATATTTTGCAAAATGGAATTCTTGCTGCCTGCCCAGCCCTGTGATCAACACCCCAAGGCTCCCTCAGACACCTATCTTACCAGAAAGTCTGGAAATCCTTAGGCTAAATGATGAACTAAGATACGTGTGCTTGCAGAGGAAAGTTGGCAGAGAGCACCTTAAAGCCCAGTTTTGCAGGGAAGCTGTGAATCCCTGGTGAATCCCTGGTCCTAGAGGCCTTGTCCTGGTTGACTCTCTGTGAATTCAGTCCAGTAATTGTTTAGGTAAACAGCAACTCTGCACAACAGAGCATATGGGAGAGGTAACTGGGTAAGTGTGATGAGTGGTAGTGAGGACAGGAAATCCTTTGTGCAGTTATAAAATCATAGGATCATTCACATTGAAGAAGACCTCATGGAGCCCAGCCATTAACCCAGCACTGCCAAGTCCACCACTAAACCATGTTCCCAAATGAGACATCCACGCATCTTTGAAATACCTCCGGAGATGGTGACTCCACCACTTGCCTGGCAGCCTTGGTGTTGTCTGCAAACTGAGAGTGCACTTGAACCCCTCATCCAGATCAATGTTAAAGGTATTAAACAGGACCTTCCCCAGTACTGAGCCCTGGAGAACTCCATTTATGACCTGGTGCTAACTGCATGTGGCACCATTCACCACCACCCTCTGGGCCTGACCATCCAGCCAGTTTTTTACCCTGTGAACAGTACATCCATCCAAACCAAGCAAGTTTCTCCAGGAGGATATTGTGGGAAACTGTGTCAAAGACTAAATTCCAGGTAGACAAACTCCACAGCTTTTCACTCATGCACTAGGGTTAATGGTTGTTCTCCAGCAAAAGCCGTGATGAGCTGCAACTCACCTGTTTGCAGACACTAGCCTTCTGACTTGCCTTCAGGAAAATTTTAGGGGAAGGGCACTCTTCATGAAAAGCTACATCTATTCAACTGTTTGGGTTCTGAATGGCTGAATGGGAGCCCTCTCCTCTGCCCCGTGCTGTGATGACGGGCTTTCATTCCTGGTATTGGCATGCAGCCCCATCCAGCGAGGCTGATGGACACCTAGGGACACATGCACTGTCCTCTGAAGGATTTCTTTCATTGTTCTTCTCCTTTTAATTTTTTTTCTTTTCTTGTTTTGTTATTCTCACCACATAAATGAGAAGTCCTTCAGACAGACCCTGCCGGAAAAGCCAAGACACATTCAAATGCTCTCTTTTCATTGTTCCCAGAAGATTAATGACATGTAGGCCAATGGGCCCGTAGCCCTGTTCCCGTAACCTGCATGCCAGGGGGGAACAAATGAAAGCATGTAACTGGAATTTCCACTCAGCTTGTCTCAACAGCACACGAAAAGCTAGGACAAATCAAATTACTGCTACAGAGTACAACAAAGAAGTTGCCCTCTTGAAATAAACAAACAATCAAATGAATAGGAGAATGGCCCCAATTTAATTGGTGAAGTCAGGCAATGAGAGCTGTTTCACCTCTGGGCTGTGCTTGCATTTGGCTGGAGGTTACCTTTTCATGCCTATCCTATGTTAAGCTCCAGCCACCAGTGAAGATCTGGTGGACTTGGAATGTCTGCTGGCTTCCCATGGATGGATCTCACGGCTGTTTGCTGATTCCATAACCCAGCTACATTAAACCCCCATGGCCCCATCCCTCCTAAGAGCAGGTGTCCATGTGTTTGTTCCCAAATTCCAGAGCAGTGGTTGAAGCTGGCTGGCAGATAAATTGCCGTGTGGACGCCTGTCAGTCAGAGCCTTGGGTGTTCCCCCAGGCAAGAAAGCTCCTTCATTCCGGGCTGCCAGTGGTGGGGAAAGGCAGTCACTCACTTTGAAGGGTGCCAGCAGGTTGCATGCCTCAAAAGCAAGTGTTAAATAGATGTACGGGTTTGGGGTCAGCGTTTTGTTGTCCGACTCTTTCTCCCAAAACTCTCCCTGTGGTTGTCAAGCTGCTGGTTTGGGGAGTTTGAAAAAAGAAGGACCAACAGAGCCTGAGGTAGCAACAGACATCAGGTAAAACCAACAGAGTAAGATGAAACACCAAACCCCAAAGAGCCTGGAAAACGAAGGAAGGCAGGGTGCAGTCCCTGGAGAGAACCACAGAGCCTAACTACCCTTGTCAGTAGAGCTGTGCTGATGCCAAAGCAGATCCCCTCCCCACTGACTGCTGAGACACCTCACTAATGCCCTGCTCCCTCCACTGCCACAACTGAGCTGGAGCCAGAAATGAAAAAGCTGATTCCTAGCTGGAGCTGGCAGAAACTGATCACTTTTCTTCTCAGAAGGTAACATTTTGAATGCTATTTCCTCAAGCTTTCTGACTAGCCCCATCTCATCTTTTTCACCTGCAAAGATGACTTCGAGCATGCAATTCAACCTCCAGCTGGGGAACAAAAGAAGAAAGAAAGCGTAAAACCACTAAGACAGACTCCACCACAGCTGAGCAGCAGTAGCTGGCAGCTGAGGTGTGCTCCAGAAATCGCTGCTATGTGTTATTCCCAGACTTCATAACCTGACCTGATGCACTGAGAGCGGTGTTTTTGGCTCATTCTACATTAAGTAACCATTACCAGATATGGTGAGTGAAGCACACCAGTCTTTGGCATAGGTAATAATTCCCCCCGCCCCGACTCTGTGCCCCAAACCAACCAACCAGCCACAGCTTCAGCATACAGGACGATGTGCCGATCCCCAGATCCATAATCACTCCCTATCCTATATTTACAGCAGTACAACAACTACAAGTAAACCTCATAAGTCATCAGCTTTGTCTCTAGTCCAGTCACTTTTTTAAATGGTTTTTTTCTTTCTTTAAACATAATTTTTTAGACTTGCCATTTACAACAAGCCTTTACATTACTTTTTCTATTTTTTAAAATGCAGTGTACCTTAAAATACCTGTGTTGCAGCTCTCTTTGGGTCACATAAAGAACTGGTAGCTAGGATCTACTCTGGAAAATGGCTTTACTCACCCTGCATTTGCTGAGATATGACATACAGACCCAGAGCTAAAGGAAATCACTTTGCTTACTTCCACTACATTTGCTTCTGGGGAAACCAGAGCAAAAAATGTAGAGCAATGTCTGTTTCTGGTGGCTGAGAGACATCTGTCAAAAGTCAAATATTTTCAGACACGGATGCCCACAGGCAAATGTTATCTCCCAGATAGCAACAGCTGAATGACTGCACTGATTTTTCCAAGGTTGCAGCATCAGCAGTCACTGCAGTCAGGAAGAGTCCAATGCCTGAAAATATCAAACCCACTATTTGCATCCATTACTAGGCAGTGAGTTGAGGCCCAACAGCCAGGCAAGCTATTCTTAAAATAATGATTAGCATCATTGCTTAACCCCTACACCAGCAGATCCTTTCTGGTTACCTGTGTTTCCCTCCTTGTTATTGTCTGTGATAAGATCCCACCAATCAAACCAACTAACTGGGTTAGTGCAGTGGTCCCTCTGCAAGTACTGCCTGACATTGATTATTTTTATTTTAAATGAGGAAGGCCCATGATTTAATAAAACATCCAGTCTGGATTTAAAAGTTGCCAGTGTGGAGAAGGCGTTAAGCAAGAAGTTATCACAGGAGCTGTTTGTTCCAGAGCACAGCACGGGGAATACATGGAGCTCCACATATGTGGGATGCACACATGCCACACACAACAGCAAAACAAGCCACAGCACCTACTTGCTTTGCTACGTGTGAAGGCTGAGCAGAGGGCTAGCAAAACAGAGACAGCAGTAAGTACAAAGCTGTGTTGAGATGTTATTGAGCTTCTGCCACTGCTGACTTCTCAGTGCATCCACCTCATGCTCCCTAAAGGCAGTGTTTCCATCCTGCTATTTTCTCACAGCACAGGGATGCCCCACCAAGTGAAAGGTCAGAGTTCTTGCTGCTCACCTGAGCACTGTTTGCCTTTGGGAGGCTCCCGAGCTACCACAATCTCTTTCTTCAACATCAGTTGTCTGAAGTGTCCAGAGCAGGTGAGCAAAAGTCCCTGTCCCCACATGTCATTGTCCTCCAGAAATAGCACTGAGCATTGGCACATGGAAGTCCATGCTGAGATTTATTTAATTTTCCCCCCTCTTCTCTTTCCTCCTCAAAGGAGGTCCCTGAGCATGTTCCAGTGGTTATTGTTCTCACAAGGGCAGTGCCCCAGAGGGGCCGGGCTGGAGCCCGACGTGATCCACACCCACATTCCTCGCCGGTGGGAGACGGATGTTTCCTCGTGGCCTATATTTGCACAACCCACTGTCTAATTCCATAGAAGGACAATGAGCATCTCCCTAAGCGTAAGAAGCCTCCCGGATGGCAAATGTTGTTACGTACGCACCCAAAATGAGGGATTTGCGAAATACAGAAATTCCCCGAGTGCTTCTCCTCTGAGGTCTTCTGGGGATTTTTATTTTTTTTTGCTTTAAACAACAGAGTCATTTTATGAGTAATATTGTCCCTTTTTTTTTTTTTTTTTTGGTTGTCATTCATTTCTACTTCCTATGACTTTCTTATCAGAGAAACTTCCAGAGTTCTGGAAAAGGATTTGCACACAGATTGCCTCTTTCATAGATGTATAACCTCTTGAGTTTTTAAATAAAAGTCGTCATTTTCTGATGAAATTGAGATTTGCTATGAGGTGCTTAAGCACATTGCAATTTTACAAGATGCAAGCAGTCCTACTGGCTCGAGGGTCTAGTAGACAAGTGCCTGTGTTAAAAGCACAAGCTTATCCCATTACAGGCTTAGCATAGATTCTTCAAGATCATCTGGGAGCAAGGTAACAGTGCCTTTGTAGCTGCCTCAATGGTGCAGGAACAGGAGGCAGGGAAAGTTTATAGGCAGGCTCAGTCTCTTTCATTGGGCTAATTGATAGAGCAGGAAACAAAGCAAGCAAACTTTGGGGCACACTCTGTCTGATGCTACTTGTTTCTCTAAAGAGAGATGTAGATAAGGTCTTCATAGGTACAGATTAAAGTCTGAGAGCTGAAATGGAGAGGAATACAGCTGCAGGACCTTGTTGACTTCAGCTGGGTACCTCTGAAGGCAAGTTCTTCCCCCTGGTACACATGCCATTTATTTTGTTGATAAATACAGGTTTATTTGTGCTTTTGTTGTTGCTGGTATGTCAGCAGCAGCTACCCAGGGAGGGAGATTGATCTCACTTCACATGAGCTGTCTCAGGGTTAGGCCACTGGCATGATCTGGTGTGTCTGGGCTCCCACTGCAGTGAGTGGAAAGGGATGAGCTCTTTTGGGGATGATTCAACCCATTTTATGACAGGTATCAGAGACAAGAGGGATGAATTGCCCTACAGACAGGCTTCACTGTCTCTGTTGAGGTTTTAGAGACTCTGTATGACTAGGCCTAGTCTTAAGCAGCTAAAATTAGATGAGATGAATCATGCCCAAAGGTGATTTTTTTTTGTGCTAGAAGCGCAGACATTACCCATCCAGCAAAATAAGTGAGGCAGCAATGTCTGTCAGCATAAACCCAGACCATGTATTTGCAGTGCAGGAATTTGAAGAGTCATCTCCCAAACATCCAACTCCTCCTACAGACTCCCCTCCCTTCCTGGGACCTATTTTATCCACAATTTCCCTTTGCAGTTTTGACACCCCAGTAACCTTTGCTGACCATTCCCCATCTCCTTTGCCTCAACAGAATCGGCCCAAACCACTATGAAGACAACAATCCTTGTTTCCAATGAGAGCTAAAGCTACTCAGAACATCAAGCCAATACACTCCAAGACTGAACACCTTCAATGCATCAAAGATGAGGCTTAACATTTAATATGGAAGCTTGATATTTAAGCCTCTCCCATCAAATTAGGATGAGAGTCCAGCAAGAGAATAGTTGTAATGACCAGAACCAAAACTTGTTGGATGAGTATGTGGGAAACCCACACGAAATTGCCTTTGCAGTATATACCTATATATGATACAATCACACTTCTTCCCATTCAATAAAGGTCTCATCCTAAACAGCCCTCCCCAAACCTACTGTTGTAGGATTACATATCAGAATTACAAATATGCTCATCATCAGTGTGCATTCCCAGCCCTTTCTGTATCTTGATAAACTCCTGACCTCAGTGACAGCCTGCAGGAATGAGTTTCATAGTTGAATTATATCACGTAGGGGGAAATAGTCCTTTTTCCAGCTTTGAACTTGCTACCTTTTAGTTTCTTCCAGTGTCTTTGGATAGCAGCAAGGGCACATTAGGAATTTTCCACTGAAACAGATTGGAAAAGGGCAATTCAAAGTGAAAATGTCGGCGGGAAATGGGTCTGTTTGAAAAATTTCTGATAAAGCTCAGACAGGACTGGGTCCTGGAGGTGTTTCCTGCTGGATGTCCGACATAACACCAGGAAGCTGAAGGCTGCAGAGATGCCTGCTCCAGACTGGCTCACTGTTGGCTGGCCACAGCTAGGAGACTAGAGGTCCTCTGGATGTCTCAGACTTTAGATCTCACTCTTCAGAGGAGGCTTAAAATTTTCCTGGGCAACGTTTTTCAGTTCTGAAATTTTTGTAGAATTCTCCTTTTCCAGGAATTTGCAAAACATGTTTCTCTGTCCCCCGATCAAAGGCTACAGCATTTCCTCCCTTGTCACCCAAACCCAGCAACTCTTGACCCAGTGTCATGACATTCAGTCCTTCTAAGTTCTGATCTAAAGGAAGCATTTGCCACCTTTTCAACTTCTTCCCTCCTCAGGGTTTGCAGACAGCCCTCATTTTTTTATTTTTATTTTTTTTCGCTGTCCTGAAAATTTTCTCCAAATCCACAGCGTCAATTTGAGAAGTGATCAGAAACAAAACTTTATAGGGGGACAGGATCAATATTTTTCATGTGTATAAGTGCAAGGTGATCACCACCCGAATATTTGCACACTGACATCCACCACCCAACGTGTGTGCAGGGAGTGCCTTGGTGTGTAACAATGTGCAGTATTTGGCAGGGCTTCAAAATCTTCCTTCCTCCCTTTTGGTATGTCTCTGGCATGTAACTGCAACTCTCCAAAGAGCTTACTGAATGCTTCCCAAGTATGGGAAAAGTGACTCGCTGGGTTAGAAATGCAGACCCCTTTCTTCGCAAGAGGGAGAATTTCAAGTTCCCTCTTCCGCTCCTGTCTGGGCTGGAAGAATTGGACCTGAAGGCATATTTAGGGATACTTCCTTTAAAGGTTCATTTCAGCCAAGTATGGGCCTATCACTAGAAAACTAAACAAAAAAAATTCCCATGCAGGAAAAACAGAAAGGGCCAAAAGGTCTTCTAATGGACGTTTTCCTCTGGTGTCCTTCTGAAGCAGATTGAGATTGCATTAATACATCAGGGAAAAAGAAAATATAAAAAATTCCCAAACCCTGACATCATAAGCAAACCAAAACAGAGGCATGGCAAATTCATACTTCTCATAACCTTCATTTTCTCATATTATTCTTTCTCATTCCCCTGTAGGGAGTATAAACCAGAACAGAAATAGGTGCAGATGTTATTTTTAGTGTGAAAATTACACTAGTGAGCCTGAAGCCACAACATTAATGTCATATGCTGAGATGCAGTCCATGTCACCACACTGGAGATGGAGAGAGGTGAAAGGATTTGTTTAAAAGCAGCAGACCTGAAAACAATGAAGTTGGTGCAAGGATCATGAATCTGTGAGAAACAGACTTGGGCAGTGTAAGGCAACTTAGGCATCCAAGACAACTGTTCCAGTTACAGTTTGAAACTCACAGACCCTGGAAGATTTGAGAGCCACAGCTACGGCTCATAGCTCACCTCTTCTCCATTTCATGGTGCTTTGTGCAACCTGACCTCTGGCAAGTGTTGGGCTGGTGATCCTCCCTCACAGCCACATTTCTCTGAAACCAGGCAGAGGCACAGGAAACTTATCTTGGTGTGCTATCCTAACCCACCACCACTGAGGAGTGCATGAGCTTTATTCTGCCTTTATTCTTTATTTACTGCCTTACTTCAACTATACATAGACAGCCAGACTGGAAAAAAAACAAGTTGGGTCACCCACTCCAGTTGCCCACCCCAAAAAGTTTATTTCCTTTCTTTATTCTTGCTATTGTCTTATGCTATCTAGTCTCACCCACCCATGTCATTGCCTCTGCTATAGTCTGACAGTCTATTCTAAGCATGCCCAAGGTTATGAATTTTTTTCCTTATGTCTAGCCTGATTCTTTTTTCCATTTTTAATTTTAGGCTAAAATCTGTTCAGCTGCTTTCTAGATAATTCAGATAACCCCCTTCCTTTCTTTCATGCAATTTCCTTTCACTTATTTATACTTCTATCATCATGTCATCACTCTCTAGCCTAACTTTTTCCAAGAGTTTCTGGCTGATGCACTCTCTGTTCAAGTGCACACATGTGCCCTTCTCAGCTGCTCTTCCAAGGCTTTCCAATCTGCTTTTCTACCATTATGATAGTTTCAGCTGTCATACAACATCTAGGAAGCATGGTTTTCTGCGCCCATCCAGAATGTCAATACTAGAGGCTAGTAAATTTACACCCTCTATTAACATTATGCCAGTTCTTTAGGCCTTTATAGCTATTCTTTGCCCTCAGCATCATTTGTCATCTTTGTTCAGAGATCACAAAATGTACAGATTAAGATTATACCAAATACTTGTACAAATCTATGAGCCTGAAGGGGAAACGGCCTTGCAGTGTTTAAGGGCTCATTTGTAGGCTGTAGTCACAGTAGAGTTGAAGATCCTGACACAGACTGCGTAACAAGAGAAGTATCAGATGCTGGGAATGGTAGCAGGGAGAAAATTTTTCAGGTAGTAAAAGATAGAATAAAATGGGAATAGACCAGAAGATTTTTTTCCCTCCAGTGGCGTAACAGAACAATCAGGAACTAATTTTTTCATTGGTTTTAGTAGGATTTAGATTATTTCACATGTAACCAAAAAAACTGTTGACATGGGGACAGGTAAAAATTCACTGCTCCAAGAAGGACCATCACCTTTCCAGCATACTCTGTTGTAGCTTAACTCTGCTTTTCACTACATGATTTACAACTGACCTACTACTTGCCAATTGCTTGCCAGCCAGTTTCACCCATTTGTGCCTTTGTAGATATTGTGCATTATTATTTTTTGAAGGGAAAAACAGTAAGTGATTGTTTCCCAAAGGTCTGTTTATAAAATTGTTACTTCCATATTATTTCCCTCTTCTAATCTTCAAATGTATAAATCATGTCTTACCAAGTAATTCTCTCTCTTCCTTGCCCCTGCCATTTTTATGTTGCCTGTGAGTGATGGGAATTTTGTTTTTAAGGCACTGCATGCTGTAGTTATTGAAACACTGAGCTTGCTGTCACCACTGAGGCCCCATATTGAAGGTTTTAAAAATAATGTTAGTTAGACCCTGACTTTTATTGAATATCACAGGAAGGCAAGGTACATAATTGCCATTTTATTTTTGAAAGGTGGCCCTCTCACCTATCTTTGTATCAGGCTACTGGAACCTGATGGGCACATTGTAGATGTCTCCAAAGTTTTCACCATCCAGTATGACAAGTGGAGAAAAATCCCCTTTCTGTCAAAGAGGAGGATCTTCTAGTGACGTAGCTGAAGGTATCACTGTCCTCCTGAAAATACTAATTTATCCCACGTACAAAATATAGGACAATGGTGGGAGTTTCCGAACATCAACATTTCTGATTCAGGACCGCATGGGGTCATTGTGAGAGATGCTTTGGATGATCCTGACTATAATCTGGTGCTCAAACCAAGGGGAGCCTTGTAATCTCCTGGCTAGGTCATCCCAGCTCATTCAACACTTTGGAGCAGACTGAAAAATACCTCGTCTCCCCACTGCTCCATTCCCCCAAGACTAGATTGTCTTCTACATCAGGTCAACTCACAAATACTTCTTACTCCCTACGGTCTTGACAACATTTTAAGGCAGCTCAACTCCTAACATCCCTTAAATGAGATATTTATCATCGGTTAGCATTCTGCCATAGCTCTCTGAGGGTGGAGAAAGGAAATTCTTACTTGCCTACCAACCTCTTGTTCCGATCTTTTGTTCTTTTCTATCCTGATACCATATGGAAGCAATAAGGACAACCCTAAATGAACTTCCAGAATCAAAAAGCAAGATTACCCTAGTTGTCAAAATAGAACTGAAGGAGTCAGATGCAGACCTAATTGCTCTCTCTACCACATATGCAGTGTTTAATCACTGAATGCAATCTCTCTATCAGTTTATACAATGCTAAAGTGAGGCTACTAATTACCTTATTAAAAAGAGTGCCTATTGTAACACCAAGTTAGAACAGCAAAATTAAAGAGACCAGACTGCTGAGAATGTAATTAAAGAGTGTTTGCAAAACACTGTCATTATTAGAAAAATGGCAGGTTTTGGATCGCTAATTACTACAGTCAAATTCCTTTTGGTGATGTTTTATACAAACAAATAGTGTGATGGCCCCAGAAACTAGGGGTTTCATACAAATGTCACCCCTAAAGTCCCTAAGATTTCAGAAAAATCAAAGAATTCCTCCAGAGTTACATTTTAGTTGTTTTAGCAGCTGTGATGAGTAATGAATGGAAGTCAGTCAATAAGATTAGGACGTGGTTTCCAAAGTGTTAGGAAGGAAAGGTCTTGTCTAGTTAGAGTCAGAAGCATCTTTGAAGTGTTAGCCAGCAAGCAGAACTGAAAATCTTCAGGCTGGGGATATAGACATCAGGATAAGAAATATTAGGTTTTTCATAGAACTATTATTGCAGGAAAGTGGGTCAGAGAGTCAAGAAACAGATTAATGAATGGGGAATAGTATGCAAGGCGAAAAACAAATATCAGCATTTTTCTCCCTTGGAGCTGTTGATAACTTGAAGCTGTTTCAATAATGATATCCCAGGCTGATGACAATGTTTCCTCCCACCATCCGACACTATCCTGTTGCTTTGTGTTTTAGAGGGCTGTCAGTCACAGGGAAATCACGGAAGAAAGGTCAAGAAGAGAGAGCAGGATATGATGGAATGTCGCTTAACCAAGTGATGTTTTTGGAGTGTACAAAAGCCCTACATAGGCCCTTACAGCTCGATCCTGCAAACCTTCCCCAAGAGCAGCTGCCACTGTTTGTGCAAGCATCTGAGGGAAGCCAGAATGCTCAGGAGCATCACTGGTCCTCCTGGAGTGTCCAGATGTGGTTCCAGTGCAGTACATGATGAATAGTTAACACCCTGTTCCACACCTCTGGAGTCTAAACAAAGTGAGGAAACTATTTTTACAATGTGATCCTCTCCCTTTTCTCTGTCTCTTTTTTTTCCCCCCACCCTTTGTTTTCCTTGTTGTTTTTTTGTTTTTGTTTGTTTGTTTTATCTTTTAATTTCTGTTAAAAGTTTTTGTAAGCTGACGTCTTAGTCACTTGTCCAGAGAGTGATGGGAGAGAACATTCTTGTGTTGGCCCCATGCCTGATGGCTGTTGCCCTCTGTAGTAGAAGTGGGAAAGAGCAATGAAACCTTCAAGGAAGCCTGAAAGAAGTTTACATTTTAAGCCCAGTTTTATGCCCAGGGAGAGAAATGTTCTCTGTGGTTCTGAACTCACACAAAGCAGGCATGAAGGTCTCTGTATGCTACAGACATACTCACATGCATCTTAGAGCCATAGGAAAGGGTGAAACTCACAATCCTTAAATATCAATATTGTGCATATTCTTTGAATCCCATCACTTGTGTGACTCCTTTCCTCAGCTCAGAGGAAAGACACAAGAGCCATACTCTTGAGTCAGAGTGCTCCTGGGCCAGAATATTTAGTCTGGGATGCACATCCAAAGATCCTCAATATTTTGCCCCTTAGGTAGTAATCTGCTATTAACACACTATTTGAGAGAGCTCCTACCAGGAGGAGAGCAAAGCATTAAGGAGTAATGAAAGTCTATGAGATTGATGTTAATTTTACTGTTTTCTGCATCTAGATAAAAGAATGGAAGTGACCAGCTGGCAAAGGTGGGTTTCTAAAATTCAGGGAAAGCCACAATCAAAAGGCCACATTCTGCAGCAGCTCTGACTCCTTTGAAGACAGAAGATTAAGATTGAGCCTCTTAAAGTTCATAGCTACTAAACTGTTAAGGGTCAGTGAGGAGTGTAGCTGTGTAAGTAATGTGGACTATTTAGCAGACTAAAGCTGTCCAGCTGCCTTCTTTTTTTTTTTTTTTGGCTAAAGAAGTCAGAACAAAAGGGCAACCTTAGAAAGGGAATGGACCACACACACCTGGTAGATCACAGTTAACTGCCAGGAAGAAACAAATTCCTTCTTAACGACTACTAAAAGTATTGCTTAGAATTTCACAAGTGTAAAAACTAAAGACTTAATGCAGCCCACAAATCTGCCTGTCCTGTACTTCCTACAAACACTCAGAACTGGCCTGATAGTCAGAATATTTAATCTTCTATTTTGTATCATATTTATAAGTGTGGCCCAGATATATTGCACTTATGGCTTTGGAAAAAGGGTTGAATTATTTTAGGGACCAAAAAAACCCAACCAACTTTTAAGTGTTTGTTGTTGTTTTTGTTGTTTGTTTTTTAATGTCTTGCATAGCACTCAGTGGTAACAAGGTCCAACCCTTAACAATACCAGCAATGTCACATAAAATATGAGACCATTAATATATTCTCAACATGCTGTAACTAGAAAGAAGATCTTAACACTAACTTTAGATTAAACCTAAATTTTTGCAAAGTTCTGGCATATTTAAATTTAAGAACTTGCTTCCTTCTGCTACAACAATATTTCCTCATGGTAAAAATTATTCTGTCTAGATAACAAACAAGAATTTTTTTTTCTGCTTGGAAATTGAGTTTTGAACTCCAACTTCAGGTTGACATCTGACCACACTGATACCACTTTCTGTTGACTGAGACTTAATGAACCACAGGGTTGCCCTGTAGGCAAGATCACCCTTTGCAAGTTGGCAATACTTTCATTTACTAACAATAGACAAAGAGTGATCAGAACTGGGTACACATTTTTTTGCATTGAAACAACAATCAAGATATCTTCCCTCTGTGCCTCTAGTGGCATTTTAACCCTGCCCTTTTCTTTTCACAGGCACCAGGCAAGCATTGAGGAATCACATTGTAAGGTACAAACCATTCTGGCTGCAAACTGACAGAGTAATAGTGCTGCGCAGCCCTTGTTGACAACTAAATAGTAAGTGGAAGCAAAGGAACAAGAAGAAGGGGAGCAAACTATGAAAGATGCATCTGTTTACACTCCACAGCTTTGAAAATCACTACTTATTTGTCTCTGCTGAAGAGAGACGCTGGATCAGACCAGCAGTCCATCCAGCCCAATATTGCATCACAGACAGAGGCAATAAATATGTCACACTCTTCAAAGACAGGAAAAGGGCCTGGCCACTTTTTGTGGTCTCTTCTGCTTGTTCTCCTCCAAGACCCACAATGGATGTATTAGAGATGACAGGGTACAGTTTCCTTTGGCCTTCACGCGTGGACTTACTGTCACTGAGTTTGTCTGATCTCGCTCTGAACCTGCACTGTCTGCCTGGAACTTTCTGTTCAGCAATCCCCAGAACTTCATTGCCTCTCACATGAGAAAAGTATCTTCTTTTATCTGTGTTAGACTGATTTCCTGCTAGTTTCAGTGAGCACCCTCCAGTTCCAGCATTAAGGAATTTGGTAAATAACACTTTTACCTTTGCCCAATCACCATGCTTGTGATTCTGTAAGTTTTTACCATCTCCTCCCTCACCCATTACAGCTTCTTCTCTCCTAGTGAAGAAATTCCACCTTTTTAGCCTCTCTTCATAAGCTATCATTCAGCAGTATCTAAACTATGTATCTGCTACTTTAGCAGTATCTGAACTTATTTTCTTTGCTGGCTCTTCTGGATGCTACTGCACACTGAGCAGAAGATCTCTAAGAGTTGCCACTGATGATGCTGAGGTCTCTTTCCTGCACTGCAACTGCAAGAGTTTAGCACCATGAAGTCATGGTTTAGATTATTTCTCCAAAGCTGAATTACATTTCATTTATCTACCTGGACCTCATCTGCCCCATTTTTTGTACACTCACATGGTATTTCTGAACCTAGCACAGCATTTGTCCACGGAGAAATGCTTACTATTATGTGTGAACGTGCACATTTTACCATTCATTCCCTTCTCTCCTCTTCATTATCAGTAAACACACAGCACCCATCCCTCTCCACCGCTGACTATATAATCTTCTGTCCAGTTAGTTTCTTCTACAATTCTTCTACAATTAGTATGGAGTCTTGTAAGAGGCTTTTTAAAATCCAGATGTTTTGAAAATGGCACAGATAGGATTCCTTTCACCCTTGTGCTACCAACACCCTTCTGGAGACCCAAAGGCAAGTATTCCCTGTCCCAAAAGGGACTCTTTTCCAAGAGGCCATCTATCACCTTTCCAGGGATGGAAGTCAGACCTGACTGGCTTCCCAGTTCTAGTCTGTAGCTCCCAATTCTAAAGGCAAATTAAATGAAAGGAAACATTTTCAGTCAAGAGAATTTCCTTCTCCACTTAAGAATAAGTCAGGTCTGTCCTCTGTCCAACTCATATAGTGCTCCATTAAGGCCCAGCTCAGTATATTAAAGACCACAAACAGTATTTTGCCTGTTTATTCATTAGGTTTTGGGTTGTCATAGACTGTAGAAAAAAATGCAATGAAGTCATTTTAGAGACTTGAAAAAACAAGTCAGACAATCCCATGGGCCCTTGGTCTTGCACTCCAAATTCTTCAGTTGTAAGGCCATTTTCTAATTCAGAACAACTTCCTAAGAGGCCATTCTTTCACTCCTTTCTGCAAGAGGGCACAAGCATCCTGCATGTTTAACTGCAAGCATACAATGTTATCTGCTCCTTCTCTCTTATGTAAGTTTGCAGGAATGCTGAAAGACTTTCCGGGCTCTGAGAGGTTAGGGGTAGGAATCAGGTCCCTTGTATATCACTGCATTGACTTTTTGGGATGTGAAGTTATTGCAATTAAGATACTGGCCGGATGTGTGGGCTAAAGAACCAGACTGATATCACAGGCATTTATTGATAATGCAACTTCTGAGGCAGAAATCTGGGGAATTGTTGTTCATTATGTTTTCCCCTGTAAGCAAGCAAACCATATGGATTTATCAGAAACACACAATGCTTTATCTAGCACAAGAGAAAAAAGAATAGTGTTTATTTTACTATGGAGGAATGTTCTCTCTCAGTTTTGAGAGCCAGTTGCCTGAGCTGGCACTGTGCACCTTTTGGCCTCCAATAAACATATTGCTCTGGTTTAATTCAGTGCTATCTTTAACCTGATTGCTATTTACTATTTGTGTTGTGATAATGTCTCCAAGCTGCAGTCCAGGAGAAGGGCTCCGTTGTGTGAGGTGCTGTACAAACACACAACTGAAAGATAACTCTTGCCTTGAGCCATACAGCTAAGCAGCTCCTGAGCTGAGTGCTGGCACACAAAGGAGGAAAACACCAGCTGCAGGCTGGGCTAAGGGCTTCAATTTTGCTTCCCTTCCTCAACTGTGCAGTCTCAAGCAACTAGCTCTCCCCCACCATATTTAACTTGTGAATTGCTGTACAGAAAGACTGGAGAGCAGGGTAGTGGGAAGAGCTTCCTGTCTCCTAGTTCTTTCTTTCCCATTGTGGCACTTGGTACTTAAGCAGATTATCTGCATCTGCTTTCTCCATGTGCCAGTGTGCACAAAGGAACAAAATGCCCAAAACCTGAAACTCAAAGCAGTGCCCTGCCTGACGGTCACTCTGCAAAGTGTTAAGAAGATCTTTCTGTGAAAGAAAAATCCTTTCCAGAAATCTTACCAGGGTCCTAAGAGCATTTTCTTTGGCAACAGAGATAGAATAGCCTCCTGCTCTGACAATGTTTTAGGCCTTTTCTTGTTGCTCAAGAACAGCATCCAAAAGGCCATTAGGAAGGGTAGTGTTTGGTTTAGTCTCATCATTTACCACATCGAGGTCTGAGATCTCAGTGATCTTGTGGGATGGAGCTTTTTGCCAGAGGAGGCTTGGTTGGGTCAGCGTCCACCTGTCTGGGACTGGCCACAGGGATCCAAGTCTTTCCTCTAAGCTGTTGATTGCAAGACCACCCTTGAGAAATGGACTTTGAGTGAGGCCAGAGTGCTGGCAAAAGTGTTTTCTTCTGTGCCTTGGGATGAGTCACAGCTCCCTAAACCCATTCTCACTTTCCAGGGCATGAACTTAAATTCCAGGGGTCTGAAATAAGTGAACAACCATGCTCGATGTGGGTTTCAGGTAATCCAGGGGAGGACAAGGGAGAAGGAAGAAGACTGGCATACTCTATTCTAGAACTCGACTAATTTTCCTGATTTTATGTTACATATGTCTCAATCTCTCTCTGTTTCAGCAATATTTCAGCTCTGTCTAGGTTTTGATATTCCCCAGGTGGAGGTTTATTGAGTCATTCCCATCCATGCTGCAAGGATGAGTATTAGATGGTGCTGCCGAGGAAAATGGAGCAAAAGGACAAATGGGGGAGTGCAGTTCTGTGGAGTTCAGAGTCCATGTGGAGTTTGGGCTCTTTCATTAAAGTGCAGCAGCACCTCGCTCTTCTTGAACTCTTTGCCTGTCTAATGCTAAAACCTACTACTGAAAATATTGTTGCAAATAACCCTGTGGATAAAAGAGATCTGTGTGATTTGGTACCTTTGGTAACAAACTAATAAAAAATCTGTGATGTGGCACATAAAGTCCATCTTTACAGAGTCTGTGGAGATGTTATACATCACTACTAGATGCAAAGTTCAAGAAAGGAGCTATAAAGAGCTTCTTCCTATAGGAAGAAACAGAAACAGCTATAAAGCTGCTTCTGTTGTTTACGGAAGTACATCAAAATGACGCCATTTCTGGAAGATGTAGCCAATCAGCAATTAATGTTTGCCTTTCACTTACATTACTCTCATTTAAGAACAAAATACATAAAGTAGACAGCATAATTACATAATTCCTTCATATGGTCCCCAATAAATTGTGTTCCAGATTGTGTCTCTGTTTTGTCGAAGCCACATTGGTCCCCCAGCTCCCAGTTGTTCCCTGCTGGCTTTGTCTCCATGGATTGCAAGGTCTCTTGGGAGAACTGGGTGTAGGATGGAGAGCTCTTTTTTTGTACCTCTGAAGTGGATAGCATGTTTTTAGCAGCATTCTAATCTCAATATATATATAAAAAATTATGAAAATAATTGTCTCCTAATAGGACTTTCATGAGTAGCTTATGGCACACAGCCCTTATTGTAGAAAAGTACATCCTTGTAGATAAGAACCGTCAATTAAAATGTAAGCTTTGTGGAGGACAGATAACATATAGTTTTATAGGGAAATTAAAAAAAGAAATAGTACATTTTTGTGTTTTGTTGCTTGTGTGTTTTTTTTTTTTTAAACACAGACATAAGTGGCAAAGGAAAATTAATGTGCAGGAACTGAATCAGCATATTGTATAAGCACAGTAAATAGCATCCTAATGACTGTGTTATCTTATCATAGTGGCGCATAGTTTTGTATGCAAATGTTACCTCAAATACAGTCAGCTATCTGCAATAAAGAGCATTTATAGTAGGAAATGGAGGAATAATTTTATATTCTTTCATTATTAGAATTGGCTTTCTAAACAACATCATAAATTTACACAATTCTGTGCCTAAGTTAAGAGAGACTTGCTTTCACCAGCTTATAGCTGTATATTGGCTGTATATTGGATTATGGCTGTATATTGGATGTCATGTAAGACTTTTTAAAATGCAACAGGGGACATGAGCTGAGTGAAATGGGGACACAGTTACACACTCCTTTGTACCAATGTCATGGGCCAGTAACAGAGAGCAAGGGGAGCTCCTGAAACTGTCCAGGTACCATATTTCACAGCTAGATAATTTTACAATAATTTGATTTCTTGCCCAGCAGAGAAAACACCTTCCTAAGACTGGCACTATCTTGGGCATGCTGTGAAATTAAATTCTGAATCTCTAAAGGTTGAAGAGAACTGAACCAAAAATTATTTTCGCAGCCTTTACACCCTAAAAGAAGTAGTATTTGCTTTTAATGCAATTTTCAAAAAGCCACAATTGGACACCTTGTGTGGTAGCAGCATAATACTGGGGCTGAAAATGAATCCTGTGTTTGTATTGGCTATGTATTATTAAAATGCTTCAAGCAAGGAAAATTTTGCTCTTCCCATCAGAACTCCATTAAAAAAAATTACTTCTCTAAAATTCTTCATTTAGCAGATCTTCTGCCTGAGATGGGCTGCTTTTCCCCTTTCTGAATTCCAGGCACAATATAAATCAAACAAATTCAAGATAGCAAAGCCAGGAAAATAATTATAATCTCAAAACCAGCAAAAAGGTCAACAAGAAGGAGGACAACAATAGGATTCTGGTAACTGTTTGGGAAGAAACTATTCTCGCTGCAGTCAAACTCACTGTTTTCATAACAACAAATTAAATACCAAGGTGATTCCCCAGAGGCTTCAGCAGCGTGGCAGTGTGGCAGCAGCACAGGCAATGCACAGTATCATTAGGAAAACCTTACAGCTGCAGCTCCTTTTTCAACAGTTTATGTGCTTGTTGGTGCCTGGTATGGACCCTCAAAGTGTATAACTGAGGTGTAAGCTGCTCCCTTATACTCAAATGGCACAGGAGGCAGCTCAGTAAGGTGACTGCTCCTCAAACATCTATTCTGAAAAAGAGTGGCATTTGTATTCACTTTGGCAGTTCAGCTTTGGGGAAGACTGACCTTTCTGTGACTCCTTTTACTCATCTATAAAATGTAATGTTCTGTATATCAAAGTATATCAAAGGTATCAAAGCAGCTTTTTTTAATATTTTGCATCTGGAAGCTCACAATTTCCTGACTAGTGTGCAAAAATGAGTGTAATTTACCACTTACTGAGTGAGTAGATGTGTCTACACCACTGTGTCAGTCCTTCTCTGAGCAACAGGCAGTAACATAACTGATAAACAGCCAGGGGGTAACAGAAACAAAAAAAATCCTCCCAGTTAAATGTAAGAAAAAGAACATGCTGCATCAATGCAGTGGTTGGGGTAGCTGGACAATGCCAATCATCAGGTTTAAAATAAGCATTCTTATGCAATAAACAGCTATAGAAGTTTCACCAGGTAATAAATATCCATGCAACAACAATAGGCAACTTTATTAACCAAGCCTGTCTATCATGCAGCCTGAGGCTTCATTTGTAGGGTCTAAAATATGCATGTTCACTGTGTTGTTTCATGGCATTTTTAGGTAAATTCCTGCTCCCTTACCTTGCAGACCAAGCCCAGTATCTCCAGTCCTTCCACTGAGGCACCTGGTTGATGTAACGTCACGATTTCATGAGAGTCACAGCACAGCAAAAGGAAGACCCAGAGAGATGGTAGAAGGGAATTTATTTCTGCTCCTTCTCTGGGCTCATCATTTTCTTTTTCCCTCACTTTTCCAGACTGTAATCTCAGTCTGACTGCCTTTGTCCTGGAGTCAGGCATTCCTGGAGCCTTCTGACCCACACTCAGCAATGCTGCAAATAGAAATAAATGGAATTGAAGGAAATTTATAAAGATTCTTGTCTTCAAAATAAATTGTCACACCAACATCAAAGTTTGAAATCAAGAATCCAAATAGGGTAAATTATCCTGAAAAACTGAACTTAATCTGCATTAAATTTTAAACCCAGGTATCTGGTTGTCTCCAGTATACTGAATCTCTTCCCTCAAATCAGGTAACTTCTGTATCTAGCTCAGAACTTCTGAAATGAAGAAACTTTAATTTTTTTCTCTGGATCTCTCTACAGAGTTCAAATGATCTGACAAATGCATACATTAATTGTTCACTGTTAATAACACTTTCTATTCTGAACTGGTTTTGAAAAGAGCTAGAAAAAGCCCTAGTATTTAATTTTCTACCAAACTTAAATATCTGCCAGATTCTAGCAAATATTTTTTTTTTTCCCTGACGATCCTTTGAGATAAAACTACAAAAACAAATAAGCATGAGGCAAGACTATGCTCAGCCTAATCTCTAAAAAGAAATCTGTGAATGGCTGTATATCAAGTCCCCTGGACAATTGCAACCCCAAAATAGTGCATACTCTATTTTTCTTCACTTTACATGAAATTCTATGGTGGAACAGGTTGGTGAGAATATCACAGGGTATGGATATTAACTGAAAGAAATTCTGGGAACCCTTAGTTTCATTTGGTTGCCTAGTATGCAAAATAATGAAAACAGCATTGCCTGCTCATGAAGTAACTTCTCCCCTTACTTTTGCTAAATTCTTACCAGGAGTAAATTTTCTTGGAATGGTGGGGAAATAAATAATGAACCAGAGATACAAACAGAAGGTATTCTATGATGGCAACAATAATGTGGATGAAAACACTCCCCAGGCCATGATCTTTACATAAGTCAGATGCTGACCTTTGGGTGCAACGTATCTTAATTTTTCCTAAGTCCTAACACATACATTTGCAGAGGTCTGCTTGCCAGTGGCCAGATCAACATAGTTACTAAAGAACTGTTTTATTTAAAAGGAAAAACAAGTTTGTTGTCTCTAGGGAAACATCCTCCTCCACTTCCAGGGATTTACAACACATTAAGGAGACCATAATCACCAGACCTCTGTTAAAAACATTTGTCTGAAGTTACCAAACAGTAGGATGCACAACAGGACAGAGAGAAGCTTCTATTTCAGGCTGATCCAGATAGGGATAGCAGAGGAAAGCTGAGCAAATCTCTACTTCTTTTCTTTATTAATAAAGTTCTCTGCAACTCACCTCACCATGATTGTCAAATGGAATTTGTAGAGAAGACCCAAAGTGAAAAGGGAGGGTTGAAAGTCTAGCCATGTTGAATCC
The DNA here is from genome assembly GCA_035221455.1 of Xenops minutus. Taxonomy (NCBI): domain Eukaryota; kingdom Metazoa; phylum Chordata; class Aves; order Passeriformes; family Furnariidae; genus Xenops; species Xenops minutus. Next base: position 61,832,536 of record JAWWEE010000074.1, read on the forward strand.
AACTGCAAGATCCCAACAGGCTTTTATTTCATCCTTTGTCTTTGCATATTGTGTAGGCCATTGTTAATTAACTTCTTTCAAATGTCCCCTGATTTTACAGAAAACATTTTTACTTAACTACTAGTTTTGCTTTCTGGAAATGAAATGCTAAACTTAGAATCACCATTTAATCATATGTTTCCTGTGCATTCCACCTGAGCACTGTTGAGGCAAGCATTCCTTCTAATTACAGAGGTGAGATGAAGAACTGGTGATTAAAATAAGATCAGCTTTTCCTTAAACACCATTGTAGTCCAGGAGACTGATCAAAGTCCTTAGTTGCTTCCAGAGATATGCTAATTTACAGAAGACAAACTTCTTAAATGAAGAATAGTGAACCCTCTTTTTCTTTATTAGATTTAGGGGTGGAAAAAAACCCCCAAACCTCAACAGTTCATTCTGCTGGGCAATCATTCTATTAAAAAGCCTCTGCCTTCCTTTCAGGCGACTGTGCCTAAATAAGAAAAAGGATTTGCCAAAAAGCCTCAGGGGAGATTGTTTTCTGTCTATAATTTTGTTGTCAGAATAATACCCATTGAGGTTTGTTTTTTTAAATAAGGAAAAGGAGATTTTTGTGGCATAATCGGTTATCTCTTGCAAACCACTTTTAGGTGCATGTGTGAAATAATGTGTGTGATATGCACGAATATGTATTGCACGTGCACATGCATAGATACGTATACAGTGTTACCCATAATTCTTTTTATTTCCTCTCAATGCCATGTGAAGCATGATTACAGCATCTAAAACCGAAACTAAACCCAGAATAATTTGTCAGATATGTAAAGAATTCTGGTAACCCTGATAAGAGTTATGCTTTGTTTAGGAGAAGCCTGAACAAAGCCCAAAGTCCAATTGTTCTTCAGGGCACCTGGACAAGCTGATGCCTGGGAAGGAAAGGAGTGCACAACCTGTCCTGCTGTGGCTCTGTGCTCTGTGAATGCTGGAACAGGACCCAAAAAGGTCCCCTGTAAGTATGTCTGACACATTTGTGGTAGTAGAGGGAAGTGGCCACTCGTGAGATATGCTTTTCTTTATCTGGGGCAGGTATATCTCTTTATCCCTGTAAAATATCTCAGGAATACAAGGATATCTCTGTATCCTTAGGATCAGTCACACTAAGCTACTGTGGAGCTTTGCTCTGTGCCAACATGAACACATTTTCGTGATAACTACAAGAGAGGGCAGTAAAGTCTTCCTGCAAAGCAGAGAGCTGACAGAAAAGCAGTTCATTAAAATATCTGTAAAACAGTGAGGTTTTTATAGCTTCTGATTCACCATACAAACATTCAGGGCATATCTGCTCTGTACGCCACAGAGGTGTAGTGTCACAGTTTGTTTTTCTTTCGTAATAAGTGATCCTATTGATGACTATTTGGAGTTATCCTGTGATGGAGTCATTTAAAATCAGAGTGCCTGGCTAATCGTGTTCAGATCAGACATGGACTGTTTTAGCCATCCAAAACAAATGATAGGATGGGCTTGAACCATTTCTTGTGGCCAGGAGACTCTGAACTCGCTTTGACTCAGTACAGGTGTTGAAATCACTACAGGATTATCCCTGGAGGTTGGTAATCCTTTAAAGGTTCAGAGCTTTGGGTTAGATAAAAATCTAAACATTTGGATGTTTATCTGAAACCTTATCTCAGTTATCTAAACTCCTGGAGGCTGAACACCCATCAGTTGCACATCTACAAGTGAAAAAGTAATAGGGTCTCTTGTTTTTGCAGATTTACAGCCTGATCCTGACAACTCTGAATAAACAAAACCTCACCTTGATATCAACTTGCCTTTGAGGTAGGGTACTGGGATTGGAAAGTTCCCTTTCAGCTAAAGGTGACCACAAACATTATCTGATGTGGCTGGGGGAGGAAGTTTTGGTTACAAAATATAGGATTTTTTTTTTTTTTCTCATAGAAATCACCCATAGCAAATTTTTCTTCTAAGCACATACTGGATACTGAGTGTGCCCAGACCCATTTCACAGAGCTGGAAACATAGTAGAAATAGATCCAGTTTTCTGCTCCACCACAACTCTCCTTTGCCTTAGACGACTCCTTTAGTCTTTTTATTTTTGCTGTTGACTGTGGAGACAAAATCTCTCTTATCTTAAGGGTTGTTTCAAGGACAAACACTAAAAATCCCCACAAAATTACTCAGTTCATTGCAGCAATGGGAGCTACAGATGCACAGAGAATGGACAACAAGCTGGACTACATTACTACATGGCAAACACACACAGGCACTTTGTCGAGCTCTAGTCTACCTGTCTATTCTGCTGTTTGCAAGCTGAGCCTTTTTCACACTCCTACCACATCAATGTAATAGAGAATTGACATTGTTTTGCAGCATTTTGGATGCTGGGAAGAGAATTCAAACACTCTCCATTTCATTTTCCTACTGATACTGCAGTAACAGCCTCAAGTTCACAGGGCAATCCTGTTCATTCCTGCTCTTTTGAGGCCATGTGCATAGCTACTACACCACTCTTGCAGCAACACTCTTGCTTTGGGAAAAGAAAAATGCACTTATTTGTTTGTTTGGGGACTATAAGTAGGATCATTAATTAGAAAGACGTTAGTGTGACTCTTCTTTGATATGGCAATTTGCAGTTGATACCTGGAGACAAAGTGCTATTCAGAGTGCCATAGAGTAATTATTTCCTCCTGTCCATGGCACTGTTCTCTCTTTTTGGCAGTGAAAAGTGCTTGTATGAAAAGGGAGGGAATGATTTACTCTGGATTATTACATTCTCTGGCTCAGGAGAATCATAATTTTGCTTATGTGGCAGAAAATTGTCGTCACTCTCATGGTATTTTTCAAGCATCATTGTGCTTTTGATAACTTATTCTCTGCTGAGCTTCCCTATTTAAGCAATACACTTGTTTTCGCTGGTTAACTACCTTTTATATCTACAGATGTTGTTTCTCATCAATGTTTTATGCTCCAAATAAAAATGTTAATGTAGTTCATGCAGAAAGACATGACTTTCCCTTTTCTTTTTTTTTTTTTTTTTTTTTTTTGCTGAGTGGCTGTGGTGTCACCAAGAGCATTTCAAGTAGATCAGGAAAATTATATTATGTTAGTGAGACATTTCTTGCTCAGTTTTGCTCTGAAAATCCCACCCCTTACAGAGGCTACCCAGAAATAAGCACCTTAGTTCCAGAGCTGCAGAGGAGAGGGGTGGAGAGGGCAAAAGAATTGCATGAGAAAAAATCCTTCTGAGTGACTCATGAATCCAAGGCAATGTGCCCACCTGGTCCTCAGCGAGCCCTGTGTTCTCCCAGCAGTGCTGGTGGGCGATGCAGCGAGGCAGCAGGAGCGTACACCACCCTTCAGAGGCATGCATTCCTCAACTGCAAACACATCTGGGCTCCCTCTCTCCCTCCATTCCCTCGCCCACGGTGCTCTGGGGGAAATTCTTGCAGGATGCTTCCTGTTTTTCACTTAATCCTCTCTCATCTCTAAGCTCTATTAAACTGGGCACTGCAAAAGCTTCCAATGATTTATCAATCAAGACTTGTTTATGTGGGACTGCTCATTCTTTGCAGTGAGCATTCTCCAGCCTTGCCAACATCTGAATTTTTTGACTAAGGTTCCTCAGCACTAAGTGGCAATGGGTCTTGCCCACCTTGTGTATCACCACAGAAGTGCTGACTCAGTTCCAGGTGGGTTTTAGCCTCCCAGATCTATAAAGGGCAGTTGCACTTGTCTCAGTGCAGGTGTCATTTGAAGCTTGCAGTTACCCACTAGCAAGGAGCATGGACCTGGTTACTGTGTCTGGCTCTGAGGCTCCCGACACAAGAAGGACATGGACCTGCTGGAAGGAGCCCAGAGGAGGCCACAAAGATGATCAGAGGGCTGCAGCACCTCTCCTATGAAAACAGGATGATAGAGGTGGGGTTGTTCAGCGTGGAGAAGAGAGGGCTCCAGGGAGACTTTTGAGCAGCCTTTCAATACCTAAAGGAGCCCTGCAGGGCAGCTGGAAAGTGACTTTTTACAAGGGTGATAGTGCAGGGAGGGGTGGCTTTAAATTGAAAGAGATTTGGTTTAGATGAGATATTAGGAAGAAGTCCTTATTTGGAGGGTGGGGATGCACTGGAACAGGTTGCCCAGAGAATCTGTGGATGCCCTACCCCTGGAAGCGTTCAAGGCTGGGTTGATGGGGTCCTTTACATTCTAGTATAAAGTGTCCCTGCCCAGAGGAGTTGAAAATAGATGATCTGTAATGTCTCTTCCAACCCAAACCATTCTATGATTCTATGAGTATTAACTGGTTACTCTGGAAGAACAATTCTCTGGTAGAGAGATATTGCTCTGAAATTGTGTGTTGAGCCCTGTGGCGAGGATTTGGACTTCTTTCTTATTTTTCTAACTTTCTTGCAAGAGGTGTCTCGAGATTCAACTGTGCAAAAAACTCTATGAAACCCCATATGCTTTCAGAAGCCATGAGGGTACATATCACTGTGCTTCAATTTGCTACAGCTATTTGAGCTCAGACCTCACACATTCCACACACAATCAATAAAAATGAAGACTGGAGATGCCAAACACTTGCAGTGGCCTTCCACAAACAATACTGCCAACTCAGATACTTCCTACAGATTGTTTAAAGATGACACATTTCCCAGTTAACTCAAAAAAGTAGCAGCACCTAAATAAATGGCTGGGCTGTAGGTATTTCCCTGATAAGAAGTGGTAAGAATTGCTCAGCCATGTGTCACAGCAACAAGGAGCTTTCTGAGTTATAACCCACCTGACAAATTCAAATGACCCAGGCATCAAACAGAGCATTGACCATCATTTCACAAGTGGACAAAGATTTACTGAACTGGTAACATAAGTAATAAGGCTGCTTGTGACATCATCACTATGTTTAAATGGAGCTTGTTTCTGTAGTTCATGAGAGACAAAAAAAAATTAAAGATTATCTCATAGTGGTAAATAAAGAGTAGGTAAAAGATGCATTCATTCCAGGTAGGAAATCCATCAAATAGAGGACACTATGGAGGAAACTGGAAGCACAGGGGGCAAGTGGACAGAACAGGATGTTAGGGTCAACAACAGATTGCTCTCAGACCATATAAATATAAATATATATATATATATATACAACCCATTCTAAATACAAACAAGTTTCTGTCTTGTGAAATTCACATGGAAAGGAATCCCAGCTCGGTGGATGCTATTCAAAGTATTCCACCACCCCCTTAAAAATCCAGTAGGTTTTTTCTGCTGTGTCAAGACAGGCAAACTGGGTTCAAAGTACTTAAGCCAAGAAACACGTCTGCAATGCAGCCCAGCCTAAAGGCAACAACAGACGAATGTTTTAATAAGGCTGCCCCATCAGGCTTAATTTCAGCCCTTAAAACATCTTGTGTGATTGGACCTTTTGGTGAGACACACACATTATAGAAGTACATTATTTCTTAAATAGTAAATTCTTTGGGGCAGGAATCCTGAGTCCCTACAGGTCTTTTGTTGCAGAGGCCTTGTTCAAGGCTCCCTCCACTATTACAGAAGACACAGTGGTCAGAGTGCATTTCAGTTGTTTAAAATGCATTGGGTTTTAGCGCAAAAGATGTAATCTTGCATTTCTTTTAAGGATATGGTATCATACATGAGCACCAAATGGTACGAGCCAGAGAGCAAGCCCTGACTCAGACAGTGTATGCTTCAGCAGTGCCAGCATCAGCTGACAATAACATGCTGTCAGAAAGCTGGATTAGCCCTCAGACTAGGTGAAAAGAAAGGATTAAATGAAATCCACTGATAGTATTCCAGGCTCTGCAAATATGAATGTGGAACAAAACATTACATGCTATCCTAAGAAACAAGAGGGAAAATGTAAGGAAGCAACAAGACTCAGGAGCCTAAAGGGGAACTGCCAAACATTGTACAGCTCCTGACAGGGAGAGTTGTGGGGAAAAAATCCTTAGTGTTCTGTAGAAATGTGGCTCTAACATCTTAAACTCTTATTTTTCTCATCCAAAAGGTATATAAACTGTGAACTGAGCACCTTTGTCCTAACTCTGCAGATAGCCTGAAACCATCCCATAGATATGAGTTCCCCAATAAAGAACATACTCTGAATCCCCTCAAAAGACCTGTAAGTGACCCAAGTCTATTAATGACTTTGCTGCTGATAGCACTGGTTGCTGTGTTTGTCCCAAAGCCTCAAAGTATAGCAGTGCCCTCAACTACTCCCTGCACTACTGCTGCAAAAGGATCCGTCTCACAGCAGTGGATCTTTGCAAGGCAACCTGTGGGGTACCAATTGTGGCTTAGTTTTGCCACATGAGGGAGGGCTACAACCAGCTGACCTTCCTGCCAAGACCACTATCAGACAGGCTACCAGGACTGCAACTTTTCATGCAACCAGTCAGATGAAAACTTCCCTCCTCTGACTGTGTGACATTTTGCCAGAAAATCAAGAGATCATAAGCTGGAGCCCCCTCTAGGTGAGGCACAGCCTTCCCTCTGTGAGTGCCTAGCTCCCCTTACATGGGTGTTGCAACCAGCTGCCAACCATGATCATGAACTACTCAGCTTGGAGCTGTTTTGCCAGTTCAAAAGAGAAGTCTCCTGCATCTCTCATCCCTAGGTAACTCCATCCTGCTGCCTACATGAGTCCCACCCAGGGGGTGTGAATTAGAAGGGCAAGTGATTTGATTTTCTTTTGGATTCCTTGCCATCAGCTATAAAAAACAACCTGCCATTCAGCTCTTATCTGCCAGGCTCTGTATAAGTGAATTTTGCTTCCTGTTATTGCAGCAACAGTAGGGATGGAGAAATGCTCTCGATTTCCTTTTTCAGAAGAATTTTCTTTTCTAAACAATCGGTATTAAACAGAACAAAACAACCAAGAAACAGCATGCTTGTTTCACAGATTTCCAGTAATGTTAGAGCTCTGTACATTGTTTCATCTCTTGCTGAGATGAAGCTTGATTATGTTAATATTAGCCAGCCATTAAATTTGTTTAACACAAGGACACTTTCACTACAGGTTTCCTGTATATTGAGAAACTGGCTTTGCTCTCAACAGTGAGGGTGGGCAAAGAATGACTGTAAGGCTTTTGCCTGACTTCTAGGAAAATAGCTGTGTATGTTCATAATGTGCCTGTTCATGCATATTTTCATATGGGTGTGTGGCTGCATTTGTCAGCAGACATATAGGTGCGTCCTCCCCTAGCAGCTTCTGAACCCACTGATCAATCAGCCAGCCTGATGGAGGAGCACAGGTTATGAGAATAACTAATGTCTTGCAAACACAACAGTCAAACATCAGAGACACTTCAGAAAAGGGTCACTCGAGGGAGAGGCTGATGGGTGACCTTCCCAGAGAAGGCACCTGACAAAACAAGAAAAGTCTCATTCAGAGCCTGCTGGAAGTAGTCACAAATCCAGGAGCTCAGAGGTGCAATCCCAACAACCCCATCAGGCTTCCCAGCGTGCCCATGCTGTGCTGCACCTTGGTGGAGCTGAGCAAACCCATGGTACAATCAGCAGTAACAGAACCAGCACCACATGCTTGCTCACTTGTCCTGAGGGTCAGGACCTGGATTACCCTGGAGACCACTTAACCATATAATATCTGATAAATGCCCATATGTAATATTGGTCAAATAACACAGGTCTGACTGAGGGACTCATGCTAATCCTAGGGTCCTTAAAACCAGTGCTTGTGAAGTAGGTCCCAGCCCTGTCTTAGATGAACACCTCCATGTGGTGCACTGGGTGACCGTGTGTTCCTGGGTGAACACAATGTGCTTGTTTATACACAAGAGCTTCAGGGCTTTTCCTTGCCTCGTGAGTTTATTTGTGACAGACAAGATAAGCAGATCCGGTAAAGAAAACACCACCTCCTCACAGAGCAAACACTCTTTGGGCAGGCCCAGCCTTATGTGTCACTCAAGACCTTGGGAGAGAGAAGTACAACCTCCATGTCTTTCCTACGATATCCTGATTGCAGCTCAGCTTCCTGGTGCACATACTGTTACAGGAGTGGAGGATGAGAAGTGGAGATTAGATATAGACATGACCATTGACATTACGCACAAAATTCCTGATCCAGCCCTCTTGTTCCCTAAAGAAAACTGGATCAGGTTATGTGAGGCACTTTCTGCAGCTACAGGTCAGTGAGGGACACAGGCTCTAGAGCTGGGCTGCCCAGCAACAGCCCAGTCTTTAGGGCAGGATGATGAATTATTGTAAAGTTAAGTGACATTGTGATGAAGTGACATAACCATTATCTATTCTCCAATAAAACAGCTTGCACTTCTCATGAAGAGCTCATCAGAACTGTAACTTTTCAGTTTAAATCTTATCATACTGTATGAGCAGCTGGTTTACGTTTTGCATTGTCCATTTCAAGGAATTATTCTCCTCCGTTTGTTTCTTAAAAATTAGTATCTTTCATCTTGCCTTACTTTGATGGTTTGTTTTACATTTCAGGAATGCAAAACAATTGCACAATAAATCACTGGAGGAATGTACATGGGTGTTATTTGTCATAGTTATAAATAAATGAACTTTAGCAATAGTTGATAAACAGAAGATTATGGACAATTCAGGCAGGCTCTCAAAAAGATCAGAGCATGACTTTAGCCCTTTAGTAACAAGCATTGTTTTATTGTCCCATAACCCACTAGAAACACTGCGTGAGGGGTGGCCAGCTGTCTCTCTGAGCTGGCAGCTGATTGCCAGGAATAGGCTATAAAGCCCTACTTTGTCCTTCTACAGGGTGCCTGTGCCACACAGCTCTGCCAGCAGCAGAGACACTCAGCAACTGTGAAAACTGGACCATGAAAATTTTGAAGAAAGTTCATCCTAAAGATGCTTAAGTTTTAGGAGCTTAGTTTTAACTATTAAGATTAAATGAGAATTGAGTTTGGACTCATGCCTATTGGAATCAAGCATTAACACAGTTCATTAAAGAAGGGATTTCAAACTGCAAATCATAATGTTCTCCAGTTCTCAGATACTTTCAGATCCTCCATAGAGTAAAGTGTTTTCTCACTTGGCACTACTGAAATTAAGTGCCTTGCTGAACAGAAACAAGAGGAACCATTTATTTAAATGTTCCCTGAATCAAGAACTGAGCAAGAGAGAATATTCAGGAATATTCAATTTGCCAATGCAAGTTTTGGAGGCTCCAATTATTATGGACTCTCAGAGACTGCAGTTCACATGTCTTCATAGGAACTGACCACTTCTGTGGCAATCTTAGTGTCTCTAAAAACCTAGGCAGACTTAGGTTCTCTGTTAACTATAATCCCATTTACTGCTACATTCACTTACAGAAGTTCAGTTGAATTTTGCTTAAACCTGCATCTTTGAAAGTTTAGATTTGGTTCAGTTCCTTGAGGAAGGAAGAGAGCTAAAGGATAATGTGAATTTTTACTAGAAAAGCTTATTCCTTAAAATTACATCTCTGGGAACATGTGTATCTTTCTGAATACAGGACTAAGGCTCAAGAATATAACAATTAATCTGGTCTCAAAAAGCAGTTTGAATATATACAAAGGTTTTGAAATGCAGTGGTGGAAGGATCAGTAATTGTGACAGATGTGCTGATCTTTCAGAAGCATATTTCAAAAAGGTAATTACCAGCAGTTATGAAGTAACCACCTTTATGGTAATAGGATGCAATTAATTCAGACAGTTCCCTATCCATCAATGTAAAGTGCAACAGAAAGCAAAGGGGGGGAACAAAAAATCACTGAGGTATGCATGCCTGTGTGTCGGTGGGTTTGCACTTACAGCCAGACTTGGCGTTGCTCTTCAGACACCGATATCCGAATTGCTGTTATCTGCCAAAAATGCTTGTGTGCAGTACACAGCTCTTATTGTCTATTGTTATTATCTATCTAGACATCTATCCTGGGAATAGCTGAAGTGTCCTTTGCTTTTCTGTCTGAGGGTGTGGTGAGATGGCAGGGCTGGGCCGACACCGAGGCTCGCAGACGCCGCAGGAGGGGCGACCCACACCAGCCCACCTCCCCTCCCTGCTACCTCCTGTTGGCACTCGTGCTCTGCTGGCGGGCCAATAAACCAATTCGAGCCAGTAAGCCAGCAGGAAACCAACCTTGGGAGTGGGGGGAACAATCCACGGCCAGTCTCGTGGGCTGAGTAAGTCTGTGCAGACAGACACGTGCCAAAGATGGAGCAGGGAAGAAGAGAAAATGGCATTGCTGGGAGGGAGAGGAATGAGGACACAGCCCTTGCACTGATGTTGCATGATGCTGGCCTTGCTCTGCTGTCTGACCTCACTCTCAGCTTCTAGAAACAGCGACCTGCAGTGTTATTGGGAATGGAATACAGGGATGTACTGTGTGTGGGGAAAGCATCAGGCTTGGAGCAGGAGATTAGGCATGAAGAAAGACAAAACATGGGATGAGATTTGCCAGAAGACAAAACCAATGTAGCTATATAAACCAGATCCAGACTCAGCATCAGCTTCTTTCCTCATTCTTTTTCATCTGCGTCCAAGCATGGACCAGCACCTTGGAGCAAACAGAGCTGATGGGAAGTTTAACAGAGGCAGGGATAGACAGAAGGGGAAAAATCTATGAAAAGTGTGTCAAAAGCGCTCAGGTTCTTGTAGACAGAAGTCAGTGCCAGAAAGAAAGGGTATTTATATTAAAAGATTAATTTTATGAATGTGAAGGCCATTCAGAGACAAATACACTCCTGAACTGGAGTTACTGTCACTACTCAAGCCCAGGTGGTGGCACCAGCAGCAGGGCACTGCACTTGGAACAACCCCTCCGTGCTTGAGGAGACCCCCAAACCAAAGCCTGAAGGTCTGTTCCCCTCACAAGCTCATCACACACGATGGCCTTGGAGCATGGTGTTTTCTGGGGGCAGGTTAGACCAGAGCAAGGCACAGCAGGCATACACAGGTCTTTGGGGAGCTGGCCCAGCTCCAGGCTTGCTGAGGTACCAGGGAGGGCAGGGTCAGCAAGGGGAGTCCTGGGTCCTGCACTTGCACAAACAGGGAAATATGACAACTATCTGCCCCAAGGGGTTCCTGGTTCCATGACAACAAAGCAAACATGAAATGCTCCCACCTTTCTCAGGGGGAATTTGCAAGGCAGGAGGCAGGTCGGTGGGGAGGAGAGCAGCTCAGTGCTACTGAAACAACACAGGCAGATGCAGATCATGCTTCTGCAAAACACCTGGTGACTGTCAAAACAGCAGAAACTAGTCAATTGGTGTTGATACTTCATTACAGAGCATTTTTTCCTTTATGATCATTAAATCTTTAATCCTTCACTAGCACATTTTTTTCTCCCCTTGCACAAACAGCCTTTGGTTTCCTGGAACGGAGTGAGGCTCTTTCACACAGTCAGCCACAGACCAGAAGAGCCACGAATAGGAGAGTAAGCACTAAGGCATCCTCTTTGCTTTGTTGTTCTCATTTCAACTTGACAGACCTTGACTTTTCATTACTAGGAGGCTCCTAAAGCCTCTGTGGATAGAAAGGAAAGGGCCTGGGAGGCAGGGGGAATTCTCAGGGTGGGGTACAGGCTATGGGTGCTTTCACCCTCCAGCCATTATTAGAGACACGTCATGCTGGGTAACCAGAACCTTCCCTGGAGAAGAGTTGCTCAGTGCAAACACAACTTCTTCCTCACACTACCCTTCAGCCAGACTGCACTGGTTGTTGGGCTGTTCTGCGTGTGAAGAGCTGGTAATCCCAAGGTCAGCTTGTCCACAGTTGGTCAAATCTCAGCTACTTTGCTGGGCTGCTCGGCACAGAGAAGAGGCTGAGTCCTGTCAGCAGTGCGTTCTCACAGCCAAGCTTCACAGCCAACACAGGTGTACCTAACAGTTACATATGTAGATTTGGGGTTGCACCCATTTCATACTCTCCTTGACACATTCATCAACCTTGGAATATGCTATCACACCTTCAGGGCATGACTTGGAGCCATGGGGCAACGTGAAGTGACAAGAAAGTAACCCTTTACCTGCAGCACCAGTGAGGTGATTCTTCTCCTGAGGTTTGGTCGTTGCTCGTCATCACTTCACATGCAGCTTCCTTGACCTGCAGTGCCTTCTCAGACACCTGGAATGGTCCAGGCACTGCAATTACAGTATATGTGTTCTGTTACTGCATATATTATTGTAGTGCATAGATAGAAGTGGGCTGTACATACCTTAGCAATATCATTAAAAGCAGAGCTGAAGGTTCATTCACTGCTGGATCCAGCCATGAAGGCGTACCTGTTTACAACATCTGTACCCAATGCAGTCCTCTATTTTCCCACAGTATCATTACCTGTTTAGTGCTGTTCGTCAGAATAAAAATTACAGGAGGAAGGCAGGCAGTCTGTACAACAGGGCACAGTGAGAGTCTTCTGTGGCAAACCAGTATTATCAGATGAAAACAGAGCAACCATTTCTGGGTGCACATGAGGTACCTGCTTTGTATCACGCTGGAAACACAGAGGAGCTTCAAAATGGGACTAAATTATGTTGATGTCCTTCTGTTATGGGTTTCAAAAACACCACTAAAAACACATACACAACACACTTACTCATGTGCTCTGCCTTTAAAAGGCTGGTCAGGCCCTCTGCAGCTCTCTGTGGCTGAAGATGCCAGAAACCAACCAGCTCATCAGTGCAGGTTTCTAGCCTCCTACGTTTGTGTATATTCAGTAAACACAGCTATTTGGCTCTGACCAAGCCCTTGTGGTTTCTCCACACAGTCTTTGTTGCCTAAAGAGCAAAAGTCTTGAAATATGTGACTAATTATGATGTTTTACCCTGTTTACATGTGCAGGACTTGAAATGCTTTGCTGAACAGACAGGGATCCTCTCTCCCGGTTGTGCAAAGCACAAAGCACAGTGGGGACCTGAGGCAACTTATGAGAGCTCTGCTCCAGGAGGGACAGCAGCCACAGCCCATTGCTGGGGCAGTCTAACAAATGTGGGCGAGCAGAGCTTACCCACCTTTTATCTAGGAGAGACACTTGGGTCTGCTTCTCACTGGAAAGCTCAGCAGGTAAGTTTATTCAATCCTGTTTGTTAGTTAATGCTTCTCTGTACAATGACTGATCTTCCTCTGCTCCATCACACTCTGAGTGATGTTGCTGTTGTTTTCTGGCTGTGCAGCACTCATGTCAACTATCAGACTCACACAGCAAATGCTTCCAGAAATCAGAATTAAAATGTATGCCCTGTAAGCTTACCAGCCACCAAAATATTTGAAAGCTTGAAAGAAATGCAAGTTGGCTGGAATAGTCTGTTTAAAGTCCAGATTCTAATGAGTACTCATAGAAAATATGTTGTAGTATACGCCCAGATTTTATGACACAACAATAATAATAGTAATACCACCTAACTTTCATCAGTAGATCTCGAAAGCACTCCACAAGATATTAAGCATCCTTAGAGCAGCTCCTTTGCAATAGACACTTTTTCAGCTGCTGACAATATTTAAATTACTGAAACAGATTAAATGATATTATTAACTAATCACCTGCCAAGCCTTTTTGCATCAAGTTACTACCTGGAGCAAAGTATTTTGCTTAATTTTGGAACAACTGACACCTATGGTTTATCAGGGCAGCTGTAAGCATAAACAATAAACCTAACAGCACAAAGGTTAGTTTGCATGGCCTAGTTTTAGTTTTGCCAGTTGTATACAACATCATTTCAGCCATGTAGATGCTATTCTGCTGAAATCAGTGGATGTCTAGGGAGTAAAGTGACTTGGGGAAAACAAAGCCTTAGCTTTCCAGAGATGATGCAAAGATGTATCAGAACGGATCAGTCCAGGAATCACAAGTATAAATCAAGCAGAAGTGAACAGCTTAGACCTGGCAGAGCAAGCAGGACTAAGTGGATCTGCCTGACAGAGAGGGGAGAGACTTAGGCCTACTCATGAGATGAGAAGTTATTTTTCTTCTTCCAAACTGCTGTTAGATTTTGTTATTGTGCAATATCAGGCTCTACTAGGTGGTAGATAGTGCATTAGATAGGCACAGTGGGTGGTAGATGTGTATTAAGATATTGCATGAGGCAATAACGTTTCCTAAACTTTCTCTTTCTGCTACCCAGCACACAATGCAAAAAGCACGAGAACTACCCACAGGTTAGTGGTGGATAAAATTGGAGGGCCCATCTTGCACTTCCAGATATTTTGCCTGCATTACAAATAGCCAGTCTCACAGGCTACAATGATCCTATGAAGTTGCACAATGCATATGGAGTTATTTTTCATAAAAACTTGGGGTCAGGCGCTGTTTGGACAAAGCTGTCAGACACATGATGTGATTCTTGGAGTTGTCCTATGCAGGGCCAAGAGTCAGACTTTTGAGCAAAGATGGAGACATCAGCTCCCGTATCTAAAAGTTCTTTAACTAAAAAAGACTCATTAGTGCTAGGGAGAAAACCAGAGCAGATGATCATAGGTCTTTCCACGTCAATGGATTGTGTCCAAAGAGCTGAAGGCACAGCTTCTTCAGAAGGTGGGTGGGTAGAACCAATAGGACTTAGTTTTGCAATGGGGGTTTGCTCCACTAAGTCTACTGGGGGGAAGTGAGCCTTCAGTGTAACCTCCACAGCCTTGGGTTGATTCAATGTTATCACTTAGGTTGGTAAAAAAAGGGGATACTGAAAGTTCTAAAGTTGGGTGTTCTTTACCTCTCTCTTGTCCTGACGCTGATCCCTGACTATCCCTTCCTCAAAAGTTACTGCTTTTCTCTTTTCCATTTTCTATAACAGTCCCAAAATTAAATGCCACAATATCGTCGCCTGTGATGTTAAGGGGATCTTGGTGCTGCATGGCTTGCCATAATCTAAGTCATAATTTGTCCCAATCCACATATGTAATGTTGAAAAGGATAATATAATTGTTTTTGGAAATCCATTTTACAAGTGCGTTCAGGGGGGCTTTGTCAATAGAGTGACTGTGAAGGTGAATTAGACTCTTCAGAGGACTGTAGTTCTCCCCCTCCCTTTTCGAAAGGAATGCTCCCATGGTTTGGGTATAATAAAAGAAAATAAAATCCGAAAAAAACTGCGGGGTGGGGAATGCACCTTCACAGCCGCGGGTCTACCTTGTCCTTGGATGGCTGTCTGAGCAGGGAGCCAAAACCATTCCATTGCTTGAGCCTGGAGATTGCTGGGGAAACTTCTACACGGTAGGAGCCTTCGCCCAGAGTCCCTGTTGGGGTGCCAGATTCGATGGTGTTTGACCAAAAATGCCGGCTCTGTGCGCACCCCACACCGTGAGGGGTGAAGCGGAGAAAACGCTTTCCTGAGGGCGGCGCGGGTTTATATAGGGGCGCTGAGGGAAGGTTCTAGAACTGCGCGCTGATTGGACGAGAGGGGGTGGAGTATGCAAATCAGGGTGAGGGCCGACCAATGGGAGGCAAAGGCGGGAACTGAGGGCCAATAGGAAAGCAGGGTTAGGGCCGGAGGCGGGAAAACCGTGAGGGGAAGAAGACAAGATGGAGGAGAGCCGGGACTAGAACGACAAGAGGAACAACCATGATGGGAGAAACCGGGAAGGGGGTGACAATAAAGCTTTTTAATCAAAACCGTGACAGTAAACACGCAAGCACAGAACTTCAAATTTGAACCGCAGAAGTCTCCAGCCTGGCAGATCTGTCCAAGTCCGGGAGGTCTGCACGGCCATCATCTCCATAGGTCCACCTTCTGAAATGTTCTTTCCATCCTTCATATGTCATGCGTTCTCCCACAGTTCACTAGAAATAAAGGAAAATACCCTGAAAAATGGAGCCTCTAGGCTGTCTGTCTGCCAAAAATACAGTTGCAATCAAGATGGTATGTGAAGTCAAGTTGTTTAGCAGTTTATTGTTCATTTTGAAATTACTTTACGTGCCTCAAAATGAAAATATAGGTTTATCTTTGTGAGTGATAAAAGCAACAGACCTTGCAATACAGTATAATGCTCACCCTATCTCTCTCAAGCCTTTCCCTATATTGTTCCAAAAAGAAAGGCAAAAGACAAGATTTTCCCATTCATTTAGCTCGTATTTTGCCAAAGCTTGCAAAATGGCAGTGGGACCATTTTCACAAGAGCCCATTGCAATGGAATTAGGTTATACTTTCTTTGTCTCATACCTCAGTCCCAACGTGGGACTCACTTTGGATCGACTGATTTGGTGTTCACATCTGTCTGTGAACTCAGGCTCAGAATAATTACTTGCTCCTTCTGGATGCAAGGAAAGAACTGGCTTCAGTGGAAATTGCTGCTTTTCTGGATTGATCCCCTTTGCTAAGGAGCAGGCAGAGCTGGGAAGGGATCTGTCCTTCAAAGTTTGAATCATTTGTATTGCCACGTGGTATCTGAAAGAAGGAAAAGAAGAACCCTCAGCAAAGCTCTCCTCTTTGGTGCACATCACAGATGCCTCACATGCCTTACCTGCAGAGCTGCTTCTGCCACACTGGCTCCACAGCTGGAGTTCCTGTATGCAAAACAAGCTAAGTGGAACACCTGATGTGGCAGAAGTGTTGTCCTCAGATCTAGTCCTACATTAACTCCTTTTTGGGCATCGCTTTAATGCTTCTATAAATACTTCAGTGTCATTCTGCTCCAAAAAATAGCTAAGGGTGGCCTCCAAGAGCAGGAACGTCTCAGAAAATGTAAGAAGGAAAAGAAGGAAACTCTCTGTGAAAGAAAAATGATCAGAGATTTCACTTTGATCTTACTCTATTGTTTTGGTTTTGCCTCTTTTGACAAGTTCAGGTATTTTCTCGCCTGTAGCGATGTTAACACACCCTCCTGCTTGTTGCTGATTACTATATTAAGATAGGTGTCAGATCAAAAAGCAGACAGAACAACAGAGGTCTAGTTTACAAACTTTCTTTAAGCAGTCAAGGTCTTACATTAACTTAGAAATACCTCACAGAGTTTTATCGCTGCTGTTAATTGTCAAAACACACCGACTAATTTTGATTCTACTACTGGAAGGACAATAGGACCAGCTATGAAAAGCTTCAGAGACTGTGCCTTTGTGCAGGTTTTGAGCACATCTGCCCTGGATAACTCAGTTTCTCTGTGCAGTGAAGATGCCCAGTGCACAGCACCAAGCCAGGCTGGGTCTGTCTTTGCCAGACAAGTGCAACCCAGAGAGAAGCAATTCTCACTGAAAATGTTTCTTGCCCCCAAAATGCTAATTTGCTGGCATAAGCTTTAAATTGGAGCTGTACAAGATCCAAAGAGACTTGCTGCAAGGCAAATGACATAAGGGGGTGTAGGAATAAATACCGTGGCTGAACGTATTTAAATGCAGCCCAGAGTATTTCCCTCTCTTGCCCCTCCTCCTTCTAGGAGACAGCCAGACAGTTTGTGCTCCTCTATGACAAATCACATTCCAGAAAAGTTAATGACTAGGGGCATTAAATGAATTATTAAAAATCATTATAAGCCAGCTATAATTTCTTTGAACAAAACAGAGCCCCATACCCTCTGAGTGGTGCCTTCAGTGAGATGGCCCACCAGGCACTGCCCCTCCCAACCTGCCCTACCTTTATTACACAAACCCCTGGGACCATGAATGGTTCCCGAAGGATGGATTCCTGCAGCAGGGAAGGACCACTAGAGGGCATTCAAAACACAAGTTTTCCAAATTGTTGGGTGCCCATAGCACCCAATAAAATCAATTAACTGGCGTTATGTGAGCGTGGTAAGTTAGAGAACACCTACACTTCTTGAGTCATGTTTGTTCAAGACCTAATGGAGGTAATATTTGTCCTGACGCTACCACAAGTGCTGTTCCTATATAATTACAGCCAGAATTACACCACAGGAGGCTCAAATCCTATAGTAACAGGTTACTTCGGAGTATAGAAATTCAGATTTGCATCTCTTGTTTGTTTTGCTTTTTGTTCAGGGTTCCAGCAGACATCAAAGTAAATGGACCTCACCACCGTTCACATTACTCCTCCATGTATGTGTGCAAACATGTACATCCAATTCTCCTGATTGAAACATAGGCACTCACAGCTCTCCTTCTTTGGTTGACAAGGTATTATTTAGCAGGCACCTTTCCTTCTGCTACCTTTCCCCTGTTATCACTTCATTATGCAGTTTGCTTACTCAATGAAAGAGAAGTAAGTTTATTTGGTTTGCCTATTCTTTTTGGCATAAAGGTTTACATAGTCTATAATTTTCTTGCTCTTGAGCTGCAGCTGGACTGTTGAGCCTAATTCTCCTAAAATGTGAGTTTTATATGAAATAGAAGAGCATCTCAAGAACTTAACAGATGTGAGGTTTTGTACATTGCCATCTTTAGATGAAAAATGAGACTAACAAGTGGGTGGTAACACAGTTCTATCATAGAGGACACAGAACAGAATTTATTGATGGCCGCAATAAATACAGTCCCTTTCTTTGGTAAGGTCAGTTGTGGCAATGCAGTCATCCCCAGGACAGCATTTGAAGGGTCTGCAGTGAGTTCCCTCAGCCCATGCTGCATTTGCTCAAAGAAGGGCTGAAAATGGGTGGTGGCTGTGCACTGTGCCTGTGCCTCCTGCTCACAGAAAGCAGTTATTGCCTTAGTGTTTTAATAATGAAACAAATAATGTCCTCCTGCAGATTTTTAAGGCTAAACCTGAAGGAAGGAACACAACCATTGTTTGGACAAATACAGCTGATGATTATATTCATAGACCTTAAAGCCATAGCCTTATAATCACACTTTTATTGTGGGAAAGAGTAGCTGAAATCCCACCACAATAAAAGTGCCTTCTTTGTCTGAGATGGATTATTTTTCCTGGATAGGACTGCTCTTCTCCTTATGGCTGAAGAATTTTCTAGACTTTGAGTGTCTACATTCTGCAGCCTTATTCTGACAAATAACAATTATTTCCCTGTTTCTTCTGTTTAAGCCTCCCAATCAGCAATAGTTGAGAGGAGGTAGGGCAAAAAGGAGAAGAAGGAGGAGAGCCTGGAGGGAATTATCACTGTGAAGCCGGGAGGTGACACAGGCAATGAAACACCATTTGACAGTCCTCCCATGAACTTGCAGGTTGCCTGTTCTATAGGTCTGAGGAAGCCCTGAAAACATTTTCCTTGCTGGTGTTCATTCTTTTGTGATGGGATATTTCAAGAGGTACCATCTTGAGGGAAGGTCTGTGACTAAGGAGTAAATTTGCCCTGTGTACCAGTTTCTCTCCAAGAGATCCAAGAGCAAGGCACAAGACAGAGCTCTAGAGGTTGGAATTTCATTACACAAGCTCATTTAATTCTGTGCTTTTTCTAATCTTTCACAAATTGCTCACCAAGATATTAATCTCCCTTTGTGCCTCACATCCCCATCTGTAAATGCCAGTAACAGGTCCTTTCTCCTGTCTGTTCTTTCTGTCATGATCACACTATGAACTGCTTGGAGGATGGATTGTGCCCACGATGGATCCACTGGCCTAAATCATAACCAAGAGGAATATTGCACCAGGAAAGAGTGTGGTTAATCCAATAAGTGAAGCTCGAGGAATTAATTCTGAGAACATTTTTTTGGGGTCATTTCCACTGACTGATGCAAATGGACACTGATGGAATCTGCATTCCTTTCAGAGCAGCCTGAATTGCTCATCCTAATTTTTCTTTTCTTTCCCCAAGCATTTGAAAATTTAATTGTGAAGGTCAAGAATTGCTCAGGGTGATATGGTTGGAGCTTTTTATAGTTTCTGACTTGATTCAACCCAGCAAGATTATACTACAGTGAAAAATTTGGGGTGTGTGCTTAGTCATTCAGGAATGGCAGGTCTTTATAGCAAAAGCTCTACTCTACACTTCCCATAATATATCCAGTAAAAAATTAACAACTGACAAGGTTTTCCTATTTTATTTTTGATTGTGAACACTAATTTGAAGATAATTGCGTAGCTTTTGTGTCAGATGTTCAGCTTTTACTTTTGAGAGGAAACTATCACTATAGGGATTAGGATGAAGTAATGTCCTTTAATCACTCACCATAATTAAGATAAGTGAACTTTAGACAAAGCACATTTTACCACTGACATCTCTGCCCAGCCCTGCCTCTTTCAGTTTGCCTGCCTGATTTCCCACACCCCTCTGCCCCTCACTTGGAATAGCAAACCAAACATTGTCAACTTCAGCAGCAAAAAAGTGTGAAATCTTTTTGCCCCATCCAAATATAAAGGAGGGATGGTGGATAACTGGGACAAATGAATTTCAACTATGTTAAAAATGAAGAATCACTGTTTTTGCAGTAGCTATTATACTTTTTTTTCTCTTTTCATTTCTGTACTATCTAAGCCTTCAGATAGCATTATTGACTCTTGGATTAATCTGCTTATTCGCATAACAGCTTCAGCAGCTTGTCTGAGATAAAATGTATGCAATCTCAGGGACAAAAATTCTCTGGTCACTGCTGAGTCAAAACTTCACTGAAGATAATGTTCTTTCTGGGAGAGTCTAAGAATACCAGCAAGATTTGCTGGAAGGGGTAATATTTTTATCAAACTAACTGATACAGCTGAAAAAGCAAACAAATGTCTAGGTACAAAAGTCCTTCTTCAAGTCAAAAATAGAAGCTGAAAAGATAGATACAATTTTGGAACAGTTGCTCTAATTTTAACCTGACTATGCTGCCCACTACAGCCTATGAGAAAGAAAAGATATTCCCAGCTGGTGCCTACAAAGCAGAGAGATGAAGGTGCATGACTTTTCCTCAGCCAATATTAATAGTGAAGGTGTTAACTTTCAAACCAGGCCTACTTTGAGCAAGAGACATGGCAGATATCCCTTCCAACATCAGTTATTCTTGGGGGTATGTGGTTTTATACTACCTCTTCCCCCAAGTCTTGCCTCTGAAATGACAAAGCTCTGTTGCCTAAGCAAGTACAGCGCCCAGAGAGCAGAGCACTGGCCAGCACCTTTGTCCCCCTGGGGGTGACATGGACCACTTTGGAAGTTTCCATTCAGACGGTGGCTGTCACAGATGAATTCCTGTCACGGAGAAAGAGTGGACCCAAAATGGAAGAGAGGAAAAACAAAACACAGGGCAGACAGGAGCTGCAGCAAGAGGGGTGCAGGAGAGTGTTTTACACGTACTCGCAAGAATGGTCATGCACACATTCACTGAGACATTTGACATTGAGGTCAATCATGTCTTTCAGCTATTTGGAGAATGACATCGCTGTGGGTTTCGAAAGGATGATCTGCAAGTGCAGCCAAAGCCATCTCATTAGAGCACCTGCCAGTCTTTATCAGCTGTCAAATAAAGCAGATGGATTTGGTCAGCAAACCTGCAGATAAAACATTAAAGGTTTTGTTGTGCTTTTTGTCTTACTTTGGGCCCCTCTTCAAAGCTAGTTTCTACTTTAAAGTTCTGACTCGGTCTGATAAATAAAACAAGTGTAAATTTACAGTTAGCAATGTTTATTAACAAAAAACCAACACAAGTGACCCTTACAATTTTTAGCTTAGGCAGACTCCACCTCCATTGTTTTCATAAAAGGAGGGCAAATGGCTTACCAGAAGTTACAGCAATACAATTCTATAAATAAAATAGCAAGCCTTAATGATACTCATTCAGTACCAAAGATTCTTTATCTCTTATCTTAGGAGTTTAAAATAATTATGTCTCACAGAACCTAAGACAAGATGGCACAAGCTGGAGGGCATAATTCCCATACAACCATAAAATTAGGCTGCTCTCAGCATGAAGTTCACAAGAATGGACACAGGAGTTGATACAGGAGAGCTGCATCTCACCTGAAGCCTCAAAGACTACTAGATTACACATAAGTCACTGCTGTACATCTTCTGGAGCTGGCACTTGTCACCACTGTGGCCACATCGAGAAGCAGATACTTTTCTTGCCTCCCTTTCAGCCCCTTTGGACAGGAGGAGCAATGCTGAGCCTGGTTTACCAAGCCTTGGCTTGTGTGGCTACAAAAATCCTTATCACTCAGGTGTTTGTTGTGCATCACAAACATTAGAAAGAAGCAGAGATACTATCAGAGGGAATTCATTAAGAAAATGCAAATTCATCTCCTTGTATTTTCCTTTCAGTTCTGATGATCATTACAAAAAGCACCTCTACGTATTCATCACTCTTCCAGCATCTACTTCCTAATCGATTTCACTGCTGATGGGATTGGAAGTTGCTTCAGATGTATCTCTGATGCCTGGATTAAAAAGTGAGCATCTTTCTGGGATTATGGCCAAGGGCATAAATCTTAGAGCACTATGATAAATGGAATGGTTCAAGGGAGGCACTTGAGGAAAAGACCTTATCTCACACCACTGACTTCGGGGAGGTAGGGGTCTTTTGGAGAAGGAAAGAAATTGCAAGCACTTGTCAAAGAAGATCATAGTGAGATTTGACATAATTCAGCAAGTGTTTTCTGGTCAAGTAAGTAAGAAAATATTGTTTCATTCCTGGCAAAGCCCTCATTATTCACCTGGGACCAAAACTAATTGAGTGATTCAAATGAGAATTATTAAGTGATACTTTTAATTATCTCTTCTGTGTAATAATTCTTTGTCATGCAGACATGCAAATGATTTGCAGTTCCCAAAAGATTGTGTTTGTGATTGAAGAGAAGAAAACAGGCCAGATTTTGCCTTCAGAAGCACAACCCTGAATCCACTGTAAAGTCGTCAAAGGTGTTGGATTAACACGATTTAATACATGACTGAGAGCTATTCCAGCTTCAAATTACACTAGTTTTTAACTGTGTGCTTTTTCTATGCCTCAGGAGTGATATGCCTTAAATCTTGCAAAGAGAGGTTCTTATCCAGTGAGGGGTCCCTGCAGATGGTACAAGTGGCAGACTGGCATCATTTTAATATTCCAACCAAACCTGTACAGGACCAAACAACCTATGGAGCCTGCACTCTCTGCTTGTGGCATCAGCTGACATTTACCTGGAGAGGGAGGAGCAGCCTTGGCTTTCAGGTGGAATTGTAATAATTCCTTTATGGTATGGAGCCCGTGCCAGTGAAATTAGCCCACCATTGTGCTGGATAAACAGCGCCTTGGTTGAGCCAACAAACCTGTTGATCTTATCTGTCAGCACCTAGATCATCATCTGGGCTTTGACTTATCATCTCCCCTGTCAACAGTTCCCCCAGAGAGAAAAGAAATGGCAATAGCAAGAGTAAAAGCAGCCTCCAGCACAAGAGAAACCTTTTCCTTTAGCAACCTGCCAGGCCACAAAAACGTGCCATTTTAAAGAGGAAAGCACATTGTTAGTGGGTAAGATAGCCTCGGGGCAATGTTCAGCAATGGGATTACAGGGAATTCCATCTTGGACAACAGCTTCATGTAGAGCTCAGTGTTTGCAACTGAACCTTCTCATCAGAAACCTCAGAATTTTAGTGACACATTGAACTTCATTTTGCTTGGTTTTCCTTTGTGCATTTGTGCTTGTATCTAAATTTAATGGAGAAATGTAACAAAAAAAATGAAACCCAAAGCACAATGCTTCCATTAATGGATTATTTTGGCTGAAAGTTTAATCAGCAAAACCAGGGAACTCAACACTGTGTTTCCCTCCCTTGCAGCTCCTTTTTCATCTTCTGTTTCCCTTTCCTTGCCTGTCAAGCTGCCATGGGAAGATGGTTTTTCAATATGTGAGCAATGGGAAGTACCCCTGGATGAGCATTGCCTCCTTAGCCAATGTAACCTGCAGCTGCATAATACAAACCCGGAGAAGTTCACAAAGGAAAAGATTTATCAGGGTGCCCAGGTGCTGATAAGATGGCCTACTTTCTTACCCTATTTGTATTCCACTTACTGCTGAGTCACCAGGTGCATAAAAGGGGGCAAAGCAATGCTAAGAGTGTGAGGAAGGCCAGACCTTGGGGGAGGAAGATCGATCCACTGAGAGCTGACTGCCTAGCCACGCTCTGCTCTCTGAAACATATTAGAATGGCTCAAACTCCTGTTAAAAGGATCAGCCTGTCCCTTTCTGAAGCAATTTATGCAACTATGAAGCCTGCAGCATCCTCGTGTCTTTAACAAGGCAAAGAAAAAGACTGCTTAAATTAAATGGTTCTGGGACAAAGAGGATCTGGCAGTGGGCAGCTTTATATTATTAAGATTTCCCAGGAGTGATGTTCCACAGTGGCAGGCTGATGTAATTACCAGCAGTAAAGTTGTAAGTACTATTGAAAAGACCAAGAGATTTGCTAGAGACTTCAAAGAGGTAAAGATTTGTGTGGATTTGCACGGGGATAGAAAATGCAACGGGTTAGAAAATCAGGTCCTCCAGTGTCTTTAATCTTTTGTGGGCTTTATCCAGACGTTTTGGTCTACAGGGGATTTAAATTAAGTTGCAAAAGAGACTTCCTAAACTTTCTATCTGAATGTTATATTATGTGGGTTTTATACTATTTGCTTTAAAAAAAATTGACCTTTTCTAAGCTTTTTGGATTAATGGCTTGTGGGCAACTAATGCTGGCTTAGCATTGGTGAGGAATTTACTTTCATGGTGTAGAGACAGATGATGATCTAATAGTGATTTGTTTTTATCCAGGAAATTCACACGTATATTAAAAGATGAGAGAAATATCTTGGGATGAACCAGTAAATTATCAAAAATGATAGGTCGGGATAAAATACACCAGAAAATGCATTTGACAGACCTTGTAGTATGAAATATGCTACAGAGAGTCACTGTGAAAGTATATGATCAGACATTTAGACCTTTTTTGGTCCTATTTTTATCTGAAGAGTAATGGTTCTAAAGTAATTGTGCAGGCTTGTTTTGAATTATTTATAACTGATTACGTTAATGGAGATCAGTTTAAAATGTGAAAAAGCAGTCAACTAAGGTTAAAAAAGAATCATACTTGTGATTTAACATAATCTGTTGCCTGTATGGATATGGAGCAAAGTGATACCTTCTCTCAGACCATGCACTGTGACAAGATGTCCCAGAAGATCCAGTGTTCTGAGGATCCTTCCTGTTGTTTCATAGCAAAGGTGGGAATGTCACTTCCCATTTCCAAAAATGCTCAGCATTATGAAAGAACTGTAAGTTGTCTGGACCAAAGATCCCTTCAAAGATAAAAAAACCCATCTTTTAAAGATTTCCATCTGCAATTCGGTCCTCACCACTGGTCAGCTTTTCCCTCTGGCCTCTAGATTCCAGCATCCTTTGAAAATCCACCATTATAGGAATTTTATGCAGGTCCAGGGCAAACATGATAAAACTTAAGGCATGCTTCACTAGGCAAACAGCCTTCCTTTAAAAGAAATGCCATATGATAGTTTCCACTGTGCCTTGGTTTCCCTCTGCGTTCAACTGGGATAAAGATATTTATCCCACAGCAACACTGCATGATTAAAACTGGCTTTCTTTTTAAAACCTCTGGAGGAGCTGACATGGTGGGTTGGGAATGACTGACGGCCCTTGAGCAAAAGTGGAGTAATTGAGGACTCCAGCAGCCTCAAAATACAGACAGAGCTGTCTCAGTGAGGCTGAATAATGCATGTGTTAAACACCACCTGTGAGAGGTGATGTCCATCCCCTGCCTTCTGTCTTCAAGCCCTTTGCTGGCCCATCAGCATGGTCCGCACCAAGGCTGAAGTTAACAGGGAAGAACTGCTACAGGATAATGTAGATGGACTGTGAATGCAACACATTTGGTCTCTCTCTTGACATTCAAAAAAGAAAAGTACTACTCATGACTTTCTCCCAGCTCAGGCACTTCATAGATACCACTATAAAATTCCTATTCTTTTTGATTGTTATTACAAAAACAAGTATCAGCTCTGTGACTGTCTTTCATAGCTGTTGGATCAAAGGTGTTGATACAGAAGAGGGCTGTGGTTGGGCATGCAGAACACACCATTCCCTGGGTTAACTTATTCATCAGCCCTGGCTGGCTGAGAAAGAGCCAGAACAGAGAAACGTGGCAGATGGCACCAGGGATCATGGGAAGATCAGAGCCTTTATTTGCTTGTTCCAACACAAGACTGCCCCTGCAGATGAGGGGAACCTTGTAGGAATGCTCTTTTAGACAACACTGGAGAGGTTCCTTATAAGGTGGAGGTAGCCTGATGGAGAAATGCCCCTGCTGCTGTTCTGCAGTCAAGATACAGAGTGTACATAGAGAGGTCCCAAACCAAGTCCCAAGAATAGCCTTTGGGCAGTGCTTTGCTGCAAGTACCACCAGTTGCTAGACACTCTTGAAAGAAGCAACAGGTCTGAAGAGATGAAGAGACATTTATTGCCTTTAGGATGATGGAATCGAATGTGCAGTTCATTCACAGGAACATAATTTCCTGTTACTTGGCTTCTCCCTTGCCTCAGTCCATTTTATTGTACTTGCTGCTCTGCAAAATAATGTTGGCTGTTAGTAAAGACACATTGGTTCCATTCATGGTAAATGAACAGGGAATTCTGATTCTGCCATATTTTATCTCTGTGTTGTTTCTCTCCCCTGAGTGGGGATTACCCTGCCCTTATCCCAGTTAAGGACAGAGACACAACAGCTGTATTTCACCATAGTGAGCCCCATGCTCTGCAGTACTGGTAGCAATGAATGCCTTGGAGGAAAGTTAGAGCAGCCTCTGAACTGTTCCTCCAGCACTGACAACTCTGCATAGATGTATTACACCCATGATTCTTCTCTGTCATAAGCAACAGCATATAGATCATGTCGTGATCCATTTTGCCTGTTGAAATGTTCAGACTGTGATAAAATATGCTGTTTTGCAGTATTTTTGTTCCAGCTGATAGATGCATGCAGGTTTACTTCAAATTAAAATCTAGATTTTAATTCTTCATTCAAGAAATAAGGAGTTTCTCACATGGATGTATGCATGATTAGCAAATAATTTTGAATACTAATGACCTCGAGATTTAATTGCAACTACAATGAAGTCATCCACCTGCCAGCTCATAAGGTGTCATTGTGTAAAACTGATATACAATGGGTGTGAGCTGGCAGAGCTGACAGAGCCTTCAGCTTCATGGAAACACTGGGCTCAGTGAAGAAATCCCAGAAGGACATGAAGATTCAACACTGCACTCAAAGTCCTCCCAGAAGTCTTCTACATGTACTGCTGATATGGCAGTGGTATTGCAATCCTAGTAGTGTCAAATCTTATAGAGCTTGTTGGACATGATGTCTGGACTAAGCCAAATACTTGATTGGGGGCCAAGGAAGACCATTCCAGGAGTGGAATAGTGCTTTATTCTGTAGTGTGTGAGACACACCCTGCTTCCTAGGGCTATTTCAGACTTTTAAGTAACATTTTCCTACTGCATCTCTGTTCCTGGACATGAGCTTCCCATGGGTTTATTCCTCTCCCTTTATATGCTACATTATTTGTATGGGCTCTCAGCCTTTAGTTTCTCAGGTTTTAGTTTGTCAGAGGGTATTAGGAAGCTATTTTGAAGCCTCTAATAGTCAGTGGCATGTGGAGGGGATGCTCTAGGGCCCTGTTGAGATTAAACATTTACTGCTTGGCTTGTTTGTGATGACAGGGACTTGGCTGGTCTTCTCTTCCTATGCAAACTGGCAAAGCTTTGCATTTCAGCAGCCGGAAAACCAGCACTGTCGGCACCGCTCCCCCTTTGTAGTGAGGAGCAGCTCAGCCCGAGAGCACAGAGTCTCAAAGTAGAGCTTTCTGTCCTCCAGCACAAACCTCTTTGATGAGCTCTTCTGCTGGAGATCCTGATAATGCTAGTGAGAGGATTGCTGAGAGTGTGCCTTGTCTTCACAGGCTGTGGAAATGGCATATAGTGAAGGTGGGCACTCCTCCCCTCTCACTGGAAAGGTAAGCATTGCAGAGGCAGCACAAATAAAAAGATGTAAATCAGAGTCTAGGCACAAGATAGGAAAACACAAATCGGCTGTCACCCACCACTCTTTCCCTTGCCCTGGTGCGTGGGGCACCGGGAGTAAAATGAGAGCAGACACTGTGCGAGCCCTAAGTGCCACCACATTGGTATTAATGACAATAATTGTCTGTCTGCCTGTGCACAAGGTTCTCCTCAGCCTGCTGTGAACAGTTTTACTCTGCTAGGCTTTCTTGGACTCCCTGACATAACTATCTTCAGTTGCTAGTGCATAACAGTTAGTGGAGCTGTCTTATGCTTGCTTTTGTATTTTGTCATTTTTGTTGCCAGCTATGAGTAGATCAGTGCATCTATCTTGTATTTGACTATATTAACTAATGTGTTAAATGACTAATTAAACACTAGTTATTCCTAATTGAAGGAATAATACTTTCTCAAAGCAGAGCACTCCTCTCAGAAAATAATCAAGTCTTGGAATGTTCATCCTGCTATGTAACCATAAGCTGAATTGATTGAAGATCAAGCACCCCAGTGTGAGAGGCAGACATCCCTGTCCTTGCCTGGTGCTATGCTCTTTCCCTGATCATTTGCTGCTGACCATGAGTGATTTGACTAAGAGCACGAGACAAGTTTATGTTCTTATTTTATAGCCATCTTTCAGGTGAAATATAACCCAGCATGGATCTTGACTGCTCCTTGTTCTCGCTGATGTCTCACTCTTTGCCTTGAGGGTAATCTGGGTGTGAAGCCAGCTCAGATGCAGAGGTATTCAGGAATGCCTTATGGTTGTGTTGGGCTTTAAACTAAATGTCCTATGTACTCAAGCAATCCTGTTGTACCCATATAATACCAAGTTCAACTGGAAACTGTGCTTCACATTACTCTGTTAAGCAGATCTCATTGCAGCAAATTAGCTACCATGTCCTGTTCAGAATAAGTCATCAGTTGCAATGGCAGGCTGTCAGCCCTGCACCCACACGTAATCTGTATTATTTTGGAAGCAGCACAGAAAAAGCCAGAAAAAGAGATTTTTTTTTTTTTTTTTTATGATGAGTGTATTAAAAAAGGTTCACACTCAAATTCAGGCTGTGCCAGCTGATAAAATTTGCTCCCCATTGCTCTGAGGGTACCTTTGTGCCTTTCTGCATTCATCTTCCCAAGTGGAACTTGTTCAGGGTGAGAGCAGAGAGGTGGAGGCAAGAAGGGTGCTTTCTGCTCCTCCTCAGGGCTATTGCATCACAGCCTTTGAGCTGAACATTTCAGACCTCCCACAGAGAGCAGAGCTGGCTCTTTACCTGTGCAAGCCCCAGCATAGTAACTTTGGGTAGCTTTCCCCAAGGCGTTTTGCTGAGGTCATACATGACAGTCACAAATACCTCCCAGATTACCAAATCGTGATGTGTCGGACAAAGAATTTAATTTTTAATTTCTATTTAAATTGCTGTAAGGCAGAGGTTGGCTACAAGGCTAAAAATGATGCAAATAAATATCATACGAAGTGACACAAGTAAAAATTACAAACAAAAGAAATCACACAAAGTGATGCCTGAGTCACTTGACTGTGACTGCTTGCATAAAAATTAGGAAGCACAGAGGAGGAATCCCACCTCTTCTCCTTCCTTCTCCGTACTATAAGGCTCTTCTTGCAATGGCAGCTAAGAAAGCATTTTCTGGGAACTTCCTGAAATGAGGAAGTCCCTGAAGGAGGTGGTAAAAATTTGTGTGCTGTAAGACTTTGCACCATGGGGAAGAAACATCAAACTACCTACAAAAGTAGTAACAGAGGGCTTGGCTAACTGGTGTAGTTTAGAACAGGACTGAGGATACTCTGGGGGTGAAACAGAGAACTAAAAAACTTTGACTAGCTCTCTGATTGTGTGTATAAGCTGTCCACAAGAAAATTGAGGCTGATGTGTCTTGGGAGAGACTGTCAGCTGGTGAAAAGTCTCCATTTCTGGCAAAGTAGCAAAAAAACCCTGAATGCATGTACTGCTTTCTTGCAGAAAACCACATGAAGCAGCTGTTTCAGCCACGCAGGTGAGACCAGCAAGGTGGCTGAGGTCCATCCTCCAGATTTCTCAGAAGCAGCACAACAGAGCAGAAGGACAGCAAAGCTCTGACGGTGGGCAAGGCTCTCGTATTTGCTGCTCCCATGGGATAACACTCCTGCCAAAATTTGTTGGGACTTGTATCCTTGATGAGGAATGGCATTTTGTCATTTCTGCAAAAGAGCAAAATTCCTCTGGTGAAGAATTTGAAGTTTAAGCAGAGCCAAAATTGCTCAGTGTCATTAGTAGGGCCCAGGCTGAGCTTTTGTGCTGAAATAGCAACATATTAGGGGGGGAAAAAATAAATCAGAGGTTAAGAAAGCAGCCAAGAGGCCTCAGAAGGGTGTAAACCTTGCAAATCTCTGTTCTCTCAGTTAAGCACCTATTTTTAATTCTTTTTTATTTGTTTTTTTCACACACTTTTTTTTTTTGATAGGATAAACCCAGTTTGGACACAGGAAGGTCGAAGCATTCTTACCTTGTTTGTGGTGCAGAATACAAGTGACCCCAGGTGTGTGCTTAGCTGATGCTGACATTACTCCAGGTTTTCTACAGAGCAGAAAAGACTGGATGACTAAGCATAGGTCCCTTCCTTTTGTTACCACGTTACTATTCCAAGAAAGCACCCATTGATATCCCCATGACTTTTGCTAAAGACTGAATCTATACAGACTCCAGAACAGGGCCTTCCAGAGGGGGAACACCTGTGTTTGTATTGGTGTTCCTGAGAAATACCTGGAGCTGTGACACCCTCTGCTTGCAGAAGGTAACAAGTCTCAAGTCACCTTATTGAAGTGGCCCTGTGGGAATCCCCACTGTGACTGTGTGCAAACCAGGGGGACATGGTTAAATCCTTAGCAAACAGCAGACCTCCAAAACACGTTAAATTTTAAAGAATCTCATTGTTGTTTTTGGGTTGATAGGCAGGAATGGCAAAATATATTTCTGATGAAGAAGTCTTAACTTTCCTTCTAAAAATGAACCTAATACTATGGATCCCAGGTTTCTGCACTTCAACTACTCTGTCTTAGCTATTTTGTAAACCCTCTGGTCACCAGTTGATGCCACAGCTGGGAAAGTGCCTGAATTCTGGTCCAGATGGAGTCTAAAGAATACCTGTAAGTACCATTCTAACACACAGAGCTTCTTCCTTCAGTGAACTGATGGTCAGGTCCAATGCATACAGGTTTTACACACATATATACATAAATATATATGAATGCATTTAAATGTATCTATGCATGTGTTTGTGGTTAGGTACACGCTCTGCACATCTTGACAGTGCTGGCTTCCTCTTAAGGGCAGCATTTGAACAAAGTATAACTATGAATTTAATGGGGAATCAGGTCACTCTTGCATAATAAGGGAAATACAACCAAAAGCTACTCCTCCTCACTTCCTGAGCGAGAATATTTTCGGGTTTGAGGCTTCTGACAGGAGCAAGTTGTTAGGAGTTTTCTTCCCAGCAGATTTCACATCTGTGCTCAGCTGTCCTGACAGTAAGCAGGCTTGCAGTTAGGTGCCTCAAAATAGTATTTAGATTTTATTCTAGAAGAAGAGTTTCCCTCCCATTTTTAAACAGTCTTGTTTTTTTCTTGGTCAGTGCGTGCCTTTCAGAAATGTAGTAAGTAGCATGAATGAATCCTCCTGCCTGGGAACCCAGAGCCCCTGTTCAGCCGTAGACTTGCACTCTAATAAAGTGGTTTTGGTCTTTTGTTTTCTCCAGTTTTGCATGTAGGCTCCCCAGATTCACTGATTCAAATAAATAGTCCATAGGGAAGCTCGTAGATCACAGAACTACAGAACAGACAATGTTGGAAGGGACCACTGGAGATCATACAGTTAAACCTCCCTGCTCAAACAGAGTCCCCTGGAGCATGTTACTCAGGATTATGTTACTCAGGGTCATGTTCAGATGGCTTTTGACTATCTCCAGGGAAGGAGACCAGATCTTTTTGCCAGTGAAGAGCTGTGTTATTTTCCAAAAAACCTACTGATTTTTATACTATAATCTGTGCCTGTATAACCAGAGGAGTCCTCTTCTGGCAAGAAAGAGTAAAATGGAAACCCAACAGTGTCATTAGAAATAATTTCCTAACATGATACTATGTCTGGTCCAAGCTGAATTGTGAGAGAGTTACACTGTTTAAGCAAGAGCTCTTCATCAGACTACATGGACTGGGTTGATGATCTCAGGCAAGACGGGGTTGATGATGTCAGGCAAGGACTGACATGTTATTTCCTACAGATTACAGAGGCATATCTTACCACTGAGTCAGTTCTTGTCCAAAAACCATGGGTAGCCCAAAGATAATGCCCTGCAGGAGCAGGCAACTTGCCACAGGGCTGCCAAAGGCTGGTCAGACTTTGAACAGCAGCCAGCAGGGCCACTGTGAATCACAGGGGTTTGTGGCTGGTGTCTGTAAGAGATGGCAATTTTTATTTCCCAGCTTCTGGTCAGCTTTGGGTCTGGTGGGAGCCAGCAGCTGCTGCACAAAGGCAGACAGTGCTGTATCTCAATCTGTGCTATGTTTGATGGTGTTTGTCCTCCAGGTAAGACAGCATCTCCCACTGCACACACAGTGTGTCTTGGTATGCCTGACTTCCAGCTGGGAAGGAAATCTACAGCCCTGAGTATCACTTTGAAGAAGCTGCTGATTTGTGTTCTTATCTGTTATCTCTCTTCATCATTTCCAGACTAAGTCTTGCACAGGCAACATGATTTATATAGCTCCGTGGAATGAGTTATAAAAATTAAATGCCCTGCTATCCTTATTCCTTAATCATGTGTCATCCTGGTGATTCTTTAAAAGAAGAAATCTAATATATCTTCAATGATAAGAAAAGGCTCTTTGGTCTCTTTTTATTGCTCACATAGACACATTCATTTGTCTGTTGCACATTCATACACTCATCTCCTCTTCTTTCTCTCTCACACATGTTCTTGCACCCTCCTGGAGGTCCTGCTTTCTTACATGTACCTTGGTACACAAAACACAACCAGGACAAAAGACTTGCACATCCTAATTAGCCTGGCTGGTTTTTACTTGGTTGTGAGAGCCTTAAAACCTGAAAAGGCATTGATTATCAACACTGGGGCACTTTATCCAACAAGGGAATATTTGTTTTCATAAGTGAGCTACCCAGTACCAGCAGTCCTGACCTGACTGGCCATGGGGTGAATTGAGATGGAAGAAAACACTCTACTTTCCCAAGAAAAAACACAGGTTATCTTTTCTTTAACCTTCCAGTTTGTTTCCCCTACTTGTTTGTTTGGGTTGTTTTACCCTCTGTCCATTTGAGGTGTGTTTCTGGTTCAATGCCCCTGTAAAGGCCAGAGGAATTAGCACTGTTGAAAGAAATCCAGTACTGAATTGTCTTGACTTTGTTATGGCTTCAGTTCATTAAAACCAAGAGATGGACAGCTAGAAGAGACAGAGAGACCAGCTAGAGGGGGGCACCAAGGGCTGGACTGTGCTAAGTCTTCTTTAGGGGCCAGATCTGTTTTCTTTTGGAAAAAACACTATGAGAAATTCACAGATGTGAAATGACATATTCCAGGCAAGCTATAGAAAGATAGATGCTCTATGCCCTAATTTTCCCAAGTGCCTCGTCTCTGGTTCCCATCAGTGCTGCAGCTCAAGCCATAGATGAATATGTCCCATCCCTGCCTCACTCCTCCAGTCCTCTGAGCTCTGTTCATTTATTCTTCCACACGTCCCAGTCCTCTGATGTCCCTGAAGAGTCACCTGAGCAGGTGCCCTTGCTGCTGTGGTGGGCTGTCTGCAGCTCCTGCCATCCTGCATCCCTGAGGACCACTGGGCAAAGTATTTCTCTTCTTGTGAGAGACATACAGCCAGCTCAGAAAAAGGGGGAGGCAAGGCAGAACCCTCAGTTTGTCTCATTTTCCCCCTAAAAAGCAGATCTTCAGAAAGCTGAGTTTTGCATATTCAAAAATTAAACTTCCCTGGTCTCTCTTGCCTACTTGAGTAAAATTATCAAGACAACATAAAATAGGGGGAGAGTCCTTGAGGAATGGTAGCAATGGAGGGACTTTTTTTCCCTATCAGTTCTCTAAAAACTTGCTGTTGCTACACCAGTAATTGCAACAAGGGAGATGATCATTGTAGCGAGCTGGCCTATTTTTAACAACAAACCAGCACTGAAACTTTTCTCCCTTCTCTCTCCTCAACTTCTATTCCTGTTTCTTTTCCCTCTCCCCATATTTAACCATTTAATTGCTGGGGGAAAAAAAGAAAAAAGAAAACAGTAGCAAGAGGATATAGAGGACACTAATGACATAGCAAAGGGTCCTGGAAGAAAAAGCTGTGTTTTTTCCATTTAATTTAAAATAGAAAAAGTTTCAAAAATCAAACTTTGAGGCATTTTCCAGAGAGCCAAATACTTAATTAAAAATACTTTATTGGAAATCATTCACCAGCTCTGTTCAATAAACCACTGAGAATGAGTTCTGTGCCTTGTAAATGTGTCAATATCTGCTCAACAACGTATATTGTGAATAAATTGAGGTGACTGAATACTCCTGTATTTGGAGGGAAACATATATCAAAACTCTTTTGAAGTTATTTCCGTCCAATGTGTCAGGGTTTGCTAAGCTGTTTCCTAAACCCTCTGTCAAAGAACAGCACAAACCATTTAAAATATGATTTAAAAATAGCTACTTATTAGGAAGAACAGATGGTGCATTCATAGACCACAAAATTGCAAAATTTTAGCAACCTTGAATATCAAGTTCTTGAGTTGTAACTCATTTGCACTGGAAACTTAGTTAGCAAGTCAGAATAAACACGATACTGCAGAGCTGTAAAAGAAGCAAGTGCTGACACATAAAATAAAATGCGTCTATTTTTATGTCAGGTCCTGATAACAGCACATTTTTTCATTTTCAAACATAAAGAGAAAAAGAATTCAGCTCTTTCTAGACTTGGCCAAGGCACCTGATTCACAATGGAAAATATTTCTATGTCTTATGTCAGCATTACTTTGTTCCAAATTAAGGGCTGTGGTTCTGAAACCTTTCTTTTAGGACAGCATTCATTTCTCACCAGTTCTCTCTTTCCCATAATAGCGTTGCATGTTGGAGATGCAACACAGAAGCATTTCAGCTCACTCAGCTTTGCACATCAGTTTTCATTTGTGTCTGAATGCAAAATTGCATAATGAAATGTGTCTTTTGTGATGAAACACAGTGAAACCCTGGAGGAAGAAAGAGAGCTTAAACCCAAATTTCCCAAACAAATTAGTCTGAACCAGACTTTAACTGAAATATTACACACACAAAAAAAATGGTTATAGATATCTAAGGTGTCACTGCAAGCATTTAAGGGTCAAGGCTGAAGACTCAAATCTCCCTTGCAATTTAACCAACTACCCCTGTCACTTGTGAGCACCTGGAACTGAATGGCAAACTGCTGTGAACATGTTAGCAAAACTGAGTTCTTGAAAGACAAATCAATAAACTGGGAAACTGAGATGAATCAACACTGAATAAATGCTGGCATTGCTCAGACAAGTACGGAAGGTTGAACAGCAGCAGCTGGAAAAAAGTGCCATAAATTCCTAGCAATTGGGCATTTCTCTGGGAGCTATAAGCAGTGGCACTGGGTCTGTCTGGCTCTGCCCATGATTTGGCACCCCAGTTCAATGAATTTTCAAAGCACATATCAAAATTCATCTCTGGTATTAGTCCCACTGAAGTCCATGAGGCTTGAAGAATGCAACAGGGGCAGGGCTTGCTTAAGGTGCTTTAGTGCCATCATTTACAGCCAGCATGTATCTCTGGTACCTTGGACTTCTCATGACACATCTGGAGTCTCAGTGTGTCACTTCCATGCCATCCCTGCCTACCTTTCTCTTCTGCCCTTTCCCATAGCTGTAAACATTTCAGAAATCAGATTGATTGGACCTTGTTTTTTACCCCTCTAACCACCTTCCTTTGCTTTCAGTGCCAGTGCCACCATTTGCCTGGGACGTGTTAGGAGGCAATGCCTGACTGGAAAACCCACTCCTGGCAGGTTATCCTTCATTCAAGTCTATGGACACTGTCTCAGCCTTTTCAACAACAACCTCCTACAGTGAGTAACAGAGCTCCCTGAACCTCAACAGAGCTC
This sequence comes from Xenops minutus, assembly GCA_035221455.1. Lineage (NCBI taxonomy): Eukaryota > Metazoa > Chordata > Aves > Passeriformes > Furnariidae > Xenops > Xenops minutus. Next base: position 61,868,522 of record JAWWEE010000074.1, read on the forward strand.
CTGGTGTCACTGCAATGCTGCAAGACACAAACACCAGTGAACTTGAGAGCAGCATCTCTACCAGGTAAACTGCTCATTAAACAAGCAGCAGATAAGCTGAGCTTGCTCCACCTTTGCAGCTGCATACAGACAACAGAAGTTTTGTGCAGTTGTTCATAAGAGTGCAAGAGATAGACTATTGTCCTTTCTCTTGTTTTCATCTGCATTGAAATGTCAAAATCAATTTAAAAGTTACCTGTACCTTGATCCTCTCAGCTAGTGAAGAGAAAAAAAACAACCTTCTGAGCTTATCCAAAGGAACAGGAGGCACATCTCACATGTCTGTGAATATTGGAGACTTGAGGTGAACATTTTTTTGCCATTACAATAGTTTTTTGAAGCAGCAGCAACAGGCAGTACCTTTGCTGTCAAACATTAATGAGAGAGGGATGCAAGTCAGGGTGGTTCTATCTCACAACTTTGTTCTCTCTCTTCATCACTGCAAGTCACTCAGTGAGGTTTCACTGGGTGCCCACATGGCTCAAAGTAGCACAACTCTCCACTTACGTATTTCAGGGTAGAGCACAGTTGGCCTGGACCTGTTCTGTATCATAAGTTTGATACCACTCTGGAAACTTCAGCTGACCCATCCTGACTTTCTCACCAGCCAAACTCACACAGAGAAATAGGCTAGTGCTGTCTAAATAATCTGACTTTCTGATGGTAGTGCACATGGAATGCATTCCCATAAGGTTTCTTCAGACTGGGAGTGAGTACAGTGAGAACTGACCTACAGTGAGATCCTGGCATGTACTCCAAAGCTATGGAGATCAACAGCTCCAGTGTTGTTTCTACATCCTTTTCTAACTGCACTGAAATTACCATTTTCTGATTATTTTATTCTTGAAATGTGTCCTTGAATTACCTTACTCTTCCTTTTTTTTTTTTTTTTTCCCAAAGGAGATTTCCCAATGAAAGCTCTCCTGGAAGTGTGTGTTATAAATAACATCTGGGTGTGCCAAGCTCTTCGAATAGCTGACTAAGTCAGAAAAAAGCATGAAGAAATTTGTTTTATTATTTTATTTTCTCAGTATGATAATTGAAACTAGCAATCTCTTCCTCTTGAGTCAGCCCAGCAATGTGAGGGTGGTAGGTGAGGCTGCAGGAGCAACCCTCATTCAACATTCCATGGAAATCAAATTCTCTTCAAACTGGCTTTTCTCTTGCTTCTTTCTTCCCTCTGTCTTGTTGTCTCCTTAGGATGTCCTAGAGAGTTAATTTATGGTGACGAAACCTGTCCTAGAAACTCAGCTTAAGTGACAAATTTCTCCTGCCAGGAGTTTCCTTTATGTTCCTTCCTTTGCCACACCTTTAGTTTATTGCATAGCTATTACACAGTGCATCTTGCTCCTGCACAAGGGGAAAATTGTTAAATATCTACAGGAGAACAATTGATAAATAGCTGTCCTGCTATTCTTCTGGGACAATTTCATATTTCCCTTAAGAAAATTAGATACTCGGTACATTTCCCTCTGTTTAATATGGTTTCATCCCATCGATGCTGCTCCATGGGGATAAGGTGGATATTCCTCCACAGGCTCTTTCACAAGGTCAAGGAAGAAAGCCAGATGTCTCCAGAGGAAAACTGCTCTCAGTTCAGGTGCCCCATGATCTATGTAAACTAAGTGCTATTAAACTAGGCAGTCTTTTTCCTCTCTGTCTCCACATTGCCAGTAGATCCTTCCTGTATAGTTTTGCCATCATCCTATTTATGGCCTCCCCATATCAACCTGGTTCATAGCCACCCTTTTATCATTTACATATGACATTATGCCTTGGGAGCAATCTTATTTGATTGGAAAAGATCCTCTAGACTTTTGCACTTCCCCATTTCTCATAAAATCCTTTCCTGCACCCTCATTGCTTGCTTAGTGGATGCTAATCTGAAAATGTATCTGCTCCTAAACCCTTTACTGAGCTGGGAAGCACCCTGATACTTTGGGGTGAAGAGCATCCTGAAAATAAATTACTCAGTATTGGATTGCCACTAAATTACTACCAGGTTGGGAACTTTGAACTGATCACCCTGCTCTGCTCCTCTTGGTGCATTCTTGTGGCCCTTTCTGTTCTGGAAGGCAGTTCTTTGTTGGGAGTTCCATAAGACCTTTAGGGTCAAAAAGTAACTTGCCACAAGAGTCTGTAAAACTGAGTCTCTTCAGCCTCACTTCACTCTTGCACCATTCCCACCTCTATCCTCCACACCAAGTTTCCTAGCCCTGAAGCCTTGTGGCCTGAAGAAAAAAAATGGATTACTTAAAAACCCACTTACTCCTACAGGCTGAATATCTGGAGAACTTCCAAGGCTAGTAAGACAGTGAAGAATTTGCTTGGACAAGAGGAGGATTTCACTGTATAAGCCATGTGCATGTGCCTTTTCCCTCACTCAGTAACAGCTACTGAAACCTAATGACATCTTGGTTATTCCTTTCTGCAACACATGCTGTGACTCAGCCTGAGTGTTCCTTAGTCTGGAGGGCACCAGAAGGGAATTTCCCCCTTAGGAAGCATCACTTCTGCCTGTGGTGAGAACAAGCCTTGGTGGCCAGGCCCCAGAGGGCTTTGGAGTAACCACATTGAGCCTCATTACAAAACCTCACATTTGTGTGCAAGCTTTCAGGGGAGAAGGGAAAGAGGAGCTTCAGCCAACACCTCCTGTAGCTCCAGCCTCGTGCACGTGCTTGGGTTGTGCTGTTCCATGTTTCTATAAAGTGCTCTCTCATCAGAGATAAAAACCAAGCTGTCAAATGACCTCTGGACTATCCTGACCACTCTGTAAGGGAGTCTGCTGTAAAAACACCAGCAACCTGCTCAGACAGCCCAAGGATGAGGTTTCATTGGGTTCTACATCCTGCGGTGGTCATGACGCTCTCTTGCCAGAAAGATCTAGGACAAAATTCTGTACATGAGATCTCCCCTAAAGGGACTGTCTTTGTCAAAATACTGGCTCATTTCTCCAGATCAGCAGAGCCAACTTTGCACTGAACAAAACCAGAAAGTGCAGTCATTGCTGGGTAGGTGGACTCTGGCCACTTAGGCCACTTGCAGGTGAGGCCAGAGCAGAATTTTGGACCCCACTCTCTGCTATGCTGTATCCAAATGGCAATAGATGTGCTGAGGGATGCAGCATGTCCTTGGAAACAGATCAGCCTGGCTCCTTGTAGAGGCTGGACACTGGGAACCATAAGTGGGATTCCCATTCCGCTGCCTTCTTGAACGTGCTGCTATTCCCCACAGTGCTGCTTATCATCCAAAACTTCCCCACCTTGCCTTTCTGCACTATATTTTCACAGTTTTCTTTTCCTAGAGAGACCATCCCAAGGGGCTCAGAGTAAGATCAGGGGACTGTTCTGCTTCCTGTTTGATGTTCATCTAGACTGACCTGCTTCTCAGATGCTTTCTCTCTCTCCCCTCACCAAGCCCCACTCCTGCAGCAATGCCTGATGTTCTCTGGGCATGGTGCTGGGAAGAGACGGAAATGAGCATTTGCAGATACTTTGAACTGTCTCCTGAATAAATGGATGAAAACTAAAGGATCCCCAGACCTCGGGGATTATTGATTTTATAGCTATTTCAACAGCTCCATCAGTGGTGGCGCGTAAAAGGAGCTCATCATTTATAAATTGACTCTTCCAGGGATCAAAGGCCTGTCAGGGCAACAATTAGTTCTGGTAATTTATCAGTTGTTTGAGCCTGTCAGGTGGAGAGAGAAGGGTAGTTCTGCTTCAGCTCCCCTCCAAAGCTGGGGCTGTAGCCAGGGCCAGGTAGGATGTGCAGGTCACTCATTTGCCAAATATTTCATGTCCTCCAATGTCTCGTCCATCTTTCTGATACCTGATCCAATTTGATTAGGCTGTCAGGTGAAAAGGAGGCAACTCTTAGCACACTAATGTCACCCCAGCTACAGGTTCTTTGTCTGCTCAACAATGTCCTTGTCAAACCCCTGCCGAGCAGCTAAACAAATTGGAATGCAGCAAAAAGAAGGCAAAAAAACTGAAAGAAAAAACCCAACCAAAACCTGTGGTCTGCTTTTAATTAGCCTATAAACTATTCAGAGCTTCCCAAGAGGGAAAATGAGGGCAAATATACTCTCTCGTTGTAGACCTCCTAGCAAAAAGAACCCATGTAAACAATGTGAGCTGATTTGAACAGGTGAGAAGCCTGGGCAAAAGCAACCCTTCTGTTTGGCAGTGCCTGGGAAGGATGCTGAGAACAGCTGCCCCCTTTGCAAGGGCTCCTACAGAATTTTGCTATACTGACCAGAATTATGTTAGATTAAATAGGAATTCAAACCCCAGATGGCAAGGCAGAGATCCCCTTGATTCTGGAGTTTTCTGGCAAGGGGAAGTAGATCCAAAATGTGTTGAACAAGATTGAAAAGACCATCGTTGCAACACATTACATTGCATGTGCACAAATATACTTACAGGGTTGGTAAGCACCTCAAATTTCCCCTGATGTACCTGATTGCACACACACTTTTACAGTACCTGATAATGTATTTATACAATCACATTTTTATAAGAAGAGTATCTTTCTTCTTTGCTATGTGCCTAGACTCAGTTCTACACTTTCCTATGCTGACAGCTTCATTTTGCAACTTCTTCTCAAACCTTTACTTTGCATGGATAACCACAGGTTCAATTAATTTGTAACGTGGGCCACCAAAAAATTTTCAGAGGAAATGCAAACTGTTCCAGGAATTTCACATATGCAGGTTGTCATAAAACACATATGAACTTTCATCTCTTAATCACATCCCATGGTACTTCAGATATTCACTGATCACAGGCTGAAAAAAGAGCTGCTATCACAGCTTCGTATAGAAACAACTCACAAAAGTTGTGTTTGGCCACAGGGACAGCACAGAAATGCTTGTGTGAAAAGAAAAATAAAGGAAAGGCTTGTAGTTTGCTTAGAAAGTTGACCCCTGTGCATGTATAGACATTTATAGAAATGTCTGTGGAGAAAAATAATTACTCAGCAGAAAGTGGTTAGTTCAAAGAATAAATTTGCACCATATAGTAATATCCAGCCAACTTTCTGACTTGCCTAAAGGGTCAACACCAGAACCAGCAATCCAAAATCTATTGCCAAGTCAGGGCAAAGACAGCACTCATGAGCACTTTGCCTTTCAGCCAGGTGAAAGGCGTCCTTGTGCTTATGATGAAGCAGACTCAGGGTGAAGTCAAATTAAATTAACAGCTCTAATGCCCATTTGGAAGCCACTGGAAAGCACATAGCTGCAAAGTGTCCAGCTGGATGTGTACTGAGAATGACATAATGGTTAGCAGAGATCCAGAAGGAAAAACAGCGGGCCAAGTCCTCAAGAAAAGCCATAAGATTTTAGAAAGATAGGGGAGTAAAGTTTCTGGGAAAATTAAGAAAATATTCCTCTTATGAATACATGGAAGAAACACAGCCCTTTGCTTAGGTGCCTGTGGATTTCACAGGTATAGGCTATTGATGCTTGACTGAGAGACTGTAAAACCTCTGGGCTGGTGAAATCAGGGATGTTCCTCCTAACCATTGAATAATGCCAATAATGCTTGGTGAGTCCACCCACAGGGAAGTTGGGATGGCTGGAGAGGCCTCCCAGCTGAGCTGCTTCCCTAGAAAAACCCCCTATAAGGTCCTGACTTGCATCCACCCTGTCTCCCATCCACACTGGCAGCAGCATCGAGCACGGCAGGCTCTGTGCAGCCCAGCAAGGATCACTCTTTTCCCTTTGATCCCTGCTTGCCTTGCTGCATAATTAAGCCAATTGCCTGATGGATGTGTTGGACAGTCCTTGTGTGTGGAAAGAGAGTCTCCTTTGAGGTCAGATGAGAGGTACAGTCATGGGAGAAAAACCCACAGGGCACCCTCAAGACGTGTCTCCAGTATATAATATCATGGTTCTTGTTCTATGCCTGTCTGTGCTCCTTGAGGGAAATCCTCTCACTGGCAAATACTCCCCTTAAAGGCCTGCACTTTTCTCATAAGAATATGACATGAACCATTTGTCCAGTTTTTCTGTCCATTTTAGTTTTCTGTCTAGTTTGTGAATATCCCTGCTTCATACTCCTGTAAGAAATAAGAAGGAAAAGGAAAAGGGATCTCTTGCAACAATAGGACTGAAAGAAAGATGAGAAAAATGATAAAAGCAGCAGCTCTGGTCCATCAAAACATTCAATGCATGTGGCTACCTTTGCACAAAAACACCTTAGAGAATTGGCCTTTTTCCTTGATGGACACTTCACCAAGCCCTCAGTTGAATTGTGCTTGTGAAAAATGCTGGAGAAAGCAGAGGGAAATGTAAATCCAGCATACATGACCAAAATACAATGCTGCTTTCTTCTTGCCAGACTAGAAGTTGGACTTGTTTCCAGTGACTGGCACATAACATACATTTTTCCTTCAGCTAGAAAAAAAAGGGTTAGTTTTAGGGTTGGGTATTTTTCTTTTTTTATTTTGTTCCTTGGAGGGAAAAACACAACAACAACAGTGTGGGCTTGGATTACAGCTGATGAACTCAAATCATTTCTGCAGCCCCCAAGATAGCTGGAAAGGTCAATGAAACCACAAACTCCACGGGGCTCATCCGTTTCTGAATGCAGCTTTTTGAGCCAGAGGCAAACTGCCCCATTGCTTACCAAAGTGATATTTATCTAATTTATTACTAGCAAATGCTGGCAGGGAGGGGGAAAAAAAATCAAAACAAAAAACAACCAACAAAAAAAAACCCCTCAAAGCCAGACCAAGAGCAGCAAGAACCACTGAAGGCCTGTGCTAGCATCAGCAACCCACTGTCCCCAGCACGGTGATACCAGAAAAAAGGAAGCTTTTCTGGGTCAAATTCTGCTCTCATTTGCCCTGACATAAATGATGCCTGTGAAGCTGAGGGAATTGTTGGCTGGCTGACTGGCCCAGTGGACTTCAGGCAGAATTCAGGTCTCCTTGACCTGATCAGAGCAGAGGAGCTTGTCCCAGGCACACCCCTAAGACATACCAGCTGACTGTTTAACCATATTGAGCAAAATAGGCTTTCCTATCATTCTTCACCTCGCTCAGATTTGATCAGAGATATAAAATAAAGAGAGACATGAACACCCATTCTGGCTAAGTTTTTGAAGTCTCGTTTGCACCATGTTTGCCCCAGGAAAAATGATCCTGCCCCTATCTTTGTACTTTATCTGCAGCTTTCAGGCTCTTTGCATACTTACACTCAGCATCACAGCTTCCAAGCATTCTCCTCCAATTCATCAAAAAGGCTGTCCTTTTGTTTCCTAGGTCACGAAGGAGGAACAGTACATTAAATAAAGACACTGGCTGAGGATGGAAGCTGGATTTCTCCTCAAGGAACCTAATAATAGTGCCTCGAGGCAGGCCAAGTCAAAATTGATATGGTTTTATGTACACAAAGGCAAACAGTTGAGTGTGAAGAAAGTAAACACCAGATAGCATTCAAACAGCACATTATCCAGCTCATTCTGTGTTTGTAAATACAGAAGTGTGTTGTGGTGGCTAAATTTATCCTAATGTAAGGAAACACGAACAAAGAGGCTGGTATTTGGTACCTTCTATAGGCAACATTAGGACATCCTGCGTGAATTATTTAGGGGGCAGTTCATGATAACATGGTGCAGATTAGAGTTGCCATTTCTGGAAAAATTAGGTCAGAATTATAGAGATAAGATGGAAAGAATTTCAGGAGCATTGTAGTATTTTCCTGACTTGAAGCCTGACTCACACGTCAAAGCTTTGTTTTATTGTATACCTTGTTTTGATCTATAGTCAAAACAGCCTTTACCCGGAGAAAATGAAAATAAACCAGCTGAGAAAGAAAGAATTACACTCAGCATTGACTAAAAATAAGTACAGCAAGCTTAATTTCGGAGAATAGTCTTTTCCTGTGAAACTTTTTGCAGTTTGAGAAATGGCCATGCTGAACCCAGGAAAAAGCAGAGGAGGGAGATACGTTTTGGTAACAGCTCAGGAATGGAGTTTGTCCTTGATCTTGATCTGAGCTGGCATTTCAATTCCACGTCAGGTGTATTTTCAGCCAGGCTGGAAAGTGGTGGCCCTCTGCTGTACATGCTTCCCTTTATCCTTCCCAAATCCCATCCTGGATTAGAAGAACCTCTCACTTAAAAACGAGATAGATCACGGTCATGAAAGGTTCAGTTTCCCAGAGAAGTGAGATTAGTTTTAGTTAGAAGAACGAGAGTCCTGCCTCTGCAGCCTTGCCTTTGCAGTCAGCACAATGTTTCCATTGGCTTCAGGTAGAATATTTTTTCCCTCAGGTCGTTTATTACAAGTAAGAATGTACTTTTACACTACTCTGTGTTCGGTGCCATAAAACCCAGCACATGCCATGCTTCTCTTTTTGCACCAGGGACTCCAGCCTAAGTTACTGAATCTCTCCCTGCCGTGGAGCTCACTTTGAGAAGGAGCAAACCTCTGGGACAGACCCTCTGGTACTTGCACAAGAGCCAGCCACGAGATAAAACGCTTCATGTTCCCTTTTGCTTATTCAGTGAGACAAACAGACTGTTAAATTCTGGCTTCCGATCCAGCTCATTAATGCAAACCAGGGTAAGCTGCAGTTTATGCTTCTATGCCAGAAGGCAAATAATGGAGGTGGGGGCAGAAGCAGAGGTGTGTCCCCTTGGGCCCCTGAAGGCAGCTGGACAGCATGAAATAGTTTCTGCCACTCTTCCCAAAGCCTGCAAGCCCCTGCCAACAGGGCATCTTACCCTCCTTGTGCTCTTTGCACTGCTACTCAGGCTCAGTGCTGTGTGGGGCTTTTATTTCACTCTGCAGGACTCTGGGGACCAGGCTAACCCAAAAAGCCAGTGGGTGCCCATCAGCATACAAAGCTGCAGCGTGAGCCAGCAGCACATGTACTCTAGTGGGAAAGAGAGGAGGCTGGAAGCCAGCTTTTGAGGCCAGGCACGAGCAGAGTAAACCCTAGAAGGAGCAGGTTTATTTTTAGGATGGTCTCTCAAGAATCTTTGAAGCAGCTAGCCAAGAACTTGGGCTAATAAAGCCCACCCACAGCATCATTTAGTCCAGTCACCTACAAAATCCAAATAGCCATGCCTAGTAACAGCACAGACACTGCTGCAATGCTCCTCCATTCCCAGAATTGATCCTCTCCTCGTGCCCTTTCCTGAAAGACAAAACAGGGGGAACGAGGATGGGATGCTGTCCCTTCCCTAGCAGGGACATCCCACACCACCTGCTTCCCTGTCACTTTGGCTGAGTGAGAGACAGCATCTCAACTACTTGCTTGTTTATTTTCCCTGCCAAAGGCAACCAGTGGCAGGGGGAGAAATGGCAAACCAGGGAGCATTAGTGAGGTCTCTTCACTCCTGACAGAGGTCACGGATCCAGCAGTGAGGGTGGGTGATGCAGAGATCAAAGGGCAGCTCCAGGGGCCTCATCCTGCCCTGCAGAACCACAGGGGCTCCCAGTTCCATCCCGCTGCCTGGGCCAAGAGCTGCTGTCAGACCAGGGCTGGCAGCAATGCCATTTCCCTGCTGAATGACTGCTCCAAAACATAGCACAACAGCGTGAAGAAAACATGATATGGGCTTTATTCAGCCTTAGGATGTCTGGGTGTGAAAATGCTGCAAACAAATGAAGATTGAAAAGAAATCCAGAACAATTTCAGAAATTTTCAATGGTGGCTGCCAGAGCTTGTGTCACACTCCTTGTACTGTATTTCTTTGTAAAGATTTGTTTAAAAAACCCAAACCAATAAATTGTATCCATGGATTAACTCTTGTACTTTGTCCCCTATAGAATCAGAGATGATGAAATCTATGTATTTGCATTAAGCATCTTTCGAGGTATAACCACTTTATGCCAATGTTTGCAGATATGTAAAAATTTAACTGTTGCTCTAGCTCTTTCCTGGACTTGGGCCCCACTGAAACTCCATTGAGGACTGGGCTGAAACTTTTAGGATGGCATGATAATAAGTAACATAATATTGCCTAGTCCAGTGGAGCCCACAGAGCACCCAGTGTGTGCATTTTTTCCTCTAGTTCATCTATACCCAGACCTGTACTGCCTCTATTTTAATGGCACAGTAAATCCAACATTAGAATTTGTATTACTGAGTGAAAGAGACATCAGCCATGTGAGAAGGATAAATTAATTTGGCTGATTTAAAGTTTGCCCTGAAGTTTTGATGAGCGAGCTTGAAGCTAGAACAAGTGTTACCTGGTGTCTCACATCTGGCACCAACCTTCTGGCTGGCTAACCTGACAGAAAAGCAACCAGGTGCACACAACTTCACCCAGGTCAGCTTTGCACATGGGGCAATCTACCTCCATGATCACGGAGCCAACCGCCTAAGGAAAACCAAGCCAATACAGTAATTAAAAATATTTATTTCTGAAGATATTTACCTTGATAGGCATAAAGCATTTCCCAATTTCATACAGAAATACATAAAACATGCATAGACCAATATGGCCTACTTCAATGTGTATTCAACATGGTAAATATAATGAAGAACTTGTGTGAATATAAATACAAGACACAAAAAACAAGCACATAAGATTCAACCTGTCAGCAAATTCAACAATGTGAACAAATTCACTGCTATAAACATTCACCCAATATTAGCCTTTTGACTTAATTCAAAACAACCCTTTGTCTCAATTCATTTCCACCAAGCAAGGCCCTGAAGAAATCTCACAACAGCCTCTGGTACATCCCCACTTCAGTGCACTTTTGGTGGCATGTTAAGACACAACAACCTCTATTATTAGAACCTCAGTGAGCCAAATATCCTTGTTATGGGAAACCATAGTAGTGTCCTCTAACTTTTATTTTACGTTGAAGAGTCCTTTGGTATCCAAAACCAAAGGACTTTCACTATGCAAACAACCAGAGTGTCCAACCCACACTCAGATAACTCTGGTTGTGCCAGGCTTCTGAAAAAGGCAAAGGGTTGCAGCTGATTAGTAAAGGCAATAACAAGGTGTAAAAATACTCTAGCAGGAGTGCAACAAACAGTACGCGAGGTAGACATGTATATAAGCAGTAAGTCCTGATTAAACTAGCACTGTGGCTTTCATTTTTGCATTTGAATCAAAAGGTAGAGTTCTTCGCTTTGAAGTTGGTACACTTAGATCTTGCCTTCTGTCCTTGCTAAGCACATCTGTGAGGTCTTCCTTGCAAGATGCTTTTGATGTAGACCCTCAAAGCTGCTCAACCGATGGGTAAGCTTCCAGAAGCAATATTCAGATGTTTCCTTCAGACAAATGTCTTTTCATGTATGCTACTGTGGATTTCCCTTCAACCCATCCATCTGAATTCCAACATGATGAAATCCTTTGTTTTTATACCTCCAAAGGCAGGACCTCCTTAGCATTTTGCTCCGCTGGGCAAACACTTGGACAGGGAGACCCTTCACCATCCTGGAACGTTGGAATCAAAAGAGAGTTTTGGTGATGCTTTCTCAGCAAGTGTTTTGGAGAAGGATTCAGGTGAACTGCCCACTAGGATGCTTTCAGGCTTTCCCAGATGCTCTGCCTTTTGTTCGCCCTGTTGTGTTTGAGCTTCCGCCCTTTCTGGAGCTCAGCCTTCAGCTTTGCAATGCTGAAGGCAGCTTTGATACTGTTCCCAATGGCTTCCAGCCTGCAAAACCAAGGAATACACATTTATTGTTGATAATGAAGATGCATCTCCAGTGTGCAAACACTCAGGTTTTGATGAAATAAACCTCAGTTTACATTTCTGCCATTTCTGGGATCCTCACAGGCTGTTGATTGCTATACCTCTGTAAGAATTAGGCTGACTTAAGCCACTGGAAATATGGCATTCATAATTTCAGTGCAAACATTAAAATAAGTTAAAATATTCACTCAAATATAGATGCCCTAAACTTCTTTAAATAGCATGCATCCAGTCAACAGGTCTCCAGTGTTACTCTTTTTGGCTGTTTTCCTTCTTTTAGGTAAACCTGATCCTACTTCCAATGAATGGGTGCATTTTTCAAGTAAGTAAGCAAGCAAGCCCCCTTTTCAAAAAATTATTTAAGACTTCCAGGGCCTAAGTCTCACTCAAATCATCAGGCTGCCTGCTCCCATAAATCCTGTTCTGCTTGTGAAAGTAGAACTAAAGAGTCTTCTTTAGTACAGGCAAACTTCTGTATGCCATACATATACATGGGCTTTTGGCTGAGCACTGAATGCAAAGGGAAGGATGCTAGGAAGAGCTCAGCACCCTTGTCCTCACAAGTTAAAAACCCAGTGCAGGAAGCCCAAAAAGCCCTCAAGGCATCCCCACTGATTCCTCTGGAATCACCAGCTAAGCCCACGGTGACCTAAGGCAGGTGAACTGTGCTCTCTGTTGCTGCTCCGGGGAACTACAACAGGACGAGAAGAAACTCACCGCTTCATCTTCTTGCTGTCAACAAGCTGCCGGCTCGTGCATTTGGGTCCAGTGCACTTGGCTGCTTTGATGCGGTGCTGTGAGGTTTTCTCCACTGTGGACTGAGCCCTGTTAAAAGTGAAAAGGTGCTGCTGTTAAAAAAAAAACCACCCTGAAAGTCTGCGGTCCACAAGGTGAGGCATCTCATCAACCACTTCTCAAGGCATGTAATAAGTGATCTTTCTGGGCCAAACCATAGTATGTATCAGAGCAGCATGAGTGCTGAGAAGTAAGAGGCAAGGCTTTGGGGAGATTATTCACTCAGCAAGTGAGTAAGTGCACCACGATCCATCCCTTTTGCATGCCCTGCCTTTTAAATAGCAACAAGAGACGCACCAGAGATCCTTTCCTGTCTGGCAGAAGTTCAGACATTTCTTGTCCTTCTGGCTGGCACATCGGCATCTGCTCTTGGGTTCAGTGAGCATCTCTGGCTGCATGTCCTTCAGGGATCTTCTGGATCGAGAAGGGCCTCCCAGACCGTAAGGAACAGTCTTCCTACAATCAAAGAGAGAGCATGAAAGTTATTCAAATAAGTCTGTGGCTTCAAAGCACTGTGGGGTATTTTGGGCAATCTTATCAATGGAATTGACTGCACTACTAAAGGTTGTGGGATTGGGAATGCCTCATTAGTCACAGTTTCTATGCAAATGCTTCTGATGATCCTGCAACATATTCATTAGCATGGCTACTGACAAGGATAATGACCTTTTAATTGTGCTTTCATAGGGCTGCTGTGTTTCCCTGTGCCATAGAAACCAATAAAACCTCATCTCTTTGAACTTTGGCAACTGCCAACACTGAAAGAAGCAATAAAAGCTCAGTTCCTCTGTGCTCAGAGGAACCCCAACAGCAGAACAAATCACCAGAGTTAGTGTTTGCAGCATTAGGTTGAGCTCTGGTTCCCTACTTTTTGGGGAGGAGAGAGCAGAAAAGGGTGCTGTGTGTAATCCTATTAACACGTGGGATGCATTAATTTGCAGCAGAGAGCAGCAAAAGGCAGCGAGGAGCCCCCCTGGTGTCAAAGCAGACCTTCAGCCTCCTAACTTGTCGGAAAGAAAAGCTGTCAAATTCAGGCTGGCAAGATCACGCCTTTGGCACTTTGTCTGCTTCTGATTCATACTAAAAAGTATCCTGCAGCCTTTGCTGAGCAGCACCCAAAGGAAATACTCCTGCCCGGGTTTTAGGAAGGCAGGTGTGTTGGGGCTATTAAAGAGCTATCTGCTCAATCTAGGTGGTCAAATCCTGCTTGCTTTCTCCCGGTGAACAGTCTCCTTGCTAAACTCTGCAGAAAAGTGGGAGCAGGGGGGGAATCAATAAGAGAAACTGTGCACAGGACTATTCCTCACTCCCCTTCACATTTCTGCAGGGAGTTTGTGCCTCTTAATTTTTCTCTTCACACCCTGCCTCCCTCCCCTCTTTCCTAACCAAAGGGGAGCCCAGCGCCGGGAATTCACTCACTCGGGGGTGTTGATCCAGATGATGTCGAGGTGGCAGAAGTAGACGCACTCCTCGTCCAGCAGCGAGGAGCAGGAGCATCGCCGGGCTCTGCGGTGCTCGGCGGCGGCGGGGGAGGCTGCGGCATCCACCTCTGCTCCGGGCGCTGCGGGACGGAGCGCAGGGCTCAGCACCCTCGGCAAGGCAGGGCATCCGCGCATCCCTCCCGCAGCATTCCCCGGGTATCCCTCGGGCATCCCCCGGGCATCCCTCGGGTATCCCTCAGGCATCCCTCGGGTATCCCTCGGGCATCCCCCGGGTATCCCTCGGGCATCCCCCGGGTATCCCACGGGTATCTCTTGGGTATCCCTCCGGCATCCCTCGAGTATCCCCCGGCTATCCCTCCGGCATCCCTCGAGTATCCCTCGGGCATCCCCGGGGTATCCCCCGGCTATCCCTCCGGCATCCCTCGAGTATCCCTCGGGTATTCCCCGGGTATCCCTCGGCTATCCCTCTGGCATCCCTCTGGCATCCCTCGGGTATCCCTGGGGCATCTCTCAGGTATCCCTTGGGTATCCCTCCGGGCATCCCTCGGGTATCCCCCGGGCATCCCTCCCCGCAGGACGGCACGAAGCCCGGCTGCGACCCCGCAGGGGACAGCGGCAGAGGAGCGGCACCTACCTGCCGGCAGCAGCCCCGGGCAGAGCACGAAGAGCAGCGACACGATCATCTGCGAATAATCCATAGCAGGCGGTGGAGGGCGCACGGGGGGAAAAAAAAACCCGATGTGTGTTTAAAAAAAAAAAAAAAAAAGTAAAGCTGTATGTGTAGAGGGGAAAAATGAATAAAAGTGGATAAAAAAGCGAGGAAAGTGTGTCCGTGCGTGGGGAGGGAGCGGGGTGAGGGTGCCCTGCGTGGCGCGGCTCGGTGCGCCCCGGCGCGTCTGGCTGGCGCGGCGGTCCCGGAGCCCTTTTATAGCGAACCCCCATGGAGAGGGTAAACAGCCCCGGCGCTATTTTATCCCGAGACAATGTTATTCTGCTATTAGTCACCGCGCGGCAACGTGCGGGCCGAGATAAGGCCGGGCTGGAAAGGAAATCGCCTGCGAACTTCAAGAGCGGCGGCGGCGAAAGGACGGGGGGAGCCCGAGGGGGATACGGGGAGGGAGGGAGGGAGGGAGGGGAGAGGGAGGGAGGGAGGGGAGAGGGAGGGAGGGAGGGAAGGGGCAACGCCAGGGGGCGCCCTGCCCGAGCAGCGCACCTGGGGGGGGAGCGGGGGTTGGGGTTGGGATTGGGAGATGGGATTGGAACTGGGAGATGGGACTGGGAACTGGGATTTGGGATTGGGGAGCTGGGATTTGGGAGATGGGATCTGGGAGATGGGATTGGGGAGCTGGGATTTGGGAGCTGGGAGCTGGGATTTGGGAGATGGGATTGGGAGCTGGGAGCTAGGATTTGGGAGTTAGGATTGGGGAGCTGGGATTTGGGATTGGGAGATGGGATTGGGAGCTGGGAACTGGGATTTGGGAGCTAGGATTGGGGAGCTGGGATTTGGGAGATGGGAGCTGGGTGGTGGGATTTGGGAGCTGGGATTTGGGATTTGGGATTGGGAGATGGGATTTGGGAGCTGGGAGCTGGGATTGGGGATTCAGGGCTTCAGTGCTTCAGTAATACAGGGCTTCAGGGCTCCAGGTCTTCAGGGATCCAGGGCTTCAGGGATTTAGGGATTCAGGGGTTCTGGGATTCAGTGCTTCTGTGCTTCAGGGATTCAAGGTTTCAGGGATTCAGGGATTCAGGGCTGGGGAGTCTGGACTTGACCCGCTGCTCACACTGCTGCCTTGGCTGAGAACCCAGCGGTGGGACACCAGGGTTGCTTAGAAGGGGAAGAAGGATGTCTGACTGCATGGGACCCTGCCCTTCTCCTCCCAGACCCAGCTGGGTGTGCTCTGGGGTCTCAAGTGGTTTGGGTTTGTCAGGAGCAGTGGGGCAGTGGGATATAATCCCCCTTTTCTGGGGTGAGGCAAGGTATGGTGCCACAGAGTGTGTTTTAGGTGTGAGCAGGTGTGTAAAACCAGGGAGGGAGGGAAGACCTGTACCTATGCTCTGCCTTTGGCTCTCGCTGCTGACTCTGACAAGGTCTGTTTTCTGGTGTTTTTGTTTTCCCCGCCTTGCACCGAGGTGCAGTGGCTGCCAGTGTGGACACTTGAGGAATGGCTGTGGCAGTGCCATCCCAAATACATCCCTGCATGGCATCCAGTGAGCCCCTCACCGAGCTAGCCAGCCCCTGAATATAAACCGAAGTGAACTGCAGTGCCTGTGATCCGCTGTGGAGCCGCTGTGCTGCAAAGCGTGCCAATTGCACCTATGATAAAGAGATAAGCCTCTCTTGGTATTTGTGGTATTTCCGTGCACTGTGCTGTAATAATAGAAATGACCTTGGATATCACAAAGACCGAGGCTATTCAGTGCAAGTTGCATTGTGATCTGTCAGGTGAATGGCCATGTTTTTTGTTTTGTTTTTTTTAAAGTATGAAATGATACTGTGCCACTGTTTCAGAGCGGACAGACTGTCTGCAGCCGTGCTGAGTCAGAAGAAAGGTCTGTTTAGCTGGTATCCTTTCTCCCACAATGGCTGTTAGCAGATGGTATGAGAAGGAGTACAAGAAAGGAATGCAAGTGGAGACTAATCCTTTCCTCGGTGCAACCTCTCTGCTTCTAACAGGATGAACTGTAGGGGCTTTCCGAGCAATAATGAACATTTAGACCATTATGCTGAATAAACACCAGTGGCCCCATCCTGAGATGGTCATATCTTTCTATCAAAGGTTCTCTAGAAATACCTGTGAGTGGAGAAAGCTGGGTTATACAATACTTTTTTTTTCCACACCTTTCCAGCGTGGGAGTCTGTTTTTCAGAGCAGGGATTGTATCGTCTCGTGTTTTATGTCTCCTTGTGTGTGCATGTAGGGCAGGACTTACCGGAATGAATGCCAGTGTATCCGTACCTGTGTGTGTGAATAGCTGCAGTCATGATAAGAATCTGCCAGCAGAGGTCACACAGCTACATACAAAAAGTAATCACAGCCCTCCGAAAGAATAAACTTTATTAGTGCCCAAAAGGTGGGAAAGAAACCAGATTATTTTTTTTTTTGGTGTTTAGGAAAAAAAAAGCAAAAAAGAAAAAAAAGAACACAAAGCATTTGTGAGGGTTAAAAGGCAAATATCATTCTGTATATTGAGTAGAAGTATGCATAGCTTTTCCAGACCTGTCACTTAAGGGATGTCTTTTTCATGCCAGCACTTACTTACATTTTTTTTTCCCCTGAGATTCCTTTTTCTAAGATGTGCACTTGGAGCCAAAATGACTCACATCAGTGTAAGATGTTTTCATCTTTGTCAAAACGCCTTGTTAGAAAGTATTTTGTCAGCTGACAAAAATGACATGCATGTTTCCTATGAGTAACAAAGCACAAACACATTGCAGGCACCTCTGAAGGTGCTATTCTTTTCTACTTTTGTTTGTTTGTTTGTTTTTAAACAAAAACGTCTTCAGCAATTTTTCCTAAGAATTCATAAATATTATTGTTGTCAGAGATCCATTTCCTCTGATTCAGCGATTTCTGATAGCCCCACTTTCAGATCTTGACACTAACCAGAACCAAGCTATTCCTGTTGCTTCTTTCAGTAATGCAGAAACAAATTTATGCTCGGTTACCAGTGGCCTGGATGGGTCATTTCAGGCTGCTGGGATTTCCAGGCCAGGAGGTGGGTTTTCCAGGAACCCTGACCCTTTTCTTGGACACTGGGAGGTACCAGGGTCAGCTTTGTGCCATGCAGAAATACCCTTTGATAATTTTGCCAAAGAAGGAAGCTGTTTAAAGGAGCAGTAGGGATCCCAGTAGTGGTCTTATAAATTCCACAGAACAGGACTAAACTTTGGGTGGCACTCAGGGTGTGGGGGATGGAAATACAAAGTCAGGTACTCAGCGAGTCCTCCCTGCAGAGCCAGCTCTCCCCAAGGGCTGGGGAGTTTGCACCATATTTGCACTGCTGCCCATGTGGCCAAGGGTGGAAGCAGGAGCTGAAGCTGGCTGCTCCTGCAGCAGGCTTTGTCCTTTTCTAGCTGGAGCACCTTGGCCAGGCACAGCAGAGACATTGTGTTATGGGGGTGAAAGCTTAGCTGGCGGGCCAGGCTGTGGTTATAATGTTCCAGCTGGAAAAGGCCATGGCACTGAGTTTTCTAAGGACATTTTGTTTAGTGTCAGAAATGTGAAATGCCTGCTTATCAGCGAAACAATAAAAGGAGATTGTAAAACTGTGCCTTTCTGTCTAGGGAACGAGGGGAATAACATGCTGTTTTCTGCAGATTTGAAACACAATTTTCAATTAAGTGAAAGTTGCATAACTTGTCTCTTTATTTCACTTGCCACCCTTCTTGCACCTTACTTTCCTCTTAGGGGCTGTCCCGTCCCCCTGTGCCCCTTCTAACACAAGAAACAAATTTTTTACATAACATGCAAATTAAAGAGCTAACTCTGCCACCCAGAGGGACCTGGACAGGCTTGAGAGGTGAGCCCATGCAAACCTCATGAAGTTGAACAGGGCAAAGTGCCAGACCTGGGTCAGGGCAATCCCAAGCCCAAATACAGGCTGAAGGATGAATGGATTGAGAGCAGACCTGAGGAGAAGGACTTGTGGGTGTTGGTTGATGAGAAGCTTGACACGAGCTGGCAATGTGCACTTCCAGCCCAGAAAGCCATTCGTGCTCTGGGCTGCACCAAGAGCAGGGTGGACAGCAGGTTGAGAGAGATGGTTCTGCCCCTCTACTCTGCTCTGGTGAGACTTGACCTGGACTGCTCCATCCATTTCTGGGGACCCCAATATAAGAAGGACATGGACCTGCTGGAGGAAGTCCAGAGGAGGCCACGAAGATGATCAGAGGGCTGGAGCACCTCTCCTATGAATACAGACTGAGAGAGTTGAGGTTGTTCAGCCCAGAAAAGTGAAGGCTCCAAGGAGAGGCTTCTGGCAGCCTCTCAGTAACTAAAGGGGAACTGCAAGAAAACTGCAGAGGGACTTTCCCAAAGGCCAGGTAGTGATGGGACAAGGGGGAATGGCTTTAATCTGGAAGAGGGTGGGTTTAGGATAAGAAGAAATTCTTTACTGTGAGGGTGATGAGGTACTCAACAGGTTGCCCAGGGAAGCTGTGGATGCCCCATCCCTGGGAATGTTCAAGGCCAGGCTGGATGGGGCTTGGAGCAACCCGGTCTAGTGGAAAGTGTCCCTGCCCATGGGAAGGGGATTGGAGCTGAATGATCTTAAAGGTCTGTTCCAATCCAAACCATTCTGGGATTCCATGATAATTTAGGCTTCCTGGAAATCAGCTTGTTCTGATCTGTCACTACCCAGCCTACAATGGATTTAATTCTCCTTACAGATATGACAGTTCTTGGGCAGAACCCTAATTTCTCTCAAACCAGCTTTCTTCATTCCTCCCCATCTCCAGATTGTGATGGTTGGCAAAGGGCATAGGTGTCTGTCTCACAGTACACTTGTGGACCTCTGAAAGTGCTGAAGAGAAGAGTAAGGTCAGTCACTAATCCAGCAACCTCGACCGCCCCTGTTTGTAGCATGCTGCCCAAATGGATCCTCTCCCCATCCCAGCACCACCAGTGATCATTTTCTTTTCAAAATTCACTCCATACACAAAATCCTCTTTGAACTATGGAGGAAAGTGGCAGCTATACGATGTTTGGAGCAGAAGAGCCATCATCAGATGAGAAAAGAAATGTCTTCCAGACCACACGTGTCCTGGCACCAGGTGGCAGTGAGTAGATATCATTTAAATACAGGAATCAAATTGAGCTTAGAGCTGAAACAGAGGAGAAAAATAACAGTATTAAGCAAAGTTCATAGTTTCTCCCATGGTTAAAATTGTCATTGCCAGAAACACAAGAGAGATGGTTTGCAGATATTCAGGTTTCAGGGGTGCTGTTGTGAAACCTTCCTCCTCCTTATTCTTTCCACAACACAGAACTGGAAAGCAAAGTCAGTTTTTAAATGCGGGGAAACATCGGGTGGGAAAAGGGAAAGTTTCAAGTAGTCTGGGAATAAAGAATTCATATAACTTGCAGGTGAGAATTAAACTTCTACTGTCCATTTCTGCCTTGATGTCACAAGGGGACAAAGAGTGTCCACTTCCCACCAACGTGAGCCACAGGGGTGCTGGAGGTGCTTGGCTGTGCCCTGTCCCAGCAAGCTGTAGCAGCTCCTCCTGTTTCCACCTTTCTCTCTTGTGCAGGAGCAGGAAGCAGAATATCAGGAGCAAGGCAAAAGGTCACACTCCATGGGTGGAACACGGGGCAGGTGACCTGAGCTCTCTCCCTGGCCTCGTGTAGGTGGCAGGGTGACCGATATTCCCGAGGGAGTGCCCCGTGTGGTGCCAGGATGGCTCAGGTGGGGGGTCATTTCTGCTGAGGTAGCTCAGGATCCTGCACACAGAAGCCCTGAAGGAATTCAATCTCTAAAATCAATTTTTACCATAGTATTTAAGTTGGGTTTAATTTTTTTTTATTTTGACCCAATTCTCATGTCACTGTCAACATTGGTAGAAGTTAAAAGGCAAAGACCTTGTTTCCAGCCCAGAAAATCTTAGATTGGGAAGAATCTGGAGAAGGAGCTCTCTGTCCTATCCCTGTGCTCTTGCAGACACATCCACCTTCAGCCACGTCAGCCACAAAATGCTGGCCTGGACAGTCTGATCCCATGGGACTGTGATATATTCTCATAGCTGGGCTTGGACTCTGAAGTTTGTTTTGGGGGAAAAAAAGAAAAAGTGCTTCTGTGTGGTCTTCAGCTCCATTCATTCAGTCAAGTTTAAATACAAACAGCATGAATCATGTCTTCCAGAAGTGTGAAATTATTGTAAAAGGTCACATGTGTCGATAATCAGACCCTTAAAAACAGGCTACACAACTAAGGGTTTAACTATATAAAGATTATCATCAATAAATACATGAGATTAGTGCAAAGGCAGCAACAGAAGGAAAAGAAAAATGAAAATACAAACCAAAAAGCATCACTTGTAGCAAACCAGATCTGGTTCTGTATACACCCCTCCAATGAATACAGTGGCATATGACAGAGCACTTATTTGCAAACAGCAGTTAGTGGAAAATGTGCTTTATCAGGTTTGTTTACTTACTTCTTGGCAAGTCTGGCTCGCAAGCAAGTCAAACCCAACGCTTGCAGATAGAAAATCTTCAGAAGCAAATCACTAAGAGCAGTCACAGCGCTCTGACTGATGCCTTGCTCCTACCAGGAGGGCATTTCAGAGATCCATGGGCTTTAATAAATGTCATTTTCCCATGGTCTTGGCAAAGAATCAGTGATGCCATCCCGGTGTCCAGAGCTGACAGTCCTCATCCTATCTGACAGCTGACTCTATTATAGTTTCTAAATCACATTAACAGCTTGGCTCGCCTGGTGTCTGAGTTGCCCTCCTGAGTATGGAAAGGGGCCTAAGGTGCTGACAGTCCTAAATTCAGGCACCATCCTCTTCTTAACATCTGGAGACAGATGGGGATGACTCCAAGTTGCTGACTTGCCCATGATCCCATGAGAAATTGCTCTATGGGTGGAGAAATGAGCTGAGTTCCTCAAACCCATGTCCTGTACCCTGCCCTCTACATTATCAGCCCTTCCATTACACAGAGGTTTGCTTATCAAAACTGACTTTTTTTGCTGCTTTGGTTTGTCCATCTCTTGGATTTTATGTTGCTTTACCCAGAAAAAGTACTTGAGAGATCTTCCTGCAGCTTGCTCAGAGACGCTTCTCTGAATTAATGAATTAAATTGACTTTTATTTCTAGTTTTTCCACCTGTCATGTGGCCTGCTCCACCTTTGTATGAGTCTCCAAAGACTCAAATCAGTCCTTTTCTGAGAGCTAGCTG
The DNA here is from genome assembly GCA_035221455.1 of Xenops minutus. Classification (NCBI taxonomy): domain Eukaryota; kingdom Metazoa; phylum Chordata; class Aves; order Passeriformes; family Furnariidae; genus Xenops; species Xenops minutus. The sequence continues at coordinate 61,890,375 of JAWWEE010000074.1, forward strand.
GCTCTGCCCTTTCCTGAATGCACAGAAGCCTTGCTGAAACGAAGGTAATTAGAAAAATGCATTGTTCCAACAATGGTGTTGAACTTTCTTTACAGCACAGCCCTTTGGCTAATAACATATAGCCCCTTTGTGGCTGTTTTGCCACCTCCTTTTTGAGCTTTTGGAATTAGATGGGTGGGTTTACTGGTTCCAACCTTTTCCTTGTAAGAGAAATGAGTACAGGCTAGGAAACACCGTGGGTTTAGATGCAACCTGAGCCATAGGGGTGTGGGTTTGTTTTAATTTGGCTACTTGTTCCAGGGACTTGCTTTGCCCCCAGATCCCCTAGCACTGCACTTCTGTGCATGACTGCCTGGAAAATGGACAGGAAAGTGGCCTCATTGCAAACCAATGCTTTTAAAGTTCTCCTTGTTATCCATTTATATGCTAGTAGTTTTGTGGGTTTTTTATCACAGCATACTTTGCCTGTAAAAGAAATGCTGATCATCTCTCTCCAGCTGCAGTTCCTAGCCTTTATCTGCCCTTCTTTCTCCCAGGAGAAGGCAGTGTTGTGAGGAAATGCTACATTAAACATGGTCCATCTGTTTCTTGCACCCAGGTGGAGCTTGAATGAGTTACAGCACAATCTGACAGAGGGGAGAAGCTGTAGATTAATTACAATCAACAAAAAATTTTAAAAAATCAGAAATTCTCCTTCTTTTTTGTAAAGGGACAATAAGAGGGCCACATTCTTTTTCAAGGGATATACATGCATTAAAATATCTACTCTGTGTCTGAGGCAGAACATGGACCACACAGATCCAGGCGTTGTTATGGCAATTACTCACCAGTGACACTGACAAGAAGGTTTTGTGATCTGTCAAGGCCAGGCAAACAGAAAAAGCAGCTTGAGGATAGCTGATGCCAAGCACTGAGCTAAGGTTACCTGACACCCACGACCTCCTACCCTCAGTTGCAAGAAGGAGCCTGTTCTGAAGTGGGCACGTCACCTGCAGCATCGACACAGCACGAAGTGCCTGGGAAATGTGAGGGGTGAGACAGCCCTGGAAGGAAAGGGCTTATATATGACACCAGGTTCCCATGAGCAGCTAACAAATCGACATGCCTGACAGGGCTGTATGTCAATATTTGCCCTGTGTCATACATGACAAGCAGCACATAGGAATTAGGCTGGCATTTCTGGCTAAGCATCCTTGAGGCGTGTCTCTATTACGAATTTTTCACCAGCCATTTCCACTCTGACTGTCTGTGCCCCTGGGAACTCCTCTGCAGTCTGGGTGCCTGCAGCCAGACTTTCCCGTTCTTGCTGTTTCAAGCAGGTTTACTCGCTATGCCAAGAAAAGGCAATGCAAATTGCTCAGTTTTCCCTCAGTGTTCAGCATCACAGTTGTGGGCATTCAGCTGGAGTGCTGGAAGGCTCAGTGGGAAAGGGATCCCACGAGCCCTTTGCTCTGGTGGTGTAGCACAGAGCAGAGCAAATGCCAGGCTGTGCTTTGACAAAGGTAGTTCTTGGATGATTAGAGCTTTCCCACCACTGCTACTGGTGCTGTATATGCAGAAACACACCCATCCTTTGACTAACCCTGTTCAGAGCAGCTAAATTTTTTACAATGTCTTCTTCTTATTTAAAGACAAGAGTATTCCACCTTTCCTGACATGATTATGCTGTAAAACTGTAATACTGGTTTCAATTTTAACAGATGCAAACAGGAACAACCAGTTTCTTGCACTGGGTCTAGGATGAGTCTTTTGAAAATAGGAACTGTGTATATCAGACACATTAACTCAAACCATCAGCTGACAGAATAGTCCAGCTTCCTTCAAATTCCTGCAGACATATTTCCTTTTTCAAGTGAAAAGGACTCTTTCTAAAGAAAAGCTAAGCTGGTTTCACACCATCTGAAACTGAGCAAAAGCACTTTCATTTTCATTTAGGAAGGCAAAATAGTAAGGAGGGTCCAAACCTGACCCACATCCAGTTGGCAGCTGGTCATTAGTGGTGTCCCCCAGGGATCAGTGTTGGGCTCAGTCCCATTTAATATCTTTATTGATGATATGGACAAGGGGATTGAATCTACTATTAACAAATTTGCAGATGACACCAAGTTGGGGAGGAACCTGGACAGGCTGGAAAAATGGGCCAAATCCAACAGTATGAGGTTCAACAGGACCAAGTACCAGGTCCTGCACTCTCTACAACCCCCTGAAAGGGGGGTGTAGCCAGGTGGGGGTCAGTCTCTTCTCCCAGACAACCAGCAATAGGACAAGGGGACATGGTCTTCAGCTGCACCAAGGAAGGTTTAGGTTGGACATTAAGAAGAATTTCTTTACAGAGAGAGTAATTGGGCATTGGAATGGGCTACACAGGGAGGTTGTGGAGTCAGACTGGTTGTGGCACTTACTGCCATGGTCCAGTTGACTTGTTAGGTCATAGGTTGGACTCAATGGTCTCAAAAGTCTTTTCCAACCTAGTTGATTCTATGGTTCTGTTCTGACTGAAACAAAGCTCAGTGTTGTGTTTTCAGCACAATTCAGCAGTTAGTTATCCGTATAGTTTTGTTCCTGGTTTTTAAAATGGCTTTTAAGTCACATTTTTCCCTAGGACAGTGAAACATAATTAAGAGTAATTCCAGGAAAAACTCAAGGAAGAGCAAAGGCCTCCTTTTTAAAGATTTTTGAACTTGACACCAAATTTTTTAACTTTTCTTCAGCCACTGGTTACCAGAACTGTATCTTTTCCCAGAAGAAGAAGAGCTGGCAGTAAATTTGGAAATGCTCTATTTTGCATAAAGGAAAAGAGAAAGAAAATGCCTTTCTTCCTTTGCTGATTCAGAGTTTCCCTCATTGATGGGACCCTACGACACAGCTCAGACCTCTGTTTCTTTGCAGCTTGCTTGCTTCCCTGGCAAAGCTGAAGTCAAAAGCAACAAGGCAAAGTGACCCTCTCAAAACCCACTTAGTGTCATGGGAAAATGATTTAGAATCAGAAAACCCAGAAATCTCCTCTTCCTTTTTCTAGTGAAATTACATCATGTTCATAAGCAAATGTCTGTTTCCTTTTCTTCCACTTACCCTTGTTATAAGAATAGGAAGAAACAGGGCACTTAAGGGCACCTGCCTTTTGCTGCAATTACTATTCACAGTTTTTCCACTCTTTCATTAAATATAAATATCAGTTGTGACACTTGAAAGAAATAGCATCCTGTTTTCCTTGCAGTTTGCTTGGGATTGTGTAAGATCCTCCTTTCAATGAGAAGGTGGGATTTCCAACACTGGTAGAAAAGAGAGACTTTTACTAGAAACAATCATCTTTGCGTCTTTGGAAAAACCTCACTGTGTCCTTTCAGAATATAAGGGAGGCTTGGCAAGAAAGATGGAGGGAGGCTTTTTAAAAGGCCTGTAGTGACAGGGCAAAGGGCAACAGCTGAAAACTGGAAGGGAAGATTTAGAGTGGACATAAGGAAGAAATGTTTTACAATGAGGGTGGTGAGGCACTGGAACAGGTTGCCTGGAGAAATGGTGGGTGCCCCATCCCTGGTGTTGTTCAAGGCCAGGTTGTGGGGGGATTTGAACAACCTGATATAGAGGAAGGTGTCCCTGCCCATGGAACTGGATGATCTTAAAGGTCCTTTCCAACCCAAACCACCTGTGTTTCTGTGTATTTGTGCCCTTAGCTAGGACCTTGCTTGCTGTGCCCACCCCACCATCAGCATGTGTGCTGTACAGAACACAAATGGGTGGAAGCTCAGCTGGAATAAATGTCCTGGCTTCTTGGACCTTGCAAATGGCACAGTGCTATGAGAAATTCTGGGTGATCACCAAGTGGGGTCAGCATTGCCCATCTCCAAAACTGCTGCAGGGAGGGCATGGCAGGCCACAGTGGGACACCTCCTGAAAAGAGACCTCAGAAAGGCTCTGCCTCCTCCTCCTCCTCCTGGAGAACAGTTACAGTAGGTAAACTGCTGCTTTGAGATAGCAAACACACCGTACATTTCCTTGTAGCAAAGTACACGGGAGCAAAAGAAGGTGCTGATTAGCCCATGCAATAGAAACTGCTGTTCCAAAGCCTTTTTATTTCTGTTTGTTTTATTTTGCATTTCTTTGGTCTTATCAGCAAGGACACGGTTTTCCCAAAGGTTATTGACAGCCCAGAGTCTTGAAGCAGAGGTGTTGGCCCATTGCATGAGTGAAAGGACTACAAAGGGCTGCATCCTCCATGCAATGTACCATTGGCATTTAGCTCAGTCCCAGAGCAGTACAAACCACAAAAGGGGTGTGAGAGATGAAAATCTCAGGAGATCAAGCCCTAAAACAGGCACCTATACACATTTTTAGGGGCTTTGAGGATGTCTGTAAGCACATCTTCAAGTGGTTGTAGAATGAGGGTCAGATGTGTGTCTTTTTGTGGGGTGCCAGTACATGGCAGAGTCTGGGTGACAGAAGGATTTAAAACACCTCTGGAACTATTACATTCTTGTGCATATTAAGAAAGGAAATTCGTGTTTCTGGGCTCACAGGTGCCTATGGTCACTTTTCTGTAGTCACCTTCCTCATATGGAGTGTGCTCCTCTCATATAAATTCTGAAGATCAGGAGATTCATTGTGCAGAGAACATTTCTCTTTCTTTAGGAGGTTTGATCTTAGCCTAAAAAGCTTCAGGAGATTTTTTTATCTCCCCATTCAGCTCTGTCAGAGGTGTGGTTCTCTCACCAGAAGGGTTTTGTGATGTTTTTCACACGTCTGGGGAAGTTAGAAATATTAAACAGAAATATTAGAAATATTAGTTATTTGTTAATATTAGAAATAGTAACATTCTGGATGTTAAAAGTGGCCACTGACATTTCTTTGAAAGTTTCTCCCTGGTCAGAGAGAGAAAATGTAGGAAAATAAAAACTTGGAGGCACAAATAGATGAATCCAGGGCTAGTCTTCAGTTGTGATGCAGTTACTATTGTGGAGAGTTACTTCATTATAATAATGAACTGCAGAGATGCAAGGAACTTCATGACACACACCCTATGGCATAAAACAAACCCAACTCTGCCTTCAGAGACCAAGCAATTATTTTTTAAGTTCCTACTTGGGAGAAGCCAGCAACAGGTTTATAGTGGGAAAAGAAGCTGCAATAACAAGAAGGACAGCCTGGAAAGAAGGAAATGAGGAGGTGGCAGAAAGTTAAGGCATATGATGTGTTTTCTAAAGGCAATAGTACAGCAGGTTCTGGAGGGCTGTTCTGAATGCAAGGAGAGGAGCCCAGGTGGTTCAGAGCAGAGAACTGACACCTCAGCTCAGCATCAAGGTCCCAAAGCAAGTCACTTTGGAAGAGAAAAGAGCTTTTTCCCTCAGTAGTGCCATAACCCTGGCCTGTTTTGGCCTGGAGGGGCTGCCCAGCTATTCTAGACTAAAAAGCTGTGATGTTGTGGGTGACCACAACAAGCAATCACAGAGATCTGCTTTTGTTTAATAGCTAAAAATCAGGGCTGGGACTTTCACCAGGAAAAAGTGCCTAAACCAAGTGACTGGTAAACTGAGCACATCTTGCCTGGATTGTACAGCTACCCCATTTCAAGGGTCCCACTGGGCTCTTTTTGCTGTGGGCTGAACTTCCCCTCCCACACCATCTGACCACAGCTCACTCTCTCAGAGGGTTTTTATGTTTGCCTTTATTGCTGAAACAAATCAACCTGCTTTGATAAAATAACCAACAGGAAAATGGGCATTCTGAGGCTTTTGGTTTTAGCTTTTGCCTGCAGCCTTTCCTACAGCCCGAGTGCCTCTAGGTGGTGCCTGGATCTGTGCTTTGGTACCAGAACAAGGGAGCAGCATCCTTGGGCTGGGCTCTTCTCAGCGAGCCATGCCATGCCAGCAGTCAGGGCACGCAACGCAGAGGCAGCAAAGCAGCCCCTTTTTGCACCAGTGCTGGGCAAAAGGAGGCACAGCCAGAACTGGGAGGATCCTCCCACAGTGACAACATTCCTGCAGTTCATCCCTGCGTGAAGATTTCACCCAGAGATGCCGGAGACACCTTCACTTAAAACTGCATCCCAAAGAAACCCATGGGTTGTGTTGCTTTGAAGGTGCAGAATAGCCCTGTCCCCTAGAGAAGTGGTGCCTGTAAGGACATGTAACCAAGTTTATGCCCCTCAGAGCGAGGTGTCAGGGGTGAAAAATGAAGGGAGTACACTTGTGGGTCATCAGAGGGAGCAGGTGCTTATTGCTTTTCTGCTAACCTGAGCTGTGTGAAAAATTGGGGGTGTGTGGGGCAGGAACAACTCTTGGAGACACCTGTGGGGCAAAGGATGCCATAGGTGGCATAGAGCTGTCTCCTATTCTTGCCTGTGAGGATGGGATTGGAATTAAAAAGATACACTGAGTTTTTTAGGTGTGGAATAAGCAGTTCTTGGTGTTTATATCTCTGAGGTGATGGACATCCACCAGGGAGGTTCACAGCCTTGGGATCGTCACAGCACAACTCCTCCTCGTGTCTCCTCCTCTTCCACTGTGCAGCTAGGAAGCACCACACACTCTGTGCTTTGAAGCAAACTATTTGTCACCCGTAGCCATGCCAAGCCCAATCCAGCCCTGACACAGCTGAGACACCCCAACTCCCACCTTCTCATGGTGTTTTCATCTACATCCCCCTCATGCTGGAGTAACACAGCCCCCTGGCTCCTACTTGGAAAGACAGGAGCTGTCTTGGGAGGCTTGCTAGTTGCTTTTGAAAAGTGTCTGTATTTAGTAGGGGGAGGAAGAATTCACCCTTGGGCTTCCTGCTTGCCCCTACAGGTCTCCCTGTACTTGCATTTCAGCAGGGAGCAAAGCTGGGACAAAGGATGGGGTGGTGTCCCAGCTGGATGGACACCCGAGAAGGGTCATCACACCAGTTCATCCAGAAGCAGGACATGCCCAGCAGGAGGAGGGGGAGCATCTTTGCCATGCACTGCTCTCCTGAGGAGGCTGAGGGATTAGCCCCTGGATTTGTTTTTCAGATGATCCCATGCTAACAGCTTTGGGTGGATTTGGGCTGACTTCTCCACACGGAGTCCTTTGACCTTTTAATCCTTCTGAAAGAACCTATTCCTGCCCCCCTTCTGACAACTCCCAATCCCACCAGATTGCCTTTTGTTGTTTTTCTCCTTGGACATGTTTTAGCAGCTTGTCATAGCTTTTCTAGTGGGCTGGGTAATTAGCTGGCAGCTCTGGCTCCTTCCTCCCACTGGGCTCTACCTGGAGCTGTGCTTATTTAAGGGTGCTGCTGGGCAAACAGTTTGAAAATTTGTCATTACTAAATTCAGACTCTGGCTTTTATGATAAATAATAAGGAATATCTTTGACTTCTTTTCCCTTATTTTAACTTCTTCATCCCTCACTGCAGCTGACAGGCCCAAAAGGTTCTACTGTTCTAAAAAGGGAACAAAATGAACCTGTTAAAAAAAAAGATAATTAAGCTGGTATCTGAGGGCAGATATAGCTGTGGTGTGGATGAGAAAGGGAGGAAGAGAAGAAAGCTGGAGAGATGGCTGTGGAGGTGGTCACATAACTGAGATGAAATAACTTAAGGACCTGGAGTCTGGGGTGGTGCAGAACCTCCTAAAACCACTGTACACACAGTCACTGATAATGGCACATCCATAGGGAGGTTCAGTCAACTTCAGCCAGAGGATGGGCACACACTGTGTTTCTTCCCAAAGCTGGATAACGTGCTCTGCCTCCAGTCCTGTCCTTCTGTCTCCTTGGCTTCCTCTGCCACTGCTGGCTGAACTGAGAGGATCATAAGTAGCTCTTAAAAAGCATTTCACACTGGTGCAGGAGAAGAATAATTAGTCCATAGTTATTCTTCTGGGCTTAGGTCTTTACGCAGACAGATGGGATATGCTTCCTTCAGCAGTTCATCTTCAAACTTGTGTGTAGAGGAAATGCAGGGACTACTCAGAAAAATCATACAGTGACTTGCTTAAATTCATGCAAGGCTTATAGTTATCTGAGGTCCTTGGGACCTTTAAATATTGCCTTTGAAGTTATCTGTATACTCAAGTTTTTCTCTTAAGAAAGATGGTTTAAACATATTGGAATTGGAGAAGTCCTTTCCCCTCATCACTCACAACTGCTCTATACCAAACCAAACGAGTTCATGGCAGGCTGACTTCTAGAGGCAAAATATACAGAGGTGTCTCCTTGTCTCTGGAAAAGAAAAGGGTGGTGGTAATGCCTGATCCAACCCAAACCAGGGCCACCCACCCAAGGGATCAGAGAGGAACACAGTTCTCTCAGCAGCTCATCCCACAGCCCTGCACAAGAACACCACTCCTGGACTTGACACATCCCAGCAAGTTTGTTCCCTTTCCTTCTACAAATAAAACTCTGCCAGAGTCACAGTTTCTGGCCAGTTTACACTCTCACACAGTCACTTTGTAGGCAAGCAAAGGAAGTAACTAGTTCTCACACTCCTTTACACACCGTGAAGGATGATAGCACAGACTTGTGGGCATTGTACTGCAGATCTGCTGTGAGAAGAAGGTTTTGGGGCTTAATCACATGTGATATGTAGGGAAATAAATTCCATCTGAATGCACAATGTAAAGGAAACAGCCTTTTCACATTTGTCATGCTGTCCAGTGACATGTTTAATTGAAAAACAAAGCAAAGTACAACGTGGAAAAATCTTCACAATAATGCCCTGATACAGGATGAGTTTTGCTTTTTCCAGGCAGTAGGGAAAACAGTCTGATTAATTCTTAAGGGGTGTCTGTGTATGTAAAAAAAAAAAAGAAACAACTTTCTACCATCTCTTCACCAAATACTGTTAAACTAAGAATGGTAAATATAGTTTTAAACTAAGAATGGTAAATATAGTTTTAAACTAAGAATGGTAAATATAGTCCTGAGCACTGTTTGTATATAAAAAACAATAAACAAACAAACAAAACAAGGGAATTTTCACCAGTCTTTGAAGTCCAAACCCAAGAACAGCTGAGCTGCCATAGAGATCTTCAGTGGGTTCCTGAAGAGTTCATGTCAACCAGCAGTTGGAAAACTCAACAGGCACAGGCCATTCTGGGTCAATCCCTTCTCCAAAGAATTGTCTCCCCTTGCTCAGCCTCTTGCAGGGCCCAGTGCTGGTTTGGTGATACACTGCATCCTCTTCAAATCCCTTGTGCATCC
>JAWWEE010000074.1:61899635-61950442 GCA_035221455.1 Xenops minutus
CGGATTAATTCTTAAGGGGTGTCTGTGTATGTAAAAAAAAAAAGAAACAACTTTCTACCATCTCTTCACCAAATACTGTTAAACTAAGAATGGTAAATATAGTCCTGAGCACTGTTTGTATATAAAAACAATAAACAAACAAACGAAACAAGGGAATTTTCGCCAGTCTTTGAAGTCCAAACCCAAGAACAGCTGAGCTGCCATAGAGATCTTCAGTAGGTTCCTGAAGAGTTCATGTCAACCAGCAGTTGGAAAACTCAACAGGCACAGGACATTCTGGGTCCATCCCTTCTGCAAAGAATTGTCTCCCCTTGCTCAGCCTCCTGCAGGGCCCAGTGCTGGTTTGGTGCTACACTGCATCCTCTTCAAATCCCTTGTGCATCCCTCCTAGTCCTCGTGCATCCTGTGCCCTTGGCTATGGGAAGGATGTCGTGCTGCCACCACCCCTTTCCACATGCAGGGACAGCTGTGCTGGCTCAGAGCAAAAGCCTCCAAGAGCAGTCCTAGGCAGATTCCTAGGAAGGAGCAGGAGAACAGGCAATGGAATATCTTGAGACACCCCATGAGTCACTGAAGGCTTCCTGAGCCACAGGGGGTGCTTTCAAATGTAGTGGCCTGCCATAGATTCCTATTCCACTGAGTTTCACAGCTTTCTGAAAACAGATGAGCTTTGCTGTTCACAGCATCTCACAGCCAATTGCTATGGTTCACTTGTATTTGGCATGAAGAAAATATGTATATCCTTTAGTTCCCTTCAAATCTGCTGCCCAGTCATTGCTTTGTGGTCCTTGGAGGACCCTTGCATCCCTCCTTCCCCACACACGAGGTTTTGGAGACTCCTGTCATCACCCTGCAGTTATCCCTGCCATTCTGGGGGACTCGACACAGGGACTTGAAGGCTGAATTCAGTTTTCAACTTCATCAAGGTGTTGTTTGTGGTTTGGATTTTTTCTGTGGTTTGGTTTTAGAAGCGTTCAAATTTATAACCCAAATGTCCGTGCTCACCCAGAAATTCAATGAATTCAGGGGAAACAACTGGTCTCTGAACAGCTGTTAGTTTGGGTTTGAGTGTTTCAGAGGATCTTATTAAAATAATAAATTTCAATAGGAACTGCTACTGCAGCACTTTTACTCTTTTATTTTTTCTTCAAGGGGAAAGTTATGCAAGGCCTGCTGGATGCAATCAGCACATCTGGACAGCTCAGACACTGGAGAGTTTTGCAGAAAGAGGAGAAAAACAGCAATGAAACTCAAGATTTTCTCAGCTCGGGGCAGGTAGTGGGATCCTGGAGGGAGAGCTACAAACTCTGCCATCCCCAGGAGGGCCTTCCCTGGCTCTTTGCTATCCAAAAAGGCACTGCATTTGGCAGCCACCACAGGCAGCAAATAGCTGCTGATTGACACAGTGGGAAGTGCAAGGCCAAGCAAATGAGTTCCTGATTCCAGCACTAAATGCTTACTCCATAGCTACGGCTTGTATTTTTGCTCTTGGGGATGTGTGGAGGGAGGGTTTGGTCCCCCTCTTGCCTCACTAAGAAATATTGCACAACAGACAGGTGCTGGGTGCCTTGGAGCAACTTCAGCTCAGTCCTGCTGATAGGAAAGCCTTGGGATGCTGATGCAGGTGGAGGGGAACCTGCTGCACCTACTGCACCTCCCAGCTGTTCCACTGCATCCTTTCAGCGTCTCCAGATGCAAACCAGGGCAACAGCTGCTTGTATTTTAGTTTAGACCCCCCCCCCAGCATATAATTTAAACATCCCATCAGGCTGACAAGCCTCTGGGACTAGAGTGATGGTGTGCATGCATGAGCCCCTCTGGCTTGCTGGTAAAAGGAGATCTACTCATTCAAGTGAAGGTTCCTGAAAGGGCTGTAGAGTTAAAAAACCCAAATTGCCTCAGTTTAAGCTGCTGCACATATCTTCATGATATAACTGTTTTTCAGTAGAACCACCTCTTAAAAACATAATTAGAGGTCAAATATTAATGGGCAATCCATGTCTTCAAATGTAATTAAAAGCACTGATACAAAACTGCCTCTGTCCAGAAAGTTCCTGTGCTTGGCTAAACTTTCAGGGTCTGGTCATTACTCTCAACCAGAGAGTTGCTTAAACCATGTTGATTCATAATCCTCAGCAAGAGAAAAATCGATGTTGGAGTGCTTTGCTTGTGTAACAACATATATTAGTGAGCCTGGAGTGCCTCTTCAATGAGATAATACCAAGCAGCTGAAGTATGCAGAGAGAGCCTCCTGAATTCATTATGAATCGATTTTTATCCTTTTAATATTCTTGCTTCCAAAGGAGTTCCTGTCTAACACACTGGCCTTTTTCTCTGGCAGTTCACCTCCTTCAGGCTCATTCCTTGCTGCTCTCCCAGTGCACCAGGAAGAGCCTGGTGATAAACTGCATGAACTGTGTTATACAAATTCAGCTCTAAGGTAGCCACGGTCAGAGAGAAGAAGAAAGCAGAGGGAAATGGCTGATAGCCCTTGCAATGGTGAAAATCAGAAGTTGTTATTAGTCTACTCCTTTCTTCTCTGTGCTTCAGGTAGCCTGGCCTCAGTGAACAGTAGCTGGCCTCTCCCCTGCTGTGGATATGCCTGTTCCAGGTCCTCTGTGCTTTTCCAGATAGTTTTCTGGGGATAAAATGATATGACAGGATTTGGTAGAATAAATAATTTCCCTCACTGCCTTGCAAGACATAAAGGGTTTAGGAGTGAGTGATGGTGAGTCATGGTCTCTCCTCAAAGGGTTAATCACAAAACTTGGGCTATAGCAGAATGTGTTAGGTCTCCTCTGTACTATCTTTGCAAAAGGCTTTTAGCAGGGCACAATTAATTTATTTTTTTTGCTTTATTTCAGCAGACAAACCTGTACCTGCAGTCTGAGCCCATGCTCTACAGCTCTGTCTGCTCCAGGTAATTTTTCTAGTGCAGCTTCATCATTGCCCAGCTGTATCTCCTGGCAAACTCTGTCTTTCACATCCCCTAACATAGGCCTGATTTCCTGTTCTGCTTGTCATAGGCCACTGTACCTGTACTCTGCCTCAGCCTGGTTTCCTACTAACCAGGGCTTAGAAAGCTTATTCTGCTCAGTTATTTTCTTTTTTGTGACAAATCAAGTGTGTGCTGAAACTCAGCACCTGATGTACACATGGCTTGCATGTGTATTATCTGACAATGTCCTTGTTGGCTTATTATAGGTGATTAAATGCAAAAACAGATTAAGGCATTTGTATGTGACAAAATATGTTTTGGATGGGGCTGAGAGGCATCTTTTTACATGTTACTTTAACAGCAGTAAATACCTAGAGAAATGCAAAAAACCAAGGGTTACAGTGGAAAATGTTTCAACAACAGATGACGAAGCCTGCTAAAGATGTTTTATGCTTAAAATCATAATTAAAATTATTTTAGGCAAAGCCAGTATCCTTCCCTTAGACTTCCAAATATTTTAGTGTCACTTGAACTGCAACTGTATCTCTTATTTTGGTAATTTGTTGTATTTTCTCCTATTCCCCCCTGCTCCCCTCTTTACATCCAGCCATATTCTCCCTCTCCCTGACCTTGTAGCTTTGCATTCAGACTGTAGCTGCACAAAAACACCCCTCACTCGGAGTGGAATTGCTGAGACTCCTCCCAAAGGCTCTGCTTCTCCTCAGGAGGGGAACTGCTGCAGGGACATGCATCCATCAGTGTGCTGCCATAAGCAATGGTGTTAGATAAAGCTTCCAGCTGGAAGGGGAGGAATGCTGCTTTTCCCATCAGAAAATCCAGAGGCTGGATTGTGTGTAAGGCCCATTTCTGCTGATGTTTTCTGTCATATCAGTGCTCTCCCAGGACACAGGCAGAGGAAGCCTCTCGAGGCTGTTCTACACTCAGAGACAATTTTTAGAAAAGATCCCAAGCCTTGGAAATTATATGTGTGCTCCTCAAAAGATGAGGTTTGATCCAGCATCATTTCTTTGCACACAAACTGTGCTCCTCTGTGCAGTCACCCCTATGTGAAGGCTGTTGCTCCTGCAGACCTCTCCCTTTCTCAGTTTAATGCAGCAGAAGTGACAATAACTTATGCAATCAGTCTTCCTGGCACATGGGATTTTTTCTAAATAAGGTACAGAAAGGCATCATTTTGGGCCTCTGTTCTTGTACTCCATCCTTAATGAGCAGGCTAGGGAGGTTTTCCCCACCTTTATCTTGACATAAAGAAAATGTTTAAAACAGCCTTTTCATTCCCAGCAATCCATAAAGAAGCATATTTGCAAATTCATGCCCATGTCAGATTATTTTTATCATTAAAACTGCTCTCCCCGTGGAATTTGTTAACATGTTGTTGGCTGTTTTCATCCTCCACGTGAAAATGAATCTATTGGGTACCAGAGAGCTCAGTTATTATGAGGTTTTCTGATGAAAAGCTTAAACTGCATCTGAGAAATACAAATTACAAGGCCTAATGTCCCCCCAGAGATTTTAATTTAATACACAAAAGGAGCCAATCACTCCCTACTGAGGTCATTACACAGAAATATTTTTTCTAGTGAACACAGTAATTGGGACCACTGGAGTTTGCTTCCCCTGCCCTCCCTCAAGAAAAAGGATGGGTCAATTTTGGCTGCCTCTGAAGGTTCATGAGTTTTGTGAGTGCTCATGCCTAAGATGGATTTTGTTGTGTGTGTAAGGAAGGAGGAACTTGTGAGAGCCTGCAGTGTTTGAGGTAGTGGTCTCCACTGAGGTCCAGGTCCCCATAAACCAAACCACAGTGCCAACCCCCCCTCCCTTCACCATGAATCCCCTCTGGAATGCAAAAAAACCCTCAGAAAATGTAGTGGGTCAGTGAGAAGGTTGAGGGTGGGTCAGTGAAGCCAACTCAAGAGGTTGGCCATGAAAGAGTTCGTGGCCAGGGTAGCCACTGGACAACATCCCAGAGCTGATCCCACCCATCTGCTTTTCCCTGGTGGCTGGCTCTGCACTTTAGGGCTAAGCAGGCTAAGGCAGATCCAGCAGAGTCCCCATCCACTCATCTAATTCCAGGATGAACAAGTATGTGCTGAGGTCACCCTCTAGTTATGGCAGCGTGGGAGCCAGAGGGATGTCAGCGGGTCAGGCCATGGGGTCAGGGAAGATGATCCCACTGCAGTCCCTGGTACAGTCCCATTACAGTCCCATTACAGTCCCATTAACCTCGGCAACTCATGGGCGGTTAAAATTTAAAGCCTTGCATAAGTGGGTTGCTGAAAAGCTGCCAGGGAGATCGGTGTCTTGCAGGACTGAGCCCATTAATTCTCACTCTCTGAGAAGTAGCAGGGGGAGCAGATGAGCCAGAAAACTGAACAGCTTTGGGCTGTTTGATCCAGCAAGAAGGGCGAATTCCAAAGTTAAGGAAACCTCACACGGTTTGTAAGGGAATAAAGAAATAAAAAGACAAAGGGAATTCAGGGTTTCCATGCCACAACCAGGCTAGGATAACTTTGCATGGATGTAGGATGTTTTTGCACAGCAAAAAAAGTCAAGACACTATTCATCATGCCCATTTGTAGGCACAGATTATGTGTATTACTAGTGTAAAACTCAGCCTCTTATTTCTAACCTGAGAGAAACTTTCCTAACACTCCTTTTGTTTTTAATCTCCTCCTGAAGAACAAAGCACTCAGGAGAACAGGCAGCCAGGAGACACGCTCATTCCCTGAGTGCCACTAAACTTCTTCAAGAGACACAGATGCTAAAGAGTATACTGAAAACAAGAATAAAACTGTGACTCAAACAAAAGCAATATACTTCCAAAACAAGGCTCTCAGCAGCACAGGTTTCTCCCAGGGGGGAGAGGCTGAGAGAACAAACAGGAGACACTTTTTAGTCATGTCACTTAACTATGCACATGGAAAGCTCTCAGATCTGCTGGCGATGGGGATGACACCACCAGACCCCCATGCAGAACATAAACACTGCATTTCAGTAAAGGCTTGCACAATGGTGGAGATGGAACCATTATTTTCCCCCAGGGTTTTAGGCACTGAGTTCTTCCAGGAGCCATTTAATTATTTTGGGGTTTTTTTCTGCTCAATCTGTATCAGAAAGCTTAAAGAAAGGACTGTTCATTTTGACGAGGTTCCTTAGGGAAACCTCAAGACAAAATAGCAGTAATTTCTTCCCCATATAACTCACCAAGAAAAGTAGCAGTGGAAATAAAGGGGTAATAACAGAAAGGGGAAGAGAACCTTTTGAAAGCAATTGCTTGATACCAATACACAGTGAATGTATTTAATGCCATAAACATAGGTTTACTTAGGGGAGATATGAGGAACTGTCGAGCAAAGAGACTCTTACAGCTAAAATGAAATTAAGACTGGCAAGTGTAAGAGGAGAGGGGAGGGAGGGGGAAGGAGAATCCCATCAGTGAGGGTCCCATGGTCCTGATGGAGACTCGATAGCTGTATCCTGCTCTGTGCTTCTTGCTGGCTGGGCTGCCAAAGCACCTGCTAAACTGGTAGCCTTCCTGGCTTTCTTTCTCCTTACAAGGAGAAAGCTGAGGCAGAAATCCGTGCAGATTTGTCTCTGGGGTGAACTTACAGAGAAGAGGCAGGTTATAAAGTCCTGCTTCCCTGAACACGTGGGGGCTTTGATTCCTCCACTCTGAAAGGTGCAAGGTTGCTGACCCCCAAGCTCTTGACACAGCAGCTCTGCCTTTCTTCCCATCTGGCTACACCCCTGACTCTGATGACACCTTCTTTCTTCCAGGCATTTCAGGGACCTCAGCCAGGGCTCCTGGAAGGTGCTACTTTCCACTGGTGGACAGGAAACCCCATCCAGCAGTTATCAGTATCTTTAGTGACAATAGATCTTTCTATACACCTCCAGCACAAAGGCATAATCTGTTTTTAAACTGATTAAGAGACCACAGTGCCCATGAGAGGAAAACAGGGCTCAGCAGTATTTTCTTGTCTATACTTGTTCTGAGTCTTTTGGGCCCTGGGACTTTGAAGACTCGCTCATGTTGCTGAATTTTAGTCTTAGCAGCAATGAGTTGCCCCTTTGACTGGATGTACACCTGATTTCATGGGTTGCCATTGATGTGGTCACCATTCCCCCAGTGTCTGTGGCGCTGCTTAGAGTGTGTCAAGCACATAAATCATGGCAGGTTTCAGGCTTGGGCTTTAGGACAGAAATTCTCCACTAGAAACTGTGCTGAAAACAGTCAGGTCCAGCTCTCAGCTGAGGGTACTGGTGGCATTGAGTGCCTTGAGAGCAGTGGTGGCTCAGTGTGCAGCACATACACCTGCAGGTGATGTGTCCTTCCCCCACGCCAGGCAACCACGCAGGCACTGGGATCTTAAAAGCAAACTCCACTGCCATAAATTCATACACTCATAAATTTTACAGCCACGGGGAGCACTAGGAGCACTCTACATTATCTTTTGTTTAATGTGAGCCAGAGAGACTCATTCAACAGATTCTGTGTCAAGCTCAGAAGTTCTGATTGAGCCACGCAGAAGGTTATCCAAATATTGACGTAAGATTGAAAGGAATGGGGAACATCCCATATTAAACTGTTCTCATATTGGATGTATCCTCATTTGCCTTCTGTAACAACTCACATGGCTCACTTAAGCTTCCAACTTTAGGTCTTTCTTGCTTCTTTTTTTGCCAGCTTGAATAGCCCTTTCCTTCTTTCCACTCTCCCCCCAAAATAATAATTAAAAAAAGGAAAATAAAAGCCCTTGTATGGGCTCTGCCTTTAATATCTTGGTTTTCCAAACTACCATCAGCTATACCTCTCTCTAGTGTTCCTTGAGTGGGCTACTATTTTGTTGCTAAAAGCTTATTTACTTTCTATTACCCACTATCTTATTTTACTGTGAGAAGCCCTGGAGAGCTGACAAAGAGCCTCTCGCAGGAGAAACAGCAGCCATTTAGATTGTATGGGGATTTTTGTGATGGCTGTGAGGCTGGCACAGCAAGCAGACATGTAGAATCTTAGCTTGAGCATTGACTTTAGCTGACACTCTGGTGCTCAGCCCCATCTGCACTGCTTCCAGCTGTGCCTCTGGCTGGCCATGGACCATTTGGACTCTGTGCCCAACCCCTGGCCTTGGACCTATTTGGCTGCTCTGGACTTGTAGAGTGATCTGCACTCTGGGCTGCGCCCTGGGCCTGCCCTCCCTTCTGTGCTCAGGGCTGTGGGACTTCACCCCTTGTCCATCTGGGAAGTTTGGACCCCACTGGCCCTGATGTCACGCTTGCCTTGCTGCCCCTTGCTGTTCCATGGCACAGCTGAGAGAAAAATCTGTACAGCAGGAGGCACCAGGTTTTATGTAGAGTGTTTGTGTGGAGCAACAGAGAGAGACTGTCAGTGCATTATGGGCACACTGCTGAAAACAAACAAACAAACAAATCCAGCAAAAAAGGCAATAAGCTCTCTAAAGAGACATCCTGTGTGTTCTTGACGTGCTGACATCTCTGTTCAGAAGAGTGAAGGGACTCAAAAATCAAGGCATGGTTTTGCCATGCCAATAGCTAGCTTTGAAGAATTAAATTACAGAGTTGAAATTACTTGGAGCAAATGCTGATCCCAGAGTTATACTCTCCTGACTGGACCACAGGATCTGTGTTTGGGCATTTAGGCATTAGGTCTTCCTTATTTGATATTAATTCTCTGGGTAGGATTGTTCTCTCATATTTTTCAAGGCAGAACTCTTGGGGAAGGAGAAAGAGAAAGCAATGACGAGAGAGCCATACACTAAGGCAGAGAAGAAAAGCCTGGGGCATCATTGCTCTTACAACAGGCAGCTGCAGGATCCCATACATAGGCAATAGCAATGTGAAGCTCCTTTCCTTGTGATGAAGCAGATGTGGCTGGCAAGGACTTTCAGGAAGACTCAGAAACTTGCTGGGTATCAAACAGCCCTGGGGATGTTCTTTTACAGTTGTTGTGGCCATCTTCCTCAGGTTCAGTCTGGGTAAAGTACACACAGATTTCTGCTGGACAGGAGAGAGATAAACAGGAGGAAAAAGAGAAATCAGGAGGAGCTTGCCTTCCCCACCACATACAAACACTGCATGAGAGAAATCCATTTCAGGAGTATAGGAAAAGGGATAGTGGTAGGAAATGGGAACAAGAAGGTAGGAAATAGAGCTCTCTTAGCAGGACAGAGTCCTTTACAAAGTAAACTCAAACCAGGCAACTGCCACCTCCCAAAGCAGCCCTAATCCTGGACCTGCCTGTCCTCACTTTGCTCAGATTCTTCCCCCAGGCATGGACAGCTTAGCTCTCTGTGAACCCAAACTGAATTGGATTGATAGCTCCACTTCTAGTGCTCAAATCACTAGCACAAGAATTAGAAATCTGACTTGATGTTTGTCACAAATAGATATTAAATCTGAAACTAACTGTAAATCAAGCAGCTGAAGTCAGGATGAGCACAAGAATTCTCTCTACACATTGTGGCAAAAAAATCTGCTCATCTGTGTGATCCTCTGTCCTGCTCCTTCCTCCAGGAGAGCACTGTGCTAATGAAAGGTTCCTCCATTCAGGGCAGGCTTCTTTCTTCCTCCCCTCTCTCCCTTCCATACTCTGCCTCTCTGCTTAAGAGCTCAGCTCACACCCCACAGAGTTCCTGGCCTCTAAGTCCAGTTTATGTCTGATTTCAACACTGACAGGCATCTTTTCCAGGCTTCTTGCCTTTCCCAGGCCCTCAACCCATCAGCATTAGGGCAATTCCTCACCATGCTATTCACACCTCCTGTATGAGTAACTGCAAGCTCCTCTCGGGGACCAGGTGACAACCGTGTCCTCCTTCCCTTATTCTTTATCCTCCCCCTCTATTTGCTTCTTTCCTGACATAACTAGCTCCATGTGGTGCTTCTCAAACTGGAAATCTGGTCTCTTCGGGGTCTGAGACTATCCCTAAAATGACTGGAGAAGACGAGGCTGCATAAACCAAAAGGGCAGCCTTTTCCTTTTCCTCCTGCTGGCTTTTAAAATAGAGCTCTCAGTTTTCTGTGTAGTTATCCTGCCTGACTTAATGAGCCATTCTCCTCAAACACTTCACATTAACATGTTTATGTATTTGCCTGCCTGGCTGGCTTCTTTAATAGTGGTTCAGGTGCTCCCAGCAGATGGCTGCTGTGCCAGGCTGCAGGAAGCCCTCCTCTTGCCACAGCTGTGTCCCCAAATGATGCTCTGAGGCTCACTGCTTTTGGGGCAATTGCTTGATGGTAATAAGAAGGGCTTAGACAAATTGGATGCTTCTCTACAGCATCCATTAACACCGTGCCTTGGAGAGACTGGAATCAGTCTCATTCTTAGCAGTTTTGCTTCTGTGGTATTAGCTGAAGATGCCAGCAGGAGGATTATTTAAGAGTAGAATCTAGATTAAGATACACTGCTAACCTAGAACGTGGCTAGGAAGGATGATGCAGGGGGTACTGATAGGTTTGGGGGATAACCCTAAAAGTAACATCATTTTAATTTTAAACAAGGTTGGCAAACCAACCTCATCCTTGCCAGGAAAGGGATGTCTGATTTGTCTTACTGACTCTTTGACAAAGCCAGTTTCCAATGTCAGGCTCATTTCTTTGACTGCTGCTGGAATATCTACATCTGCAGGGTTTTTATTCTCTTTTTTTGCCCCTGTATGGGGTAAACTTGAGTTATGACTGAGGTGGCAGCCACAAGAAGGCAGGCAGTGAAAGTAAGCCTATCTACCATACCTACATTGTTGAAAGTTTCCTCTGAGATTGGATTAGCACTTAAATGTTGTGTGACACAGCTTTATGTTCCAGGTTTTGTGAATGTTCTCAAGGAAAAATTAAAAAATATCACTCCTCAAACTCTGTCTCATTTGGGGACAATTATAGTATTGCCAGATTAATTACAGTGTCTCTACAATGCTCTCCTCTGATTCGACTAATAGAACACAGCAGAAATCAGAGCCTGCTTTGACCTTTATTCAGAGCCTCCTGTTAAAGTGACTTTCACAACAGAACTCAATTTGTCACATTTTATTTGTCCTTTAATTTTATTATTAACAGATTAATGAAGCCGGTAATGGGTTTCCTGATGCTCCCTTTGGAAACGTGAACTGTGTCCCTTCCTTACATCAATCTGCTGTCAGCAGAAGAAGTGCCTTTGCAAAATGCTATTAACTGTTACCAGAAGCAATTAGTCAAAATAGCAAGTCAGCTTCAAAAAGGAAAGCCTCCAGATTCCCTCAGTGTGTTAGGAAAAGCGCATTAGTAGGATTTAGTCCTTCCAGCAGACACCAGCTTTAGGCCCTGCAGTTGATGTCTGGGTTAATGACACGTGGAAATGCAAATGTATCAGGCTTTAATTTGCTTGAAGGAGCAATGCTGGGTTTAAAATAAAAAAAAAAAAAAAAAAAAAAATCACTTTCTGGTGTCATTAACAGCAATCCCCATTGTGCCAGAAATAGCCATGCTCTGTTGTAACATACTCTGTGTGCCAGCCCTAAGGATCCAGGAGTGAAACCCTGGCCCTCCTGAAGGCAGCGGGAGGCTGCTCGTGACAACGCTAGGCTTTCCAGGCTTTGTCTTCTTTGTTTGAATTTTCTGGTCCAAACGAGTATTTTAAGAGTATTTCCCATCACCCTTCAAAGCATGAAATCCCACCCTCTTCTCAGACAGATGCCTTTTTTATGCCCATGCCAGAAACTCCCAGGATAATTGCTAGTGAGACACATGCAGACCTGGCTCGGGGTCCACTGCCCCCTTGGGAAGGGATGGTTTGGCACCATCATTATTCAGACAGCTTTAGTGTCTGGTCAGTACTCCCCATGGGGTGCCCACTGGAACTGTGGGATCTTTAAGGTCCCTTCCAACCCAAGTCACTGATTCTCTGGGGATGATAAACTGAATTATTAGTGCACATACAGAGCACAAGATGTGCTCAGTAAATGGTCCTTAGCAGGATGAAGTGACAGGGGGGAATCTGGGGGAGGTGGAGCATCTGGTAGAATGTTCTACATACAAGCTTCAAGCATATGCTGTGGTGTTCCTACCTGGCATTCCTACAGATTGCTTTCGAGATTGGACAGACCAACAACTGCCCCCCTCCTCTCTCAAAAGGTGGGAAATGATGTTATCAGTCCAGTGCGTTGCCAAGAACATGTGTATTGTATACATGGGTCCAATTACAGGGGGAAGGTCATGAAAACAACAGGAATTCCATCTATTATGAAAACAAAAGAGATTGTCCATTTGTCCTCAGGAGTGGGCAACGAGGCTTCTGTTTCTGTGCAGAAGGTTAATCTTCTTCATGTTATTTGGCCCTCATTGCTTCAAGCCCAGTGCCACCTCCTCTGAATGGCTGCAGTGGCTCTGATCCTGCCCAGCCAGGGAAGCTGCAGGGCTTCCCTGGGGCAAACTTTGGGCTCAGTTCACATGCCTCTCAAACCCTGCCACATGCTGATACTCCCACATTGGGGTTTTGTGTTGGAGGCAAAGAACAGCTCAGCACCAGACCTCGAGGACATTCTTCCTCAGAGAAAACAGAAACAGCTGAACCCCACCCATGGCCTTGGACAAACGATAGTCTGGATAAGAAACCACCACCCTTTATTTTGCCAAAACCTCCCTGATTAAGAATATGCAGATGTAATGATTTTGCTGAGTGTTTGCAGAGTGTATTCCTGCTGGGAATTCTTTCCTCCACAGCCTTCAAGTGAGTGTTCACAATGCACGAGGTTAAGAGTGTTTCTTTTCCTCTCCAAGAGCAGAAGACTAATAGAAGAGTTAGAAGTCTAGAACTACAAAGTGCCTAACAAAGTGCACTCTAAGATATAAGAGCAGCACATTTTATCTTCCTTTGATACAACTTTAATGACAGCAAAAGGTCTGTCCTTTGGTCCTTCATTCAGTGCTTTCCACTGACTGGAGGAACAGCTTCTTGAAAAAACACAATATATTGTTCAAATACTCCCATAAAAATGGTCTCTCTGACTATCCAAACACATTGTCTGTCTTCTTAGATCAAACATAGCTCTTATTCTTAAACATAAGGATTAAAAGGCATCCATTAAAAGGAGAGTTTAAAATTCTATTTTAAAAGAGGTGCAGAATCTTAAAAGACTAATTATTTGTGCAATCCTCAAGATCAAACGCTGCTGAAATAAAGACTTTAACTCCTTTATCAGTTAAAACCCGTGTTCAAAGATTGCAAGGGGAGAAGAGACTACTAAGATAATCTAGTTTGACCTCATGACCTTAGGTTGTGGCATTTCACTGGTACAGGATCTTTTCGGTCCATCATATAAATGAAAAATTGAATAAAACCACAGAGGACACAACAGACTACACAGACTTGAAAAAACCAGACAAGAAGTTTTCAGGTTCCTTTAATTTGTGTGTTTGTAGGCAAGGGTCAATACCTGAATGGAAAGTACCAAGAGCTTTGCTGATGCAGTTTGTGCAGCTCTTGCTGAAGTTTACAGATGTCAGTTTTCATCAGGAGGATCTGGCCTGAGGAGTTTCCCACTGCAAGGGAGAACTAAGTAAGTACAAAAGTGCAAATGCTTAGAAAGGGCAATCTGTAGAAGTCTCTGGGTAAAGTGCATTTCCAAAGTCTCTTTCTTTTTATTTTTCTTTCTTTTTGTCTTTCCACTTTTTCTTTTATAGGTTTGTGTTCACCGTGCCAGTTTCCAGCAGGACAGGAGGGAGAAGCTGGGATGCATTTCTTTACGTGTGTCTTTTCTAATCTATTTGAGCTGTCTTCATATCTAATATATTCTGCATCTTTGATCTGAGTTGGAGGATGTCTCAAGAAGGAACGATGATTCACAGGAAAACAGGATATCCACAGGGGAGCCAGTTACCCAGTCCAGCAGAATTAATCAGCATTAGCTGTGTGAGCTCTTGCTCTCAAACACTGTAAATAAGAAAAGAGTCATGGGTGATTATAGGTATGGGAAAAAAACACGGAGAGAAACACAGTTTAAACCTCTAAGTGTCAAAAATGATTTCTGAACCACCCACTTCATATTTTGGTGGAGCAAAACTGCCTGGTGTCCAGATGAAAACATGACTTCTGTTTTGCAAAGAGACACTGTTTCAACACTTGCCTCTGCTCTGGCACCTGAACTGTTTTTGCAAACCAGGGGCACACCTAACACTGGGTAACAGGTCTGAAACACAAGAGGTGCCTTCCTGTGCCCAAACAACCTGGCAGCCTGGTTAGGGCGCCGTGCTCTCCCTGGCTTGCTCTGTCTTGCAGCTTGGTTTACCTTTCCTTCTCCTCTTCATGGCTTGAAGCAGCCTCCTGGGGAAGAGGTGTAACTAATGAAGGTGCCCCTTTAGCCAGGGGGTTGAGGGGCATCCCCTCCCTTGCCATGGGGATGTTCTGGTCCCTGTAATCCTGGGTGCCAGAGGGGCAGCAGCTCAGGCTGGGGAGTTCTTGAGCATTAGCAGGAAGAGGAGCTGCAGTAATTTTCTGTTCCAACAGGGAATTTTGGCTTCCTGTCAAAACTCCTCCTGGTTTGTCAAAACTTTCTGTCAAAAGGTGCCTTTGAATCCCTCATTTTGCCTTGATCATAAGGGATGGGAAGGGTTAAGTCTCAAGATGATAGAATTCCACTTAGCTGCTTCGGGTCAGGGTAGGTCCTGTTCATAGAATCATGCCTGAGTTGGAAGGGACCTTTTAAAGGTTGTCTATTCCAACCCCCCTGCAACGATGCCTAGCTCCTTTTCCAAAATCTGCTCCTGCACGAGGCCCAGCACTGAGCAAAATCCCTACAGGTGCCCCGTGGCTCTCAGCTCCTGGGAGGTGGGGGGGTGTTTGCAGTGATGCTCCCTCCGGGCTGGCTCCCTCACTGCATGATCCTGTCCAAGGATCACTCCTGCCCTACAGAGGCACCCCATGGAAACCCTCTCATGGGAGAGGGGCTGCTGGGATGGGGATGAGTCCTGTGCAAGCCACTGGGCTGGTGAACTCATTGCCATGTCTGCACCTGGAGCAGGGAGCTCATGGGGTGGGGAACGAGCCTGAGGGGTCAGTGATTTTATTAGAGAGCTCCTGTAGATGAGACACAACTGTCTCCTGTGCCAAGTGCTTGGCTTCTCCCAAGGAGGAATCCAACTGGAAGGTCTTTAGGCACCAACACCACAGCACCTCAGACCCCAATGACCTGCAAATGGAACTCGTGAAGCCCAAAGGGATGTTGTAAGTGCCTCAACTTAACAAAAAGAGGAAATGCTAGGGGCATTTGGCTTTACAAACAGCCTTCTGCTGGCCTGGTTCCAGCACAAGTGCCTCACCCATGGTAATGGATTTCAAACACACTACAGAGTACAGCCACAAAACCAAACAGGCCTTAACATTTGACCTTATTGGGAAAAACAAGCCTACTATTACCAAAGAAAACTAAGCATGCCTAGCTAATTGACTCATCTTAGAACTCCAAGTTTTGTTTCCATGACTGAACTGTAGGAATGTAAAGCCTTGCCATCTTTCAGCTAGCATGGTTTCCTGAGATCTCATGGAATATCTGAAAATCACCAGTCACCTCGTAACATTCTGAGTAGTCTGGCCAGTATAGAGACAAACATAATGGCAGCAACGCCTTTGCCATAAAGGGGGTTCTTTTGATTCATTTCTGGAACAAAACGTGAACATCCAATCAATGAATTACATCCTGTTACATCCTTGCTGCTGTTTAGTCATCCACCCACGAACATTTCACCTAAAATTACCTAATAATCAATTTGAAGTGCTTTAAAGCAGTTCATTTTCATCCTAAATCAGTATTAGAATTATCAATGCAGAGTCTAGACCTAAGACAGTGGTCTCATCCTCAAAGATATAAGCCATAAATGGTTTCTATGGGGTAAAAATCTGTGTATCATTAAAAAAAGACCATTTGTACAAGCGAGACTCCTCACAAGAAAATTTTCCTAAGACATGAAAAGACAATTCTAGCTATGTGTTTTTTTTTAAATCATTCATAATTTAACATGTACAACTAGACCCTGACCACAAATCACCTAAGATGGTGACACCTATTGTTTGTACTGTAAATAATGAAAGCAAGGAAAGGATCCCCTGCTATGACATGGTCATATTGGTCTCAGATCTTTCAAAAGCAACAGAAGTGGTGGCCCATCAGCTACATCAGCTAAAGGCTGCCTTGAGCAAGGACTCTTACTTGGGGATTGTTTGCTTTCCACAGCTTTTGGCAAGTCACACAAGCTAAAAGTGATGATTTGTTTTTTATGAAGCTGTCCCCATGTTAAAAACATGCCCATTTTTTAAAGGGCAGTTTACATGTAGTTTACAGGTTTTGTAGTTTACAGTGTTTATAAAACATTACTGAGGATTATTTTGCAAAAAATGAGGACTTCTGGAATAAACTACATAGTGATAATTTTATATTCTGTTTAACATACATGTCAGTAAACTCAAGGCAAGATTGTTTAGTGTAAATAATGGTATGTCTTCGTTTTATGGTGTATCTTTGGCTTTGAGGTGGGCCATACTGTGTTCACCCTTAAGTAGGTTGTCTGAGATGAAATGCATGTGATGGGCACTTGAATTTGTTTGTGTGCAAAACACTGCTGTCAGACTTTCTGGCAGGGGACTGGCTGATAGGGACCAACTGTGGGCTGCTCTAGCCTCGGGGCAGAATTTACAGCAACCTGAAGCTCAGCAAATGACTTGAGAAAGGAAAGCAGCAAAGGTGTGAACAGCAGCAGAAATGAATGCAGGGCACAGCATCCCTTTATTCCAGCTATGGTCCAGGGGTTGGGAGTTGCCCCTGGGGATCTGATGCCAGTTACATCAGAAGTGCCTGTCCCTGGTTTAGTTTTTGTCCTGAGAAGGGAGAGGGAGGTCCTGCTGCAGCTTATTAAAGTCCAAGCGGGAAATGTAGACACTTCATTTAATAGAATCCGGTTTCCAAACTCGTTGCCTTCAAAATCAGGTCCCCACACCACCAGCAAGCATCATATTCTGCAGTGAGGAATCAGGTGAGCTCTGAGCTGAAAGAGAAGAGCTCCAGGCCACTGTTTGATTCTTTTTCCAGTGAGGGCTTTTGGCAGCTCCCAGGGAAGCACCTGTATGGGTCTCAGAGGAGGTGTGTGTGCTGTAGCTGTAGTTGTACCTTTAGCTAGCACCTGCTTTCACTGTCCTGGTGGGAACAGGTTGTGTGAAGATACCAGGCTGTGCCTGGGTGAGCACTGAGGAGCAACACTTGTTCTGGCCTTTTAATGTTTAAACAGCTGTGCTGGATCTGCCAGAGGGTGTCTGACAGAGTCGTTAAAAACTGATCCCTGAGTAAACAGCCCCGGTGATATTTCCTCCAATTCCCAGCACCTGAAGAGCAGCCTGAGCCTGCACTGGCAGATCTGAGAGATGTTTGCTGCTGCTTTGAACAGAAGGATCCTTGTGGCAAGGGGAATGCAATTTCCCCATCGCTGCTGATTCCAGACAAAAGAATAAAGATGGGACACAATCTAAAATAAAAGGAACTAATTGAGAATGACAACACAATTGCTGGTGCAGGACACCCATGGATGCTGACATATAATACAGATGTTGGTTACATGCATGATTAAAATGAACTGCTGGGCACTAACAGAGAAGTACTGAGTTTAACCTCTCACATCTAGTCACACTCCAGTTTATTGGTTTTCTTTCCCTGTTGCACAAATTCTAGAGGCACCTCAAGGAATATCCATTTAGAAACACGGTAGAGGGTAGGGAAACTGTGCAATGTTCAGGACCACAAACACCTGTCTTCTAGAAAAGTGATTTCCTCCAACCTCCATTTGAACAACATTACATGCAACTACCCACTAATCTTTCCATTATTAGTGGAGATCCTGCTTCAAATGTGGCTTGTCCACTTTGCCTGGCTAACTGTGATGATTCAGTCCCTGTCCCCAGGCCTCTTGATCTGCAGCTTTATATCCCCAGATGCAACTCCCACCTTCTGGAATGTAGCTGGATCAGGGGCCATTCTCTTGGTCCTTTTTCTCTCTTGTCCTAACTTACCAAATGACATGTCTTAACATTCCTCTTTATGACATATCTGTTGTCATGTCATTCTTACTCTTCAAGATACCTCTTCCATCTCTTGATCTTGATCTTCAAAACACCTGGAATAGAAAAGACAGATGTAGATCACCTGATTCACTAGCTTGAATTTTGTTAAATTAGTGACTTCCTGGAATTAATCCTGAGTAGAACATGAGCACACCACAAATTGCTAGTCAAGTAAATATTTTAAGATGTGTATACAGTAAAACTCTGGAGTTTAGTAAAAATCAGACTTCGGGGCATGTGGAACAGCAATTTCTTACCTGCTGCTGCCTTATAAAACTCAGAGAAATGGTACTAACTTGTGACAGCTTTCAAAATCTTGGAGACAGTTTTACTGTGGTGTAAAGCTATGATTCAGTCATCATTTTTAATCATGCTGTAGACAAATATACTCAAACTAATTAACACAGTTCCAGTTTGCTGCTAAGTGTAAGTGTCCATTCCAAAGAAGCTAAAACTGATGCAAAATTTCCTGAGTTCATTAACTGCAAACCATCACCTGATTCTCCCAGAAAAAGCTTCAGGCTCTCAAAGCACATGTAACAACACAGCAGTGTTTTGTTTTGAACTTTGGCAGGCTCAGGTAATTTCACATAGGTGTAAATGGTAATGATGTAAGACACGTCGACATCACCATTACATGTTTATAGAAAGAACATACAAATGCACAGTGACATTTTACATGGTGGTTGCACATAAGACACTCACAAATCTGAAGTCCAACGCTGCAAGGTGCTGAGTACTCTTAACTCTCATTAAGTTCAATGTGAGTTGAGAGTGCTTTGTGGTTCAGGTGCTTGGGCCCCCAGCACGGCTCTGAATGGTAAGGAATTCTACCAACATTCACGTCAGAGACCAGAGTAACTTCTCCTTTCTAGTATGTGCCTTTCTAGCTCCTACATTGGTACAATTGGCTGATAATCATGAGCAATAAAAAAAGATTTTCTGGCACTGAAGTGCTCTCTCTGAAAGTTAATAAAGCTCACTCAGCATCGCCTACAGTTTTACAACAGGCTGTAATGGAATAATGTAATGAGTACAATGTGAGCACAGCCCTGAAGTTAAAAATGGATCCAGGACAGTGCTGTTCTTGAACATGAGCAGTGCAAGGTATGAATTACTTCTCTGAGCTGGGCACAGGACTCAGTCTGTGAGCAATGAAGCCCAGCTCACTTTCAGGTTCATTCCCAATTTTTAATTTTTTTCAGATTTACTTCCTACCCTTTTCTCCCAGTTGTTTTAAATGCACTCATCCTTATTGTTTCCACAGAGGTGATCATGCTTTTAATTTACATCTTCCAGTTTTCTACTGGAATTTGGTTGCTAAGGTGGTTACATAAACTTCTGTGAGAGTGTGATAAGAGAACAGAGCAGGAAACCAACTCTATTTAAAAATTACAGCACAAATCCCATGTCAATTTGAAACTTCTAGGAATGAGACCTGTCTCCTGCAGTAGTTGAACACCTCACAAAGGTAGTGCCAACTTTACATTGTTTTCACTATGTGCAAGAACAGTGAAGAATTTTGTTCAATTTCATTATTCTGGGATCCATCCATGATTTTTTATATGGCCATAGTGACAAGTTTGTTCAGATAATGGCACGTTAAATGTATGTGTAAGACCTCTAGTCCCTTTTCACCCCCCCCTGCAGGAATAAGAAAAAGCTGAATTTAGTGTGAAAATGGCTTTGTCTACCTGTAGCTGAAGATCCCCTGACACGCAGTCTAGTAAGATGTTGATGGTGCTCAGTAATGCCAAATCCTCATCACAGCAGTGGCATTTTCACCAACTGCACAGTGGATTCCGCAATTAACACACAAAGAATTATTCCTTTCTTGTGTAACAACATTTTAATGTAAACAAGAAGTGGTTTTATAGTTCAAGATTACATATAAAAAAATATTTCATCTTGACCTTTTTGCTGTTTTCCCTCAGGGAAGTCTTAAAATTTTATTCAGGCAAAACCATGGGGTGGATGGATGCTCGCTTGACAGAAAGCTGAAGGACTCCCTCCCCATTTTGCCATCGCTGGATGCTTCAAAACACAAAACTGCTCTCTAAGAAAGCCTGCTGGGTGTGCTCTCTGCCTCTCTGCATGGCAGGTGACACCACAGGGGCACACACCACCACCAGGGCCTTCCAAGCTGGAAGGGTATGGAAAGGAACGAGTCAGGCGCCTCTCCAACTACCGGGCTGCATCAAGAAGGCACAACATAAGCAATGGTAAAGTCAGTAAACAAAATTTTACTGTAATATTTTGTAACACAGATACTGTATTTCTCTTTGAAGTGTAAAGCTACCGTCTTACACAAGAAAGATGGACAGACCCTTTTCCAAGACTAATATGGATACAATAAATATGGAGTTTTACATACTAGATCTGTACACAGAAACTTTGTCCCACAGCCATAAAAATTTACATTTAACAGTGCAACATATAATTTAATCCTTTATTTATCTGACATAGGATGTTTACTTACTAAACACAAGCAACTACCTGGTTTTAATATACATATTTTATATATATATATTTTATATATATATATTCAACAATCTGTACAGGTTTCTAAACATAAAACTCCAAAAAGGCACAATTGTCTATACAACATGTACAAAAATGGCTGGAGCTGACAAGGAACAACAATTATTGGTCAAGAGTTCATGATTGCACGAAGATTAGTAATGGGTTTGTGTCAGAAAAATGTGCTTTAAGGAAAGGAAGGTTTGCAAAGAAACCTGTAAGTGTTATAAAAAAGGAAAAAAAAAAACCCCCAACCCTAAAAATAAAAACACAATGAAAAAAAAAACAAACAAACCAAACCAAAAAAACTAGGTTGCTATTACAAGTCTATCCTCATCGTCACTGCTGCCATCGCTAAACTGCACCGTGTTTTGCCGCCGGGGCGGGGCGGCTGGCCTGTGTACCTGTCTGTCCGGGGTGCCAGTTCGGAGGGCAGGGGGCTTGGTTGTGGGGTTGGCATTCACCTTGGGGCGGGGCTCTGCCCTCTTCACCTGCTGGGAAGGGCCGTCACGCTTTGGCTTGGTGGCGTTCGCGACGTCAGTCCTTTCGGGGTCGGCTTTGCCCGCGCCGACGGGTCGCTCGAGGATGGCCAGCGGGGTGGGCTCGGAGTGGCTCTTCCCACCGTACTGCTGCCCACTGGGGGAAGCATCCCGGCCAGGCTGGGCCGCCTCCGGGAAGCCGACGGGCGCCGGCTCCAGCTGCACCTCGCAGGCTTTGCCGCCCGCGGCGGGCGCCTCGGGGGCTCCGTGTCCCTCGGGGCTGACGGAGGGGATGAGGGTGGGCAGGGCGATGTTGAGGATCTGCAGGCCGGGCAGGTGTGCCGCCTGCGGGCTGGGGGTGCCCTGCGGGGCCGTGCCAGCCGCCAGCACCTGCAGCCCCACGGCGTTGAGCGTGATTCCCGGCGGGCGCAGCTGCGGGGCGATGCCGCTGTTGGCCAGCCCCACTATGTTCACCGTCTCCATGCCCAGCGGTGGAAGGGGCTGCAGGCTGGGCGTGCCGAGCCCCTGAATGCCCGGCACGCTCACCTGGCCGATGGGAATGCAGGGCACCACGCTGTTCACCTCGGCCACCCCCACGGCGCTGGCGGCGGTGCCGGCGGCCGCGGTGCCGCCCGTGTCACCGAGGGCGCTGGTAGTCCTGTGGATCACACCCACAGCAGGGATGGTGAGCTGCACCGGCCCGGCCTGGATGGGCACGAGGGTGGAGTAGGTGGCCAGGCCGGCGGGCACCACCTGGATGCCGCCGACCGGCACCATGCCGTAGGGCGCCTTGGCTTGGCGCTGCGAGTGCAGGGGCAGGTGGCTGAAGAGGTGGGTCTGGGGGGCCCCCGGGTCGGCAGCCTGCTGGGGGCACCCCGCCAGCTTCTCCTCGGGGCTCTCCGTGCAGGGGGACGGCGCCGGCGAGCAGGGGGAGCTGATGGAGGGCGTGCTCTGGGGGAGAACAACACAGGTGTGTTAATGCCGCGGCCACCACCACCTCCCTCCAGTGAAATGAAAACACACGAGGCAGCTGGGAGGGCTTCCCACACCCCCCCTTAAGGAAAATCAACAAACTGGCTGAAAGGGTATGCTGCTTAGGGTGAACAATGAACTGATTTCCTTCCTTTCTTTTTCCAGCTTCTTCCTCGCCCACTAATTGCGTTTTCCTCTCCTAATTACCCTGCTTAATTTCTCTCAAGCACTAGCACTCAAAAAGATTGCTGAGTATCTTTGGTGTGTGTTTTTTAAGGAGTGAGAAGGCTTTGGAGAACTGTTTTATGGGGGAATCACCTTAGGCAAGAAGGTTAAAAAAGCATAAACTGTCATTTTTGATGCACCGGGTTCCTCTCCTGAAGGCACTACAGCCTCTGGCAGGCAGAGGCAGCAGCATGGCACATCTGTCTGTAGGTGCTTCTGATGTGGCAGACAGGAGATGTGCGATTACAAGAGGTGGATGACAACTACAGCTCCTGCACAGGTGGAGGTGATGTGTGGATACTGGAGTGAGATACGGCACCCACATCCCACTGCTGCCTCTGCTTGCCATGATTTATTTGGTGCACACACCTGGTCTGATAACCATGTTTCTATCCTCCCTTTATTTCTCATATAGCCTTTTACTGACCAAGGCTTCCAACTCCTTTCCTAAAACCTTCTAAAATGAGTAGTCTTAAAGTGCAATTGCAATCTCAGAGTTATCTTTCAGTTTTAGGCATATTCATACCACACACAGAGTGGTGCAACCTTAGTTGATATCTAGTCCTAAACAGTAATTCTGTAGGTTTGACCAAACTCTCAGGAAATCCCTAGAGCAGGCATAAAACTGACAAATGAATATATTAACATAGACAATTATTAGAGCTATAGAAATGAATACCTTTCAACATTTTTAATTGCATGAATATTTACTTGGTGGTTCTACTTAATAAGGGAGTAAACTCAGTCTTTCTGGTATCCATTTGCAACAACTGGAACCCAAAATTCAAATTAAAGACCCTACCCCTTTGCTGGCAGGTGCATACAGTGATCAGAGACCACTCTTGTTTTATTCTCTGTCACACTAGAAACTCACTCCAATTTACATCTGCCACATGAACATGCAGTTCTTACAAACAGGAATGAACCTGTGTCAAACAATGCAATGCAGCAATAATTTTGTTCCTCCCTGCCAACAGTTAGCTATCTTAAATTTTGTAAAAATAAAACCAGTAATACAGATTTCCAAAATAAAAAACAAGTCAGTACTTAAAGCAGAATGAAATTTTTACTTACTATGTTTTCGAAATTTTCCTGCTACTTCTTTTTCTACAGCTGCATGAAAAGTTAGGTTTATGGTTGGACTCAATGATCTTAAGGATCCTTCCCAACCCAGATGATGTGATTCTATATAACATTTCTAAATATTCCATTCATCCTGGAGACGGCAGCACTTTAATTACCCCTTTAATTAAACTACATTTTTCTGAGCAGGACCCTGAAAAGCTCTAATGCCTTCGTGGTTTGCAGTAAGAATCCTAAACTTTCAAGGGATATCCTTAGGCTCAATCGAGTATGTGACTTGTGCTGTCCCCACTGCAGTCCATTAAAGCCACTGCTGAGCAGTAAATAGGCTTAACACCCACCAGTACCCTTCTCTGACTTCCTAGGTGGAGTTTTAAAGACAAAAGTTGCCAAAATTAGTGAATTTTCCCACAGCCTTGCACACAGACTGACCTCATCCATGCATCTAGCACATGCATGGGCAAAACTCATCCTTTTCTGATTCAAGTGATCTTTCAGTCTGGAGAAAAACTGAGAGCTCTGGGAACTCAGGTCTCAGTTCTGTGTTCATCTCTCCTTTTGTTACTGTGCAA
Organism: Xenops minutus; assembly: GCA_035221455.1. NCBI lineage: Eukaryota > Metazoa > Chordata > Aves > Passeriformes > Furnariidae > Xenops > Xenops minutus. The sequence continues at coordinate 61,923,537 of JAWWEE010000074.1, forward strand.
AGGCAATCTCCTGGTTTTTCTGAACATCTGGTGCTCTTTCTAATTCCACTATTAAGCATATTTGGAAGAAAGATAAACAATTGCACAAATTTTTTTCTAGTGATAAGGCAAAAACCTTTGAGACTAGATTAATTTCCCTTGGGAATTACCAATGATTATACCATCATGTTTCACAGTGAAATGACTTCTGAATTCTATCACTTGCCTCTGAAAACTTCATAACCACCAGCATATGTTTAGTCCACATATTTGTTACCTTCATCTTCTTTGTAATGCAACCTACCAGCTCCATATGGAAATGACCATATTACAATTAATCCTTTCAGGAAGAATATAATCAAATCAAAGAATTTGAAAAGCAGTGCTCCTACAACATCCTTGTTTCTAGAGTGCTACATGTTCGTGCTTTGATTACTTTCAACTCTTCTGAAAGACTTAGCCAACAACTATAAGAATGAAGGGAAAGGCAAACATTTTGATCTTTCAAAAATCTCCAAAGAGATCTTTAGAAAGAGGATTCCAAATCCTGCTCTCTTCCCAAACTCAGCACTCCTACCTTTGTAAGAGCTGCAGTTGATATCAAGGAGTGGCCCAAGGCTGTTTCTGGATCGGGGTAATCCACAGACATCTGGCGACCCGGGGATGTGGGAGCGATGTCCACCAGCGCCGCACCAGCACCGTGGGGACCCGCTCCTCTCTCCTGGGCTTTATCCTCATGTGCTTCCTGATGGGTGAATTCTGCTGGTGACCTGGAGGTCCTGCTGACCGACTGCACCGTGCTCAGGACAGTCATTTTGGTCAGCAGCGCTTTTGGCAGACCGTCCATGGAGTCCGTGTGGACCCCACCAAAACAGTCTGGGAGCCTGATGTCTTCGTCGGTGCTGGCGGCGTCCTGCAGGCCGTGTCGAGAGGGGTGGTGCTGGGGGCTGGCTGTCACTGAGGGCGTTGTGGATAGCACTGACTCAGCCTGGCTGTCCTCATCGTCGTCTTCGTTGTCATTTTCATCTTCATCCCCACCGTCGGACTCCTCCACGTCATATCCTGACCGGTCAAAGCCAATTCTTTGCTTCTCGCCTGAGAAAGTGGGAATTAGAAGGTAAGAAAATGAAGGTCCTGGACTGATTGGGAAGGAAGTGAGAGAGAACAACTAGAAACACAAAAAAACCCCCACATGGCACATGTATTTTTCAGTCACATCCCACTGCATCAAAGAAACAGGGAATACTTTAATTTTTGTTGTTATTTTACAGCACACATACTTAACTCTACAGCTGCACAATCTTTCACCTTCTGCTTCCACATCGCTTTTAACCTTCTGGATTTGGTTGTTTCTTTTAAGCCATGTATAAGCATTTGATCAAAGTCACCCTTCACTCTTTCACTTGGGGAGAAGTGAGCAGATTCCCAGTTCATCAGGTTCCCAGTGAGGACATGTGAAGCTGGTCTGTCAACCTTAGCAGTGGGATATTCTCTAGCTGGTTTTGACTCATATGTGGGTGTTCTTGCACCTAATATGAATCACTGTTGCAAAGGTTTTTGAAGGATGCAAACAGAAAGACTGGAGGCTGTTAGTCAGGAATCTGTCTTGTTAACGAGCAAAAGAGACCAAAATTAGACCTTACCAGACTTCTTCACTTTGCTAATGTTTTGACAGGTTTATTAACAAATCACCCAAGATGTCCCAGGGGGCAAGAAAGCCCTAATCCTATCCAAATTTACCTGTGCATGAAACTTTGCTCACATGGAGAAGCCCTCCTGACTTCAAGTCTTGAAGCCCAACTGCTGTCTAGTGATAATTTTCTCTTCAAAGTACAGTTCTAGTGCAGCTTTTCACCTTCTTTTGTATCATAACTTGGAAAGAAAATCATCTTTAGTAAAGCGACAGAAAATCCCATCTGCTGTGTCTGATTCCAAGCCAGACTGTCTGGGATCATATTTTACAAAAGACAAAGTGCTTTGAATGAGCTAATATTTTGTATTTGATTAAAGGTCTGCCTGTTGAGTTGTCCAAAAAAAATATCAGCATAAAAAATCATTTGGCTCTTTAATGCCATGATGGCTGATTAGTTAAAATCTCAGAGATCCTGTTCTAGGGAAATCCACAGAGCAACTTACCATCAAAACGAATGATCCTGCAAAAAATCCAACCCTCAAAAGAAGCTGAATACACTACCTATACTTTAGGCTGTGTTACCAAAACCAAAATAAGCACCTTGAACTCCAGGTAAAATAAAAGGGTTTAACTGAGCTACCCTTCAGTAAGTTACCCAGCATTAATAAGCTTTTATGGTTTCAAATAAGCAATGCAATTAGGAACAAAACTAATAGCTTCTTTGAAAAAATCCCTCTTTAATGACTTTGCTCCTCTTTGCCTGCACAGTAATTTGTACCTTAACTAAATATGGAAACAGTAGATTTTCCACACTTACTACAGCAGACATGAACATGTTAGACATGTTATTAAAAACACCCCAAACCCTCCAGGTCATTGGAATGACCCTAACAGGGGGTGACAATAACTGGGTGACATCAGACTGGTGACCTGTCACGAGTGCAGTTCCATCCTTGGCCCTGTGCTCTTCAGCATCTTCGTAAATGACTTCAACACAGAACTGGAAGGGATACTGGGCAAGTTTGCAGACAACATGAAACAGGGAGGAGCTGTTGACACTCTCAAAGGCAGGGAGGCCCTACAGAGAGACCTGGCCAAATTAGAGGGCAGGGCAATCACCAACCATGGGAAGTTCAACAAAGGGAAGTGCCATTTTCTGCACCTGGGATGGGCAGCCCTGGATGTTTCTACAGACTGGGGTTCCTTGTCAGTGGCCAGCTGGCCACGAGTCAGCAGTGCCCTGGCAGGCAGGAGGGACATCCCTGTCCTGGGGAGCACCAGGCACAGCATCACCAGCCGGGCGAGGGAGGGCATTGTCCTGCTTTGCTCCACACTGGGATGATCACGCCTGGAATATGTGGGCAGTTTTGGGCACAATATAAGAAAGATATTAAGCGGTCAGAGAGTGTGCAAAAGAGGGCAATGAAGATGTGAAGGGTCTTTAGGAGAAGTGTGTGAGGCCATTGAAGGCACTTGGTCCTGGAGGAGACTGAGGGGAGACCTCATTGTAGGGACAACTTCCCTGGGAGGGGCAGAGGAGGGGCAGGCACTGATCTCTGCTCTGGGGGACCAGGGACAGCACCCAGGGAATGGACTGAAACTGTGCCAAGGGAGGTTTAGGTTGGATATCAGGAAAAGGTTCTTCCCCCAGAGGGTGGTCGGGCTCTGAACAGGCTCCCAAGGGAAGTGGCCATAGCATCAAGGCTGACAGAGCTCAAGAAGCATTTGGCTGATCCTCTCAGGCACATGGTGTGATTCCTGGGGCTGTCCTGTGGGGGGACCATGAGTTGGACTCGCTGATCCTTGTGGGTGATTGATGATCCCTTCCAACTCAGAGTATTATTCTGTGATTTGTGATTCCCTCAATGCCTCTGTAACATCTCACAGGCTTCTCTGTGTGTTACATCTAAAGGGTCACCCATATGTTTCCTACAACTCTTTAAATAATGCAGGGGGCATTGCAAAGTCTTAGAATTCATCCGGACTCTGTCTTAATGTCAATCTTTTTACCAACATCACATAAGCATTCTCTGATTCTCTACTGATTCTTTTTTTTCTCTCCCTCTCTCCACATGAATCACATTTCCTATGAAAGCTGATGTCAATCACAAGTGACTGTTTCTGCTGGCAAGAGGAACTACCTGAAGTGATTAGACTGACTTGTCACATTTGTAAAGCAAGGAAAACATATGTGCAAACAATGCCCTGATTTATAATAAGAAACTGTCTTTTTTCAAATCAACACTTAAAAACACTACAGGATTTACTAGCAAATGCTGCTTATGTAGGAATTCTCTGCATACATCTCAGCTTTCTAGAACAAAGCCATGGAAAGGGAAAGGGGAATTGTGTGTAGAACACAGATTCCTTACATGCAGAACTCCATGGGATATCATTTCCCTCTATTGTTTCCCTGTTTACCTCCACCCTTTGTGCCTTTGCCAGCTTCTATTTGAGTGTGGTTACCTGGAGCCAGAGCCTGCAGTGTAGGCGAGGTGACAGCGAGGAGTGCGGTTCCCTTACTCCCACACCGCTTTGCAACATCAGATGAGGATGAAAAGAGATTCCTGACTTGCCACTTCTGGCAGAGCACAAAGGAACGCTCTGCTCTGGCTTCCCTACCTGCCTGTATGTTTGCTGAAACAAAAGGTGCCCAATCTTTTGCAATTAGTGGTCCCATTAAGCATCGCTGTGGAGTTGGGAGAGGACCTGATGCTGCAGTTTTAAGACTCATGGAGGTGATGGGTGTTCTCTGGAGGAGACACTGGGCTCAGGCTGGGACCACTCCTTGTGGTGAAAGACTCTTTTCCAAGCAGTGTCTTGTTAACCAAATAGTACTGGCCCCAATCCAGTCTGGTAACTGTACACTGCCTACTAACACTCCCTTGCAGTTTTAATTGGGGAAAAATTAATTCTTTGCTTCCTATCTTGAACTATGCACAATTATAACCATATGCTTATGTAGCCGAGATATATATATGTAGATACATATATATATAAAACTAGAACTGACTCAATTTCCAAAGGGAACAGAATTACTTCTGTGTTTAACTTTGTATGAGGTTGTAAAACGGTGTGCGATATTTCAGAATGAAGGATGTGTCATAAATTTAAAGGCCACTAACATATGGAGAAATGGCTTCTGGCATGAAAGTTCACAGTTTCCTTTTTTAAAAAAGGAAAACAGGAAGAAAGTTTCACACTATTAAGTAAAGGCTTATGAAAGCTACTTCTCTTTCGAATTTGTAACTCAATTCTCCTCACTTTAACAGAAAGACTGTTCAAGGCAGCCTCAATTATTTATAAAGGTCTTTCTGGGAGAGCAGAGAATTCCTCTCATTCTGTGTCCCCTGCTGCAACCTCTTCTTTTAAACCCTTAGAAAGACTCTTTCTTCTTCCTGGACTTGATGGGAGAAAGTGAATTTTGTCTACAGACCTGAACTCTGTAAAAATTAGGAATAGCCAGAAATAGAGAACAAAACTTCTGATTGGGGATCTTGCCTGCATGGCAGCTAAAATTCTTTTGAAGAAAACTGAGTTTTTAATTCTATGTATTGAAGTGTATTCAAATCACAGGCAAAAATCATCATAGTCCTTCACTGATTTTGCCTTTGGTCCTTATTTAGTGAGCTCTGTACTGTGTTTGTGGTGATGATGAGCCTGTTGGCTAAGGCTCTGTTACACTGACACTCTGCCCCAAAGAGGAAAAGAAAAAGCTTCAAGTTCTTTAGCACAATTACATTAGTTGGAATTATCAGCATCCTAGAATAACTATTAGTGAAGTGCCTTGCTCTGGTAAGTCCACATACTGCTTTTTCCAGCTGGGATGAATTATTACTATTACCTATGAATTAGGTCACTGAAATAGGTCTCCCTATGCACTTTAAAATTCTTTATTTTATTCAATCTTTTTCCTATAGGAATCCTTACTGTACATGATTTTAACAATGGCCACCTAACCATCATCATATTGCAAAGCACTAAAACAGAGGTTCTTCAGAATGTCAGCTTACAGCTTTTAGTTTTAATTGCAATATTACTGCCACACAACCTGACTTATTGAGGATGTGCTACAGACTTTGCAATTTCTGTAGCACGGCTTATAACTTAGTCATATTTGGTTATAAATTAATCATATTGAAGTAGATTTTCACATAAAGAACAGAATGTTCATTGTCGTTCTTTCACTGGCAGGAAGACAAGAAAGACCTGAAAATACAAGTCCAGACTGCTCAGTTTTACACATTCCTAAGCAAATGTACAGGAGGTAACTACAGGATTGCTATTAGCTCTACTTATGCAGAATAAAGACAGACCTTACTAAGTACCTACTCATTATCTATTAACATCTAAACCTAAATTTACTACATTAATTGGTTTTTAGCATCTGAGTAATACAAAGCCTCAAAGTAAAACAAATTGCCTCGAAATCTGGAATTATCTTCAGTTAGGGATTAATAGCTACACAAAAGCATTTAAAAATAAAGCATGTGCTTTGTATTATATATTCTCCATCAAATTCAAGACAAAAACATAGACTACAGTGAGAAAGCCATAAGTATTTTTCAGTATGTCATTATATGATCATAAATTAAAAGTAAGGTCTGTATGCCATCAATTCACTCTCTATTCTTCTAAACAATTACAATTTAGACTTGTCTTTTATGCATTGTGTTAGTCTTCTAATAGACTGATCCACAACCATTCAAACAAATTCTTAAAAGGGTAAAAAAAAGTACTGTTAAACAAGCCAGCATCTATACCCAACTTTGCTGCCTTCCTGTCGTTCTAAGTCTGTTCACAGGCTTTAATTAACATTTATTTAATTTATTTCAGATTTCAGTCTTGCTTCAGTTACTGTCCACTGCTCACCACCTTCAAACAGGACTCACAGTGACATCTACTGGGTTAAATTCACACTGGTAATTGCCCAGGCTCCTCAGAAATGAGAAAAAAACCAACCTGTGGGCATTTGACTTCCATTCCCACGAGCACAAAAAGTAAACTAAGCCAAAAGTTAAGAGCAACCTCTGCTTAAACAGATTATTTACACCTAAACCTTCCTAAGTACCCTGTATATTGTAAATCAAGGCTAGCACTAGGTAGTCTGTGAGCTGTGGGTGCAGGGCTTCAGCATGCCTAATGTAGGTCTTAGTTGTAGACACTGATAATAAATAAAAAAATATTTACAAAAAAAATATTTCTTGTGCTACAGAACAAGCCTTCCATTCTCTTTGTAAAAGGTGGATATTATTACAAGGATTTTCATTTGTTTTCACTCCTTCAATGCAAATGCAGTGAAAACACAGACTGAGTCATGACTAAGCTAATGAAGAGCCCTTGAAACTTAATATCTACTCTAAGTAACATATAGCTAATATGAACCATTATTAATATTAGAACCATTGTACCTTAACAATGCAGAAAATTATTTTTTTAAATGTGTGTGTGTATATATCTATCTATAAACACATATCTGAAACTTACAATTTGTTTTTTTTACTGGTAAAATAATGGATATTTTGGGATAAAATTTCTGCACAGAGACCACTTATAAATAAGTTCTGCCTATCCACTGATTTCATTATTAAATAACTATCTTGTGTGAGTTTACTCAGGCATACCATACCATTCATACTTTAGCCTACATATGAAATATTACAAGTTTAAAGTTTGTAACTGTTTTAATTGGAACACAAATTATTGTTTTTAAGACTGCATGGCAAAATGTTGGATAAGCATAGCCAAAAGGACATCCCCAGTTGCAGCCTGTCACACTAAACAGTTCACCTCCTCTGACAATTTAATTCAGATATTAACATTCCTCACATTGTAACCCTGTATTTTGGTGACAAGAACATTCCACAGAGCAGAAGATGAAAGATAAATGGATGAGGGAATGGTTTTGCATACAAAAACTCAGGCCAGAAAGTATTTACTAATACCCAAATGATGACAAGCCCAAAAGCAAAGAATGCTATGTGAAAAGCTCTGATCACATACAGACAGCTAGAGAGCATCTTGCTTTTTTCCCCTAAATGCTACAACCCAACAAAATTTCAGCTTCTCAGATTACTGAGAAAACAGACTGTGTGTGCACAGCTTTGCACTCCTTGTTCAGTCTGCATGCACTAAATCTGTCCTGCTGTTGGTCAAAGCTGGCTTCTCATGTGAATGGAAAAAATCATATATTCAGATAACTGTGATTCACCTACCCTTTAAGTAACTACATAAAACTAGAACCAGCAAATTCCCTCATAAGCAAAGAGGTGGTGGCTTTGTTAAATCTGTGTAAATTCTGTAATTCAAAGTCGAAGACATACAGCTCAGTTAATTTAAGCAAAGGTTCAGCCATTCCTCTTAACATAAGAATAATCACTATTCCAAATGTTAGGATAATGAATTAGGTGGAGACAGACAGACAGACAGACAGATATTCTACAGGTCAGGAAACAGGCCAATCTCACACAGTCTGCAGGAAGAAACTTTTTTTTTCTGAGGTCATAATTATTTCTTATCAGATCTTCTGCACCTTCCACGCTGCTTTCCAAGCGAGGAGAGGGATGGGACTAGGCAGACCACTTTCTAAGAGACAGAACTCTTTTAACAACCACACAACAGAAATTTAAAGATGTTTTTTAAACACCCAAAGGGTATGTGGCACAAACCCAAGGCGTGTCAGACATAAGAGGGGGTGAAAGGGCCAAAGGGCAGCCAAAGAGACGGTCGAAGCCACTGTGTTAACTGAGACTGCCTGGACACCTCCAAAAAAAACTACAATCACATGCAAATATAGCCAAAAATTAGCTCGTACAGGATTTCAGATAGGGCAACAGAACCACTTAAAAAAGCTTGTATGCAAATACATCACACCTTTTTTCCCCCCTCCTGATTCTGCCTTAAAAATAAGCTGACAATGTAGATTGTGAATTATCATGAAAAATCCCTTCATGCTTGGCCAGGTGAGCTGAGAGATGAAATCCCATTTTTGAAGTGCACGATTACTCACGGAGTTTGTGTGGGGAATTGTAAATGCCCTGTGTTATGCAGCAACTGGGGAGGCTGGACTGGTTTGGCTGCAGCAAATCCACATTTATCATGGCTTTAATTGCCCTGGCTCCTGGAAAGGGCTGAGCTTTGTGCTGCACAGCTGGGTTTGCTATGGGTACTTGAGCCAGATCCTTTGGAGAAGGCATGGGTTTTATCCCCAAGCTGGTTTTTGGTTTGGGGTTCCAGTTCAAGAAAGAAGAGTTATCTCCTCTATTCTGGGGGGGGAAAAAAAAGCCACTGCAGTAGTAAAATTAAATTCCATGAAGAATTCCAAGGATTATGTAGCAAATCCTGTTGAATGTCTTGCCTTTTTTTTTTTTCCTCCCCAAAATAGAATATTTCATTTATTAAGTAATTACTGTGCTGAAGCAAAGAACATCTTTCAGGAAATAACATTTATACTATGGTTAAACACGCCTGTACATGATATGTAAAAAGAGAGAGACTCTCTCTCAATTAAACAGTCATGAAGCCAAAGGAAAGCATTCTTCCAACAAATGTTTGAAATGGCTTCCTTCTACTCACAGTTACTGACAATCCAGTTAAGATTTGAAACATTTCCCATTACATTACAACCACAAATGCAATTTTTAATGTATGCAATCGCGGCTACCAATTTATCAATCAATAAAATGTTTTCAGTTCCTAGGAAATGGAAATATCTGTTCAGCTGTAGTTTATAAAACTAACAAAAATGCCAAAAGCTATAGTACACTGCCTAAAAAAGTGACTGTTTTTCTGTCATGTGAAGGCTGAAAATCTCAATAAAAACTGTTCCTCTGCAAGAAAAGGACAGTAATTTGTCCTGACCCTGATCTTTTGTGTTATTTATTCGGCACCTCAAACGGCGAAAGGAGACATTTTTTTGCTTGCGAAAAAGGAGTGTATCAAAGAATGCCAAAAAAGGGAAAATGCAGGTTTCTTTCTACCTAGCCCACTACTGAATCACACCAGCTGAGTCACATTCCCAGCATTATTTAGGATTAGATTCAAGCTGATTCGCTTATTCTGCCGGTCGCTGTCATACGGGAGCAAGCGCATTCATCTTCACTGCTGAAATAAAGCACCCCGCTGCTTGCTTTGCTCAAAATCTCATCCACAGTCTAATAAACTATTCCACTGGAGGAAGAAAAATACACCAAGGCAAGGCAAAACAACTCATCTCCCCACTGTGAAATGCGAGGAAGGGAAAAAAGCCACCCTTGCACTGAGATATGCCGAGATCCAAACAGTCCTAGTGCACAATCCTGTTTTGCACCTCCCTGCATCTGGTGCAGGCACACCTTTCTCATCATCCTCAGCAAATCCCTCAGGAACCTGGTTTTTGGTCCCTTTGGACTGTCTCCAATCTCATCTCTTCAGTGGAAAGCCCTTGGGATGCAGGAAGTGCAGAATTCCAATTACTGGTAACATTCTCATCAGCGATGAAGAATTGGAACGGGTCAAGATGAATAATGTTTTTAATTTCTAAATGATCTCTATCTGCAAATTTATCCCATTTATTTGTGGAGGAGGACAGAACTCTACACTGGAAGATGCGCAGCCTCCTTGCAAAGCAGTCAGCAACATATTTGTGATTTGTGTGGCATGTTAGTGATATAATTTTTATGAAATATGCATGTCAAAACTCGAGCCATTTCATGCACAACTATTTTCAAAGAAGCACCACATTTGACTACATTTTTTCCTAGGTAAACAGCTGTTTTTCTGGTATTTTCGGTCTTGTCATATTTATCTGTGAAAGTGGTAAAGTTAAACTGCATAACACTTTGGGGAAAATTCAGCAGTAATTTATCCTTAGCATATGCTTGCCATTTCTTTTGGTGAAAGTTCTTCCAGTGTTTCTTGCTCCCTTGGACTAGCTCTTAAGATTTTTATCTCTGTATCTTTTCCCTGTACAAGAACTGAAAAGCTTCGGGGGAAAAAAGGTAAGAAACTGGGACAACAAAATAAACAATAATACAATAATTCAGTAAAGAAAGAAGACTTTAAGTTCTTACCAAATTCTTCTTCTCCATCCTGGTCATCTATTAAGCCCACCGAGACTCCCAAATCCATGCATTTCTTGCTATGTGCCTTTGACTTCATATGTTTTGTTAAATTTCCTTGAAAATAAAAATAAATGAAAATAACTGCTCTGTGACTACACAAATGCCTACAAATATACACTCAACATGTCTATCTCCAGGTCCATTCATAACAACCTGTATAATCTGATTTCACACTTGCTAGAACCTTGTCCCTCAATGCAAGCTGTCAAGGGCTGCAGCAGATACACCATCCTCAATGCTCCTAAGCTCTCTGGCCACATTTCAAGAAGTTTTCTACTGAGATAAAACAGAATAAGATGGAAATTCTTGAGGATGATGTATTTAGCACTGGTGTAAGAGATCCCTCCTTCGTTTATGGCAAAGTATAAAAAAAGGCTGTTTCAGGCTTCAAAGTCATGTTGACAGAAAAGTATCACGTGAAAATAAAGTTCGTATCTTGCAGTTCTTTTAGTACAGGTTTCTCCTCCCCTCTCCTTTGAAAATATGGTAAATATCATCAAGAAAAGGTTAAGAGTGTCTCAGATCTGTAAACGATGATATTTATAAAATGCATGTCACTAGAAGCAACTGCTCACTTTATACTTAAACTTCCTATCTTCTCTCAAAAAAGTGTCTTTTTTTTTTTCAATAGGAGAAATTACAGTGTAATGGTGACTCTTCTGTGATCATGGAGTACTTTATTTCTGCTTTGAAATGAAGGTAGTAACTCACCCCAAATGCTGAAATAATTGCTATGAACACATTGACTCACAACCAGCAAAGCTTTCCACTTTCACAAACCGCATGAAGTTGCTGGCTCCACTGTCCTGTCACGAAAGGGTGGCTTACCAACCCTCAGCTGTGTGACTGACTCTGCCAGCAGTCATGGCAACAGCCAGGCACACCAAGCTGCAGAAGAGGACATGAACACAAGGATCTGCTACCACTGAACCCACGGAGAAACCTCTCACGGGCAGGACTTAATTGTTTGAACTTGGCCAGCGCCCTTACCCTGCAAAAACCATAATCAGGATTTATTGGGTTTGCACTCAAGCATTTCATCCTAAAGGCAACACGATGACCGGGTCTGTAAGGATGCAGTGATGAGTTTTGACACATCTAAAGCCTCTCCAACCCACTTGGTGCAGCACTGGGTTATTTCTTGGAAGTTTTCCACCAAACCGCTGAATAGCCTCAAACCCACTAAAAATACAAACGTTTCTGAGGTTACAGCTGGGTGGATTATTGCTAAATGATGCTCAAGGCCAAGACAAATGTTACTGCTTAGAAGTTTTTTGCTGAAACTATTTTGGCTGTGAATTTCTCCTGTCTGTTTCACTTAATTCCTGGATCTGCCACTGTTTAATACACTGCCTGCTTAAACTAGGATGCACTTAAGTGCTATCAGGAAGTTTCCTCTGATGGACTGTTCTTTAAAAAGAAAACAAACATGAGTCAATGACACAACAGATGTGAGACTTGCCTTAGAAAGACTCGCTCAACAACATAATGAGAGAGGTTAAACATTTGATTCCATTTTTCTTTTTTTTTTAATTTAGCACTATTAAGTACAACATCTCGTAAAATGTCTGAGGAAGTAGACTGAAAAAAAAGGTATAAAGAGGCTTTAAAAAGTAGGGGTCCAACTCTGGGTCTTAGAAGGTCAAGTGGAAAGTGAAACTTGTAAAGGGTAAAAAAATAATTTCACTATAGTAATTTAACACAGACCAATTTCTTTCCTAGAGCAATTGGTTGAATGCCAATACATGTCCACCTCATACTTGCAAAAGATCACGGCTTCAGACTTAAAATCCTGTGTCCCATCCCCATCTAGGATGAGCAGCTAACTATCTCACTTGTCTTCACCTAACTTTCATCAGTCTCCCAGATTTCCCTCTCCAATTTCTCCCCCACTGTGCCATGCCACACACTTCATTCATATGAACATTCATGTGATTATCTGAATAAATGTACAGAAGACAAAGGAAGGGCGGGCAATCAGAAATTACAAATATTCAAAGCATCACACAATAAAGCTCCACAGAGTGGCAACCTCTTTGGCTCATGACCAGCCAACTGTGAGAAGAATTCTACTTGAAAGCAGAAAGAAAAAGAGGGGGAAATGTGACCAGTGAGGGAGCCTTACCTTTAGTTTTGAAGGAGAAGTTGCAGTAATTGCAGTGGTAGGGACGGACATCGGTATGGGTGCGGATGTGCTTCTTGAGCATGCTGGGCTTCTTGCAGCGGATGCCACACTCCTCACAGATGTACTTCCCTCTCCCTCGCCCTCTCACATACACGTAGTCCTCATTTGACTTGTACCTAGGAACAGCACCATGAGAGCAAGGCAATCAGTTGTGATGGGAAAATGATTCTAGTGAGAAACCCCAAGCTACCAGAATTTTTAAAAGAACACATGAAAATGAATGGCTGGCAAAACCAATCATGCTCTTTTTCTGCTCAACTTCTGCATTTATTTGTTAAATTCATATTTTTCACTAGGCAATCATAGACTTGTTTAGGAATAACAGCTTATCCTTTTTAACAAAGGCACAGTTGATATTAAGCATTTAAAGATTTGAAATTTCCTCTTTGCAACACAGGAACATACTTTTAAAGGTGTCAGTTCTTGGAAGCAGGTTTGGGCACCATGAGGAAGCTTTAAAAGAGCATCTTTGAGGCTCTGCGTTGGATGCAGAAAAGGAACAACATTAGTTACGACAATGGGAAAGTCTTTCAAATCCCCCATCAAAATGTCTTCTGGGCTGTCTCTAGATGGAAAAAGTCATTCAGATTCAATGACACCCTTCCTATTTCCACTCCAGGATGCCAAAGGTTGTGCTTAGCTTTTGTGACCTGGCCCCTGCAACGTTTGGATCCAGGCAGAGACACAGTAATGGTTTACCTGGGTAACAGCTTCACTACTGGCCTAGGCTACATCCAAACTGGGAACCCATAAATGGAAAGCCCTCGAGCTCGCCATTAGTTATGAGAATAATAAAATACGCACCAAAAGTTTTAAAGGTGCCACTGGCAGTTTTCTATTTAAAAAATATCTGTTTTATAAGATGCTAAAGCAACTGTTATTCATATCAGGCAACAGATTTCAAGTATTATGGAGCAGGGACAAGGGCTCTCAGTAAATATTTCCATGGCACTTTACAAATCAGGGGTTCTCCAGCCTGTGCAAACTGCCAGACTGTACCATGGGTGACATCCTCTCCAGCTTCAGTTATACAACCCTAGTGCAGAATTGGTGCTATTTGCCATGTAAGAGAAATATAGGAAAAGAATTTATTTCTCTGGCTCTATCTAGCTGCCTTTACTGCTTGATTAATGCTTGTTCCTTGGAAAAAAAAAAAATGACTTGCACTGCCTACTGTTCCTTATTTTATTACTCCTTCTCGTAACTCTCATGGCTCCACGCTTCTGATGACTTTCCATTTTTCTTGGAAACATAAACTAACATCCACAGACCACAATATGGGAAACTGTTGTTTAAAATAAATCAATCAGGAAGCAACATCTCTGCAAAGTCTAGAATCAAGGAAAAAAAAAAATCTTTCCGATGATATCTAGTATACAAAGTACAATACTTGCCCTCCATCAAATATTTTAACTCTTCTTGGTACAGTTTTGATAAAGGAGTTTTCTTTATCGTGCTCAGTGCTTGATTCAGAGTTTTCCTTATTGCTGAATTCAGTTGCAGTCAATTTTTTTCTATTTAATGCTCGCTGAAAGAAAATGAGATATGCTTATCATTAAAATTAGTGTCTTTCATACGCTCTTCAAAAGTTCAAGTTATGATGACTAAAAGCATCATAAAAGCCACAATTCTAATAACTGGGTTTTAAAACTGTTAAGATACATGAAACAAAAATATATCTTTTGCCAAACTTCTCTAATGTGCATCATCTATTTGTGGACTGCTAAATCCATTCGGAGATGATGGCTCTGTAGGAAACCAGGAATGCTTTGAATCCACGGTAGGAGATGCTTCTTTTATTCCTCTGGGAAAGGTGAAAGTGATGCTTTTAGCTCATAGAAAGCCTTCTGCAGAGAAACACGTGTGCATTCAGCTCCAGGGGCTCCCTGAACAGCCACAGTATTGCTCCCTGCCCTGGGTGCAGCAGCAGGACCAGCTTTCCTGCCAACCAAGGCGCTGCCTTCCCATGGCACCGCAGAGAGGAGAAGGGTGGGAAGGAGGGGTGTACCAAGGGAAGATACTAACAGGTAACATTTCTGAATGCTAATATTCTTCAAAAAATACACCTGTTTTGGTGTGGAAACTGACTGTGTCCAGTTTGGTGAGGTTAGCCTTCCAAAGCAAGACTTCACACTTAATTCCTGCTGCCAGACCAAATCACAAGAAAAAGCATAGCAGTTGTCTAACAGAACAAAAACACCTTTCTCCATTTTTTCAAATTATTTATAAAAGAACTGTTTTTTTTGTTGTTTTAAGGAGGATGAGTTCCCCCAACACCTGCGAATTAAAATCTACTCCTTCCAAGCCTAGGGTATTTATAAAAAGGGCAACAATGAAGGAAGAATCCAATTAGCCAGCAATTATTACTGCTATATTTATAAACTCTTCTACCCACGTAGCTGGCGCATTTACCACATTTGCTCATATTGATAAGCGAATAAACTGATGAGAAGGGGGGGGAAAAAAAAGTCTGGCCTTATGTTTTTCACTCATTATAAAATTTAACGCTGAAAGCTTGAGTGTTCTTGGCAAGAGGAATGACTTCACTGGCTGCCTTGAAATGACTGATCAATTAAGCTGTTCATTACATATATTGAAGGGTGACATCATTCTGGCACCCAGTCCTTGCCCATTGTCCTTCAGGCAGCCTCAGACACTGCCTTTACTTGTAACCTCCCACCTGATAAGGAATTAACACAGAGCAGAGGAAAAGCAGCCTCCTATTCAATTCAAAGCCCCAGGAATATGCACATGCCAAGCCCTACTCCAATCCTTCATACAGACCTCTGGACTGATTTGGGCTGCATCTTCAAATATCTGAGCAGTTCTCCCAAAGCACACATGACAACTGTCTGTGTGTAGGAAGAAAGAAATTTCACCCTGCATGTTTTAACAGCACCCATACAAGGTGAAAGGAGATGATGTTCTGGATGAGAAATATCAGAAGCGAAGCTTACTCCTGGCAACTCAGCCAGTAGGGTAGTTCCTATACATTCCCTGGCACATGAATTGCTTTTGTTTCCACTGCAAACAACAAATAACAAGGTGACATTTGTAGTTTGACAGGAAAGGAACCATGGAAAATACAGAATGCAAACAATAAACCCAATACAACATAAATATTCCCAGCAGCTGGAATAATGCAATCTTTTAAGTGCCTGATCTTTCAATCCTAAACACTATTTTTTTCCAGATTAAATTTTCAGGAATGAAAAGACAAAGGGAAAAGAAAGATTCCCGAGGTATTTGTCCCACGCTGTTATCCAAACTATGATGAAACACTGTTATAATAAACTGGATATTCACAGAAGCATCCAAAGTGCAAAAACTAACACAAGGCCAAATACCTCTGATACTCCCACCCTTCCTCCTTTTTTTAAGCACATGTGTTTATGTACAGACATAAGACAGCCTAACAGAGGTATTCAAATTGCTATTTACTTCCCTCGATGTACTTTAGCTTACTGGTTCTATGCTATTTTAGAAATTGCTTCAGTGTCTAAAACATGCAAAATGCTGCTATCAGAGATGCTTTAACAGGAACACCGAGTTTCTGTCACAGAAACCTACAGAAATGCTCACTGACAATGCAAAAAGGGGTCTGTTTACCTTTGCATGAAAAATTCCAGCTTGATGATGGAAGATGACTTGGGCCCTCGGTGCATTTTAAAGAGGAGCCAGTCTGTAAGGAGCACAGGTTTCTTGTGTGGAAACCCTTTAATGTACCTAACCTAAAATCCCCCACAAATCCCACCTGTACTGATGGAAAGGACAGAAAAACCAGCAAGGCTGTAAATTGTTCCTCTCTATGACTTACTTACGCCTTCTGTTTGTAACACAGCCTTGTCTCTCTTCTCCCACAGAGAAAAGGACCATGATTCATTTCTACTTTATTCATTTTGCTCCAATTGAACTCCATTGTCCTCAATTACTGGTATAAAACTGGGGAAAAAAATTGCTCTTAGGGCTGCCCAGAGACCAGAGTTCAATAGATACTTCTGGTACTTTAAAACATCCTTTGGAAAAAAAAAATAAAAAAAAATAAAAAAGAAATGCTTGCAGCCTGAACCATGAAAGTTATAAATTTCAGATTAGAATATTCATTAAACATTTTTCCCACTGGCACACGGTCACTTGGGGAAAATGTTTTTAATGCCTTTAAACTTTTACTAGTTTACACATAAAAATCTTTTGCATTTAACTACTTTCCAGTGGTGAGCTGGACTGTTGTGTCACATCATCCAAGAAGAGGAAAGCTTTCCACAGTGAGGAGAAACGTTCCATTCTTCAACCTATTCTTGCTCAAAAATCATCACCCTGGAATACACATTCCTGATTTGCTTTAGGAAACAGATCCAAGATCAATACAGGGGCTTGAGAAAGAAGTCCTGATACAAAACCAAAGACTTCAGGTGAGGAAAATTGGTGAAAAATGATAATAAACGGAATAAAATAAAAAGAGCAGGGAGATAAAATAAGCCTTTTTCCATGCAGGTGAAACCTCCTGTTACATTTTAACATGCTGCACTCATTCCAGGACCTTCTTTCACAATAACATTTTGTTTTCTGAATCACTGGAACGTGGCAACTTCACCTATTGCCTCTGAGCAGTGAAATGTGAAGAGCAAACAAAGTCCCGGGGCTCCTTCTTGTTTGCATTTTGTTCACGTGCATCTTCATTTCCCGTGGTAGCTATTGTTGAAAGAATTGCCCTTTTTTTGTGATAGTGATTAGTGGTGGTTATGCAGCAGCATGAAATCTCTGTAAACATGACTTAGTTCTGGGGGCAAACCCAGAAACAGTTCAGCAAGTTGCTTTATCTCGATGAGAAGACCAGCAGTTAAAGCCCCACAAGCAGAATATGCCAAATCAGTCTGTGAGAGGGGAGGTGCGGCATTTTTATTATTTATAAATTGGATTATAGCAGTACTTTAAGGCTCTCCACCAGGTCAGGGTTAAAATGTGCAAACCACTTGAGCAAACACAACCCCCTGAGACCTGCAATCCAAACCGTGGTTATCAAAGGAGCTCAGGACCCCACCAAGCTTTTAAGCAGGAAATCAGTCACATTTTTTTTAGAATTACTTGATAATTTGTTTGCTGGCTTTGTGCTTTTTCTTTTTAAATAGAATGTTAATTTCCAAAAGGACCCTCAACATTCTCCATCCTCAGTCTCAAACAAAAAAGAACAAAACAACAAGAGTTACTGGGCCTGACTGAATGAGGAATTCCAGTTTTTGCTTTTTTTTAAACATGGCTTCTGTGAGGAAGTTTCCAAATTGGCATGAGCTATTCCATTACCAGGTCTGAGTGGAGACTGGAACATATATATTGTATATATTGTCATGGCAGCAGCATCATCCTTGAAAGTGCCCGAAATCCTCCTGCCTGAATCATTAGAAGGGAAAGCAGACAACCTCTGGAGGAGTTAGGTCAAAGCATCTACTGGGTCTTTGGAATTTTTAATTTCTGCCATCCTATACCTTGCTCATACAATCTGAAGTGCCAATTAAACTTTAATTGGTGCTTTCTCTCTGCACTTTCTCCCTTCACAAAGGCTCTGAGCAAAGCCCGTAAATCAGCTTAAAGAGCTCTTCATTTCCACCGTGCTCATGTGTTTCATTCAAAACATCGGCAAGACTGAAGAAAGATTAGTAACTGTGGTTCCTTTGTGGCAGGAGCACTGCAAATGTACCTGACAGCTGCCTATTACAGCATCTGAGCACTCCTGGAGTGTTTAAAAGGGTGCTGTCAAAATATTTAAAAAAAACCAAAAATAAAAAATGATTATCCATTATTTATAATCTAACCAGAATTTGTTTGTAGACAAAATCTGTTCTTCAGGAGCCACTGCAGCAGCTTTGCTATCAGGAAGTTTCCTCTGATAGACTGTTCTTTAAAGAGAAAACAAACATGAGTCAGTGACACACCTGGTGTGAGATTTGCCTTAGAAAGACTCGCTCAACTACATGTAATGAAAAAGGTGAAACGTCTGATTCCATTTTTCTTTTTCTAATTTAGCACTTCCAAGTGCAACATCTCATACAATGTATGAGGAAGTAGACTGAAAAAATAGGTAGTGAGAATTTAAACCAAGGCACCACACTAACAGAACCAAGAGTTTAATTACAGCACTAAAAGCCAGGAGCCTCCATGTATTTTCTGCATGAAACATGATGGATAAAGTTCTGAACTCCAATATAAATGTTAGCAAAGTCTCCCACTGATTTCAGGAGGATCAGGTCTAACTCTACTGCTCTTTTGGTCTTAAGGGTTTCAGCATATCTTCTTGACTCACCCTGTAATTCTGAAACCATTTCTTCCTCTCACAGTTTCTCATCCTATTCCTTTTTTCCCCCACTGACAATTTTGTGTCTTAGCAAAACCTTTAGCAAACACAGAAACATTCCAACAAGAGTCTCTGTCAGTCACTCAACATCCACAGAGACAGGGTCTTTCTCAGGGTTGTGCCTTGTCCCTCTAGAGTGACCACTGACCCTCCAGACCCCAAATCCCAGCCCAATGTCCAGGAATTTTTCCTGATGGCCACCTGCAGGAGTAGGACAAGTCAGGATTACTTTTACTCCCCCCACCCCCCAAAACATTTCTATGCCCTAAAGAATCATGGAGAAAGGGAGGTCTGTGGCTAATGCTGAGTTTTTGCCCTTTCCAAAGAAGAGTTTGGCACCACAGAGGAAACAAAGGTGTGGACCCATCCTGCAGGCTTCAGACAGCTTTATGACTTCACTAAGTGAGACAATAAAACATAGCACTGGGTCCATTAAAGAGACACAGACATCTGCTGCCACACTGCAGGGCAAAGAGCCACCTTGCTATTTCTGTCATTATTTCACACCACTGATTAACCCAGGTGGGAGAAAGGGAAATGGTACACTGCTCCTCTCACAATGGTGAAAACTGTTTTCATGGTGTATCCACAGACACCTGTTTTTGTAGCAGAAAATACCAGCTGACTTTTAAGGCAAAATACGCAATTATGGTCTTAAATGAACCTGTTTTAAATTACAAGCATTTAAAAATATTTCTATCAGAGTTATTTTTGTTCTACCCTCTGCATGACAAAAAAAATAGCCAAACACATTCCTGCCACAAAATCCACTCCATATGCAGATTTAAACCCAGGGACTAATTTCCATGAATAGCAATAAATCCTTATGAACATGTTTCTTAACTGAATTACTTAAGATTTTTTCAGCAGTTTGATCCAGCATAACTAAAACAAATAAGCACATATATGGTATGTGTCAGGCACATTACATGCTCTAAAACATGAAGAAGCACAATTTCCAAAGTAAATCACCTGTGAATGATCAGTATGTATCAAAAATAGCTTAAGTACCTTGGTTAAGCTGTTCTTCCACTTGCTTGAATAGACCAATACATCAGATCTGGGATGAGTAGTTCTTGCTAGAGTGTACAGAGGCTTTTCAACTTTTTGTCTGGAATTGAGGAGGGAGAGAGCTACCTTTGTCGACAAGCCAAGCGGATTGGGATTGTTGGGACTAATGGTCCAGGTAGAATAGGCAGAGATCTTCTGATCGTTTTGCAGCAGATGCAATGGTTTTCTCTTCATAAGGTAACACCAGGTAAAATTTGTTGTGGTTTTGAGGCTTGGAAATGACAACCTCTGTACTTCTCCTGCGTTCATCACAGCCACTGTTGTTACAGGCTTTGCTTGGCCTGGGCTGTTGATGTGCTTGCTCTCATTGCTGCTACTTGGCGACCTTCTTTCTTGACTGCTGCTCACAGCCTTGAGAAGAGAACTCTGGTTACTCACAGGAGACAATTCAGATGGTTTTCTAGCTACAAACACTGGCGATGCTGAAGACTTAAGGTCTTCAGATTCTGGTGACGCCTTTGGGGTTTCTGAAACCCCACCGTCAGGTGAATGATGGTCAGGCAATGGCAGCTCTGAAGTACTGGCCTTGCTGCTTTTTTCATGCTGTGTATCAGGATCCAAGAGGTGATTTTCAAGAGGCTCCGTGGTGCAGACTTGTCTTACCAAAACCGGTTTCTTTTGCTTACTCGTAGGGTCATTCAGTCTAACGTTCACTGAATGCAATGGTCGAGCATCTGTCATACAAGCAGCTCCACTCTCATCTTTAACACGTTTCTGCTGTTTTTCCATGGCAATATCTAAACTGTTGGCTGGGGAAAGCATTCGTTTACTGGAAGCTGTAGCTTCTGGTTGAGGGAACAGTCCACTAACTGGCACTTTCTGAATTATATTTGAAGAGCTTGACAAAGGAGAGTTTCTGGTTCCACCTTCTGGTTGGGAATTTTCAAATTCAAACGAATTTGGCAAAGTCCTCTGGTGATCTTTGTGAGATTTTGGCAGCTGAGTTTTGCCTTCAAGTGTTGGCACCGTCACATTCGTTTTGCACATGGACTGATTGACCTGATCCTGGGTCACTAAAATGTGAGGAAGGGGTGTAACAGTTGCAAAGCCATAGGAGGGCATACTGCTGTGAATGCGGACAGGAACCACAAAAGGAGGGATCTGCTGCATCTGACTGCTGCAGTTATTAGGGACAATTTGCTTTAGAGGAGGCACAGAGTACGGATTAGACATGTCAGACAGTTTAGCCTGCATTTCAAAGGAGGACGCATTCTGGTCCACCCCAACTTGACTTGGACCAGTCTGAACTGATAAAGTATTTTTCAGTAATTTAGAAGAGTACGGCTGACCTATATGTAATGTTTTAACTTGAAGCTGATACTTTGGAGCATAACAATCCTTTTTTTCATCAGGATGGCAAGAAAGCGAGTTTGTGGTTGCTTGTTCCCCTTGGGCTGATGTTTTAGTGGACGGCTGGGAAGGCTGAGTCAAGGATGGCTGTCCCTGATGATCTAGAGGCTGCTGAACCGAAGACAGGCTAACAGGATTACAATTTTGAATTGCTGAGTGAGGCCTGGAGTTAGTCTGTGAATGCTGAGTACTTGAAGGAAAGTCCACTGAAGATTTGCCAGAGGTCTGCAGCCTGTGTAATGGCACTGTGGGCACGTCTGCAGCATGAGCTGTCTGCAGTGAAGAAGTTGATTTCACTTGAGGCAGTTGATTTTCCGGAGCAATATTTAAAGATATCTGTCTCACAAATGGCCCCCTCCTCCTTTCCAGCAGAGGCACATGCCCTGCAGCCCCATTTGCAGATGACACTTTGGGAGTGGCTACCTCTACAAGCGGGGCAGGTTTTGATGGAGACATGCTGCCACAGTCAAAAGACTTACTCCTGTAGTCCACAACCTCCATGGAGGGCTGTGTGCAGCTGATTTGCTCTGAGGCAGCACGTCTCATTTCCCGGTAGTGAGGTCCAGGCACAGCCAGTGCGTGTGAGCCAGCGGGAATCATGAGGAATTCTGACGACTTACTAGCAGGCTCTGCTTTGGAAGTGTTCTCCACCTTCAAAGTTTCATCCTTGTCAAGTGAAGTTGAGAAGCTGGAGGCGTGAGACAAACTACTCTCCCGACTTAGGCTTCTAGAAAGTGTGGAGTCAACGCTTGATTCGGCAGAGGAATGCTCCATTTCAGCCAAGCGGATTCTTTTCTTCTTTGGTGGAAGCTTCTCTGTTGGCAATTTTGACAGTGTTTCGCTGCGCTGTGGCCAGTTAAACCTTTCTGTCTTCTCCTGGTCGCTGCATTGGTTTTCTTGGTCTCTGTCTGGCTCTTCTGTGACCAGGATTTCAGGCACCTGGATGTTATGCTGTCGAACAAGTCTTGACGGCTGAAGCGGCGCGCTTCTCTCGTTAGAAACTAATTGGCTTCCCTGAACTTCCCCTCTCGGTGACTCTGATGACAAGGGTTGATGACGCTGGGGGCTGTTCAGATGAGAGTGCCTGTCTTCTTGGATTACAACTGTATTCAAAGAGCGGTGCTTTGCAACCTTGTTGGGCTCCTGAGAAGACACTGGGGACACTCTTTCAAATGAGTCTGATTTCTCAAACGAGCTGTTTCTGCTCAGGGAATTGGTGTGCTGTATGACTGAAATGCCAGTCCCTTGTCTTTTCAACTCCACCTTTTCCTGCACACCCGAACTTGCCTGCTTTTCAACGAGCGGAGCCATCTTTGCCTCGACAGTCTGATCTGTGCCGCGAGCCACAAGCTGAATTTGGGAACTCTGAAGCAGAAGTTTGCTTGGTTGTTGTGATCCTACCACCGTTGTAGCGTTGTGCTTTGACAGACTGGAAGAATTTGCTGGCTTGCTTTGGCTTTCTGTGTTCTTCGATGGTACGCTCGTATCATTTTGCTGTGGGTCATCGTCATCGCCAACACTTTTCATTTTCCTTCTTTTCCTTATCTGGGGTGTCTGCTCCCAGACGCCAGTCGAAGTGGTGACTCTGTAGTGTAGAATTTGAGGCTGTGTACTGTTTGCAACAGTTTTATGCTCAGGCTCTCGGATTGCTGCTTTAGTTTTAGGTCCATGCAACTCTGAACAATAAAATTTCTTGTGGTTTTCGAAATTTTCCAGTTTTCTGTATCTGTTTCTACAGGTTTCACATTCAAACATTGTTCCTCGCACTTGAGGGGACTTCTTTGTTTTTTCTAAATTTGATCCCTGTGCCAAGGATTTGCTCCTTTGCAATAAGGATTCACTTGATAAATTACACCCCAGATAATTTTCTTCTACAGATCGTACCGGTCCAAGACCCTGGCTCTCACCAGTAGAAGAATCTTCTATTGCTGCCTGTCTAACAAGGGGCCGAGGATGTCCACCTTGGTTCAGTGGAGTAGCAGGTCCTGACACAAAAACATCATCGTATAAAGAGCCAATCTTATCATCAAATGACTGGCTTCCTCGGAGGGGATGAGAGGGAGGTATTACATTTGGAGGTACTGCTGAGTAACTGGTGGTAGGCATGGAATTACTTCTTGTTATAGGCAAACAGTCAAGGGATGGTACAGAAAGAAGAAAAACCTGTTTTGATTTCTCAGTGGGCGTGAAAGGAGACTTTGGTATATCAGAGCTTGAGCTAGTTCTTCTTCCCATGGGCTTTAAATCAAACTGGAAAGAATCCTTAAATATGTAGGATTTTGGTGAATCGATGCTTCCTCTTCTTGAAAGAGATGTTCTTCTTGGTTTCACACTATCTAACTGCTTGTCATCCACAACAGCTTCATTATCAGAGATTAACTTTGAGATGCGCTCCTCAAGAGTTTTTGTTGCCAAGGGAGGTCGCATTTGGCCAGAGAGAATCAGATTTTTTTCAGCACAAACAGTCTGTACCACTGATGCTACCACACCACTTGTTCGTGGCACACAGGGCAGGTTTTTATTTGGATCTTTCTCAGACGTCAACAATCCCCTTACAAAAGGAGCTGGAGGGCTCATGGTTTGATCGGCACTTTCAGAACGAGAGAAATAACCAGAATCAGTGCTGCCTAAACTTCTAGGACTCAAAAGACATTTTCCCTGTTGATCCTGAGAACCATCAGTTGCCTGTTGTCTCTGGAGCTGGGCATGCACTGATCCTACAGCAGATCCCAGCTGTTCCTCTAGCTGGCCCACTTCTCCTTTCTGATGCTGCTTTATGTCATTCTCCTTGAATGAGGTTGTATGTGTTACATTTGATGGAAGAGTTGTCACTTTAGAATCTCCTTTTCTCTGTGCTGCAGCAAGCTCAGGTGCTGGTTCTGTTACTTTTGGGCTGTCGGCCCTTAATGGAGAACCATTTACAGGATGAACTACCACTTTTGGTAAAGCTGCCCTTACTTGAGGTTCTGCATCATGTAATGAAGAGTCACCTGGTATACAGTCTGGGTTGCTTACTGGGATAGGACCTCCTTTCTGCGACATTTCTGTACTCGAAATGACTTTCACTAATTGTGTAGGTTCCAGTTCTTGGTCATCTTGTCTTTCATCAGCAGTACCTTCATCTTCGCTTTCACCGCTTTCTTCCACATCGGAATGAATGCTAAGTGCTTTGTCCGAGTCATGAGATAAGAAGAGGCCACCTGAATCTGGCTGTAGGACAAGTCCAAGTTTGATAGCGTGTGCGTGAGACTTTTTGTGCTTGTACAGATTGCTTTTGGTTTTAAAGGAAAACCCACACGTCACACAAGGATAGGGTCGCTCTCCAGTATGGGATCGGATGTGCTTTTGGAGAACACTGGGCTTGGCACAGGCCCGATTGCAATACTCACAGACGTACTTCCCCAGCTTTTTAGGCTTCTGGTCTTTCAGGAGGTTACATATTTGCTCTACACCGTGGTTCACAACTGAGGCTATCTGGGCTGAATTATACATGGGACCTATAGGCAAGTGTGTTGAACTCGATGTGCTGATTGCCAAAGGTGAGGCTGAACTAGCTACTAACTGGTTTTGAGAAAAAACCTGAGTTACAGTGGAGGAGGAGGTGTGAACGACAGACGACGTTACTGCTATGCTGTATATCTGCTGGAGCTTGGGGTTTTCTTGACTCTGCTGCTGCACCAGTGGCCTTGTTAAACTTGGACACATAACAACCTGGTGATTTGGTTGACTGGTCTTAGTAATAAGGTCTGGTGAATGAGAAACTGATTGGCCTTGTGCTTGTCCAGTCTTGGCTGTCGTTGCTACATGCACATTGTTCAACGTACATTGGTAGTAGTGAGGTCCAGCTGCAAACTCACGCTGTGACAAAGCAGACTGATTTTGGACGCTTATTGTATTGGACGTGAGACTAGAAGAGGTGCTTACAGTTTTATTTGGTCTCAGTTTCTCTACTTGCATCCCATAAGGGGGGCACTCTTGTGCTAAGGTGTTCAGTTCAGGCTCCATAGCTTTTAATAAGACGTCGAATGCAGTACGCGTACAGGGGGATGACGTACTGCAATCAACAAAATTAATACATTCATTACTGTCAGTCTTTGTTTTACATGAGGAGGAGTTTGAGGGAGGCTTCCTCTCTGCTGAGTTCAGCTGGTTTGCATCAGTATCCCCCACTGCCTGTTTACACAGATCTAAGGACTGATGTGCCAATGAAAGCTTTGTCTGCATTGATGCCTCAGATTTGGTTGTTTCAACGCTTATCTCACTACTAAGTGCTCCCCCATTTTGTTTGGTACATTGATTTCCATTTTGCACGGGCAGGTGATCCTGTGCTGTGGCATGTTCAGAGGCATCTGGAAGAGCTTTTAGTGGTGAAGGCTCTACATTTTGCTTGACCTTGGCTTCAGCGGGGCTTCTCAAAGGCGATTTTGGTATTTTTTTAAGATGATTTTCAGACACAATCTTTTTCCTTTTCACACCCTTAATTGTGTCTTGGGTTCCTCTAGTACCAGCATCGGTGATTTCTGTGAAAACACAAAGAGAATAAAAAAAGAATATTTAAACTGGATTGTGCAGTATTTTTTTATTTTATTTATACCACTTTATCATCTCTAAGTTTCAACAGTAAGCCCTGGGGCAACAGGACTGACGTCCATCTCTCCAGCCTCCAATGCTTTCTTTTTACAGTAAATATATCTCAGCCAAGATCTATTTTGTTCTCATCTAAAATGAGCAATGCTTTCTAACTGATGCTTGAAGACATTACAAAAGTAATTCACCATAGGAAAAACTTCAAAGAAAATATAAGAAAGGCCACTGAAGGAATATTTTAGAAGCTCCTTTTCAGAGAAGTAAAAGAAGCCTCTCTCTTGCACGAGTTTAAAAATCCAAATCGTTACAGGAGGAAAATGAAGAAGCAAGACACATATGTCATGTTTGTCACTTTTTCCATCTATATGTTCCCGTAGTCAAGGAATGAACACAACTTCCTCATGGTTATATTTGTAAGTAGATTTATCATGGAAATGGCACAACCACCCACACCATCTGTCAAATACTGTATTTCAGAGCTCCAATTACTGAACTTCAATAGCATTTCAGATGAGCAACTACTGTGGATGAATAAAATCAGTCACACTTAAATGACTTTCTACTTGTGCATCATGAAACAAAATAAACTAAATTTGAATTATTTCATTACTAGCTACACTTGTTGCTGATTCTAAGCAGATATGCATGTGG
>JAWWEE010000074.1:61950452-61992845 GCA_035221455.1 Xenops minutus
AAGAGTAAATGAACTGGAGTATTATTCAGCAGAATAATTTTGCACCAAATACTTCTATTTGTAGGTAGTTCAATTTCCCCTATAATAAAAATACAGTGCTGATACTTAGAAGCTTTTCTATTTTATAGATACTTGAGTTACACACCTTTGCCTACCTCAAAAGTGTGATATTTAACCTATCAGCTAATTTTTAATTTTTTTTTACTCCTTTCCTAACATACCTGCAGTCATTGCCACTGCCACTAGCATCACTGGCAGTGCAGAGGAATAATACATGGATGTAAATTAATTTTCTTAAGCCTAAACAACTCCTATTAGCCAATGCCTAAAGCTTGTCTAGCAGAGGAGAATGCAAAGCAACCAGCAGGAAAAAAAAGAAGCAAAAAGATGTTCTGTTTTCTCTGTGCCAAAGCACAACCCAACTGGGATGTGTGCTAATGCCAGATACTTGGAAATTCAAAATCCAATTTCCAGCTCAATGCTAACTTAATTGCACACATATATTCACTTGGGGTGAATGGATATTCAGGAGATTACCTTGCAAGCTCAAAGATTAAACTCTGCACATCACACAATGTGCTGGTTTTGGCTGGGGTAGAGTTAACTTTCTTCCCAGTGGCTGGAGTGGGAATTATGGAGCCTTGGCTACGTGGTGTTTGGTTGCCAGTCGGGGTGAAACCACGACACACATGATTTATTGCAAATGTGGAAGCTCTGCAGAACCCAACCTACTCCTCTCCCAGTCCTACTATAGGAAGCACAACTATGAAGAGTAAGAGCCTGTTTTGTCAAATTCGGCAATCCTATGAAAGAGATGCCTGAATCACTGGCTCGAAATCCTCCTTATGGGAACTGTGTGCTCCTCTTGTGAATGCAGAATAGAAATTTCTGCAGTAATTGTTCACTTAACCTTTAAAGGAACTTTGGATTTATTGCTTTATCACCAAAACCTATTCCTATTAGACTGGATTTAACATATTCAAAGCCAAGCAGTCTTCCATCACAATGTTTTGTACTTTGCATTGCTTCAAAATTAAACAGCTTCTTACACTACTAAGTTATCACTAATATCATTAATGGTGAATTCCTTAGAATTCAGAGTCTACTGCAATTGCTTTTTCTTCAGTAACAATAAAAAACAATTTTACGGGAATCAAAGAGAAAAATAACAAGGTAATTATATAAAAGGCTGCTTTTAGCCATGGTTTGGTGATCTCTCTGAAACGTGGCCATGCTAATTGAGCGTAAGTAATTTGGTTCCTTTTATGCACACGCTGTAGCTTTTATCCTGTCACAATGACGCCTCCACAGCCATCACACTGCTGGGTTTGTACCGGAGCACCACGGGAAGAGCTGGGCAGATTACACAGAGAGAGGAAGGTAAGAGCGCCAGGAATTGCAAACACCCAAGAAAATGTACACAAAAAGGTGTTTTGTACCGCAGCAATCGAAGAATTAAATGATGTGCTGCTTCCTGAGGCCTCAGAACATTCAATAACTACTGGTTTTGGGTTTTAACCACGCAAAAGAACAAGCGTACTCAACCTGCACTGGAGAACTGGAGACCAACACAGCTGAAAGATGTAACATGTAAAAATATCTCTCTATCAATCAAGCAATCAAAAAGATTAATTCATTATGAATACACAATCAGAATCTTCCATAATCTCCTCACTGCTTTACTTTATAAAGATGTTGTTCAACATATGCCAAAGCATAAAAATTGTTGGGGAAATTGAAAGGGAAAGAAAAAAGAATAAACAAAGATAAGTTATGCACTGTATTACATATAGAAATAGTAATATTTTCAGGTTTAGTAACCACTAATTGTGCTGCTTCTATACCAATAAAATTCCAGTCTACAAAAAGCAGGAGAACTGGTTTCCTGTTTGTATTTCTGACTCTGCATCTTTTGTGATCCCAGAGGTGGAGTCACAGATTTGCTACACCATACCTGTCTATAAAATCTTGTATTTTCTTGACCACAGCTTAAGAAGGTTTAACAACAGTTTAAGACTTGTGCTCTATTTTACTCCTGGATAATTCAGAAATCCTTATTATTTTTAATGGAAATATTCATCTCGTGTTTGCTAACAACCAAATTTCTAGCATATTCTGGGGAAAAGAGGAACTCCTGTCAACTTTATTTCACTTATTTTCAGCTTGTCATTCTTTTTGTATAAGCCTTTGCTTTGTATTCCCAGTTTATGCTGAGGATATCCCACTCCATGTTTCTTAACCTACAGCTACATGCTCTCACAAAGGTCAACTGCATCAATATTTCCAGAGGCATCAACAGAACTGGCAGAAAGCGTCAGTCCCAAAATGCTACACTCTCCTCTGCCTTTCAGAGCCACCAGCTTTCAGGAGCATAATGACTTGCCAGGGCTGTGTACCCACATCAGCAAACTGACACTGAACACAGAGAATGGAAAAACATCTTCATGTGGAAAAAAGAAAGAAGTTGATCTGCTTTACTTTCTCTCCCCACTGCTCTGTGTATTCTGCTCACCTCCCTCTGCAATCACCAAGCCCTTCTCATCATTCGGTGGTGATTCCCCTTGTTGCCTGGTGGTGAAGTGGTGGTGTTGAGATGTGCTATTACCTCAGTCTGATGTCTAAAAAGCATCATTCTCATAAGCTGTATGACATCAAATGGGATTATGTTACCCAGCCCTGGAGAAAAGGGGACTTTCACATCCCAGGGACACCAGAACATCTCTTTTGTGCTTTGCTTGGCTTTGTTCTGCTCCCTCTCAAGATTCTCCATTTAATTCTTTTGCTTCGGTGTGAATTCTGCGCTCAAAACATGACAAGAAAAAAACTGGTATTTCTAAACATGACTTTGTTCACCTACAATCCCTCTATGCACAGGAGATAAAGCAAAGGAACACAGGTGTGATGGTGTAGATAGCAATTTGGCAGAGTAACTCATGCAGCAAACAAAGAGAAGTTATAAGTGATCTGACTTTTTCTTCCAAAGCATTAACTAGTGAACTAGACAGCGTCTTGACAAAAATGATCTCAATGGTTTTGTTTAAGTAACTTCCAGAACTGCCTGTCTCAAAGCCTACATGTTATTATAACACCCACTCTCTTTCTCTCCCTTCTAATAGAGCTACATGCTTGCACTTAAGAAAAGGGAAGAGAGTAAGAGGGAATTGAAGGAGAGCACCCAGCTCCCTTCTCCTTCAGTGCCACGCAGCAACCATCTGACCCTGCAGTCCAATGAACAGCATAACTTTCATCTCATGCACTCTATTTCGCAGAATTGAAAAAAATCATTGTATGTTCCCATACAGAGACCAGATTTTCAAATCCAAGTGCTTGCTCCTTAGCTCTTATTCTATACTTTGGCTCCCAGGGCACTGCAAGTAAAATCAAGTCTCTTCTGAAAGTGTTCAACTACGAATTGATGTCTTCAATATATGGCTAAGAGGTTCCTCTGACACCCGACAATGCTAGCACTCCAAAGATGGAAAGGCTTCCAAAAGAGAGATCATTAATAAGGATTGTATTCTGATTAAAGTTAAGCCTCCCAATGTTTTTAGATACCCCAATTACTCTTATTCTTGACATACTTAAGTCTGATTTCACTGAAACTATCGAATCACCCCACTGGGTCTCTTTCCATGAGTAAATGAAGAACATCATTATGAGATAAAGAAATAAGTCTTGCTGGCAAATATAAGGCCACCAGAACTTACATTAAATGCAGCAAAGAGTAACTGAACTTTCATTTTTAATTAGCTTCATACTGCCTCCTGTGCTAAGTACAGCCATAAATATTTTTTTCTGAAACTATAGTTTTTCCGAAGTGTAAACCAAATCCCAAACGACAAACCCCTAATTACAGAACTCACACATACAACTATGAAAATGTTCACAGACAACAAGTCAACAAGTCAACAGAAAGATGTGAGCAAGACTAACACAAGCACCGTGCTTAGAGTACACATAGAATAGGATTTTAAAGCCAATCACCAGCAATTTTAGAAGTCTTATTTCAGGTGTCTAATTTCAGACTTCTGGAGTGGCCAGAGGGTGGTCATGCCCTGTGTCAGAGGTCAGGAGGCAAGTCAAAGAACCTGGGGCACTCCAAGTTAGCAGTGGTATTTGAAAACCTATGTCAGCAGGGTTAATGTATGCTTAAATACTTTTATTACTGAGAATGGCAGTCCAAACATATAGAGAGCAGACCCCTAAAAAAAACTTCATCTGTATGTAAAGCACATTTTGACCTGAATTAATTGGAAAAAAAAAAGGGGGGGGGAATTTTGACATTCAAAGACTAAAGCCTTTGACAAGTTCATCTCTGCCAATGTTTGTCTTTTTGTTCATATCAGCAAAGAGTGGGCAATTCCATAAGGAGAGTATGGCTTTATTATTTCACACTGCCTATAAACATATGATTATTTTTCTTGGTGTTTTTAATAGACAGCACTAAGCTCTGGGTTGATATGTGACCCATCAAAGGTACTGTATTGGCTGTCATGCAGAGAGAAGGTCCCCAGTCCTCTTTTAAGGGTCATTTCACACCAGATTTTTGTACTGGAATGACTGTTTTATTAGCATAATTTCTCATTATTAACCAAAATAGCAAATGTCCTACTAAGACATGCTCAGGAAAGGTGCACCTGTGTTAATACGTTAATACCAGCACCCATCTGAGTAGTGCCATTAACCTCAATAGCAGCACAGAGTTTTGTAAAGTCAAATTAAATTTTAATGCTCCCTACTATCACATCCTAGCCAGCCCATAAAACCAGTACATCTCAAGTTCATAAATTAAAAGCAATTGCAGAGAAAATGTATATTGATGTATACACCAAGAAGTCCAGCCTCCTGATCAAATCAGGGCCAGTTATGAGATCAGACCAGGGTTCTTAGGGCTTTGTCCTGTAAAGACCTGGAAACCCCCAAGGGGAGAGACTACACAACTTCTGTGAGCAGCATCTTCCACTGCTTGCCTGTCCTCGTGGGGAACAAGCCAGTGCTACTGCCTTGCATGCTCACAGCATGCTCCTCTGTGCAGAATATGACTCCATCTTCATGATAATCCTTTCCAAACCCACCTCTTCTCAAGCCTCAACGAGCCCTGCTCCCTCAGCTTCTCCTCCAGGCCCTGATGGTTGTGGTCCCTCAACACTAGAAAATTTTTTTTTTCTATTTTCATTATTGCTTAATTCTTTTTCCCACTTGCAACTTCTGCCATCAAACAAATCACATCACTAAACTCTGCTCGCTTTTCATCTTACCAACGGCAAAACCAACAAAACCCAGTGCAATATAAAAACGTTCTGTTCATTTGGAATTTTTAGGTTTTCAACTAAATGTGTTCCAAGAAATACCCATATTGCTGGCTATCAAAAGTAAGCAATAGTTAGGGACCGGAAAATATTATTTAACAGTGTTCAGTACAAATGGCAAAGTTTAAACTATACAATCTATTGTTTCCACTAATTCTGTATTAAGAGAAGTGAACCGTCACTTTGAAGGTAACACTGAGGACAGGAAGAAGCATTTCTTGGCTTTGAGCAATGTTTCCCTGAAATAACAGTGTGAGGGAGACAGGGTGGCAGAGCCAAGAAGGGGCTCCTCAGTCCCCAGGTCTCAGCATCTCTCACCAGTGTTGGAGTTGCAAAGCTACACTAAAGCTGAAAAGGGACAATAACATTGTGGAGTGACCAAAGGTGGGGTGAAGGGATACAGATACAATCCAGTCATTGAAACAAGACATAAAAGGTTCCTCCCCAAGAAACAAGAACAGATATAACCTTGTAAGTGAAAGAGAGCAAAGGACAGGTTTAAGGGTGCAGCCACCAAGGTGTCCTCTGGGCCAGTCCCCACGCACCAGGTGAAATCCTGTGGCTCCATGGCAAGGGCAGGGAGGATCAGCTTTATAAATTGTGCAATAACATTTTAGCATAGGGAAAAGGAGACACCTTTGCCCAGAGGCACAAGGCTGGGACTTCTCAGGAAGCTCCCTGTGACACAGTTTCACTGCAGGTGTGAGAGCCTGCCAAGTCTTGTTTGGCCTTGGGACAGGTAAAGAGTAAATGATAAGCTGCAGTCTGGGGCTGTCTTCCTGGAGGCATCTTTTCAAGCCATGGCTACTCACATCAAGACTTCTGATGGGGTGTAAGGACATAACTGTCCTATGCTGATAAGACCAAGAAATATCTTCTTCAGAAGAGTTTGGTCTCATTTTGTGCATTTAGCATCTTGACTTGAGGGATGAAAGTAACAACTAGCAGATTTTTGCCCATAAAATCAGTGTGCTTGATGAGGAAGACCATGAAGACCAACATCTGATGGCTGAGGTAACATGAGAGCCTCAGCTGAAAAATCCATATGTGAAAAGGAATCAAATGCAACACTTCAGCACGTTGGAAAATCTCTGACCAAAGTGAAACAGGAATATTTTTTTCCCCAAAAAAAGAATTAATTTCCTGCTCAGCACGAAGCACATTAAAAGAAATATGGCATTAAATACTGATCAAGATTTCCCACCATCATGCGTGTAAAGAAACCAGCAGAGGCTGAACCACTGTAAAATGTCACAGGAAACTGTCATTGAAAGACAGAGAAAAGGCAATGCCAGAACAGCAGACACTGACCACACAGCCTATGGTTAATGCCTAACAATGCATATAAAATGGCAATATATGAACATTCAGCAAGGGCATATACTATTTTAAAAATGCTGAAGACAAAAAGTTAAAAATATTTACCTTGTTAAGTAGCCCTATGGCACTTATGGACTAGCTGTGCATTACAGCCCTTTAACAGCTCCATATTCCTAATCTACACAGAGCCCTTCATACTAATCCAAGAAAAGTAACCACAGTTTAAGTGCTGTTAAGATAAAGCACATTGGCTAAGAGCAGGTGGAGAAATGATGTTATGATAGCTAACAGCAGCAGCTATCCCAGCCTGAGATGTTCTTCCTTACTGGGCGCTCCAAAGGCAAGCCAAAAGACAGGATGCCTCCCTAGAGGCAAATTAGTGGGCTCCCAGTCAAAGCCTAAGCAG
This sequence comes from Xenops minutus, assembly GCA_035221455.1. Lineage (NCBI taxonomy): Eukaryota > Metazoa > Chordata > Aves > Passeriformes > Furnariidae > Xenops > Xenops minutus. Next base: position 61,957,488 of record JAWWEE010000074.1, read on the forward strand.
AAACCAGTTCCACTGAGTTACCCACAGAAGAATAAAGCTGTTTAAAATATAAAGTAACGTTGCCAGAAATTAACTAAAATACCTCAGGGACACCTGGAAATTTCCTTTGCATGTCAGGCAATGTTGTCAGCAGTTTCACCAGTGAAGTACCTGTTTGTAATTTAAGGATGTTCAGTTGTCAAAGTTAGGGTTTGGCTAGCAAATCATTAGAACAACTTCTCCCTCTGACACGTTGAAGAAGAAAGGCCATGAAAACAGAATGACAGACAAGCTGATGAAAGAGCAGCCAGTTTAAGGATTATCAGCACAGAGCCACTGCTACATGGGCAGATGAGATACTGAATATAAAATATCCAGACATAAGTCTGAGGGGAAAAAACAGAACCAAAAGGAACAAGATGTTAACTAAACCATCCTTGGACATAATGATGTTCAAACAGAACGAGCTCCTTAGTCACATTCTCTGCATTTCTTTAACATAATCTTCCATTTGAAAAGCAGGGATCAAATGGAGCAATTTCCATACTGCCTGTAGCAACTGACGAGGAAAGAAGAGCTCACACCTAACAACCATACTATTTAAAAATAGAGAAAGGAACAGGAGGTTTGGCTAAGAGAGTAGGAAAAGTCTTACACAGCAGGGCTTTCTTTCGGGACTGAATGGCACTATGAACATGACAAAGGCAGGAGAAGTTGATTTGATGGAAATCTAGATGCAAAGAATAACCTAACCAGGAAAGCTGATAAAAGTGGGAAGGAGGATCTTCCCCAGGGTAGGTTTGCTTCAGCATCAGTGGGGAGACTTTCTAGCTACTGAGACCTCTGAGCTACTCAGAGCTCTGTCCTTCCCCAGCCTGGTCTGCCCTTTCCCACATGTGTGCACAGACTCTTTTCACCCTCTTACACATCCACACATGCACTGTTTTAGGAAATTCCTAAGAAAGACTCCACCCAGGTCAGGCTAGAAGCAGGTAGCTACCAGAGAGCTGGACACCAAATCCAATCCACCACCCATTTATATATTCTATTTTCCCTTCAGAAGGAGACCGAAGAAGACTAGCAACCCCCTGAGCTAAAGGAGTATCAGGAAAGTATGAAAAACCCACTCATTACTCATATGCAAGGCAGACTACAAGGAAGCTAACAAGTAAAAAAAAAATCTTGCATTTCCACAACTGGCTTCCTCCCAGCTCCCATCAGCTAAAATTAGCACCCTATTGCATTTACTACACATGCGTAGGTATGTCTCTCAAATTAGCCAGTTTGTTAGCTCAGCATCCTCCCACCACAAAAATGAGCTTGTTCTGGCCTCAGATTTTATAAAGTTGCAAGAAAGCCTTCTATTCATTAAAGCAGGACCAAGCTCAAAAATGTTACTGTGTCTGAAAACACAGCCACGGATTTAACAACATACTGTACCGTGGATTTGGAATTGACACTTTCCATTTCCTATCAGGAAGACGCTTTTTCAACAATTGCTTTAAAATGTTAATTTGGAAAATGTCCCTTAGAAAATTATACTTGCAGGTTGGAATCTCTTTTGCTGAACTGTCACTCAGAAAATTTGCTATACTTGTCAGGAGAGTCAAAATACTATTACTTTAACATCCCATTAATGTTTTAACCAAGTTCTCATAATAGCTCCAAAGGATGAAATGTTCAATTTAAAACTGTAAATCTGTTTGTCTGCCTGTCAAAACACCACCAGCTCTTGCTACGTCTAGCACCAGCAGTGGATTTACTGAGCAGATTTCAGCTGCTAGTAGTCTAAACTAAATGTACTAACTAAAAAAAAAAATTAAAAAAATTAAAATAGAAATTACAGATACAGACATTGACTCACAACCCAGGAGCTTTACAGGAGGCAGAAAACTTCCCAGGGTTAAGCCCTTATTCCAACGTTGTCTCTCAGAGCAAAGAACAGGTAAACATCCTCATTTTTATCAGTTTGCTGCCACTGGTAAAGTGAGGACATTAAAATGTACTTAGCTATTGAAGACAGGAGCAATGAAAACCGAGGTTAAATGATATCAGAGACTATTCCTGCTCCCATGGAAGTCAGGAGGGTTTTCTCACTGCCCTTCATGGGCACAAAACCCTGCACTGAATGTGCCCGAAGACAGAAAGGACCTTTTGAGTTGTCACTGTTGTTATTAGCAGTGTGTAATGTTCCTTCAACGAGAAAACACCAGAGATTTTAAGAAGAGATGTGACTTTATGAAAATGTGAGATCTTGTACAACACATAGTTCCTGCATTAAGCCAGTCATGGCTGGCTGAGCTGATGTAAATATTTTAGGAAGACGGTTCAGTCTTGAATTAAAGCCTTTTAGTTTGATGCACACAGAACTATTTAAATAAACCACCTTTCAGACAGATGTATTGACATATTTAAATGCAGATATGAACACCTGATGAAATCAGATATCAGGAAAATGCACAATTGGATTGCTTGAAATATCATTGCTAAGTGGCAGTTTGGAACATTTGGAAAGTAAAAGGTAAGTAGCTCTGGTGTAAGTCAACAAAAAATAAACTGGCAAGCTAATCCTCTTGCCAGCATTAAAGAACCAACAGGACACCACTGTAACTTGCAATTTTTGAAGATTTTATACTTCCATTTAGAAGGACCACATTTCTAACCCATATGGTTGCTGAAGATAAGGATGGAAAGATGAAAAGAATCAAACGACACTTTGGATCTTGGTTGTGTATCTTGCCCAGAAAGCAAGGAGAGGAGAGCAGGGAAGGATCCTGGCTGCTCCTTTGGGGCCAGATGGTGGGCTGGTGAGAGTCACCTGTAGGATGGGACATGACAACATGAAAACAGCATCAATCTTCAAGGTAAGACATATGCAACACTTTGTTTATCTAAGCAGAATGCTGGCATATTTATAACAATTTATTTCAAACTCCCTCTATAATTTTGTCAACACCACGCATTCATTTAGCAAGAAGGATGACAAAACAGGGAGGGTTTGGAAGGACTTTGAAGCTACAAAAGATGCCTACCATGAATCTGCAGCAGAACCTACATTTCTGAACTAAAGTCTCATGCTTCCATTTCTAAAGACAAACTTCCTCACTCAAACCTCAGTGCTGTTCAATTTACTAGAAAAATAATATTCCTGTTGAAAAACCCAGCAGATGGGCAAACAAGGTAAAGGGCATTTAATTTTGGTTGCTTCTCCTCCATGCCAACACATTGCTTTGAAGGGCCTGCGAGTGTGGGAGGGGAACATATGTGCATGTGGATTGTGCATCTCAGACAGTATTTGCTGCTGGAATGCAATCTCTCCCTTCTTCTCTCTTTCTATGCATAATAGCTCAAATGTCTCTTCACTCCATCACTGGTTCCACACAGCTATATGGGACCTAAGAAAACAAATGTTGAGTCTTACCATTCTATGTGCAAACAGCAACTACAGACACACTCCACCAAATACTTTGTCAACCTTTAGGCTTCAGAGACAGATCAGCATCCACTGAAAGGGCTGATGGAGGCTTTAGGTAGGCTGGAAATAAAGGCATATTTCAACAGCACCCCAGAAGTTGCTTGGGCCTTGCTGGAGTCCAAAGCAGGGCTTTGAATGGTTCTGTCTAGCTGGTTTCTCAGTAAACACGGACAGAGCCTGCAGCCATTTGAACAATCACTGATCAAGTCAGGCAAAACTCTTGGGTCAACAATGTTTCTGTGTCTCAGGATGAAAGTGGAGAGGCACTAAGAACATCAAAGCATGAGACTCTCAAAAGAGAGCTGATCTGTGTGAAATTCTGACACTGTCTTAGGGACAAATCTGTGGTACCACTGGAAGGGAGCCCTGTCATCAAGACACATCTGACACAACTGCTTGGACTTCAGGAATAAGTGAGAGCAATTTAGAAATCCATCCTCACATACTAAGAAATGAACAGCTGTGCTGAGGACCTGGAACTGATGACACAGGAGAATAAAAAGCTCTGTCTTCACATTCCATGTGCTGCATCTCCAGCTGCAGGCAAGAAACCAGAAAAGCTCTTTAAGGAGCGTGGAAGTGATGGAGTGAAAAAGTATAGCAACTTGGTTGATAGGCAAATGACAGACTCAAATAGGTGCTAAATAGACTGACACAGACCCTTCAACTCAAGTGGACACTCCAAAATAAATACTCACTCTCAGAATTAGTAAATAGTAGGGGACCAACATAATGCACAGATCTGAGGCTTATTCCTTTCTGCTATGTATAACACTGCCTTTCCTGGGGGTGAGACTTGGAGTGCTGCAACAAAAAGAGCTGCCAGAACACAGATCCTCCTGGTCCATGCTGTGGAGCACAGATCCTGAAGGAAAAATGGTGTTTAAGATGTCAATCTTCCCATGCTTTTCCTGAGTAAAGTCAGCTGCAATTGCTGAGGCAGCAGATACACAGCCTTGAGTCCCTAGTAAGAGAGGTTGAAAACAGGCTTCTCCTCGAAACTAGACAGAGACTTGATGCCATGCCTGGGAACAGATCAGGAGAAGAGACTGACGGATGCCTGCATGCCCTTAGAGGGACTAGAAGTCCAACTTCAGAATGTATTTGTTATACTGCACGCAGCTTGCAGAGACAATCAGTAACCTCTCTCAAATTTTACCTATTGAAAAAGCAGATCCAGACAGTCTACCCCTCTCCTGCATGTGCTCCTGCATTTTGGCTGGGATAGTTAATTTTCTACTAACAGAGGCTACTATGGGGCTGTGATTTGGATTTGTAATTGAGAACAGGGTTGATAACATAGGGATGTTTCATTACTGCTGAGCAGCATCAAGGCCTTTCCTGCTTCTCACATCGCCCCAGCAGTGAGAGGGCTGGGCATGCACAAGGAGCTGGGAGGTGACACAGCCAGGCTGACTCAAGGGATATTCCAGTTGATAGGGTGTCATGGTCAGCAATAAAGCTGAGGGAAGCAGGACGAAAGGAGGGGATATTCAGAATCAAGGCATTTTTCACATTACACATGATGGACCTCTGCTTTCCTGGAGATGGACAAACATCTGCCTGCCAACAGGAAGGGGTGAATAAATTCCTTGTGTTGCTTTGCTTGTGTGCATGACTTTTGCTTTACCTATTAAGCTGTCTTTATCTCAATCCATGAGTTTTCTCACTTTTACTCTCCCAATTCCCTCCCCCATGCCACCAAAGGGAGTGAGCGAGGGGCTGCCTGGTGCTTGCTTGGTGGTTGGGGTTAAACCACAACATGGCAGAAAGTCAAAAACTTGATGAAACAAGTGCAGCAGCTTATTCAGGGGGATGAATTCACACCTGACAAACAAAACAAAACAAAACAACCACCATAGCCTGCAAGTCTAAACTCCAGTGAGGGGGAGAAACACACACACGCCTCCAGTCCATCCCAGCCTACCATACGCTCTGTTGACACAGCAATAGCCACAAATGAGAAGGAGAAAGGGGAAATCCATCTTCCATCTGATCTAGAAACTTATCACTGGTTCTTTTGGCTGTGGCAAGGCAAGCAGCAGTTATCTGAAATGATGGAGCTGAGTCCTAGCAGTCTGAGAGACCCCAGGACTGGTGGGCAATACAGAGTATACATCAGGCCATGTGACGGTCATTTTGGGGATTTCATCCACTTTTTGGCAAATCTCGGTGCTGCTACAGTTTGGCACCACCTTTAGTTCCCTGAACAGTTTCAGAAGCAGAGAGAGGGATTTAGGTGGCAGTCTTAGCATTGCTGACACCAAGTATGGCTGGACCATTTCTGGGAATGACCAAGTCAGAAGTCTCCATGGTGATTAATCACAAGGACCTGAGGAGAGTTGACTTTACCAGTCTGGAATGCAGAAGATAGAGAGACTTCCCTGGGGTAGCTCTCTTAGGAGGATGGTCAGCAGAAGATCAAAGATAAAGCAGGTGGATTCATCTGATTGAATAGCCTACAATACCCAGTGGGTCCCACACCAGTGAAAACTTTGATTCCCTTCCCAAGGCCACCATCCCTTGCAAGTTTTAAAGAACACCACATGGAGCAAGAACTTCTCTACCCACTAATGAAACCCTCTCCACGTGTCAGAAGATGACATTCAGCCTCAAAGTAGGGGCATGCTCAGGGTGTAAAACAGCCTTGGGGAGATATCACCAAAGATAAAGCAAAGCATTTTCAGCTTCTACTGAAAATTCAGAGCAGCAACTGGGCAGCAGAGAGAAAATGAAATGAATAACCCAAGAATTATCCACCTTGCACACACTGAGCAAGAAGCTGAACACAGCCCCTAACTAACATGGCCCTGGTCTCAAGAGGCCATTTGAATATCCATAATCTGAATGTATTTGTGGACTATCACTCTAAAAAAATAAAAAAACCCCCAGGTCTTCCTGTTGCAGCCTCATATGAAATAACAAAAATCTGCACACTTGAAAACCATGCCTGCTCATTTACTGTCTCCTCTGCAGTGGAGTCCTATTCCAGTTTGCACTTAATTTGATTACTTCAGCTAGTGGCAAAACGAGGTGTTAGATACATATCTTCTTGCAGTCTATCAAATTTAACTTCAATCCCACACATGTATAAAGTCATGACTGATCAGTGCATAATGTTGCTCAGTAGAAACTCAGCACCATTAAACTTCTGAAAAATTTCTCCCTGCAGTAGTCAATTTATGATAAAGTCCACAAAATGACATTTCTTAATCATTTCAGATGGGGAATAAACAAATCTAAGGTGATGTAGGTGAAACGAAAACCAAAATAAATTCTCAAAAAGGAAAAATATACAATCATATTTCACATGAATCTGTACACACTGGACTGTGATTTAAAATAACTTATGTAAATATGTGCATATTTTTGTTTACTTGCTTAGCTTAAAACAGAGATTTTCTTTCTTTCAGATTCTAAACCTTCAAATAAAAATATTTTGTTTACTTTATGTTACCAAGTAATTGATCTATTCAGACATTCAAGAAACTAAAAAAACCCACAGTGGTAGAGGACATTTTTAATTCAAAAAGAGCAACCTTATTATCTCAGTCATTTCTATATCAATTTTCAACATAAAAATATATTTTTCTTATTGCCAGCCATAAGAATTTAGGTTAGAAGCCAAAAATTAGGCCAAATCTCTCTATGATTCTGAGGCACTGAAACAAATCTTTGTAACCCCACCCCTTTCAGAGTTCATTAAGTCTACACTAGAGAATTTCTCTTCCTTTATGCAAAGATGTTACTGGGCCACACGTGAGAACAAACTCGTGAAAGAAGAGGTGAGCTCATTTTTAGCTTGAACATGTCCATCAAAAATTATCCAAGCCATATTACTTTTGCAAGGCCAACAGCAACAAGGACAGCTCTAATTTACATGCCAAGCTTTTTATGTTTGGATGACAATACCACTTATCTCCAATCCACTAAGCAGAAATATGTAAGAACTATTTAATAGAATGTCTAGTTTGTTAAAAAGTCTCTGCAAACATCTGAAGGACTGCTATCACTATCTAGCCACTTGTAGTTTTTCTCTTCCACCTTTTACAAATAGAGTAACATCACAGTCCTGGTCCCCACACAAGACAGTTTGTATTAAACCTTCCCTTGAAAAATGAAATCAGTTACAAGTTTGGAGAAAAGAAAGCTGAGCAAGATATGTACAGGATTTACAAAATCATGAAGGCAGTGGATGAGGCAAGTGTAGAACTGCTGTTTAACAAATTGCACAGTGCTTGAACCAAGGCACACCTGTTGAAAATTGAAGAAAAATTGGAAATTGAGGAGAAGAGATAAAATCATGTACTTTTAATGTGATTGCTAGTGAACTGCTGCAGTTTGCTTGCCAGAAAATGCTGGATGCAAACAGCATTTCATCAAATGCATTCAGGGATAACAGCTCCATAAATGTCAAAATACTAAAGGGATGAGGCAGACATCCCTAAATCCTGTATCTGTGCACATCATAAGGGGATCAGACTAAAGAGAAGGGGGGCTGCTGCTGCTCTGTGCCCCCAGCTCCAACCAGTAGCGAGGCTGAAAATGTTTTCCCAACACAGAGCAAGCTTATACATCTGGCTACATACATATATATGGCTGGACATACAGATCCCAGATAGACACTCTGAGCACTCCTACCTCATCCTGCTCCCTGATCTGCCCAAGCAGGACTAAGGTCCATTAATGGGAATATATCTACGTGGTCAAGGTGGATCTCACCAGCAGCTTGTTTCTTCCCATATCACTCAAACCCCTCACCCTCTCCACCTTTGGTTCATCTCCCAGACATTTCACAGGATGTCCTGTGCAATCCCCAAAAGCATCCCCCAGTGTGTCCCACATCCCCAGCCAGCAACACTGTGAGTCCAAAAGGTGAACTGGAGCACTGCTCCCCAGCTGCACATGGTGAAATGCAATGACTTTCCACCAGCTTTCAGAGCTCTAACACACAGATTAAATCTGCCCCAGGTCATTTGTTTCTTAAAATAAGCTGTGATGATCAGTCCCCCTTCAGCATCTGTTAGACATCATCATCACATATTGCTTGCCATAAACCAAATAGAGTTATTAATGATCAGGTAAATCATATGATGAACAGGAGTCAGCACAGGCTGTAGTGGGTAAGTGCACATCCCTAATGCTACAGCTCCAGAGAGCTCACCAAGGCCAGGGCAGCTACTTGAGTGGTTAAAACAAAGCCTTTGTGTCTCAGCAGAACTGGGGTGTTACACACACAGCCCTGGTCTGCAGACAGACATGCCTTGGGCCTCACTCAGAGCTCTTTTCACTGACACAGGAAGGCTTTGGATCAGCTTCTAGGATCACAATGTGTTGTGTTTTTTTTTTCTATTTAATTTTTCTGGGTTTATTACCTCTCTGTTGGTCTTCAGTTCCATTAAGTTGTTTTTGTGCTTCTTCAATTTTGTCTGCAAGAAAGAGAAGTCATTATTAAAATACGCATTTAAAAAGCGCAAGATTTCAGTAAGTCATTTATTGAAATCCATCTTGATGTATCTGTTTATATTTAGCAGTGATACCATTCATGTGTAAATATGTGGCACATTATGAGTTATAAAGCCTTAAAAAATTGTATCATGTTTTACCAGGGAGGCTATTGACATGTTAAATTACATGGAACTGCAGAAAGGAAAGCACTGGCAGCGGATCTGCAGTCACCAGCTAATCCCACTGTGGCTCTGTACCATCTGTAATAATGAATGCAGTCAGGGGACTCTTTGGAATAGGTATTATGGTGCATTACAGAGTATTTTAATACATTTTTGAAAGATGCTGTTAGAACAAGACAATGCGGCTCTACACGCGGGGCTAGAAGCAGCAAACAGGATTTGCTAAGGGAAGCAATGGAGCCAATACAGTCACATGGGTTCCAGCCCCATCCTTACTCCTCTGGGAAACTACAGGAAATTCCCTTATACACAGCAGGAGGAAAACAGGCCTTGAGTCTTCACCCTCTCTCCCTGTCTTTGGGGTTCACCTCCTGCCCCCCAGACAGCAATGGAATGAGAGTTGTGCTTCTCCCACCATTGCACAGAAAGTCCTTTGGGAAGGGGAGATCTTGTTCTACACGTGTGTTTGCATGTGCAGAACAAGAAGCAAGGAAAGGGGCAACCGGAATGAATAAAACTTTAAGGCTCATTTCTTCTTGGTGGCCAAGAGACCTCTGAGTGGCTTCAGGATCAGAGGCTGTGTTGGTAAGAAGCAGCTGGGAGAGGCTGAGTTCTGCATTAAACTGAGGCCTGACCAAGATGTGAGCCTGGACCATGGCTTTCAGATATAACCAATCACTTCCCAAAACACCTGGGAAAACCTTCTTTCCTTTTTTCATTTCTTTTTCTCTTCCCTTGGTGGGGGCAGTTTTTATTACATTAAATTGGAAGAAGAGAATGTAACTGGATTCATCCTAAACCTCTCCAACTCTACTGATACAACTCAAGAAACACCAGACTTCAGGAAGGAGCAGGACAGCTCTGCAAAGTCCTCACCTGCTTCCTCTGAGGGTAGTGAGACATACATACATCTTTAAGGGAAAGTTTTATCACAGTTTCTTTTGTACTGACTTAGTGGCTGCTGAAGACAAACACAAACCACTCAAAAAAGAACAGCTCTTTACCATGCCAGTTAACTGAGGTTTACTTTAAACACTGAAGACCTGATAACACCTCCCTGTATTTTAGCTACAGCCAAAATACTAGATGTATCAATACATTTTCGTATAGAAAGGGCCGTAAATAACCATTTCTAACAAAGTAAGAGGAAATGTAAACAAAGCATCTTTTATACATGAGTCACTAATGCCATCAGAGAAAAACTTAGCTAACAATGTTTTATTGTTTTCCCACAGATTATTGCTTTACAGAAGGGTGATGGAATAAGCAACTTACTAAGTTGCATGACAGCTGATGAAATACATGAATACACAGGAAAAAACCCAAACATCAACAAACTGTGCAAATGAAGCGCTAATATTTACCAAAAAGCAACCGTGAAATCAAAACAATATTCTGTCTCTCAGATACTCATTTCCCCTCAGTTTAGAAATCTAACATGCAATAGGCAGTGTTTTTGTCTTTAGAGGACGTAAAAGATTTGTCATCAAAACTTAAGTACACAGACAACTGCAGTTTCATTACTAAAATAATTACCTGCATATGTCACATAAATGCTGCAAGCAATATATACATTCAAATTCACAATCATCCTATTTTATAGAGAAAAATTACTTCAGTATTTTGGAAGCAGGCTACATTAGATTGCCAGAAAGATTAAACACTTTGATCTCCTTAGCTGAATTCTCTCTCTCTCTCATTGGAAAAAAAAAATCAGTTCCTATCAGTAATTCCCAGCCACTTTTTTGTCAGACTGTAATCCCAAGCAAAGAACCACAGATAACAGAAATAATAGGTAGGTAAACATTTGCTTGGTACACAGCCAGAAAGTCTCCTCCACTTCCTGCATCTCCTCATATGTTTTCCCCAGTAAGTTATATTTGCTGCATATATGTCTGCATACTTATAGAGGTATCTCTGTGCAGAAGAGTTTGGAGCACTGTGAGCACTGACAATTCTCAGTGTTGGTGCTGCAAGCCAAGAGCAATGACTTGCACTGTAAATGAGGCGTGGGTATTCGCATCAGTCTAAGGTTAAATGTTTTGCTGAAGTCCTACATCCTCCTAATGGCTGGTAGCACACAAATACCTACTCAAATTATTACACCAAGGCATGTTTGAACCATTGCATGAAATTCAGGGCAGCTTCCCAGCCTACAGACCCTACTTAGGCAATTGCCTGACAAACCACTGTGTTTCAGGCTGGATGGAAGAACTGGGTTATCCCCAGGGGTCAAGGAGCAGGTGGGAAGAGCAGGTTTGGAGCCAAGTACCCCACCAACCCCAAAAGGCTGCCAACTCGTACCTACGCCAGCAATAACCTGCTAACTACGTCAAATTTTTATTATCCAGTCATCTCTGCCTCTTGTGTGTCATTAAACCAGCTGTATGTCAAACACCTTAAGGATGAGAATTTCAGACAACATGCCATACTCTTTTGTAATTGTATTATAGGTGCTCTAATGGTACACACCTTTGGAAACTCGAGGTAAAAAATACATCACACAGAAATCACCTGCAAAGCCCAGGAGGGAGTGAAAACTGAGAAGTCCTCTATTATTTGCAAATAATATTATCCAATCCAACACTTGCTTGGTTTAGTATTATTTCAGAACTAAACCTGTGATATTGTCTAACCTGAAAATTTTACAACAGGAACATTTCTTTATCACTGGAATGTTATTTACTTCTATGAGGATAGGAGAAAGCAATGGGAATTTCTAATATATGGTAGGTATGGCACCCTCTTTGTTTCCTGTAAGTGCCAGAATAGTAGATATTTTGATTGCTTTACTGTAAGACCTATCCTAACATCCCCAACGTTCAGCAGACAGCCTTCTGGAGTAGCACACATGTAGAAGCAAATGACAGTGACAGACACTCTCATTTAAGATGGGACACTTCTCACCAAGTGCTTAGTAGAGGGGAAAAAGTGAAGCCACAATTAAAGAGGAAATCATCACATACATCACTGTATAGAAAGGAGATTCCATATAAGCAGCATAACAAACCAGCTCTTGGTTATCCCAGGCAGGTGAGTGCCACAAAACTGCAAATCACACGTCACATCATGTTTTATTTACATATATCAAATATATACACACACATACCTGCATGTGTGCAAAAGACAATGAAACAACATGCACGCAACAGCCTTTCTCACTCCAGCATTAAACCTTCTCACGTTATTCTCCAACACAGCTCTCACAGCAGGTACCTGCTGTGTGGAAATATCATCAAATTCCTTGAGGTTTTAAATATATAATGTAACTGTGCTTTTCAGGAATGCAAGGAAGGAGACTGGCACGCAGGAGAATATGCTTCTTGTTTTACACACCTCCCTCTGCGATAGATCATTACATGGATACCAACAGTCTGAGCTGGATATGGTGGTGCTGTGGTGAGGTTTTAAATAAAAAAAAAGAATAAACCAGATTTTTCAACAGCTTTACATTCTCTATTTGTGATCTTCACGGAAAGATATAATCTCACCGATTTTAATTAATCCACAAATAAAATGCAGTCTACAGAAGGGTTGTTTTTATAAAGACATCATGTCCATGGATACAAACTTCAACATGTCTACATGTACTGGAAACCCATGAAGAATTTTAGGAAAGATTTTAAAGCCCTTATTTATAATGGTGAGTTAAGGAAGGAATATAGAGATATAGGAATTTCAGGAAGGAAAGCAGAAATACTGAAAAGTGTGAGATTTGCAAAATATGAAACCAGTAACTTCTGACAGCAAAATAAAGCTGGAGCAAAATAAATAGTCCAGTTGTGGGTTTTTCTGTGGTTTTGTTTTGGTTTCTCCATTTTTTTTATTTTTTTTTTTGCTCACAAGAGTCCCCATGCCAGCATAATGAGATGACTTTGTCCTGTTGAACAAGTTGCCCCATACAATGACAACACACAGAGGAATGAAGAAGCAGTCACTGAGGAAGACCTACTTTTAAGACACCAGGAAAGCTTACATGGGAGTGGTGGGTGAGAACAGCTCTTTAAGCTTTTACAAAATGCCCAAACACAAGTATTTTTCATTGCACATATTGGCATGTGCCTGTATCGCTGCAAAATGGGGATTTTTTTTTTTGGGGGGTTCTTGTTGAAGCTGCTCTACAACAATAAAGATACCTCTATTTTTATTTTTTTAAAATCACACATACTCTGTTTAACAATTAGCAGATTTAAACCATACTGAATGCTGAGAACAGACTACTTCATGAAAACTTTAAAAATACAAGCTCACATCTTGCCCGAAAGGCTAGGGTTCTGTGTTCAAATACTCAACCAAAACAGCTGGAAGGAAAATGTCAGTGTATTTTTTCCCTTCAGTTAGAGGCCTGAGTCATCATAAAAATACCTCCTGCAAAACAGCTTCAGATGGCAACAGTTTTCTTTCTTGCTTTCTCAAAAAATCACTCTCTCTTACCTTACTGCATCAGAAGACATTGGAAAAGCAATTTTGACAATCACTTTGCATGGTTTTTAGGTGGCCACAAAGAAAGATATCCCTTTAATTATTTCATTATCGTTCATCTACATCAGGAGCAGGAGAGAAAAACTGAAGTGAGCAAATATTCTTCAGCTGAAGTGCATTAATGGAATCAGTCTGTGTGCACTGGGCACAACTACTGAAAACAATTGTCAGTGGGGTTTTATTTGGGGGAGAGAGGGGTATGCACTAAGAAAAACACTGATTACAAGTCAAAATGCTGCATTTTCCATCTCAACTTAAATTCAGAGAGCAAGTGAAAAGAGTCCGAGACCCTGCGTGGAAATCTCCATTTTCAGGCTATTGAAACCCACCAGGCTAAAGCATCAGTAATGAAGTGCTTCATATTTCATTGGATGAGAAGTGTGTCTGAAAGCATTTATCATTAAATAAATTAACCAAAAAAAGCAAATAATAATAATAATAATAATACTCTGAGCATCAGACAGGCGATGCAGAGTGGCCTGGCTTATGAAATATAAAATCATGGAATGGCTTGGATTGGAAAGGACCTCAAAGACCATATAGTCCCAACCCCACAGCCACGGGCAGGGCCGCCTTCCACTAGACCTGCCTGCTCAAAGCCTTATCCAACCTGGCCTAGAACACCTCCAGGGCTCAGATTTGACATGGAAGGACCTGAGCCCACCCCCACTTCCCATCTGAGCCATTCCACACTCCCCCCCAAGGGAAGATCCATGCTCCAAGCACCAGTGGCCAAGCCGTGCAGGAAGGCAGGAAGGGCAGCCCCGTGAAGCCAATGAACAAAGTGAAGCTGATGCGAGCCTGGAGCACTGCCCAGATGGTGGGTCCTCCTGGCACAGGAGACAGTGCTTAATGCCAAGGCACCCTGCCTGCAGCTGGGGGTACCCACCTGGCACCCGAGGGGATGCAGAAGTGCCCACAGCCCATGGCAAGGGGGCTGTGATGCTTGTCTTCTCCCTTTGGCTAGGAGGAGGCAAGGCTCTTTACAACCTGCTAAGACAAGAACGCCATAGTCCTAATGCGCTTTGGTTCACTGAGGTGAATCCCAAGACTTCCTTCAGCCAGCTAATTAAGAAAAACAAGAGAGGGGGGAAAAAAAACCCAACCCAAACCCCAAGAGTCTTGTCTGTACAAGGCTCTCATTAGGGTAACTGGGAGCGGCGCAGTCGGTGGGATGTTGGCTCTTCCCTGTTCCTAAGGAAGAGCAGAGCCCTGGCAGGTCCTGACATGCAGAGCAGGGAGAGCCTCCAAAGCTGAAACCCAGGCAGCAGAGTTGGGGTCCCAAGTGGCCCCAGGGGACAGCAGCACTGTCCCTTGCTGCTGAAGGAGGGGACCCTGCAGCCAGGAGGTGCCAGGGCTGGCACATCTGAGGATGCCTTTGATGGCCCCAGGTTCCCAGGGCCACCTTCCTGCCACCAAATGAACACCTACCAAGCTGGCAAAGAGCAGCAAGAAGGCAGTTCATGAAACCCATTGGATGAGGTGCTCGTCTCACTCAGATTTCAATCTGCTTTTAATTAGAAACCACTTTTCTGTCCCCATACATTTCCCTTTTCCAGTTTAATGAGGAACACTCACGATTAAAAGAGATCAGATGAGGAAAGACAGCCCCTTCATCTTCCCTGTGATTTTACAGTGTGGGAATTCAACACTTTTTGGTGTATGGTTTATTTTGTGTTTTTTTTCTGCTTTCCAGTTTGGGGCTTAGAAAAATCACAGCACCTTGGCTTAATGGGTTGCCAAATGCTGAGCCTGATCACTGACAGCAGGGATGCCTGCAGCCTACCAAAAATGCAAGGTAAAACAGATTAAATCTCAGGTTTGTCACATGGGTTTGAAGAGTGTTTGTACAGCTGTAAGAGGTGTGTGTGGGGGAAAAGACCTCTTAAAAATTATATAAATTCAAAACTCTTAGCAACTGGTAGGGTGATGCAGGGGCAGTTGTCATATTAGAAACTATCAACCACTTTTTTAAACACCTAAAATGAGATTTTAAACATCTTAAAATGTTCTACTAGTCATTAGAACCTTGACTAATGACCTATTTGATCAGTTTTTCAGAAAAATTTGATGCATTTTCATTTTAATGTCAACTTTGAATGCTCATCATAGTCCCTGCCATATATAATTATTTGCATTTAAAAATGAAGAACCCATGACAGATCCTTTACATAACCCCGCTGAAAACAGAAGATAAAAATCCTCCTCTTATTCTTCATTTTACCAAAAAAAAAAAAAAGAGGGTTGCATATTTGAAAATATGATCTAGACTCTCCAGTTTAAGTTTGTATCCACAATGATCTGCTATATAATATATACAATAAAACAGTCAATGGAGAGGCTGTATATAAATTAAATATATCATAGCTTTACCCTTGCCATCACATATAAACATGGTAAGGGCTCCTGATGAGGCTGACAAGGTGCCTGTGCATGAATTACATAAGCACTTTACATCTGAACCCAAACTCTGTCCCTGTGCCATTAATTCAGGACTGGGGAGCTTTCAACCTTTTTTCTGTTTATTTGTTTACATGATTTGAATTTTTACTGTGAGGCTTTTAAGCTCATTAAACACTGAGCACAGGAAGGGGGAAGATGCTCCTGGATGGTTGTCCTTACAGAAGGATGCAGCAAACAAGCAAGGCACCTGTAGGGACAGGCAGAGCAGCTGCCAAGCACAAAATTGCAGAAGTGCAGATGAAGTACGTTCACAAACACCTCCTGCCTGCCACCTTCTCACCCTGCACAGGGCAAGGGTGGCCCTTGGCACGGCTGGCTCCTTTGCCACCTGCCCCACAAACCCAGGTGATGCCACAAACCCAGGTGATGCCACATCCAGCCTGTACTTCTGAGAGCACCAGCTGAGTCGCCAGAGATAATCCATTGACACGTTGTCCCCCTCAGGTACCGAATTACCAACACAGGTACTGATTGCTTTCCATTTGCATAGCTCCTAATTAGCCATCTAGACAAATAATTTCCCCATCTCCATGCTGATGTCGGAGCATTGTTTGCCCCACTGCCAAATTCCAGCTGCCTACCTAGGACAGGGTGATTATTATCACTAAAATCTGCATAATAATTATTTAACACCCTCTAGGGTATTCACTGTTCAAGGCTAATTTTCCTTTCTGTTTTATGTTTTCCTATACCTAACCTAATATAGGTGTTAAAAGTTAAAATATTAAAGCCATGAGTCACTCTAGTTCACCACCTTCATATCTTCTACACTGACACAGGTTCCCTCCCCCAGTAGATTCACCAGCCTATGATTTGTTGGCCCCAAACTGGGAAAAGGTGTGGTTTTCATTGATTTTTTTTTTTAAAGTCTGACACAGAGATTAAATAAATGCCAGTGAAATATCTGCACTCATGAAAAAAAAAACCCAAACCAACAATGTCTCCACTCACTGGAAACGTTAGGTCAAAATAATATGTGGAGACCAAAG
Organism: Xenops minutus; assembly: GCA_035221455.1. Classification (NCBI taxonomy): domain Eukaryota; kingdom Metazoa; phylum Chordata; class Aves; order Passeriformes; family Furnariidae; genus Xenops; species Xenops minutus. The sequence continues at coordinate 61,974,506 of JAWWEE010000074.1, forward strand.
GGTATCTTTATATTTTCTAGTTTCTCAACTACAGGACCTAAACCAAAAGAGCAAACAGCAGGGCCAGCCACTTCCCAGGCAAACAGGGAAAAATGTTTCCATCCATCTTTCTGGTACTTGGAAAACACTGGTTCTCAACTGCAAGGCTGCTGAGGGAGGGTTTGCCCAAGACAAAAAGCCACAAAACTGGTTCAACTGGTAGAACAAGCCCAAGAATTGGTGTTTCATCACCTGAGAGAACAGTGCAAAGGCTTCCTGCAAGTTCTTCGAGGGGTCAAACTTCTAAGTAATTTAATTTCTTCTTCTATTTCTGCACTTCCTCAAACAGTACTGAGTTTACAAGGTAGACATCAGGTAAATAGATACATTCAGCACTAGGAATCTATAGCACCAATAACCTTGTTTAAGCACAGATTAATTTACTTATGCCTAGTTTATACATTAAAAATTACCTCTTTACTGAGATCCCAAAATCTTGATAGAAACGGTTTAAATTATTAGATCTCTAATAGGACTTTGGATACTGACGTTGTTATAATTACCTGGTATTAAGGTAGACAGTAAATAGTACTGCTGATTAAGGAAAAAGAAAATTTTTGATGACTAACAAAAACTGAAACAAATCAAAAGCCTACAAATGAAGCCAAAAGTCGCGCCCAACATCCTGCCTCAAGTAGCAGCTGAGGGAAAAGCAAGTCCTGGATTTGGAAGCCACACAGCCCTGAAGTGACCCCAGGAGCTGTACTTGAACCTCATGGGTCCCACAGAGTATTCCTACATTCATTTCTCCAAGGACCTTTTCATATTGAACGCATGTGAGCTTTTTACATCTCTCTTCTTCAAACTGGGGGGCCTCATCTCCTTAAATCACTCTTTATGCAAAAGCTGCTCAATAGACTTATGACCTCTGCAGCTTTTTTTATCCTTCTTGGAGATGGAAGTGAAGAAGGGAAAGACAATTAGGAGGCAGACATCAGAATTGATCCCACTGTTTGGGATGAAGGCATGCCACAGACACTACTGTGACAGATATGTTTTCCTGTACTACTGCCATAAACATTCCTAATGTTTTATTTGCTTTTTGACAGCCAGCAAGTACACAGTTGACTTCTCCACGCAAATATGTGACCCCCAGATCACATGCCCGAGTGTTAACAAGCAACTCAATTTAAATGGAAAGTTGGAATATTCTTCCTGTGGACATCACTTTGCATTTATCTGCACTGAATTGCACTTGTCATTCTGCAATACGGTTGCACAGCAACCTAATGTCATTTTGAAATCCTTTGCATTTTCATTTGCATCTTCACCTCCCTGCATAACTCCATCAAATCAGCAACACTGCCACTTCACCGTGCCTGCTCTTTCCCCGGAAAACTCAAACGAGTGGGAATCGACAGAGGCACATTTCTATTAAATCTAAAACAGCAGGCACTGTTTGCCTGCTAAAGAGCGGATATCGACTGCAAAATGTGTAAATATCAGCTTCTCAATAAATTCACACACAAGAGATTTTTCTGATGAGGTATTTTGGGGGGAGTTGACTCGATACTCTGTCTTTTCTTCTTTTAAACCTTGTCCTTATTACCAACCTGTGTTTAAAATCTGGCCTGACCAAACAACATGATGCCTTCAGCATGCAAATCAAAGTACAAAGTGCCTCTGGGTCATCACCTCCAGCCACCCTGCCCTGTCCTTCCTCATCAGCTCCTGCCACTGCTGGAGCATCTTCATGGAACATCTTTATCATTGGACCAACTCTAACACACAGCTTAGGGCTTCTTCCAGTCTGCAGGGCAGCTCCCATTTTATGCTCCTTGGTAAATCCCCTCCAAACAGGCTGCAAAATCACACCTTCAGATTCTAAATTCCTCCTTAGTATAACTAAACATTAAATGCAAAGTCAAAAATTTTCATTAATTTTACTATGCCATCTCATTTTTTTTTTTGCTCACTTGTTTTTCCAAGAACTTAGTAAGTCTTAAATGTCACATGCTGTGTGAATAAAATCCAACATATGAACTGCCATAATAGCATCAGTGGGTCTTAACACTAAAGAAACAAACCCCTAAAAGTCCACTATTGACTTGTTATGCTAAACCTATGGACCTTGCAAGCTTATTTTTCCATAGTAATCTTCCATTTTTGCCCTTTTTTACATGCTGAACGAACTGTTACTACCTGCAGCTTTAAAGTAAAAAACATCAACAGAAACCGGATTGACAAAATCAAAACCGCCTTTGAAAAACTAGTCAATACAAGCTGATGCAGAACCAGGTGTACCTGCAACACAAAACTTCAGCAAAGATATGATATTTTCCTTGTTAACAGCGTGCTGCAGCCATGAGCAGGGGCTTAGCCACTCTAAGAGGCTTACCAACAAAACAGCCCTAGGCAGATCATGTTCCTTTCTCAGGGCAAACACAAATTGGGGATGGAAAATCTACGTATTAAGCCAAGACCTCACTTCAGTGACTTATTTCACTGTTCTCCTCTCCCTGCTCCCGTGCTCCTTCAAGACCTGAGTTAAAAACTAGGTCTAGAGTTTTTGCACCACTGAGCACTTGGGTGTCCTCCAGCCCATGTGCCATTCCTGTCACAGACAGAGGGAGCAGGGATAAACCATCTCTCCCATAAGCCTACATGGGTTATAGGACATTGTGGGACAGTTAACCTACATCATCCAAATTCCCCCATACATTCCCTAAAGTATGATGTGGGGAAGGAGGGGTTCCATCAGCAGGCATGCCAGGGAGATGTTCAGTATGGAAAGAACAGTTCACATTATTCTGAAGGGACAGTTTCTGGTCACAGCCACACACCAGCCTGCCAAAGCTGTGGTTGGCTTTAAACACCCACCTGGTCACCCTGCAAAGTGCTCGAGCCATTTTCAAGCTGGCTCACCTGGAAGGACAGCAATGTCCTTGTCCCTGACCGCTGCAAAAAGCCAAAATTGCTCAGATCATACAAATGCAGTAAAAGGCAGCAGAGACAAAGAACTGAATTTATAGAGACAACTGTGAAAACAGAGCAGTGAAATCTTTAACGATTCCTCCAAAGTAGAATCCTGACCAAAATTTGTTTCTTTTTCTTTGGGGGAGTGATGAAGGTTCTTAAAATATTTGCCCTGAATGGTAATCAGCATCAAATCTGAAGGAAAAACACATGAAATGCTCTCTCTCCCCTCCTCTCTAAAAAATATAATAAATTCCTCCCCAAGAAATAAAAGAGAATAATCTGAAGTATCTTATTGGCATCCCTTTTTTTATTTTCTCCAAGATAGCCTCGGGTAACAAATCAGCTCTTAAAAAAAATTCTGGAAAGTCTGACATTGTAAATTCAGCTCATTGATTTTTATACAGAAAAACAACCAGTTAGTAGGAGAAGGTGAGAAGGTTTTGTTTAGTAAAGAAAGAATAGGACACAAATATGGTAGTATGTAGATAATTCAGTATATTATTGAGATGTATTAGTGTGTTGTAAAAATGAAGCAAAAATTACATAGATCATCTCACATTCACATCATCCCAGAAGAAGTACAGTTCCTACTGCCATGGAACAGCAAACTATTAGCAATTCTTTATAAAAAACCCAACAAGTACAAACTAATCCAATCCAAAACCTAGCCCTCTTCTCTTTCTCTGGGCTCAGTGGTGAAATTTTCCTTCTGTACTTGCGAGCTTAGGAAGATAATTAAGGAGCTGCTTCTTACACACCTACAAAATGACGGCACTTTGCAATCTGAATATCACCTGGGTGTTTTTTCCCTTTTTATTTAGAATTCCTGCTCAATTTTGTGCTGTCTGCTGGAAGATGAGGGGGTGGTGAGTTCCATGGGGGAGAAAGCCACAGCGAGCTGCCACACACACCATTCCATCCTGCGTTGGGAAGGGAACAATTCAGCTTGGAGGGACGTCATTCCAGCAGTGATGTGCCAAAATGAGCATCCAGGGATTGCAAGTCCTCAAACAGATCATTTTTGGGGGGGCCTTTAACAAAAATATTTCATACCATCATCCCCCCCGCCACAGCAGAGCAGAAAGACTTACATCCAACTTTATTAACTAATTTACAGTAAGATTATTGGGTTTAAGTTTGTTGTGTTGGAACAATGGCTTCTGGAAAATATGGTGGGTGGGAGAAGAAATTATTAGAATGTGCTACCTGACTAAAACAAGGAAAATGTCATGTCCTGAAACTGCTTTTTGGGTTTGTTTTTAGTAAGTTTGTTCAGACATTTTTCTTGGTAGGACTAAAATTAATGGCTTAAAAAACAGCCACAATTTCCCAAACTATTCAGATATTAAAGGGTATTCCCGCCTCTATAGAGATACCCTGTTTACCTCACTTTTAAATGCCTTACCTACTTACAGAAGTATTTCTCTCTAGTTTGTTTTATTTTTCAACAGCTCAGCTAAAATAAATTCCTGCTCGAAGTTTCCACATTTCCCACCAGAGAAAGGGTAACTGAGGCAAAGATTGTGCATGGTTAATAGGAAGAAAAATAACATAGGAAACTTTGAATGCACAAAGAAGGGAAGGAGGAGAGGGAACAAGGCCAACTGGATGACCTCTCCTGCTCTTGGATTCCTCTTCTCTGAGGAGGTTCATGGTGACTAGTAACCCACTGAGTCTCCCTGACACAGGCACCTGGAGTTGTGTTGCAGGAAAAGGCTTGGCCAACTTCTCACTAAAGCTTTTAAGAGCCCCACTAAACACCAGGAATGTTCCAACCAAACCAACAAATCCTAGTGATTGCCTGCCAAGGAACAAGTGTGGCTTCCCTCGGACTTACTCTTCTCCACTTCTATCTTCTATCCACTCTGTTCATTGTTACAACCCTTCACACAAAACTGCTGGAATGACTGGATTTTCCAACACAGAAAAGCCAGGAGCAAGGCTGGGCTTGGTGCTCCTCAACTTCTCTCTGGTTCCCTCTCTTACCAACCCCTCCTGTGCCAAGAATCACATCAGCCAGACCATCCTCCTCCCATCCACTGCCACCAGATTCACCTGGTGCTGGTATTTAAGGCTGTGAGTGGGGGGCATCCACCAAATGCACACAGATCTGTCATTCCCTGGGTGAACTGCAGTAGGTCAAAAGCTCTGGCTGGTTTCCAACCTGGGGGAGACCTCAGGGTGTGCACAGAGCTCACAGACCATTTCTCTCTCTTTCTTTGTGGTTCTCAAAAGTAGAGTTAAATAGTTTGCTCCATGTGAAAATGGATGAGGGAGAAGGAAAGGAGACAGAAGAACAAAGATAGTACAGGGGGAAAAAAAGAAGAAAATTATGAAGTACAATACAAGGCAAATAAACAGCATCTACTGTACAAAAGATGCACTAAAATGATTTGCTTCTTTTGCTTCCTCCTCCCTGAGAAAATGGTAGATCAGTTCATACTTTGAGGATTCTACTTGGGAGAAATCACAGCAAGTAGGAAAATACTAAATGCATGAGTCCCTATTTCTTTTCCCTTGTAACAGAACACTGGACAATATTCTATCAGTGACTAAATTTAATTAAAATAAATACTCTTACAGCAGATGACCTGATGCTTTCGTATCATTGGCAGTCTTTCTGTACAGCTCCTAATTTTCTGTAGCTACAATTCATAATTACAAACTAAATAATTTCAGGCTAATTCTGAGACAAGATTAACCAATTTCTTTACAGATTGTCAGGCATTTGGCTTTTGGCTTCATGCTGTAGAGCAAAATTTAAGCATATAATACTTACAAAGAAAAAACCCAAAAGAATAAAAGCAACCAATCACATCCAAAAGTCAACAACACACCCAATACCTCCACTGTTCATGTCAAGGTTATGGTTCAGGTGTTTAAATACCTCAGTTTTCATTTAACCAATTTAGTAATTACTCCCAACTGTATTAAACTGTGACTGTTTTATTTTTAAGAACTAGCAGAAATTAAGTTTTGTTCAAATGGAATACTCAAACCAGTTTTCATTAACAACTCAAGCCAGGACAAGGTAACACAATCTGACCTTAATTACCAGTTATCAACTGGGTAAGGTTTACACTTTTGCACTCCTAGAAGATGATCTTGAAGCTTTTAGTGGCTGCAATTTCATTACCTCATGTGCTACAGTAAACAAAAGATCTGGAAACTGTTACTCCAAATTTACCACCAAAACAGGGACAAACAATAATACAACGATTTCAGCAGTAGAGATAGTTCAAAGAGCAACACAAATATTTAGGAGCCTGCAGATGATTCCCAATGAGAAGAGTCTAAAAGTTTACAGCAGTTTAATTTACAGAGAAGTGAAGAATACTTGACACAATCAGGGTAATATTAAACAATAAATGCTATAGGGAAGGTCAAACTGAGCATTAGTGGAAAAAAAAGACCAAATTGAAACTTCACAACTCTTACTCCAAATATCAAGTTGTAGGTCTTAGAAGCTGAACTTGTCACTAGTTTTGTGTTAGCAGTTTGCCTCAGTTCTCAATACCTCCCTGCTTTAGGGTAGGTATTTAAAACACATTTGGTTGAGATTTAGCTTTCCCACTGCAAATAAATTCACTGATCAATCCTGTTTGAGGAACACTGTTAAACACAATGAGATATGAGCTTCTGTCATGAAACACTGGAGCTGTGTCCTCCTCATTTCATTAAGGAAAACACATCCTGGTGAGGGAGAACAGATAGTTCTGGATGGAGTTCAGATGTGATTTGCAGAACACCACCCAGCTGCTAATTGCACTGCTCTAAAGGTTAAAAAAACCCCACAAAACAAAACACTATGGTCCATGGACGGTTCTTGCAAAATTGCCTACTGAACCACCTGATATTGTGCCCCAGAAACACTCTGCAGGGACCACTTCAACACAGGAGCCCGATGAATCACTGGGAGTTTGTTTTAAAGATACAAGGAAAGAGTTAAAACTAATTCTGCTTGCTTTACAAACTGACATCTTTTGTTTTGGTTGAGAAGAAATACCATTACAGGCGTGTAATACCCTCCAAACTTGCCCCGGTTCCAACAATAACTCAAGCTATTCTAAGAAACCACCCAAAAGGAGATCACCGCAGAATTACAGTAAGTTTGGTGCTGCAAAGCTGGACTTTGTTTGCAATAGGACCAAAACTGCTTAGCGAAGCCTGGCTCAGAAGTGACCTCACTGGAACCACCAAAACACCACAGTGGCTCACTGCTCCAAAACTCCATCAAAACCACAGGGATCAGATGGCAAGAGGGGCTTTTCTATGGCCAACAGCAGCTTGCAGCTATTGGGATAGTTTTCAGCTAATGGGATAGTTTTCAGCTAATGGGATCCTCAGCCCAAATAATTAAAATGACATTTCAAAGACAAGAAAATTAAAATACTCAAGCATTTTAGCTTCACTGTTGCATTTCACCCTGTTTACAACCTTTTAGACTGTTTAACTCACGTTCTGTCATTTGCTGATCCAGACACTTCAGTTCTAGGCAGAGGCACACCTGACCACTGACCCTTCAGTACTTTTTTTAAACAATACAGACTTTTAAACTTGTAAGCTGGTAGAAGGTGGCACCACTTTATTTAAAATCACCTCAATATAACTCAAGCACGGAAAGGGATTTTTGTTTTGCAATATTTCAGCTTCCACAAACCCGTTCCCAAGCCCATCCATGCTGAATCATCTCCCACAATCTCTCCCCTCCACCTGCCCCAAGTCCCAAGAGCCTACAAAAAACCCCAAAGCTCCTGTTTTAACATCTGTCCCTGCCCAAATGAACCTCAAGGGACCACTTTGAACCAACCCAGCAATAACTTTTAAAACACTGATATTGAAACTGATGTTCCAGTGATAGGCACCTATAAAGAGTACATGATGCCACATGTGTCAAAATATGTCACCTGACTTTTAACTCCCGTGATCTGAGTCTATCTTGACATTTTGGAGATTGTTTTGACTCAGACTAAAATTAAAAACATTTATAGGCAAAACAAAGCTCAATAGTTTGCAAACTAAGCTGCCATCTCTCCCTCTACATATGCCAGTAAATGTACACATTCTTAAGGATGCATAATTAGCTGTAAGGAAATAGTTCTCCAAAACCAGAAAGCGAAAGTATTTATATCAAAAGCTGAATCTTTCTCACTCTATCTGCACAAATAAACCCACTGAAGTTGCCAGCTTTGTCAAAGTGAGCAAGATTAGGTTCTAAACATAAATCAATTTAAGCAGTCAGAAACCTACAAGAAGTACTAAAGTTGCTTTCAAATTCCTTGCAGATTTGTACAAATTAAAAGTCATTGACTTAGTCTGTGGAAACAAAGTTAGGGTTTTTTTTCTAATGCAAGACAGCATTGCCACCACATTTCCATTAGAGACATTTAAAAACTGAGTAAAATTATGGTGTTTCTTCTAGAGAGTATTACAAGTGTGGTGTGGGGATGGGGAGTAGGTGGTGGTGGTGATGACAGGGGGGACTGATCTTAAAACTGCAAGATGGTTTAATATCCCAGGTATCCATCCCCTCTGGTCAGTCAGATATGCTTTGTCCTGATTTGGCTTCATTTTTTGTGTTTTTTTAAAGTTGGGGTTTTTGGTTGTTTTTTTTTTTGCTTCCAAATTTTGCTATCTATTTATAACTATAAAAGTCAGTAAAGTGACTTGATTTGCAAGAAGCACTACAATCAGACAGATCTAAGATAAAAATAAAACTCATTATCTACAAGGTTGCTCTTGAAAGTCAACTATCACACTGGCATCATAAGAAATTAATTCATCAGTATATTTTTGACAAGCAGAGTTTTTTACTCTGAAAGGTCATTTTTCTAAATTAAGCAAAGTATTAAATATCTCTGCTGTTCTGTCACACATCTCAAACTTAACTCATGAAATGTTTTCACAGTAAAATCCAATTACATTTGAAATAAACATGTGAAATAAAGTTTCACATGCATTTAGATTTGACATTTGCACCGTAAGCAATGTAAGCAAACAGTAAGGCCTGTTTGTACATTTTATAAACTACATTAATGGAAAATGTGCTTACTTAGAAAGTACAGTATAACCTAGTTCTGGCCAGAAAGTGTCCTTCTTTTACAATTCCCCTAAATGCACACTGTTAAGCATGAGAGGTAGATCTGGACATGACTGTCTAGGATTTAGAATCATAGAATAGTTGGGGTTGCAAGGGACCTTCAAAGATCATCTAGTCCAGTCCCCTGCCATGAACAAGGACATCTTCAACTAGATCAGCTTGCTCAGAACCCCATCCAGCCTGACCTGGATGGGGCACCTACCACCTCTCTGGGCAATTTGTTCCAGCGTCTCACCACCCTCACAGTAAAGAATTTCTTCCTTATACTCCAACCTACACACACCCTCTTTCAGTTTAAAGCCATTATCCCTTATCCTATGACCACATGCCCTTGTAAAACCTCCCTACCCATCTGTGTGGGTCTTCCTTGCTGAACTGGGAAACCCAGACCAATACCCTACACACCTTGCTCTGCTGCAGGCTGTCTCTTACCTCCCTCCACATGTTGCTTCTGACTCCTATTCTGCCTCCAGAAGGTGCTTTGCTGGGCTCTTTCAACTGGTAGTGACAAAGCCCTGTGGTGACCTATGGAAAATACCCACCTCTGGGATGACCTACAAAAAATACCCACCTCTGGAAGCCCTGGGATGACCTATGGAAAAGATCCACCTCTGGAAGCCCTGGGATGAACTATGGGAAAGACCCACCTCTGGAAGCCCTGGGGTGACCTACAGAAAAGACCCACCTCTGGAATGACCTGCAGAAAAGACCCACCTCTGGAATGACCTGCAGAAAAGACCCACCTCTGGAATGACCTACAGAAAAGACCCACCTCTGGAATGACCTGCAGAAAAGACCCACCTCTGGAAGCCCTGGGATTACCTATGGAAAATACCCACCTCTCCCTTTCCGCGTTAGAAAAGGAAACTCACCCGCAACACCGACAAGAAAAAGCAGCTCCACGGGATAAAAAACGGGGATCCTCTGGTGCCAAGCAGACATGCCAAAGACAACTTCTCTTTGTGCATAAGTACAGCTCAAAGGATAAAGGCTCTTTGCCCCTTTCCCACCCACTGGAGTCCCTCTGCGGTGAGTGGGTTTTCTGCAGCGCTCGCCTTCCTGGCAGGCGAGGGTTACAGGAGTGTCTTCACTTATGTAAGTGCAGTTTCTTGAGTACACAATTACCCAACACACCCAAGGCACTCCAAGGCTTTTTTTTTTTTTTTTTAAAGAAAAATCAGTTCCTTTCCAGCTGGAACAGTTTTGTTTTTTTCAAACTGAAGGCTGCAAGCGAAGCCACAGTTCTGAATGTGGTGCACCGAGACCCTCGGCATCCAAAAAAAGGAAACATTAATTTCTTGTTAGTGTAAGTCTCTCCCTGTGTACTGGAACGTAGGCTGAGCTCCAGACCTTGACATTCACAAGAACCTCCTCCATGTTCACCTGTGCACCCTTTTCCTCCCACAGAAGGTCATCAAGTATCTGCTGCACATTCCTCCCAAAGCCATGGCAGTCAGCTACCTATGCCAGCAAGCCCCACCACCAGGAACAAATGCAGTTTCTGCCATTTAAAAACACAAAGTATGTGACTGTTTTCTTCCTAAATTAAACGCTTCAACTCATTTTGCAAGAGAAAGACAGCAGTGAAGAGCAGGATATGAACAATCAAGAGAGTATTTGCCCATGAAAAGGCAAGGAGATCCTGAGTGGGGAGATACCTGCAATTGCTTAACTGCAGTAACATCTACAAAATCTAACTCTGCATTTGAAAGGCCACCAGTGAAATCAAACACGGGTCTGTCAGGCAGCACAGGTCTTATTATAAGGATTTGTACTTGCCATAGCTCCCTTAAAATACCTTCTCCCTCCTGAAAAAAGTCCTCAGCTAAAGGCCATTCAAAAACCATGGAAAGCTTTCCTTAGGGTACACCTGCAGGAAAAGACACAGCAGGAACAATGCGTGTAGGGTACCAGTCACATCCATTATCAGCAGGTCTGTGCCAGGCAGTGCAACACAGATCTCTGATCAGATGTAAGCAAACAGGAATCTTCTTGACTGGCAACATTAGTAGCTAAAAGCATGAAGGAATCCAAATCACTTAGATGCTGATGCAGGATTTTAATCCCACAGGTCTTAAGAGACAAGGAGAAATCACTGGTGTCCATATCAGTGGCTGCTAGTGATGGATTGGGACCCTATTTAATGAGCAGTGGGCTAGACACACAAAAGGGAGAAAAACTTCTTGGGGGAAGGGGACTAGCTATTTTTTAATGCATCAAGTTAAAAGGATGTTGACAAATATTTGTCCTTGTTATTAGTTCAAGTGGGAAAAAAAAAGATTAAGCTGTCTGAGGGAAATTAAACGTTTTAATAGGAACAAGGATAAATATGAAGTTGTCAGGATATAAAAAAGCAACCTCTGTAAAACTGTTCATGTTTTGATCTATGCAAGCAACAAAGACACAGTGAAAATAACCACGCTGCACTCTGCTTGAATGCTGTTGACATGAGGTCTATTGGAGAGAAAATAAAAAGTAAATAACCAATCAGCCTGTTGTTACACTGCTGATTGCTGAAGACACACAGTGGGAAATGTCTCAGACAGCTCAACAAGACACAGCCAGAGCAAACTAAAATTTTCTTTGCAATATTTTGTTTCTGGCTCACATTTGAGATGGTTGGCCCTATTAATTTATAGATTTTTCCTCTATACCACGTCTAATTTATATTTAAGAAGTAAAACTTGAAAACAGTGCAACAGTAAAGCTTCCTCAAGGCATAATGCCAAGGAAAACCTGAAGGCTGCAATAAACCACACCAACAAACACATTTTGGGAATACCTTGTAAAGGCCACTAAAAATCTCTGCACTGTATTATCAAAGGGGCTTTAAGTATTATAGTGCAAATTCTGTGTAACAAGAAGCAGATCAAGCATATCCATCCATATGCTCTCCTGTAAAACTCCCTGTGTAAAAACTAGGTTTTAAGAAAACAGGTTGACATTAAATGTCAACTGGAGACTAAAATGCATTATAGGGCACATTATCCTCACATTTACCCTCAAAACAAGTAATGCACATCCATAAAATCAGAGCAAAATAACTTCAAACACATCATGGTTGGGAAATGCACTGTTAAGGTACAAGGAGACTTCCTAACACCAGTCAATAACGGGATTCTCATTAAGACATTCCAGCGTTTTGAAATCCTAAATTCAATTTTATCTAATGATCTACAGGCCATGTCTTCCATTCGAATACTACCAAAAGACACAGGTGTCATTGTTTGGCTGTAGCAGTTTGACTAATTTTCTATAGGTTAAAGTGGCCTACATTCGGCTGACACCCATCTTTCCCAGGAAAATTGTAGGCTCCCTTTTAAGAAGATGCTGCCAGAGGGAATCTGCAAAAAAACCCCAACTTTTGTGCCAGAAAATTCACTACCAAAATCTGAAGTGTTTGTGGGAAGAACGAGCTCCAGCCAGTTTTACATTACAAAAATATTTCCTAGAATGGCCAGTTTCGTCTTTTCTAAAATAAAATAATAATAAAAAATCAACCAAAAAAACATCCAAAGCTTTCTTGCAAGTTTTTTTTTTAAACTAGAAGGCATGCAGAACTTGCAAAGTCAAATTCAGTACAAAGTCTTTAAAATTTGTAACAATGAAACTGATTTCATGCACATTTCAATTTCAGAAAAATTACAGAAACGTGACAAGTTTTGAGTTTTCTGGCATTTTAGTTTTTGTTGTTTTTTTCCCATTAAATACAAGCGAAAAAGGAAAACAAAGTCACACTTCTAAAAATAATGTTAACAATGACCCATGAATCTAATTTCAACGAGCTTTAATTGCAGATGTTTGAGTAGAGTGAAAATCTACTCTGAAGGTCATCTGACTTACCCCCAAGGAATGGCTTGGCACACACTTTTAGAAGTGTGGATTTAATATCTATTGCCTATTCCAATCCATGAACAAAATTTACTATCTCATTCTGGGGATTCATTCCTGTTTTAAGTCATTTCAGTAGGGATACGCTTTGCTTTTTGCACTGACAACATTGTAGCCATTGTAAAACAATTATGGATCTCAAAATGCTGCTCTTTTTCCTTGTTATAGATCCACATGCCCCCTTACAATGGTACACAGGTCAATATCTCACAGGGAATAAATTAAATGATGATGAAATGCCTTCCCCAACTCACGTGGGCATTTGCTTGCCCCACTAATACACAGGACACTGGATAAAGAGACCAAGCTCTGACTTTAAACCCCTTGAGAGCAGAGGAAAACATTCAAACCACGCTCAGGCCGACTATAAAGCTCCCAAGGATTTTAAGAGAACCAGAATTTTATCTTTCAATTTTATTAGGAACCCAAAACTTCCTGGCACAACCCCACAACATCCACCTATCTGTGGGAACTCCCTTGTTATGACTTCCATCCCCCTGTGGCAAGAACCTCTGCAAACCAGCCAAATCTCACACAAAGGTTCACTTCTCTGTCACACCTGTGGAATCCCAGGGCGGAGATGAAAGTGAGGACTGACTGCCTTGGAAAGCATCCAGGCACAGAGCAATAAAAAAAGGAGGTAGCAAGACGCCTACCAGCAGCACAAAATTCCCTCTTCTATGGCAAGAGGGAAAAGGGAAGGTGATTCTTGGTTTTGACCCCTTGGCTCAGTGATGGGGAGGCAGAGAATACGTGGGATGATGATGGAGAGGTGAGGGTGAAACACCACAGGGAATGAGTGGGGGGAAGTCCCGTCTCAGGGTTAAGGAACTTGCTGTGGGATATGTGAGTTTGGTACTGTTTGGGTTTGTTGCCCACCACAACTTTTCTTTAGGCCATTTCCATGCTCCAAGGATGGAGCATGACAAGAAGATGCTGCCAGAGGGAATAATATCTTTTATTGGAAAGATAATTATATTCTTAAGGAACACGGTGACTGCACACATGAAGTCTTACAGAGATATATAGACACCTTATTGCCAACTACTTACATGGAACATACTCTAGATTTAAGCTAATGAATCAAAGCACTCAACCACAGTTCTCTTTAACCAGCCTGGTTTCCAGCAAGGGGCTTTCTGAAAATCAGACCCTATTGGATTATCTCAGAGTGGGCCCACACAAAGCTACTGCTAAAACCCTTCTGCAAAAAGACAGCTGACTTCTGTGTGCATCTCCTAAACACAATGCAAACCAATTACTGTACAGACAATGCAAAACTAGGGTAGGTAGAAAGTAGCCTCTTCTTCCAACCTGTAGCAATTAATTTCAAAACCAAGAATCTTCATAATACAGTTGAGAATTTTTGGATGACATAGGTGATGGGTTTTTAACTAATTAATTTTCCCACAGAAACTGCAGGTAAAAGTCCTGCCAATTAAAACAGCATTCATCTAACTCGACTTCAAGCTGCTCTCAACAATCACACACATAACTCCTGGGTGAGGTAACACCCATTTCAATCTTTTAGAAAATGATCTTTAAAGATAAAACTTATTACTAAGTATTAAACCTATGATATTTATCTTGCAATGATGATAAAGACATATATTAAAGTATGGATGTTCACCTAGAATAAAATCTTACTGTGCTCAGCATGAATTGGTTTATGACTATATATTTTATAACATACAAAACCCGAACAGTAAAGACTGAAACAGCATGGTACACCTGTGCAGTGCCTCAAATGGACACTTAGACCACACCAAAAGAAACCCATGTTGAGTCTTTAAAACCAGCTCCTCCTCCCATCTGACATTTCTCCTCTGGCTGGGCCAGCAGAATGATCTTCCATAAGATCCAAAAGCCTTATTATCCCTGCTCCTTCATCTCCCTGTACTACCCACTTTCTAGATATAAGGCAACTCACAGAGGTTTAGGATCACTTTTGGTAAAATACGCTACAAGAACTTGCACTGGTAGATTTAATATCACAAAAAGACTTCTAAATATGCTACTGGAAAGTTTTGTGCTCAGGTGTTTGTCTCGAGTCTCCCTCTAAATAAACTCCATGGTTGAGTCAGAGGTGCCTTCTCAATGTCTTTTCACAATACAAGCAGGACTGGATAAAGCAACATTAATAGCTGATACTCCAGTATGTACCGTGTTCTGCCATCTATCAACTCCAGGGCCATCAGCACTGCTGGGTTTATAATCAAATCATGGTACATAACAGACAAAGGAGCACAAATTCTTCTTAATTTAAAATGCCATTAATTCCATTGTAATTATATTGACTGTAGTACAGGTCTGCCACTTTTAAATGGTGCCCAAACACGTAACTCCTTGTGACAAACATACCTACGTTGAAATAAAGATATAGAAAAAAACCTGACACTAGTTCCATGTCAGGGAAGTGAAAGTATCTGAAAGGTGTTTCTACACAACATCGATTAAGATGACTCCTAAATCCAGGCAACTTCAGAAAGGCTCCAGAAGTGAAGCAGATGACATGGTAAGTCTCCCTTCCTTCAAGGAGGAAGCATTTACTGAAACCCTACACTGTCAAAGGTAGCTGCAAAAACAGCAGCAATTAATGTATCCAGCTGCATATGCCCAGCCTACCCAACCAAAACAATTTTAAGGTCAAGCTTCATCCATCTTCATTTGTTTATAATTTTGCCAAGGTAACTGTGATTAACTTATCAAGTTTCAGGCTGAACTACTTTGGGGTCAGGGAAGATGGGAGGAAAAGAAAGGCTAATGCCAAGTCATGTGTTTCCCTTAGAAGCCTAAATAAATAACTGCTGGTGATGCAGAACAATACTGCATTTTAAAATAAACAAGACACAAATCCCTATAGCTGGAAACAACCAAAACATAAGTTACTTCATCTCTTGGAAAGTAGCTGTCAATATGAACAACCACGTGCAAAACCCAGCTGAATTATACAGAAAATCCCCCTCGCTGTACTCATTTAGAAATGCAGCAAAAGCAGTATATCCAGTTCCTGAGAAGAACAGCTGTAAGTTAGTCTGGGGCAACCAGCGATGTCTAAACATAAGCAAAGTTCTCGTATCCAAACACTTCCAAGTTCCCTGAGCAAACAACAATTGCTCATACCCAAAGACAACAGTGACAGTTCTGCCCGCTGCTTCAACAGGTACCAGGCCTGCTTTGCTAAATAAACACTCCACCAACAGAAGTGCCTAGCAAATTCCCCAGGGGAAGTTTCCAAACCAGAGGCCACCAGAAATGGCTGCAGGCATATCTGCCGCCCCCCAGGCACCTGTGCTTCCCAGCCAGGGCTCCCAAACTGGTTCCCAGCTCCTTCCTGCACCGCCTGGATGGAGTGAGCTGAACTGCTGCATAATCGTGCTGCAGGAAATCCCAGCTCCTGGCTGCCCCTGATCACCTTTATGTGATGTCAGCTCTGACTTTAGCATTTTTAGAGTAGCAGTGTGCAAGCACACAGGTAGCAAGAAGGCTTTGCTAACCAAAGCAACAACTCCCTTCTCAAGTGTCTTCATACAAGAAATACGTGGCTTCTGGAAAACTGGTTCGGTTGTGACTTCTCTGGGTTCCAAGTACAACTGGGAAATAAAGATCTTGTCCCAGCTGTGAAACCCACTGGCAAAGCTACACTACAGCTTTGCCCATGTATACAACACTGTCCTCACCTCAGCGCTTTGAAGTTCTTCTAGTCCATTTCTGTCTTTCTCATACAAATAATATTTGCAAAATATTATTATAGCCTTGAAGCTAATAACTATTTTAGAGCAATTCCAGCGCAATCAAAAGCTGTTGCTGGCTGTTTATGTAACAGTGAATTAACCCCCACCGATACCTTTCAGGAATTCATAACCATAGCACACAAAATGTACTTTGCAAGAGCTTGTTAATATGGTAAGTGCAAAAGCCATCTCGATTCAGAAGACTGGCTTTCAAAGCAAACACGCTTAACCTGCAGTTTCAGTCATGGAAGAAATTACTCAATTAATTGCAGGCAACAAAAACAACAGGGTTATAACTAATGTACAGTAAATGCTCTGTGGGTGTAACGCAAGCTCATTTCCCAGTAGTGTACTCTTTTACATTCTAACACATTTCTTACCCTGCTGCTGTAAAACTGTTTAAGAATGTTAAATTCACTTAAGACTTTTTTTTTTAACCCTACTCACATCTGTTTTCTGGCAATGAATATTATTATTAACCCAGGTAGGGTTTGTTCTCTTAAGAAACACATTTACAACACAGTAACTTGCAGCCCAGTATTTTTCATGCTCTCTTCTAGACCAGACATCATCTTTTCCAAACTTACAATCAGACACCAGAATTTTTCAAGTCTTTGGCTGCACTAATGACATCCTTGCAGCGACAAGAGCCCACGGTGAGCGGGCTCAATAAATTCTAACCTCCTTCCAGGAATTCCAGCAGGCAAAGAGTAGCAAGAAAGATCAAAAGCACAAGGAGACCCCACCAGTGTTGACTGCTCCCATTCTGACACTGAGGAAGGCACAGTGTAAACCACTGATAATAATTAAAGATAAGGGAAAGAAAACTTACCCAAGCAGACAGCGATGCCTTCTTCCGTCATCCCTTCCGTTCACGTAAAAGACATCTGCCAATTATTTGCTCTAGGCTCGGTATCAGCATGGGGCTGATATTTGGACTTGCTGCTTAGCGATTCTCAGGGCGTGTTTATGTGACAACTAACCGTGATAATAAAACGTGCAGATGAAGATTAAAAGAACCCCCTTCCAGCCAGCCCTGGGCAGGCTCTAGGAACATCCACAACCACCAACACCCTCCATTTCCATCCAGGCCAATTCCTCAACCCCACAACACGCTGTTCTCCCTCATCCTAACACCTAATCCTCTTACCCCAGAGCCACCCACACCCCCCGCTCCCTTCCGCAGCTTTATTTTATTTAAATCGATGCCTCCCGCCGGGTCACCCCCTCCTCCGGGGCTGGGGACACCTGGGCCACCCTGACACATCACGAGTGCCGGGCTTTAAGCCGTAATCCCAGCCTCTTCCCCCGGCGGATCCCGGGAATCCTCCCCCGCTCCTCGCCATGGCAACCGCAGACACCGGGAATGCGCAAGGACCGGCACCCCCGGGATGCTTCGGGGCTTCAGGGGTTTTTTTCCCCCTTGTTTTCCTTTTCCCCCTCTCCTCCCTTTTTTCCTTCGTCTCCTTATTTTTATCTCTCTTCTTCCCCCCTTCCCCGCCTCGCACATATTTTTCCTTCTTGGTTTTTCCCCTCTTTGATATTTTTCTTTCCTCGCTTTTTATTCCTTTCCCCCATTTTTTCACTTTTTCCCCCCATTTCCGCTTTTTTCGCCTTTTATCACTTCTGCCCCTTTCCCCTCTTTTTTCCCCTTTCT
>JAWWEE010000074.1:61992945-62031244 GCA_035221455.1 Xenops minutus
TTCCTTTTTCCACTTTTTTTCCCTCTTTTCTCCTTTTTCTATTTTTTCCTCCTTTTTCCACTTTTTTCCTCCTTTCCCCTTTTCCCCCTTTTTTCTGCTTTTTCCACTTTCCCTCCTTTTTCCTCCTCACTTTTCCCCATCTCGTTGTTTTCCTTTCCCCCTTTTTCATTTTGTTTTCCTTTTTTCCCTTTTTCTTGTTTCCCACTTTTTTTTCCTTTGTATCCCTATTTTTTTTCTTCAATTTTCCCCTTTTGTTTTTTCTTTCCCTTTCTTTGTTTCCCCTTTTCTTTTTGCCCTTTGAACACTACTTTCTTCCTTTTCCCCTCCCTTTTTTCTTTCCCCCCATTTTCCCCTTCCCCACTCTTTTTTCTTTTTTCCCTATTTTCTCCTTTTTCTTCCTTTTTCTATTCTCCCCCTTTTTGTAATGTTTTCTTTTCCCCTCTTTGTTTCTCCCCTTTTTCTTTTTTTTCCTCATTTCCCCTTCTGTGTTGTTTTCTTCCCCCTCTTTTTTCCTGTTTCCCTCTTTTTTCCCCTTTGTACCTCTATTTTCTCCTTTTTCTTTTCCCATTTCCCTCTTTTTGTTTCTTTTTTTTTCCCCATTTCCCCCCTTTTGTGTTATGTTTTCTCTCCCCCTCTTTTTTCCCCATTTCCCCCTTTTGTGTTATGTTTTCTCTCCCCTTCTTTCTTTCCCATTTCCCCCTTTTTCCTTCTTTTTTTTCCCCTCTTTCCCCCATTTTTCATATAGTTTTTTCCCCCTTTCCTTGTTTTTTTTGTTTCCCTTCCCATTTCCGACAGCCAGCTGAGAACCAGCTGGTGCAGATCCCATTCTCCCACCACGGAAAAGCCTCTGGGACAAGGCGCAATTCCCATTCCCACTTCCCCGGGAAACCAAGCAGGTTTCCTTAAAGGCTGCACGCCTTTAAGTTCTTCAAATGACTAACCCTGGGAAGGGCAGGGAGGCGGCAGATGAAAGGCAAGGTGCGGACTTTGATGCTGCAACCCGAGCCATGCAGAGCACCCCTGAAGGTCAGCCCGGGCTGATCGGGTTGCAGAAGGAGAGCCCTGCCAAGCAGGATAAACGGAGTGGGGGGAAAGAAAAGGAATCTATAAGCTCAGATATCTGCCAGGAGATGAAAGAAAAGTTTGCCTCTGGTGCTGGGATTTATGACAAAGGTAAATGAAGCCGTAATCTAACCCTTGCCAAGATGCTTAGGTCTTCCTTCAGGAAAACACTTAAGCATGTGCTTAAAGCCATTACTATTCAGGGCAGTCCATAAGCGCTTGCTGAAGGTTAAGCACAGCGTTCTTACAGGGAGCCCTTAAGTACTGTGCTGATTAAGGTGGGTTTTTTTAATTCTTCTAAATCTGAGCCACTGAGAACCACAAAATGAATTGGCCTGATTATATTTTAATACAATCTGTGTCTTCTTTCAAATTAAACCAGAAAACGCAAACAGAAAGTAAGTATTATTTTACATTTAGAGGATAAACCCCAACATTATATTCTGTCGTGTTTTAATTTTTTTTCCCTTTAAGTTAACAGGCTGCACACCACCATGCATCCCTATAAATGAGCACCTTTCATGAGGAAGACAGACAGCACACGGAAAAGTGATTGCTCTGCTACTCCTAAACTCTGGAATTCCTTGATGTGCTGTTACAAGCCAGAAAGGATCACATAGAGCAATGCACACATACATACATATGTTTTCCCCACTAATCTCTTTGGAAGCAAACCTTGAAAAGGCTGTAGATGGTGAAAACATTTCAGCTATTAAAAGGTCGTGGATAAGACAGCTATTTATTAGTTCAAGTAAGGTCACTGTAACATCCACAGGCAGAGAGCTTTGCCTATTGCACAAATGACACTGCCTGCCCTCAGTGCCCCAAGAAACTTCTGACGAGCTAAGCATATGTGAGGAGCCACAAACCTTCCATGTAGCTGCTCCAGTTCATTAATGTTCAACAGGCAGCTCAGATTGATTCAGTTTCTGTTCCACAGCACTCCCAGCTCTCCACTGGTGATTTCTGACAAAGAAATTATCTCCCCTGTTGGAAGGGGATCAGTGGTTGTGGGTCTTCCCAAAAAAACCTTTTCCCTTGCTGTAGTTTAGGAATATTCTGTCCTACATACTAAGCTATTGGTTCATTTAATTTCTTTATAGACACAGAAGAAAGGACCTTGGAAAATGGTTTTAGACTTCTGCCAGTTTAAGACTTCTGCTGGAGCTAAAAGCAGGGTCTTGGTTGAATTCTATGACATACAGTTTTGAAAGAAAACACTGTTATGTAACTTCTTTTTCCCTTTCTGAGAGACAGCCTTGGTAAGAGAGCTTGTGAGAAGCAGTCAAATCTCCTGCTGCAGGTCTTGAGACAGATGGCAGAGTACCAGGGCAGAAGGTTACCTTAAGGTCAAGGTATTTCCCATTCTTATTAGTTATATTTAAATGCTACAGGCAGGCAGGCAGAAACACCTTTACTACATTCACCTCCAAGAAACTTTACCTCTTCTCACTTGCAGTAATTTGCCCTGCTAAATCCTGAGCTAAAGGCAGTATCTTCTTGCTGGAAATCTTTCTGTTATAAACAGGTAAGGACAAAGAAATAAAGAATAATCTCAGATGTCTCTCCCTAAATGACCAATCTATCTCTCAGGAACTAAAGGCTCATATACCTTGGCATGGGAGCTGGACAATGGAGATGAAGTTTGAAACCCTGATGCCACACCTGTTCTGACGTGGCTCACACTCAGCTCTTTAAACAGGAAAGCAAACCCAAGCAGTAGTAGGTTAGATTTTAGAATCATTAAATCATTTAGGTTAGAAAATACCTCTAGGATAATTAAGTCCAACTGCTAACACAATGCTGCCAATGCCACCACTGAACCATGTCCTCAAGTGCCACATATACACATGTCTTTTTAATACCTCCAGGGCTGGTGACTCAACCACTTCCCTACGCTGCCTGTTCAAATGTCAAGAACCCTTTCATTCTTTCATTAAAAAACAACAACAAAAAAAATAATGTCATAAAAACAATTAAGAGAAGGCCACGATCATGCTGCAAAAAAACCCCAAAAGTGCATTCAGCTGTCCATGGGTAGTAAAATTACCCACACAAAGTGCCTCCTTGGAGAATACCATAGGACTTCTGTTTAATTGTGTGAACAAAAAGGGAGAAGAATTAGGTGTTTAAATAGTCTTTCCCAATGTTCTCACAGCTTAAATATCTATGGGCACTAAATCAACATAAGTACCATGAAGAAATTACTAAGTATGCAACTACAATCTTCACCTCTGCACAGAGAAGCTCTTGGAACCAAAGGAAAAGAAAGAGCAATATGAATGATCCTAAGTCCAAATTTTTAAAACAAACCTAGAAGAAAATGTCTCCTTACGTGAGATCATAGCAGGGCCCAAATGGCTTCAAGACACATATGTGAACTGCTCTCTTCTGTGAAGGCTCAAAATTGGATGTGCAAGGTAACTACCAAGGAGCTTTCCCACAGAAGCAGGACCTTGAAGAGAGAGGTTCTGGTGCCACCAGATTCCTTGCAATGACCTGGCAGCATGTGATTACCACGTGAGCTTATCTCTCCTCCCCCCCAAATCAGCACTAAATGAAGGATGCTGTTTTCAGTCATTAGGGACTGGAGATCACTGCACCTGTATCTCCTTACATTTACTTCCTTCTTGGGGGATTGTTTTAACAGTCTATTAAAAAGGCAACTAGCAATGACACAAAAAGAGCTTACAAACTGAGAAGCTCCATTTTCTAAAGCTGAAACCCCGATCTTTTCCACTCCAGTGAAAGTCCAAGTGACGAAATAAACCTTGAACTTTGTTGCTTTACTCATCATTTTTGGAAACGAAAGAGCACCTTGTCCCAGACACCACCATTTAGCAACTTCATGTGTATACATGTCCTCATGCCAGATGTCCAAAAAGAGGGAGCAGAAAGCTTTAGCCAGCCCATATCCAAACAAGAGTGTTCCCTTGATGTCACTGATGGGAATCGCACTCGTAAGGGACGCGTACCAGCGCAGTTACTGTCACACCACCATGACCCAATTCCGGGCAGGCAGCTGTGCTCCCAGCCCAGTGGTCTCCAAAAGTGGGTGTCATGGGCAGCAACAAGTCATCTGGATACAAAATGAGGGGGAGAACAAAAAGGAGGAGCTCTTTACCAACACCTTGAGCAGAACTCAGCCTGCATCATGCTGTTAGGTCTCCCAGCGATCTCCAGAGGCAAATGAGCAGGAGAGATGATGGGGAAGTTTGAACTGGAACTCACTGGCAGAGGAAAGGGAGTTCTAAGGGCTGTAGCCTTCTCAGCTCCCAGTCCCCCAAAGGAATAATGGGTACATTGTGCATGT
The DNA here is from genome assembly GCA_035221455.1 of Xenops minutus. Taxonomy (NCBI): domain Eukaryota; kingdom Metazoa; phylum Chordata; class Aves; order Passeriformes; family Furnariidae; genus Xenops; species Xenops minutus. The sequence continues at coordinate 61,997,321 of JAWWEE010000074.1, forward strand.
GTATTGGTTCTCCCTCTAATCTCAGCCACATCAACTGTTCCTCAATGCCAAAATTCATTTTATTGGGGGAAAAAAAAAAGTATAACAAAATCTGTGTACTCCTGATGTACAGTATACAGCTGTCATGAGACATCATTGCAGAGAACTACTAAATTAAGAATTTTTTCCATTTTTATCCACGGTAATTCCAAATAATGAACAGGGGGGAGTAGAGTTCACTGTTCTACCTACTGTTCATCCTAAGTCAGATTGCAACATGTGTTAGAAAAAGATAGTACTTTGGAACCACTTTGAAAAAGAATTCCTACCTGGGTTTGAAATCATCTTAGCTAATCTTTCCAATGGTTTTGCCCTGTTACACTATGATTTAAACCAGGTATAATGCAATTTTGAATCATATTCAAACAAGGCACCTCAACCAATTTAAACTATATTTAGACCACAGTATTTTTATTACTAAGGAAGCCTAACAGAGGAACAACACGCTTGGAACATCTGTCGCAGTGATTGAAAGAAGTCTACGACAGGAATAGCAAACAGTTATTTTCTTTTCTGAGATGCTGTCAATCTGTTGAAGAAAATTTCAGTGATGTAGATTGTTTCTAAGAGGTGCCTCACTCTGGCCTGTCTTCTCCAAAACACAGATGATTAAAATACCCTCTTGTTGCATAACCTTGTCTGCTTGCTTATTATTATCTGCTATCTCTGTATCAGGGGAAAAACTCTCTGTCAAAGCTGGTAAGCATGTTATAGTGTTATATGAAAAAAAAAATAAAAATCATTTGCTTAAGTTGAAAAGCCTCCACCTAATGAAATTCAAATTTTAACATGTGTCAATTATTATTTACATTTAGATAATCAACCATATGACTCAGCACAATCCCCAAGATACAGACCTATAAGCAAGGCTGTCTGTCACACAGCATGTTCTCCAGTGATGATCAGAGCCACAAGTATTTATGACACAACTTTGCAGTTACTTCTTGGAAGATGACACCAGAATGGCTGCTCTGTGCTGGTTTCTTCAGGATGGATTTCTGTGTGGTGGTTCAAATTAAGGCTCCTTCCTATAACAAGTGCCCAGACCACACAGGGGTATCTTCCTCCTGAGCATGAAGAAGGAAGGATGTCACCCCATCTGACTGACAGCATGAGCATGCAGCTAAGGCAGGCATGTCTCTCGAGCTCTGATGGAATAAGCCTTCAGGCTCAGCTGGAAGAAGATAGTCTGGTAGGCTGCCAGCGTGAGGGCATGGATGTCTTTAACAATGAACAACAGCACTGCATGACATGAGACAATGCAGCCCGTGATGGGCCGGAGGCGGCTGCGTTTGCATGGCTTGGGTGGTTCCCTTGTGCTGGGTGAGGCAACCATCACCATGCCTGGTGTCCTCAGCCCAGCTGGGGAAGAGCTTCTCACCAGGTCACAGCCCTGCCATGGAGCTGCCATTGGGTATGGCACTGCAGTTTTCAGCCACAGCTGGTTCTCTCTCCAAAAGAGATGCGAAACAGTTTGGGAAATGTTGTGATAGAAGCTAAGACGGGGACCTCAAAAAAGCAGCCAAGCAGTTTCTGAGCAGTGAATTTGGATGTAAAAGCTTTCCGAGAAAACTTTGGTATCAAATAGCTAAGGCAGAACCAAGTATCAGCACTCAAGAAGAAATTACTGAAAATTACTGCTAGAAGGGAGTGAAATGCCAAAGGCTTAAAGTTCTCTGCTGATTATTTGAAGGAAAAAAAAAATGAAACAAGGACAGGGATACTTACATATTCAATGGAATAGTTTAAAATCCTATTCCTTTTCATATGGAGATATTCATGTTAGCATATATTGTGTAAAAAAATTGCATAAGATATTTATATATAAAATACAGACTTGAAAGCAGAATTTATCCCTCTGCATGCTGTTTTCTTGTAGATACAGGACTCTCTACTTCAAAAGGGATTGCTACACAAAGGGATCATTGTTAACTTCCAACTTAACTTCCAGCATCAAAAGTATTTCGTGTACCAATAAAAAAATAAAAAAAATCACAATTCAGCCACAACCAGAAGCTCATTCTGGATTCTTCTGCAAACAATTCAGGAAAAGTTGGTAGCTGTGTAACTTGCTGGGGTGACTGCAAGACTTGCCTTATTGAACCCAGCTCCACCAAACCCCAGCTCAAATCCTACTGTACCTCTACAAAAACCAGGGGATAGAGATCCTGCCTTCTTGAGAGCAAGGACTTGATTTCCCCTTCTATCCACTGCTCCTTCCTTTGAGCTCTCCAGGGACACGTTGGCTCTTTGCTCCTGCTCTTTTTCCCCCTCCTTAAATTTCAACAGAGGGACTTGAGCAAAAGCTATCTATTTTAAATGACTGGTGGAGAGACCTGGATCTATGTTTCCAGAGCAATAAAAAGGTAAGACAGAATTTTCTCTGTAGGTAGCAGAGAGGCAAGGCTCCTTTCTGACTCTTTATTTTAATGCTGCCATGGTTTTATTGTAGTATTAATTATGCAGTAGGGCACCCAGGGCTTTGTATAAGCATCTTTTTGAATTATTTAGAACAAAATAACACGGAAACTGCAGTTATTCAGCATTTCTGCAAATTGTGCAGCTCATGTTTTAGCAAAGATCACAGAACACACTAAACAACAAATAAGGTAGTCACCAGTATGTGGGCCTTGAAAGAAGCAGCACAGGTCAATTTTACAGGTGGTTATCCCTTTATAAGAGTGCCCACGCTCAAGGACAGAAGCACAGTAGGGTTACTAAGGGCACTGCTTTTGTGCATTTAGCTGGTTAACTTCTTAAAAAAACCCCAATAAAACCAAACAAAAAAGCAACCCCAAACCCCTAACCCACATCATAGCATAGGTGGAAAAAATACGTTAAATTAAACAATATATTTCAATTCAATTTTTGCTGTTCTGGTTCGAAATAGCCCAAGGTGAAAGGCCTAAGGAGAAATAAAGCTCCCAGATTCCCATATGATTTCAACCCGGTCCTTAGCCAAGTGAATAATAGTTGGATCAGAAATTACAAAACAATATAGCCGATATTTGACTATATTTGACTCCTCTCCTGCTCCCAAATCCATCCCAGGCTCTGGCCCTCGCCCAGCCCTGTGAGACCATCCCCTCTGATGCCGAGGATGGAAGCAGAGTGGGGCAGCAGCTTTTAGAGAGTTCCCTTCAGGAAATGTTGAAACGATGCAGGGGTGCCGTCATAGCTGTGTGACTCTCCCAAAGAAAGCACTTGGAAGCAGATCCATAAACAAGGGGATTGTGGCTGTCAGTAGGGGCTTAAGACCCATAATGGGGATCAGACAACACAACGCGTTCGCCACAGTGGTTACTGCCCTTCTGTCCCTTTTCCAGCGACTTCTGCTGACTCAGGAGTACAAACTGCTGACATCCCTCCTGGGAGTGCTCGTGCACACCCCTCTGCACGCACACAAAATCAACAGTGTCAATGTGGAAAGGACTTTGAAACAACAAGTGCGTTTCAAAGAACTTAAAAAAAAAAATAAGAAAGTTCCATTTCTTCAACCACCTCTCTTTTTTATAAATGCTCATATTAAGTGCTACACTGAATAAAAGCAGCTGAACAAACAATCTTGGGATTACTGGAAAAAATACAGTGCTGAAATTTTGCAAGATTTTAGCCCACTACAAAGACCCATGGGTTTTTTGTCCAATCTGGAAGACAAATTGTTTCAATGAGTGAGGATTTCCCCTCTTTTCAGAAATTAAAAACTCGCTGTGCGTGTGTAGCACATTCTAAATAACCAAAAGCATCACAGGACTTGCTCTGCATAAGTGCCCACTCCCAACACTGCACAAGCAACCCTGCCATTCAACAGGTGGGATGAAAAGACCACACAAAAATCTAAAGTACCATTTCTTGAAATGCACACAGTTACTACTGTTACAAGAAAATGCATACACACAAACCCAATTTATCTCACGCTTTATACAAAAATCCCCTGAATTTTTTTTCCACAAAGAATATGAAAAGGTAACACAGAAAAGCAACTTGGACTGCATAGCAACAGACTTCAGCACGCACCAGAGCCAGCAGGTAAATGTTGGCATTAATATTATTAAGAATACTGTCTTGCATATACAAGCAAAACATTTCTTTGGCAATCTCCTAGCCTCAAATGCTTTATAACCTTGATACCCAAAATGCACTTCAGCAACTTTTATGCCAAAATCCCTTTGGCATCTGCTTTATTAACTGTGGCCAAAATATTCCATGTTTTGTCCTTTTTTTCAAGTGAAGTATTTTTACAGTTTCTTTAATCAAGTAGTTTCCCTCTAAGCTGTTCTTATCCCTTTTTCTAGTTCATTATCCCATGCTAGCCTTACAACCAGGTCTCTATCTTTCATCCACTGTCCACTGGTCGAGTTTCATTGCTGCACTCCATGGGATATGTGGACAAGTCAAAGATATTCAGAGAAGGGTAGAAAGAGGAGGAATTAAGTATCTAATCTAAACAAAAGGAAACTGAGGGGAAACAAGGGAACAGTCTTCAACTGTTCAGAAGGAAGATGCAAAGAGGAAATGAATGTATGTTCAAATTTCAAGAAGACTACCAAGACAGTGAGAAAAGCTTTCTGACAGAAAGAAAAGCACATGAATGGAATATATTTTATATATATACTATATATATGTATACATACACACATAGGATATACATAGTATCTTTTTTATAGGATAAAACCATGGATCTGTATGTTCTTTAAAGAGATTCTAGTTGCTGCCAGAAATGACCAAGACTTTGCCAACCCTTTCTTAGGATAAGCAGGTTAGATCATTCCTTGGGGACAAAGTTCAGCCCTGTGATTCTGCATGTAAGGCAAACCACCTTGCCCTTTTCCCAGCACCAAGTGCCCCACTGACACCTATGAGAGGAACACTCCCTTTGTTTTAAAATACAGAAACAAGAGAGACTTTAGTCTTGCTGTGCCTGGTAACCCTGGGCAAAGGTCGGGTACGGGCTGCCCATCACAGGAAGTTTAAGGCAGAATGATAAAAGATGACGTAGCCATGTAGAATGCTGCAAGTCACCTGAACTGCTGAAAAAACCAAAGTCCATGTAATCAGCTACAGAGAAAATAAAAGCAGGGGTTTGCAGTTAGCTGCTAAGAGGTCTACAAATAAGAAAGAGGCAAAAATCTATTGGAATGTTACCCTTCACTCCTTTATACTTGACCCGCTCATGATGCATTTTATTTGAGGACATCAGCTTCCCTGCACCTGGCTTTTATATAAAGTACATAGCTTTTCCCTCTCCTATGTGTATTTCGTCTACACAGATTACTATTTTACTTATTTACTACTATTTTACTTATTTACACCATCCCTGAAAAACCAGGGGTCTCACTCATTTGATTAAAAGCAGTGATCAGCCATCAGCTGTCCAAACAAGCTGCATCTGCCACCTCACTGCGATTGAGCTACAGCTAAAAATCTGGGTTCAAAGACAGCATTTTTGCCCTATTCTCCCACAAGTTTCTTTTAGGTTTCCAAGGTGGGTTTTTTATCTGTTCTTTCCCTGTTCCTTCTTTTCCTCTCGCTTTTCTCCTTCCAGCCTTTCCAATAGCTACTCTTCTCCACTGATGCTCCTAATTTCCCTGTGCCATGCCACAGGATGGAAGCCAGTGGAAGAAAAGTAGTGGGACAAGAATATTGTGCTCCAGTAAAACAGGGACTGTCCTGGTGCCCCCCCCCCTCCAAAAATTTGAAAGCAAAGGTCTCCAACCTTCATTGATCCATCAGAAATAACAGTACAGACTAATATTGAAACATCAAGGGCAACATCAGATTCTACTCCCCTATCAAAGTTGACTAAATCAAGACATACTTCACATACAGAAGGTGGAAAACAGAAGAGCCTGAAGGATTGAGTGAAGATAGAGAGGGCCACATTTTGGCATAGCCTTGCAGGTAACTCAGAAGCACACATGGAAATGTGACAGTTATAGCAAAAGTGAAAAATTACTGTGATTTTTATCCAAATCAGTTTCAGTCCTTGGGGTGAGAAAAAGAAAGGGTAGATGAAAACACCTAACAAAACTCTTAAAGAACAAAGGCACTGCAATAGTGTCTTAAAAATGAGGGGACAGAAACTATGGTACCTCTACAGGAGAAAGCAGAAGTCAGAGACCACAGGTGACTTCAAAATTGTGTTCTCCTGTCTCTTGCCTGCTATTGGGGTTGAAGTGGCCCTGGCCTGGTCTGGACACCTGCAGCCTGTCTGGCTGATGCCAACCATTGGTATGAACTGTTGTGTCCTACAGGCTGGACCCCCCTGACACACTCATTCTGACTTTCACCGCATGGCGTGCAGGAGTCCAGGGCCGAGGCAGGTTCTCCAAGCTAGGGAAATGTCAGTCAGAGAATCATAGAATGGTCTGGGCTGAAAGAGACCTTAGAGAATATCCAGTTCTAATCCCCCTTTCATTAGATCAGGTTGCTCAAAGCCCCATCCAATCCAGCCTCAAACACTTCCAGGGATGGCGCATCCACAGCTCCTCTGGACAACCAGTGCTTCTCCATACTCACAGTAAAGAATTTCTTCCCAATATCTAATCTAAACCCACCCTCTGTCTATTTAAAGCCACTACCCCTTGTCAGTGATCCCATTAAAAACATTCTAGGTTGGTTTTTTGCTGAAAATAGACAGGACTGCAGTCTTGGTGAAGACCTCAGCCACCACACATAAATGTTCCTTTGGCTTTTCCTTTTACCAGCAACATGGAAGGCAGCAGTGCAGTAAAAACTGGAGCTCTCAGGAAAACAATTAGGCAAAGCAGAACACCTTGGTCATTACATTACTAACACACACTTCCCTTAGCAAAGCCTTGTCCACAGCACGTGCAGAACTAAGGTTCAGCAACTTATTCTGGAGTCATGTCTCATGCACAGCAATTGTTGAGTTCAACTACAGCAGCTTTTAACAAATAATTTATGAGAGCCACTACGGGGTAGACATGTTGTTAAAACCAGGACCAAGGCTGCTTTTCTTAAAAACTTCATTCTCAGGGTACCAAGAGCTGACCTGAGCGGGGTTTGTGTGGGCCATAGGAGATGTCATGCTGCACTCATTTGGAAAGTATCTAGCAGCCATGCCTCTACTCATTTTGAAACCACTGAGTAGCTGGGGTTGGAAGGGACAAGTCTAATCCCCCTGCTAAAGTGGGTTCACCAGAGCAAATGAGAACAGCCACTTCTTTCTGGTTTGTATAAAGTTCATCAGAAAACCACTGTGAATTCCCGCAGCAGTTGACTAACAAATATTTGCAGAGGAATAATAATTTAACCCCCCCTCCCCAACTTAGATAGGCGTGCATGTACAGAGCTGTTTTCTTACAAAATAGAGAACTTCATGGGCTAAACCCTGGCAGAAGGGTGGCCATTCTGCAACAGCTGTTTTACCAAAACCAAGTAGCTAACATGGAAGTGACCTCAAGTTTCCTAAATACCAAGTGCACTAGAATCAGCAAACTATTAGGAAAGTTATGACCAAAATTAGGAAAAACAGGAAAAAAACAATAAAGGTGTGGCTCAGATCAGAAAAAGCGCTGCCCACCTAACAACTTTCTCACCAGAACTAAGTGTATTTATGTAGGCATCTGAAAGGTAATTTGAAAAAATGGGCTTTAAATTCTGTTTTTGAAGACCAGTGTGCTTGGTTACACAACATGTTACAACTGAGTTTCTTCTTCTACTTGGAGCATTAGGCAGTTATAAAACATGTAGTAAGCCTCTAATTACATCCCAGACCTTGCCAATGTTTGATAATTTCTTAAGGGATTTGATAGAGGAAGCAGAAAGTTACAGAAATCTCAGTTTTACTTCTTAGGTTCCTAACCTTCTCAGCAGTGCAGTCATGTGGAAGAAGCCAATGTGAGTCACCAGATGAAAGCAGGCAAGTAAATACATTTCCAGTTCCTTTTTAATTAAAAACAAAAAAATAAATCTAATAGCATAAGAAAGCTTCAGGAAGCTCTGGCTCAAGACTGAGCACCTGAGGTTAAGAACACTATGAAGCTTTAGCATTTTGCAATAAAACCTCTAATTTTGTGATGTGTTCAAGCCACGCATTACTCCCTGAATTACTTCCCAAATTCAGTGCTACCTGAGTTCCACACGCCTGTGGCAATCTGTCCCTGAAAACTGCAGAAAAGTTTAACTCTGTCCCAGCACACTCTTTCCCACCTGTGGTCCATTCCCCACCTGTCCCCAAGCTCATCCATCACCTGGGAGTGATGCACTGCAGGCTTTTCCCCAAACACTGCAGTCCTTCACCAGCTTCTCCAGCATCACAGTTATGGATGAGACACATCATAGAAGGCTTGAAAATTCTGCACTGCCTCTTTTGTTTTAGGAACATCAGAGACTCTGCTCACTACAGAATGACTTAACAATGCTGCTTTAGGGGGTGCTGCTGGCTTTACTTCCTTAGGGTGTAAAGGATGGTTCCTTCCTTAGGAACTGTGAAGGAGGAAACTATTACTCAAATAACATCAGTAACCAGCTGTTTCTGCCATACAGCATGTCCTGCCCTACCAGGGAAAACATAAATATGTACCAAAGAACTGCCCCCAGAGTCACCATAACTTAAATCCAGCAGGAAGAAGCACGCCTAAGAACAACTCAGAAGGGGATTTTTTCCTTCAATTTTTCTCATACATGAAATATATGCATGTATCACAATATTCCTGGTTTAGTCACTCTGGTATTTGTTTTCCATTAAGCAGTATGAAACTTGCTTTAGCAAATATGTTTTGTGCGTTGTCATCCATAGCTTGTTAACCACTATATTCATTTAGGGGCTACACATATGCTTTTTCAAATATAGACATAAGGGGAAGTGAAAATCATGCCAGAGAGCATTGGTTAGTTCCCAGGAAAGACAGCATCTAAAATTTGGCAGCCTTTAGACATGAGAAGAGTACAAACACAGTCAGATTCAAAATTTTAAATCATTTGTGTGGGCCATTTCTTTTATCCTGGTGATCCCAACTTCGAGAGTTATTTGTAGATTAAACGGGTCTTATTTTTCAATACAAAAGACATAGCATGGCCTCCTCCAGTTATTTGTACCAGAAAATGATGTTTACATAACACCTTCAGACAATTCTGAGTCCTTTAAGAAACTTACTTCGCTGGACATTTGATCAAAACACTGTTGTAATTCACTACATTGCTACCAAACCTCTTACAGAGGGACAGCAGGGTTAGTAAACAAGAAAACAATAAATGAGTTATCACTGGCTTAGCAATAGAGAGGGAAAGTGGTCACACCGAATCACCAGAACACACTGAGACCTGGCCACTGCCATGCACAGAAAGTGGGGCAGTGATCCCCAAGGTCAGGCTGGAATGGTTTAAATTTCCTTCAGAGTGACACAGAGGTCTTGGATCTTCCCAAAAGCCACAATTGGCAAAGCCTCTTGTGCTTCATGAAGCCTGGCTCCCTGCTTGGGCAGGTATCAGCTTCCCAACAGGGGGACCTGGCCTGGGTGCAAGCCAGGGAAGCCCCCCACTCCTAGTGATGAAGCTTCCTAATTGGGAAAAACACACCCACTCCAAGCTGACTGGCTTACTGTTCTCCTCTTTCTCATAGCCAAGATGGAAGAATCTTATCTTGAGCTTACACTGTTTTTCTTTTGAGCAAAAAGATACTGTTGGTTCAGTTAAAAGAACAAAACAAAAGAAGCAAACCAACCAACCAACCCCCCAAAAAACCCAAGAACCAAAGAACACCCCCAAAAAAACCCCCAAATCCCCACCAGCAGCAGATGTATCTATCTAAATGTGGTAACAAGAGGAGGCTCATATCAAACACCCCCTGCAAGCACTCCCTCCAGAGGGCTGTTGGTCCCTTCCAATACCATATTCCAGCCTGTCCTAGGACCTGCCTGGTTCACTTCCTCACCAGGGAATGGCCCTGTGGCCACTCTGGCTCGTTTTTCAGTCCAGCTGGCAAGAGATGATGGCTAAAGACAAGTCTGGATGCTGGAACTGTTGAGGGCATGGGTTTAGGAGCCATCACCAAAGATAAATTTATTCTCTGCTGATGCATCTGCTTCTTAACACAAGTCCTGGGACAGCTCTAAGCACTGAACTCTAAATTTTAACAGGGCTTCTGCATGCATGATTGAGCCTGAAGTATTATATATTGCAATCACAACAGACATCTGCAGAAAGAACATACTTTTATCACCATTTAAGAGGAAAAAGATATTTATATTGACATTACAGGAGACGTTTTGGGGTTAAAAAACCCCTCAAAACCTTCAAATATGTTCAGTGTTTTAAAATCAAAACTAACTTTATTCTGCAAACTGTGACTGCACTGTGAAAGGGAAATATAACCATGTGGTGTGCTTTCTTGAGGTTTGAGAAAGCAATTAAATACTGCACAGTTAATAATATTTTATTTGCCTCAGCTCCTGGAAAATAATTGGATACATAGGGGGACCTATTCAAAATTTTGATCTACTTTACTTGAAAACTATTTAAAGGAAATATTAACTGATATATACATTGCTGAATTCCTCCGCCAATACTTGCTGATTATCCCAGCAGTTTTCCCTGCTATTGCTGTATGAAAGAAACAGCCAACTAATTCATTAACCAGGAGGTGCTGATTACACACATATTGTTATCAAAAGCACAAACTACACTTTTCCTCCTTCTCTCAGTTACAGTAATTTTAGGTGCTTGCAAAACAAGCAGGCAGAAAACATTCAGCCTGAAACCTGATACTTAAATAATACTTGGGCAATGGCTCCTTAGGAACCCAAATAAGACACACAGAAGTTTTGTACACTCAAGGCATAGCTATGCACAGCTAGTAGCTATTCTTAAGTATTCTGTTTAAAAAATGGGTAAATTTGAACAGACACAGAGCACTTACTTTTGTTCCAGAACTGGAACATTCCTTGATTTTACATTTATACCTCCTTCAAATTCAATTTAATTTCAAATGCACAAAAAAACGCCCTATTTTCTCTTTTTGTGTGGCCTAACTACAGAAGACTTGGTTATATATATATAAGGAATGGATGCTGCCTTCTATTAAAATGATTCAACTGAGTATTTTCAATTTTACAGTCAATTGAAAGAAGGCCCCAAACCCATAAAAAATGACCTAGAATTTTTATCAGCCCTTCCCACCCATATGTATTTATGAATACAAAAATTCATAGTTATGATAGACTCTCAAATTATTTTCAATAATTCACCATTCTGATGGCCAGAACCCCCAAAAATGCCCAACTGTAGAACAGGTTTGTAGCTGAAGATAATTTAGAAGTATCAGCCCTCCAAAACCAGGTCTGTCATCCGTTCAGTACCTCAGGTTTGATCCCTAAGTAAAGCCAACAGTGCATGTTAATGTCATGCACAATCACAATAAAATGTTACTGCTCTAGAAGACCAAGTGCTACATGATTCAATAAAATGCTCCTAGTGCATGATGGAACTGAATCAAGAGCTAAAACACAGGAATTTTAAGGATACTCCTCAGCAGAAAGACCTGTTCCCAGATAAGCTTAAAGGATATGATAGGACCAGGATCTTGGCTGCCACATGACTGAAGAGAACAGGAAAAAAGAAGCTTAAAAAAAAATATCAACAGAAACATGATCTGAAATTTCCTTTCTTTAATCTTAGGAAAGACTTCACTCTGAAAGGAACCATTATAAAGGCAAAAGACATCTATGCAGAACAGGATCCTCAGAGTTTTGTAGCTATGAAACACCTTGGACAAAATTGTTGAGAAACAGGTTGAACAGAATGTATATCAACAGTCTCTGTAATTTGTTTTATGCTTTACATTTTCTGTTTGTGCTAACTTTGTAATCAAGGATTTAACCCACCACCTGGCTGAAACAAAACTAGTTTTGAGCCTGAGGTTTCTCCAGCATCTCTAGTCGCTTTCCAAGGTCACACTGAGGATCAGTGATATCAAATGCCAGGAAAATGCAAGATGTTTTGCCAAGCAGGCAATGTCCAGTGTCTCCCTGGCACAGGGCAGACAAAACAAAGGCACAGGCAATCCATGACTCTGGGAAATGCCTGCTTTCATTTATTTAGTCCTTCAACACTAAACAACTGAGACCCATCACTTTAATTGAAGAGAGTTTTATACAGCATTTTATTTCATCAGATAACATTCAGGATGGCAAAGCAGTATTTTCAGTATCGCCAACTTCTGATGTACTTCAGCTGCTCTTTTTCCTTCTTTCCATGACAAGCAAAACCATTCTACTTAATAATACCATTCTGCATAGTCTTGGGCAGAATGTTAACTACAGAAGGCAGGTGGATTTCCCTTCAGGAAGTCCAAAACCTAATGGCAGTAACTTTTGAGAGCTCAGTGATAAAAATGTTATCTGTTTTGCAGTTCCTACGGCCCCGCATCCTCCTTACACCTCAAGGTTGGTAACTCATGCAGTGTTTTCAGAAAAAGCTTTCTCTTACCAGTCTAATGCAAGCTGACATTAAGTTCATAAAGGGTAAAGCTGAATATTTTTGTGCTAGTAGAACATCTACTCTAGTTGCCCAATGCTGCTTCTAGCACTTGTCATATGATGGTCACTGAGGGAATGGGTCTCAACACGTCAATTCAACGAGCTTTGGAAAGCCTGTCCCAGCAACCAACTGCAATAAGGTATCTTCTCCCCCTTCTCGATATCTCACAGAACAGCTGGATGTCCATGCCCAATATTATTCTGTGCAATGTCCTCAGTTATACCACAAATGGCTTACGTAACACAGCTAAAACAAACCGCTCTGCAGCAATGAATGGGGACTCTGTTGCTGGAGCCCTTGCCAAGTGCACGCATCGCTCTCGGTTCCGCTAAGGCCGAGCGGGGACAAAGGCCATATTCTGTCCTCTGGGGCAGCACGGCACAGTGATGATGCTGGGAATTAGGGAAAGCCAACAACAGACTCATTACTACTTTCTTACTCTCAGCTCCAATACAGAACTATGGCATAGAGCTCCTCACATTGTGCTCAAAATAATGGGAAACAGGGATAAACGTGGGAGAGCCTTTCCACAGCTCAAGAGCGTAGGTCCCACTTCCTCCATCTGGATCTAATTTTGTTGGGTGGTTTTTGAATCGACCATCTATCCTCATTCTTACCTTTTCTTCTAGGCTCCTATGAGAATCTGCTCCACGGTCTCTTTTAATGTCATATCTCTCTCCAATATCTTTACTTCAGGCAAATAGGACAAAATCAAGTTTGAGGAAAGATCTAAGAAAGTTTTTATAACTAGATGCAGACATTTCCCATAGAGACAAGTAAATTACACAGTTTCAATTCCTCCATAACCCCTTGTTCTACCCCTGCTCCCTTTCTGCCTCTCCTTTTCCCCACACATACACATGACCTGGGCAGTCTGACTGCTAGGTGTGACCTCAATATCATGATATTGAAGATGACCTAAATGGAGACTTCAGAAAGCACACATCTAATAACAAAGCTGTTTGCAGAAAACTGGGAATTCCAAAGAATATTACAAGGCTAGGAGGATAGGTATGCACACAGAAATAACACAAACCAGACTCAATTCTGATGCCCCAAGAGAAAACACTTCTGTATCAATACTATGCTTGCCTTTGGAACAAAGAAATGCCCATCAGAGTGTTTCTTATCTCCAGAAAAAAAATACATGCACAAACATCTGACTATTTCCAGTAAGTTTTATCAGGATTAAGCAGAATACTATTGACTACTACAGTGACCAAAGGCTAAAGGCTACCTGCCCAGCCCCACCAGTACCTCTGGCTCAACAGCCCCACTCCTACCCAGCCAAGATGAGCCACTGCTTAAAGAAACAACCCAAAAAATCCCTGAAAGTGTCTCTTATGAGTCGCAATCTGACATTTCATGGAGACAATTACAAGTCCCACAACGTTTAGAAATTAATTCGAAATTGGAGAAAGAGTGAATGTAATTCTTCTGCCAGCAATAAAAAAAACAAACCCAAAAGTTCTCAGATTAACAGGACCCTGAAACAAATACCTCTCGGTACATTTAGGATATCTCTCATGCAAGCAGAAATACAAATTCAACCAGTCACTAACAGGAAGCACGTTTTCCTTTTTCTGTGTTTCCAAAGGAAGCAGAGAATTAGGTGCAAACACCACCCCTCTCTCAGAAGTGGATTTCTACAGAAATTAAGGTAAGCAAAAGGTCACGGTGTGAAAGCTTCACGACACAGAAGAAACACGCAAACCATTCCAGTATATGACAACAATCTAAATACCCCACAAAAAAATAACTGAAAATGAGCTTAGAAAGACTTCTAACATTATTAACTATTGACTGTAAACACAAAGAGTGAAAAATACAGCCACTCATGGGCACATGATAGGCTACAACAAGCTGCTGGTGCCTGATGCTAGTTTTAAACTGGACTTTTTGGAGTGGAAATTACAATCCTGAGTGGCCTTTGAGACACAGTGACTGGCCTGAGTGCCAAGGGGCAGTGCTGACTACCAGGGTCTTTTGGTCACTTTCAGGGTGGTCTCAACTCTGGTGAAAACCAAGACAACACCACAATTCCACAAGGGCTGCTGAGCTATCCCATGTTGCTTCCAAGTACTTGAAACCACTCTGATAGTGGTGAAACCAGTGACAGCATCATTCTAATCAACTTCTCTGCCAAACAAATGAGGCAATGGTCTCTGGGAGTAAAAAGACCTGCTTCTACCACCCTGAGCAACAACCAAACTTGTACCTGCTGGATGTGGCCACAACCAACAGGTTCCCTGTGCCGCTCACCTTCCTCTGCAGGGATTTCATCTGGAGAGAGCACACTTGGACATGGAACTCCATAATCACTGAACCAGGAATGTACAGTATGGCAACAGCAGGATAAAGAAAAACCAAGGTTTTTGATGCTGCGTAACCATGCCCATACACCCACTGGCCAAGAGCACTGAAAAATACCTGAATTCACAAGCTTATTAACTTCCATGCAGAACTTAACATTTCAAATTAGCAGCCACTCAAAAATTTGCTACATTTCAACATTCCAAAACCAAAGCACTTCAGGTTCCCCTTATACCAGATTTTCTATTTTAGAATTTTAGATTTTCTATTTTAGAAAATCTCAATTATGTCTATTTCCCTTTTGGATTTCCCTTTTATTTACTGAGAATTGTTTTGAAGTGAGGGGTTTGTTTATTTGTTTTTTCTGTTTTAATATTTATCTATTGAAACAATTGAGAAAGGGCAGCACTGATATAAAATTATTTCTTTAAATCAAGTCACACATTTGAATAACATGTAATTCAAATACTTACCTTGATAAGAAGTCTGGCAACTTTTGTTTACTAGTCTTAACTTGTTCATTTGCATTCTGTATAATATTTTCAAGTCATCAATTGAAAGTTACTGTACCCTCTCTGGGACACAAAAGTAGCCTTCATCTTGTAGCCACAGTCATTTAGTGTCCTTAATCGGGTACATGATTCAAGCACATCTGGATTTCTGGTAAGAGCTTATGACCAGTAATAAAAACTATATATAAACTAGCTGCGTTTGGACTCCTGCATTCATTTGGGAAAGTGTCAGCAGAAGCTTTCCCCTTGGTTGTAGCTGTATTACTCAACAGGCAGTGTGCAGGAATTGTTTGTGGAAACATTTGGTATTTTTAGGCCTGGCCTCTCAATGGGAATTCCACACTGAAAAAAAAAAAAAGTATCACTTATACACTCAAACCCCTCATTGAGTGCTCTATGACAAATTTACATACAGGGGGTAGAGGGTGAATTGCTCAGCTATAAGCTGGAATTTACAAATGTGTTTAAGCACCTGCAGAAAATAAGTAGGAATTATGCTCTTGACATGAGTACATGCTTCTCTTATTCTGCAAAGAAAAAGACTCAGCTCAACACAAGGCAGGAGTACATGCAAAATGAATCAATATGGAATGAAAACGCACAAATCTGCTTTTCTAATTCCTAGTTCTTGTCTTAGTTGCACAAACATGTTCTTTTAATTTTTAAGGTAAGGCTGTATATAATTTTTCCTGATTAAAAAAAAAGGCAAATAAAATAATATTTAATAAAAATATTTCCATGGGCATTAATCATGAATGGAAAGGGATAATCAGGAAGAAGCAAAGATGAGTCAGCTGGAATACTGGAATATTTACCCCTGCCTCTCTCTTTCATCTGCATGCTCCAACATTAGTGTCAGATAAAGACACGTACGGGCAAAGTTTTCCTTTGAAAATGTATTTATCCACTTAACTGCAAACCACTTTTTTTGTGACTGTATGGAGGGCTTTGTATAGGCTGAGCCTGGGAGTATTCCTGTACTTCCTCTCCATCTCAGGAGCACAGTTATTAGGAAGGGGATGAAGCAACCACCGTGACTTGGAAGAGCACTCCTGTAGCAATTCCTCAGCTCCGGTCGCTGAAGAAAGAAAACTAAGGGTGGGGTGATTGGATTTGTTGCTGGAAAAAGCTCATCTTTTTTTCCAATGAGCTTTTTACTTAGAAGTCTGCATTGTTGTTACAATGAATACTTAGTACAGTTTGCAAGAGCGCCAAAAGCAGCCTAGCAATGTGTGGATCCAGCAGAGCTTTAGCAAGGGAGCAAAGAAGCAACGTGCCAAGAGAGAGGCAGCCCCTTCTCCAGGTGTTGGCAGGCTCCTGGATGGTTTGCACACATCTGGCCATCGATACCACACAAAAAGCAGCAGCCTGGCTTCACACACCCACGCTGCTGCAGCATCATTAGCCCTCTACAACTTTGAAACACTAAGTAAGCATATCTGCAGTTCCCACGTTGGGATTTACATATGAAGAAGGAACAAACCAGGCATTTTAAAATTCGTTTACCAAACACATTTTTTCTCATAGGGGCACACATAAAGGATAAACCCATGTCGACTTTCACCATGCAGCATCACACCAAGTTCCTCAGCACTCCTGGGCACACACGAGGCAACAGTGATGGAGACTAATTTTTCCAAACTTTGTGCAGCCAGAAGTCTATTCCCTCTGTAATCCCATGTGGCTGTCCTCTCCATGATTCACATCTTATGGTTCCTAGGCTAGTGCACTTCCACAGGCACGAAATCAGCTGCTCCTGAAGGAGGCTGCATACAGATCAGAATTCCACAGCCCGTACATAAGTGGGCCCAGGCTCTGCTGAACCTGCTAGTGATTAAAAAAATAAAGAGCATGTGCCTTAGCCCACTGCACAGGCTCTCCCTGCACACAGATCTGCACGTTCAGCATCATACCTGCCACATTCACTGCAACAGCCCAGCCGAACTGAAGACACACAAGCACAGTTGCAGGGACACAGAGAAGGACTTGGCCACTAGTGAAGGAAATTAACTCTCAGCAGCAAGATATCCAGATGTTAATTACTTCTCAGGATGAATGAAAGTCTAACTGTGTCTTCGGGCGTTTCATTTCAGTAATTCATTCACCACAGAGAGCTTCCCTCAGATGCAAGTCAGAAGAGGGAAGAGCAGACTGGGCAGCTGGTGATGCTGTTCAGAGTCATGTCCCACTGGCACAGTAAGGCATGGGCTCCTGGAAAAGCACACCTATATCCCAATAATCTCTATCCTGTAGAGCTAGACACAAATACATAATGAGGATGGTTCTTGTAAAGAGACTCATAGAGTTTAAAAGTTGTAGGGAAGGGTCCTGTTGGAAAACACTGGGGCAGGGGTGATCACTGCTACCCAGGGCAGCTAGGAATGACCCAGCTTTGTCCTCCAGCATGACCCTAAGTGACCATTCCAAGGGCTTTGGGCACAGTAGCTCCCCAGGCTTTAGCAGGGAGTGTGTGCTACACACCTTGGTTAAGATGTCTCTTAATCCTCCTGTGCCTCTGCTTCTTAATTTTGTGATAGTTGTAACAGCAGAATCTTATTTTTAAAGGTCTGTTGAAAGAAGCGCAGCAAAAAATATGAAAGCCCCAATGACAGCTGGTGAAAAATGTGAAAAGCAGAAGGAGATAAGAAAAAAAAAATAAATAAAAATGCTAAAGAAAATAAGCCAGTAATATCAGTTATAGACTTGCTTGCTGTGAGAGAAGGGTGATTGTTCTATTTGTTGCTTGCCTATGTTTACTTTCTATCCTTTCACAGCCCTCAAAACCTCTGCCAGCTCCACAACAACAGAAGCCCTTCTGTGTAAACCAAAGTATTTCCTCTACAAGCCCAGGTAGAAGACTAATACAAAACCTAATGCAACAAAAACATAGCAGGTGGAGGGGAGAAAAGGTTTGTGTCATCAGAGGGCACAGGAAGGATATTGAGTTTGCTTTGGAAGAAAGAGAGTCAAGTTATCCTGGGCAGGAATTCCCTGTCCAACTCATGAGCACAGTATGTTGTCTCTCCTTTTGAGAGGAAGAGGAGCCATGGCTTTTTAAAAGTGTCCAACCTTCCTGATGTTGTCCCTGTGTGAATATTCCCCTTCAAAGTTAAATCACTCTACTTAAAAATTCTTTGAGAACGACTCAATCCTTGTGTAAGATGTCAGTTTTTAAAGAGGCATCATTTAAAAGGCAAACAGAGAGTCATGAGAAAGCAAAAGAGGGAGGAAGGGCGGTTTTGCCTCTCTACAGAAATTGTTTTGATACACTATCCCTGTTGCATGAATTTTCCATATGCCTGTGTCAGATCCACTGTTTCAAGCCACAGAGCCGTCAGATGCTCATTTTTTATGGCGTGCTTACGTGGCAGGCCAACCTTTCTCTTGAATCAGGCAGTTTTTCACAAAGCCAGGATCTCCAACCCAGAAAGATGTGTGTGCTCTTTTGGCCAAAGAGCCTCAACTCTGCAGCAGAAGTGAGTTCGTCAAAGCAAGCCACTCTATCTGGTACCTAACAACTGTTACTAGAATTAGTGCTTTTGAATGAAAAAAATAAAACATTAGGAGCAACTTAAGGAATAGTGACTGCTCTGCACACATATATGAAACAAGGGGCACAGTGGAAATGCAGATTTAAATGATCAGATGCTGTCAGAGATGGGCAATTCTTAAAAGAATCGAGAAAAACCTCACAAACTTCAGCACCTCCTCAACTTTGTCTTTTAACCAAATGAGGAGCAGGAGATATTTAGTTCATTAACAAAAGCTTTAATACTTCAGTTAAAATTTAAGCCTGTTGTAGACTACGTAGAATTTGCAAAAAAAAATCCCAAACCAAAACAAAATAAAAGCAACCCACACAGGCATTTTTTCCTTTAGCCATATCTGATTAAGAAACTCCATAATCCCACAACTAAAGTGAAAATATCAGTCACATCAGTATCACTTTGCAAGGCTGAGGGAGGTGGGTGTTTTTTTACCTCACATCCCTAGCACTTAGCATCTGAAAGATTATCTCCGTTCTCCATGCCTCATATTTTGCTCAAATAAAATTGCATATTTAAATGCAGCCTAAATGCTAATCAGGATGTAAACATTTAAATAACAGAATGCAGATCCGTTAATCAAAACTGATTACCAGCTTGCTCTCCATTTACTGGGGGCTCTTCTGTAAAACACCGCCTTAGTTACTGTTGCCAAAATTGTATTTTTAAAGCCTCTTGGAGAAAAAGCTGATTACTTATTTACTCTTATTGGCTCAAGAGACACATTTTAGGACAGTGTTTCCTAGAAATGAGACTGCAATTTACTTGCAGGTAACCAGTACATAATTGTGCTTCTCCAATCTTAACACCAGGCTTTGTCTCCTCTGTCCCTTTTCCTCACATCAGAAGATTTCAAAGCATTTTAAATTTCTGAATGCCCTTGCAGAAATACGTGGTTAACCAGAAACTTTCAGCTCTGGAAAACACTGACCACTACATCCTTTTCAGGCCATTATTTTCCATCAGTAAGAAATTAAATGTTCGAAATCCTCCCTGTTTCCAAGTATTCTTCAACACTTATTATAAATTAACAGATCTAACTACAGAAGGCCAACAATGGTGAGCTAGGACTGAGCATGTTAGAGACAGGTATTACATTCTTCAAACCTCTGAATCTTGATTTTTAATCCACCATGCTCCTTCTCTAAAGAGAACTTCTTGTTCTGCTTTCTCAAAGCACTATCCAGAAGCCATTCCTGAAGAATATACTTTAACTGTATTTTTTAAGGCTTCATCATGGGTTGCTTTAGCAGAAATGTCTTTATACTTACAGCTTTGTTCAGGAAGCAGACTGAAGCACGTGAGATGTTTGCAGTATCAAAGATTTGTGAGGCTTAAGAACAGGAGGAAAAAAAAGCAGGGAGGAATAAGATGATACCATGAATTTGCCTGTTTTCTAGATGCTCACTAGGCTGTTGGTCATACTTGCATTAGCAGGCAGAATGGTAGACAAAAAAAGCACAGAAGAAAAAAAAAAGAAGAAAAAAAGAGTCTGTGAAGAAAAATACAGTCTTAAAGAGGAATGTGCTATTCATTTATTTTTGAGAAGGCGTGATAGAAGTCAGCCATAAGATACTGGCTTGCTTTCTATCCCTATGGCAATGGATTTCATGTACATGGACAGACATGGGAGCCAGGCTCTGTAGCAACCCTGACAACACACCTGGCTGAAGGGGTACTGAAGAAAAACTGCATTTCATAAGTCTGACAAAAGTAAAACCATCTTGTACCAGAGCAGCAATTCCTCTTGGTATCTCCAAAAGTTACATCACCGTTTCAGAATTTTAAGAAAAGAAAGGAAAAAGCACGTAAAGAGAAGTACTCTGAAACATGCTGATGGCCACATATATCAGGATACAGCATACAGAGACAGTGTTCTAAAATAAATATAAGACTTTATTGTCAAAGAAATATACTTTGTTTAAAAGAGAAGAAAAAAATACCAGAGGAAAACAAAATCAAATGTTCCATAAACTGTTACCATAAGAAAGGGTACTATCCCACCTCCCAACAAATGCATGCAATACTTGAGCAAATTCAATTCTTGCCTCAATACTTGAGACAATACTCAATACTTGAGACAATACTCAATACTTGAGACAATACTCAATACTCGAGACAAATTTACACAAGTGCCCAGTGTAAACTACATGAAGATTTGTTTCAAAATCACTAAATCATCCCTGAAGCTTAGTATTTTCACAGTTCCCAAACTGCCTCTCAGCCACAAAAGCACTGCCCCTTACACTGAAGAAGGCAATTCCCTATTATGATTCAAGGCATTAGACTATACAATGTACATACTCAGCTCTGCCTCCTGACAACACAGAATTAAAGAAACATTTGAGCATATTAGGTACTTTGCTACTAAAAACTACAGAATACAGTATTTTGAACACTATTAATACATACGCCACTGTATTTTCCTCATAGACCTGTGACAGAAATAGTTCTTTCTGTAAGAAATCCTAAAGCTGGGAGAAAAGTAAAGTCCATACAACTCCTGAGTAGGAGACACGCACTTCCCTTCAAAAAGCACAGTGGACAGAGATTCCTTATAGGTAATGGAACAGCAAAACCATCACAGAAATGATATTTCAAGTGCCACCTCCATACACTTTTTTCTGTCTCCTGCCTCTGTATTGTGTCTACATTGCAACCTCTAGGATAAGAACAAGCGTGTGCACAATCTCCCCTCTGACTTAACAGAGCTCAGTAGTTAAAAACAATGCCGTTCCATATTAACTTACTCTACTTCCCAGCCCTAAAAATTAGGCCAAAACTCAGAGGAAATCATGTGGTGTGCTCTGGATATTCCATGACTCCCCTCGCTGGCAGGGAGCGAGCCACATATTTCATAGGTAACTAGGAACACACACACGGTTGTTTTGTAGCGACGCTGCACCACGGGCTCCTGCTGAACTGCTGCTTTTCCTCCCTGCAGCTCATTCCAAACCCTCCCCAATGTCAGCTCAGGAGGTTTGCCCCGGGGATTTAGGAAGGGGACTTGCTGGGAACTTCTCTTTTAAACGCACGGGAATTCAAGGGGAAGAAAGTTCACTGGGTATTTAACATGTGAATGAGCATTCTTTACTCACTGTTTCTGCTGGTAATCAAAGATGCTCAATCCAGTTTGCTGCATTAGCCAGATGCAGTTGTATGAGCATCAGCAAAGTCCTAGGACAAAGATTACATTTTCGACTACACAGACTTTTTCAACTTTGCCTTAGCAAAAATCCTCCTTCTGCTTTTCACAACATGTGGATCCTTCTAAAGATATTTCTTCTGCAGCCTGTCACCAAAGGTCATACAGGAATTGCTAAGTCAGCATATTCTCCGAGCAGCGCCTTTCTGAGAACTCTTTAAAGGCATTTAAAAAGCTGGTGTATAAAAACAAACAGTACTGCCTCACTTACTGAACTAGAGCTTCCCCACTTCCCCCATAAATGCATTACCAAAGGCTCCAAACATCTGTCATGGGGTTTGATTTCCCCCCTCCTTCTTCTTAGTGTAAATATTCTAAGCTATGATACATTTAAAGAAGGGGAGGGAAAAGACTGCACTTTGCCCAGCTCATGTAATTTGGAAATTTAAAGTCCAGTTTATTCATCTGTTTTAACATAGCAAGGAAAATCTTACTTTTCCAACTGAGTAAGAGCCTGAGTTTCTCTCTCCATAATCTCATAAGCCATTACTGCACTGAAATGCTTACCACAGGAGTCCAACATACCAGAGAATGAAGCAGCCTAGGAAATTTGTACTGGTGTAACCAGCTCTTTGAAAATGTGTGGCTCTAGGAAGTGTCCTTTATGTTTTACAGCATAAATATTTACAGCCATTTGCAACTTGAAATCAAATTGTCTGGCTGTAAGACGAAATTCAGAAAACATACCATGAAAAGGAACAATTTCTGGATTAAAACCCAAATGAAAACAATGCAAGCCCTCAAAACTGAGTCTTTTTCAAAGTTTACTGAACACATTAAGGTGGGATATGAGTGACTGTTTTGAAGATAACTCACTGTGGTTAGAAAAAGATAGTTATCATCTCTTCAGTGACTTTGCAAAAGGTTTGGTGAAACAGATGTTACCACCTAATGTACAGACAAGTGTGTGTTGTTACTGAGCTCCCTGCCCTGTCCTTGGAATTCCTCCCACAGCCCAAGAATCCTCACCTGGAGCAGCAGGTGAATATCACACAAACCCTTTCAAGCAGGCAAGTATGAAGGAAACAGGGCTATGTTTGCAAATTCCTTTGGCACCCTTTTTATTAAAGAGAATTAATCAGAACAAGGGATTTTTAAATGTTCTTGGGAAGTTTATTGGGGTGGATGTAAGACTGTGCAGGAACACCACCACAACTGCAAAGCCCAGTGGACTAATGCCTTCAAAGTCTGAAAACACTGACAGGAGTCTCAACAGAGAAACTTGCATAGTTTTGAAGCTATAAAAAGTCAGTCAAGAAAAACATGAGACCATAAGCCTTCACCTTTTTCAAAGGAGGTACTTAAGATGTAGTGGACCACAATTTTGAGAAAAGGCTCTCTTAAACCAAGCTTCTCCAGCCTACCCAGGATTTTTCTATTTACATGTTAATTTCTAAGGGTTACATATTAGTAGTGGCTGCTGAGTTTTTCCCTTTGTTGCTTTGGTTTATGACACACAAACACATCCCCCAGCCCCAGTTTAAACAGTTACCTCACATTCACACACGGCAACCCAAAATCTGAGGTGTAAAAATTCCCAAAAAAACAACTAAACAAAAAGCCATGCTCATAAGAAAGCTTGATTCTTACAAAGTGCAATTGTTCCTACCCTCAAAAGACTGGTCCCAGTTTCATCCCAAAGCCAACTGCCTGCTGTAATAGAAATGTTTGAAAGAAAAACTGCTGAAAACCGACTTTTGATTCTCTTTTCACAACTACCATTTTTTTCCTGACCTTCCTAACACGCTGGAGTTCCTCCTTCAGCAAATGTCAAATTCTGTAGCATTTCTTACTCTAGACTCAATTAGCAATAAAGAAGATACGGGATGTGAAGGTGAGGCAGATTTACAGACCTCCACTGTTTCCCCTTCACTGTATTCTGAAAGAAATCTAACTGGCTTATACACAGCTTCCAAATGCCAGTTTACTGCTGCTTTTTTGTTTCTGCAGGAATTCAATTTTTTGACATTACCCTTCCCCATTTCTTTCCAGCTCGAGCCTGATCTAACTGCAATTATAACGATTTTAGTTTCCATAAAAAATACGATTTGTTGTTCCCTGCAATCAAAAGAACAGAACTAAACTCCTTCCTCCATTCTTTTACTTTTAGCAACATTCCTGCATTTATTTCTTTGCAATCCTGTTAGCTAGAATACCATTCTTATATCTCCCTCCTTCATGTTATTTTAACTCCCTCTGAAAGCACCCATTTTCACCACTATCTGTATCCAGCAGATTCTTTGTATTATTTTTCTTTCCCTAATATTTAGTGTGCATATGCAGAAACCTATAAATACATGTACAAAGCTGTCAGTGCTAGATACAATCCAGTTTAGTTTTCTGAGCATCTTTTTTAACTGCTTAAATATTTGCCAAATTTTATTAATTCTGAATTAAAGTCCTACACCAAATTTTAGAGGGAGTGTTTTGGTTTTTTTTGTCAAGTGAAACCAGTTCTGTTTCCTGCAGGCTTACCAGTACACTAAAATTTTTAAAGTCATCCATTAAGAACCTGCATCACTTGGCAGTTGAGAAATTTGTCAAGAGAAGCAAGGTTCTGGAGGGCAAAGCAAAGAAACCAGAAACAGAGAACACATCTTTTGTTATCTGCATGAAAATCTATACCTGGTTTTGGGCACATAAAGAAGCTCCAGCAAGCCTGCTGCTTACACATGGCAAATAGAGACTTACAACACAGTTTCACAATGAGTTGAAGCAGGAGGCTCAGGACAACCCTTCCTCTGTGCTGTGTCTCCTGCACTGCCACCACAGCAGCAGTAAGGGTGTAGAGCATCAGGGAACCAACCAGCCCAGCCCAAAACCTACCCCCCTGCATGTGATGCTGGTGTAACTCGCTCTGGGTACCACTACTTCTGCCATGGTGGGGCCAGCAAACAGACCAGCCAGAAGGGCAACACCTGTGGGGAACAACCATCTGATGTGGCTACACCTGCATGTCCTCCAGCTTAAGACTGGCTTAAAGCAGTCTCGACACCAACTGGGAAATGATGACATTAAAGATGTTCCTCCATGGAGACTTCTCCTGCAGGTAAGTAAGCTTCAGGGGCTTTCTCAGCAACAGCATGAAACTTGGGACACATGACAGTGAACACTCTGATGGGAGCCATGGGAGTGATTCCTTTCTCCACTGCCCCGTGCCAGGTCCATGCAGGGCACACCAACACTGCACAGCTCCCAAGGCAAAACCCTGTGCTGCAGTTTGAGGTCCCAACACATCCATGACTCATATGAGGTTTGTGGCTCAATACGGTGGAATTTCTTGGGTTTTTTGGTTCGGTATTTAAAAAGCTAGGAAGCAAGCTTTAAGAATGTCTTTTAAATGTTACAATGGTGAGGTGAAGCAGCAAGAAGTTGGAGGATTCCAAAAGTAAGGGTGTTTACACAAACTAAGCCAGCGTGCAAAATGGGCTGTGCTCACTGCTTGGCTCTGTTTACTACCAGTTCCTGCATCATCTTTTCCGTTATTCAGCCACCAAGTGTCTGCTTCACAACACTAACAACTTGGTCTTCTGAGTCATTAAAAGCTGATGTGGTAAACTGGATCTCCAGTTTACAGCAGAGAGCAGACACATTGAGAGATTAAGATCCACAGAGAGATTAAAAGGTGGGCCAAAAGTGTTGGCTGATTTTGGACCTTCGATTTACATCACCTAGACCTCGATTTATTTAATTCTCTTTAAATGTACCTAGCACTTCTGCAGTATTTTGCACCAAACTGTCACCACAGTGGACCAACTGCAGTTGCAGAAGCTCAGAAGCTGTGCCTGAGTATCTCAACTCAGGCTTTGCAACCTGGCTGCAATTGCTCAGTCTCACACAAGAAACCTGGTGCCAGAGGCAGAAATCAAACACTGCAGTCTCAAGCATAACAGTGTCCAGTGTTATCCACCCTCCTGCTCTTTCCCCTCTTGCAATCCACTTCTCAAGAGGGTTTTGTCCATCTTCTGTGGCTACTGATACAAGACCCCAACCATCCTGTACAGTGAATAGGATTAGACCTTGCTGAAAACATCTGATCAAATTTAGGAACACGGCACAATGAGACAGGAACAACAGAGGTGATGGGAAAAGGTGGCAAGCTGCAGCTTGAAATCCAGCCTTTTTTACAGCAGAGAGTACTTTAGACAGTTTTTCACATGTAAACATAGACATTATTCACATTACAACAGAATTTAAGGGTTGCAGCCCAAATGATATACAGTGTGCAAGATGTTAGACCATATACATTATAAGTCTAAAGACCTTACATTCTAAACAAGTAAAACAAAAAAAAGGCAAAAACCAGAAACAGTATCCTTCCACATCCCAAATCAGAAATACAAGACACACAGAAAGAGAGCACTTCTGTGGTCTGCAAGAGATCTGGTCTATTCATTGCATTACAGGTGGAACTCCTGGTACTCCAGCTGGTCTTACACCAACAGAGCCATGCATTCTCTACCATCATGAGGGAGCTGGTTCAAATCTGGTTTATAGAAGAAATTATACAACACAATCTGATATAGAGAAACAAGAACTGCTGGCAAATCAAAGGATATTTCTCTAACAAAGTCACCAAATCAAATCTCTGACTTGTTGCACTTGTGTCTCACACTTGGTCCCAAAACTTAAGCAAGACACACATGCAACATCTTTATAGATGTCCCCAGGTAAGCCAAGAGCACAGACTGCTAGAACTTTTCATGTACCAATACTGCACCAGCAGCTCCTCAGGAACACCCTAAATTACAGCCTTATTTTTGTCTCAGAAACAGTACCAAGAGCCACAAAAGTCAAGTGTTGTGCTTGTACGTTTCTTCTGATTCAAACAAGTACAAGTTAGAGAAGGAAGCCTTAAGAAGGCTCAACCTTTTTATTAAGTCATTTGATGCAAATCATGAATTAAAGCACAGCAATCAATTCACAACTTTTATAGACTACACGACCAAATGCTAATAAGGGATATCAACCTGTCAGCTTTCAGACAGACCTATTTCAGTACTGAAAGCATGTTACAATTTTAAAACAACTCAAAGAGCCTTTGCTACCTTACACTCGAGATGCAGTAGATGCCTAGCTCTTCTGGACATTGTAAGGCCCAGAATATACCCAGCTATCCAGCAAACTTAAGCACACTTTTCAGATTACTGCAAACCTATCAACCTATTCACCAAAGCTACCCATATTATACTTGCATTCCCCTATGAAATGCAAAGTGTTAAAAAATTTGGAGATGGCTCTTGAACATTATGGGCCTGTCTGCCATTTGTTTCAAATAGAAATACTTGATTGAGAGGGAAAAACAGCAACAACTTGTGGTCTTAAAAATAACAGAAAGCTTATCTAGAGAGAGACAAAATTCAAAATATTTCTGTTACAGTTTTGTATTGGTGAATCACAGCACTGTGCTAAGCAATGTAAACACAATAAAAGTTTTCATTTTAAACTCTGCGACTGGGTACTTCTAAGTAAACAAACACGAGTTGTTTTTCCTTCTATATCCCCACAACCATCTGAAACAAACCAAGCCCACTCAGCCCTGCTAAAAGCATGATTCTCTAATGTAGCTGTACTTCTGGGAATACATTACAGAGTCTATGAAATGCTTTGTTACACGCGTGTATCAATTGCCCATGTAAACACAGGGTGCAACCACATGCAAAGTAGTCTTTTTGTTAAGTTTCAGTGAGCTAAAACAGAAGAAGCAATATAAGAAAACGCAACCTCTGGGTGTCTGAGTAAGACAAGCATTTTCTTCTTTTGCACACATTTTCCTCTGTTTTCTGGAGGAGGAATGATGGTGCTTTTGATTAGCAACACAATACTCATCCTTAATATTTAAGGGACTAAGACAACATCAGGAACACCTGCTTATGAACTCAGTTCCAGTCACAGTACACCACAAGCAACCCACGCCAGGCTTTTCCTAGGCATACCTTTGGCCTCCACCTTTAAAACCAATCCATATCCTTTTGAAACCTGCAAAACTTGTAATTTCTCATGTTTTAACCACTCACCTACTTCTGGGGATGACTGTGACCATTAAGTCAGTCAGGAGACTAAGCCTGCCACTGTGCACTACTCTCACCAAAGCAGTCCACTGGTGGTGGTAACATTTTTCATGAAGTGAGAAGCAGGGAAGGCTGATGTGACAACACAACATCATGAAACAAGTGCAGCACAGCACATGACTTATTGGTACCTTCAGATTCAACGTGCTCATTCAGGTGCAGACAGCCACCAAAACCACGTCACTAACACGTTCATGAAAACAAAGGGCCAAGTAATGGGGTTTTATTTGCAAAATAATGCTTCCCATATACTATCTTCTTGATAGAGGTATTTTTTCCTGCTGTGAAATCAAGTTAGTATAGCACTGTATTGACTCATCCATAAACAGACAGTGAAAGGCCACAAAGATAAATTTTATCTTGACTGATCCTAATACTTCAGGGCCACTGCTATCCTGTCAGAGGCTGTCAGTGCTCTCAAAAGTATACAAAATGAGCAAAATCAAGCCATGCCACAAAAAGAAGAGCCTTAAGGTTTCCTGCCAAAATCTTAAATTTAGCTCTCTATATTAAACAATGTTACTTTATTTTCCCCAGACAATAAGGTTGCTTATGGTAAACACAGGCAATATTAAAACCTTCAAAACTTATTCCTACACTGCAGCAAACCTCAAATTAACTAATGGGAGTGTGTGGGGGGATCTTTATGGTGTTTTTTTTTTCCTGTGTGTTTTCTTGGCAGGAAGGGAGAGAGGGATTATGTCAGGCTTTTTTTTTTTTAAGGGAAAATACTTCAGGTTCTTGGACTTGGTTGTTTATTCTCCAGGCTGATTTGGACTGCGAGTGCAACCCAAGTAACTCATCTGATGCACAACGGGATAGAGAGAGTCAAGGGTTGTTCAACAGAGATCTTCAAAAAAGTTAAACATTGATGGGCTCTGGGCAAATTTAGTTAGAGCTGTTGGCAACCTGATTGCTACGGGGAAATGAGAGGAATTGGGAGCAGAGAGGGAGAAGCCAGGTAAGGCCATGGAGTGTTCTTTGTACATAGTACAAAAGGTGACAATCTGGTTTAGAGAACTTAAAAATAGCTTTTAACCTAAAACTCCAGGTTACTTAATCCTGCACCTTTGTCTTTCAAAAGTTACAGAACGTAATCTTTTGGCTGCCAAGTTTTCTGAGCGTCACCTCTGACCACATACATTTATGCTTTCTGCAGATTTACTTATCATCAATACTAATGACCATGGATTAAAGTACAGTGCTCAAACACCCATTTTTTTAAGGTTTTAATGGTTAATTAAGAGTATCAACTTAAGATGTGTCTAACTTTGCACATGTAAAAATAAGCTGTCAGAAAACTGATCTCTGAAATCTTTCAGCCTTGTCAAGTTCCAGCAAAAACTGAGGGTTTAAGCAAATATTTTCTGTAATACTCTCAGGGACTGCTAAAATGACTAAAGAAAGTAAAATCCAGTTTTTCTCATTATCTAGACTAAAAATGGAAACAGCATATAACTAATGAGAAGTAAATGGATTTCTCAAATCACTTCACCTCTAACAACCCATGATAGTAACAATATATGCTCACAGAGTGATTGAGTTTGCAGCAACCTGTGTAGTTTTAACAATCATTTAGCTGTTCCAACATCATTTCAAACTATGGACTTGCTTTATACTTCTATTTCCCTTCTCAACATTTAACCCATTTTAATTCATTCAAGAACTCCATTAGTTGTGGAAAAATAGGAACTGATGAAAACTGCTATTACAGGGGTTGATAAAAGCTAAATGACTGGAGAAATTAAGCAAGGGAAAACAGGCAACTAATTTCTTACACAATTAAGAGTTTAATTAGATTATTTATTTTAAATGCATTTAAGTGAATAGAAAGCTTTACAACAGATTTAACTCCTATTAAGTTTCAAGCAATACAAGAGTAGATATCAGTCAGAGTACTAAAATGAGATCACTCTCCTATTTGATCAGAAAACATAAGCTCAGTTCAACCAGCAACTTGGTTAATGGCAATGTTAAAAACTGAGCTCTAATTTATCGCTCCACGTTCAGTAGGAGGCGGAAATGTGGAATTCCTGATCCATGATAGAGGTTCATCCATCACACCAAAACGCTACTCAGCGCTTCCTGAATAAAGACACTGCAAAAATGTCTTCTCCAGCAGAGACTGTTAGTGGT
The DNA here is from genome assembly GCA_035221455.1 of Xenops minutus. Lineage (NCBI taxonomy): Eukaryota > Metazoa > Chordata > Aves > Passeriformes > Furnariidae > Xenops > Xenops minutus. The sequence goes on from JAWWEE010000074.1 coordinate 62,027,643, forward strand.
AGCAGTGACAACACCCTGCAAACACAAGGTCTCAGACACAGCTGTATGCACGAGCCCTGGAGAGACTCTCAGCTAAAAACTAACTGAAACACACGTGGATGTTTGCTGGGGTTTGGCATAAAAAAGTTAAAACCAGAATCAAATGCTGCTTCTGCCCCTAAAGCTTTATGTTGATGTTTGTGGCTTAGTAATGGCTTTTATTCTCTGAAGGGATGCTTCCATACTGCAACTGCAAAATTAAGTTTAAAAAAGCTGATGACAGCTACCTGTGAGGGTGCAGGTGGAAGCATGTTCTCCTGAAGGCTATGTAAAAGAGTGGAGATGGAAGCATGTTCTCGCCCAACACATATGCCTGCTTGTTAACTGACCTGTGCTTTTCCCCTCCTTTAATTCCTCTAGGGCCACTTCCACCAAGACAGTAACAAATAACCACGGGATCAGATTCCTCACATTCACCTGCCAGTCCTGGGCTTGGTAAAAGTACACTGGGATTTTGTTCAAGGAAACACCAGGACATGTAAGCTTGCCAGTTTGTAGAGCAGGTTGCTTGCCTGCTTGCTCCTTTCCACAGCCAACAAACTACCACTGTATGTGTGAAGGCAGGCGAGAGATGAGACCAAGCTCAGACCCAGCCAGGCCCCAGGTAGCATGGATGACAGGTGATATATAAATAGTTAGGAGCCATGCATGGGAGGAGATTCTGATCCCCTCAAAAGCAAGCCAAACTGACTACTATTAAGAAAAACAACTACCAGCTGTCAGATGTCATGTTGCTGCTACGTTACACCCATTTCCCACCTCCCCTGTATTTCAACTGTAAATTCTCTGATAAGGAAACTGCTTCTTCCTTTGCATTTGCAAAGTTCATGCTGGCTATTGCTGTAAGCTGGAGAATATCAAGAATGCTGTCTAGCACATGGACTGCAGGAATAAGAATATATGCCATTTATTTCTCTCAAAACTAAAACAGTCTCACAGACTTGCTTGCGAACTATTTTTGGATCAAACCCAAGTTCTTAAGTAGATATTCCTTTAACCTCATAATTGAAACTGCAACCAAGTTTCCCAAAAGCTTTTCTTTCTCAACTGAGAGCTACATACCTCTCAGATTTCTGGGATGTATCTGCTTTGTCCGAGGCATTTTTCTCTAATCTCATGCACAACTTTCTCCTCTCAGAAATGGAAAGTACAGCAAGCAGAGAGATGGCAGCTCCATAAACTTGTCAAAGGGCTCAGTTAATCCGTATGCTGGAAAAAAAACCCAAAAACAGAGAATGTTATGAACTGTAGGCATCAATAAGGAAAATAAAGATACCCATCTGATCTCTTTCATACCCAAACAGCTGCAGAAATCAGCAAAAAGTATTTCTGTACCTATTCTTTGCTAAGGAAACTTTCCTGTCTGAGCATCCAGGAGCTACCCTGGCAGTCACACTCCCACCACCAATTACACTGCTGGGACCAAAACCCCTACACATCCCACTCTCACACAGTCAGACAAGACCTCCTTACCAGCTCAATCCCAGCTTTCCCATAGCAGAGTGTCAGACCACTGGTTCCTTTAATTTTTTCCATGGTGCAACAACAAAATAACAGCCCAACCTGGCGCCTCTGAGGAGGGATCCCAAAAGACCCCTTGGGCTTTTATACCCTCACTGTCTTACTCGAGGCATAGTCTGGGGTCTTCCAGCTGAGTCCTTGGCTCCTGCTGTCTCTGCTCACCTGGCCAGGGTCACAGGTCCCCGTGCCTTTTGTTGTGCAAAGGGTCAGCACCAGTTCCCAGCCTCTTGCCCTGGGCTCCCCCCACCCCAAGCTCAACCTGCACTGAATGCATTCCTCAACAGGGTTTATGGAGTGAAGGGTTCCAATATCTCAAGAAAACCACGTGAGAATAAAACTCCTTTTGGAATTATTCAGGAAGCATGAGAAAAGTAAGATACTTTTCCACATTTGTCAGCTGTTTTCTAGCCAGAAAACATCTTCCAACGACCCTTGTTCCACACAAATAAATTCAGAAAAAATTAAACAAAATTTGACATCAGACTTTCAGATACAGACCTTCATCTTGGGGTGGGGTGTGTGCAGAGAGGAGGGCAAACACAGAAAGTATCACCCTATTTGTAACATCAGCTACCTATAGAATGTTTACATGGAGCATGCAAGTCTCAAACAACTCCCCACGAAATATGAATATATAGCAGAGGATCACATTAGCTCTTGACCCACCTGCACTTTCTTACTTTTCAAACATTCCTATGAATTGCACACAGCTTAAGGAGTGTTTTGTTCAGGTTCTGAAATCTCCCACAGCTCTACTGCAAACTTGCACACAAGAACTTAGAAGATGACCAGTGTAATTACACTCCTCTGTGTCAACAAAGTAAGAAATTAACCACTTTCTACTTCTTTTTACAGCAATACTATTTCATATTATCAGAGAAATTTCTTTTAGCAAACACTAGGAAGAAATTTTTAAAAAACTATATGAACTTCAGAACAGCCCCTAATATGGGCAAATGGGTTAGGGACAGCTACTCCAAAGAGGAAGTATGTAGAATCTTTAGCATTTGTTATAAGTATCAATTTAGGGGTGCTTTTTTCTGTTTTGCTTTGTTTGGAGTCTTTTCAAGACAACCACCCGTGTTTTTGTAAAAAGTGAGTTCAAACCCAATTAAAACAGTGTACTTGCAACCACCCCTTCAGTTTACATACTGTTGAGGAATATAAACATTAATTTTTAATGTTTCTTTTGTCTGTTGCTGCATAAAAGGACCCAAACAGAAGAAAGAGAAAAAAAAAATACTGCAACTGACACAAAGCAAAGCTGGAAAATGTTATTCTGACTAAATGGTTCTTCACTTGGGTACTACTGCATATTGAAAGAAAAACGCTGAAAAATCCAAAACAGAGCACACAGCCTTGTCAAGCACACCACTTTATCCGCAGGCATAACAGGAATATTTAGAAATAAAATACAACCTGATGCCAATAGGTCCATTTTCCAGGTGTTGGGACACAAACTGGAAATGGAGAGAAGAGGCTGGATGGCTCGGAACGAGTCCAAGCCCAGTTCCCCCTTCCCCTGTGCGGGCTGGGAAAGTCCCAAGGGAAGGGCTGAGGATTTTAAGGATTCTAATGGAGCCGGTCACTTCTTCGCACAAGTTATTGGGAGAGAGAGTTTGAGATCCCCCCCGGGGGTCCCTGTAAATGAGGAGCCCTTTCCCCGACGCTTCCCTGCAGCAGAAATTACATCTTTAAAGCCACCACCACCAGCGGGACCCTCTCCCTTGGGAAACACGCCGAAAGTCATTCCACCTTTGCGTTTGAACCAAAAAAAAAATAGTAATAATAAAAAAAATAAAGGGGAAAAAAAAAGGGGGAGAGGGGGAACACAGGTCTGTGTGATGGCAGCGGTCACATCCCCTCCCATCCTCCCCAAAAAATAAAGCAGGGGACGCGAAGGGGGAAAAAAAAAGCTGGAATGCGCGAAGGGAAAGGGAGGCAGGGAAAGGGAAAGGGAGGGAGCGGGAAAGGGAGGGAAGGAGAGGGAGGGACGGGGAAAGGGAGGGAGGGAGGGAACACAAAAATCAAAAAAACAAAAT
>JAWWEE010000074.1:62032188-62221960 GCA_035221455.1 Xenops minutus
GGGTGGGAGGGATGGGGTGGAATAGGATGGGATGGGGTGGGATGGGTGGGATGGGGTGGGCTGGGTGGGAGGGCATAGGATGGGATGGGGTGGGGTGGGGTGGGGTGGGGTGGGATGGGTGGACTGAGGTGAGATGGACTGGGATGGACTGGGATGGGGGACACATACACACAATGCGGGGGAACGGCGGGGGGGACCGATCTGGAGCCTCCCCTGGCGGGGCGGGCCCGGCAGGGATGGAGGGAGGGAGGGAGGGAGGGAGGGAGGGAGGGAGGCGCATCCTCCGGGGGCCCCGCGGGGAGAGCCGCTCTGCTCCGCCCTCCCCATCCCATCCCATCCCATCCCATCCCATCCCATCCCATCCCATCCCATCCCGTCCCGTCCCGTCCCGTCCCTCCCCCCGGCGCCCCGGTCAGCTCCGGGGGGGTTTCACCTTCCCCGGGTTTCTATTGCAGGAAGCGGGGCCGGGGCAGCGACGTCACCGGGGCTCCCGGTACCGCCCCCCTCCCGGCCCGGGGGAGGGCTCTCCGAGGGGGTTTCCTCGGGGCCCCACTGGGGGGGAGGCATCGCCCGGGGGGCTGCCCCGCCACCTCCTCCTCCTCCTCTTCTTCCTCCTCCTTCTCTTCCCCGGCACCCACCGGGACCCCCCAGCGCCCCAAACTCCTTCCCCCAGCGAGCGCCAAGGATGGGCAAAGGCTCCTTGCCAGATGGGTGGGGGTCTCCTCCAAGGGGATGCGGGTCCCCCGTTCCGCCAAAGCACGAGGCAGCGCCCCCTCCCCCCCCAAATAAATCCCCCTCCCAAAAAAATCCCCCCCGAAAAAATCCCCCCCCCTAAATCCCCACTCCCAAAAAAATCCCCACCTCCAAAAACCCCCAGCCCCCCAAAAATCCCCAGCCCCCCAAAAATCCCCATGCGGAGCGGCCGCTCGGGGCGCCGCGCCCGGTGCGTGTCGCGGTCCCCCCTGGCACGGCCCGTCCCGCCGGGAGCACACACAGACACACATCCACACACAGAGGGACACACAGACACACACAGACAGACACACATCCCGGAGGTTCCCCCCGCCGCCCAGCCCGGACGGGCTTCCCCCGCCCCGTCGGGGGATCGCTCGCTGCCTCTCCCGCTCACTCACCGCCCCGCAGCGCATCCCGCCGCACATGCAACTTTCCCACCGCGGCCGGCAGCGAGCCCCTCCGCCGCTGGAAGTGGGCGGGGGAGGAAATACGAGGGGGAGGCGCCTCCTGCTCCGAAAAAGCGCCCCTTTTTTGGCACGGGACCGACCGCGGGGTTTTTTTTTTGCCGGCGGGGTTGGTTTCTTGCGTCAGCTGTGTGTGTGTGTGTTTGTGTGTATGTATGTGTGTGTATTTGTATGTGTGTATTTGTGTATATGTGTGTATTTGTGTGTATTTATATGTGTGTATGTGTGTATGTATTTGTGTGTGTGTATGTGTGTTTGTGTGTGTATATGTGTGTATTTGTGTGTGTATTTATATGTGTGTATGTGTGTATATGTGTGTATGTGTGTATATGTGTGTATGTGTATGTATTTGTGTGTGTGTATGTGTGTATTTGTGTATGTGTGTATTTGTGTATGTGTATGTGCACAGCCCACGCATGTGTGTGACCCCTCTGTGCAGGGTCATCCCTCCTGCCCAAGCACTGCCCCCTCCTTCCCCTTCTGCCCCGGTCCCCCCCACATCGCCAGGAAGGTGAAAAAGGGCACGAGTTTGGGTTTGGCTTGTCGATTTTATTTTTATTATTTTTATTATTATTATTTTTTTATTGTACCCAAACTCCCCGACAAAGCGGTGTTGGCAGCCTTTCATCGCCGCTCGGGTTTTCTGTCGGGTTTTGCGTTTGGAGCCGTGATGTCTTTAGCAAATAAACCCAATTAAATGTTTCTTGCATCACCTCCCTGTTCTCCCTCCTCCCCTGCCTGCACTCCCCTGGCAGCTTGTATGCTCAGCTGTAAGCCACAGCCTTCCCTTTGAAGTTCAGTGTCCAGACCAGACCCTGCCTTAAAGAGAACAAGACCACCATTCCCAGAGTTTTCAGTGTTTACATAGAACCTCTTTTCAACCCATGTTTAATCATTTTTGTTAAGATCAATGAGTATTTCACAGGGGAGAAACCAAGGCAGGGAGATGCACAGGAGTCCACTGCAGAGCTGTGGACTGACATGACACCACTTCTGCCTGAGCTTTTGGCCACAGGCACTGTCTCTGGGCTATTTTCCCTCTTGAGTTCACTTAAATTATACCTCGAGAAATCTACAGCTTGCAATGGTGGCAGGTTCTCTGCTGTGGGTAACCTGTCCTATGTCCTGCCCAGAGGCAATTCAGGAGGCAAAACTAAGTGAAATCCCTGGCTGGTCTGCAACCTGGTGGTTAGAGCAAGAGATGGTATTTATCACTGAAATGGAGATTTACGGAAAAATCAGACCCTAGAAGAGTATCTTGGGGAGAAACATTATGTTCTGCTACTCAATTTAGACAAGAAAATTATGTTTCTTTACTGTTAGAGACTGTGCTTGTCTTCCCGTTCTGGCTTTTAGACTTGGGACTCTGATTTGCTAAAGACTGGAATTGCTGTTAGCCTAAACATGTCAGTATGAATATGACCCTGCAGGTGCCATGAGCTTAAATTAGTGTACCAAGTCTGACCAGTCACAAACCCGAGACCAAGTGACCTCTGAAGCTGGGTCTGAACCTCTAAATAAATAAATTCTCCCTCAGCCAAAACCACTACAACTTGTTCTGTTCAGCTGCCCCTGAAAGTCTGTCCTGCTGGCCTTTGTGACATGTAGCATCTAGCTCCTTCTTCTGCTACTTCTTGTCTGAAAGCTTCACGTTGCAGTCACCAGAATCATCAGGGAGGAAGCATCAGATGCTGACCCTTCCTCACAAGGTGCCTTTAAGAAAAAGGACCCATCACAGCTGCTCCTGGTGCCAAAGGAAGTTCTAAATCATCCATCTCTTTGCAAGGACCTAAATAAGTTAGAAATAGATGCTCCAGCTGCAGGTTGGAAAAAGACAATAACAAAACCCCTGGAGACAGCAGGAAAAGGTTCTTCTACTAGAAGTAGTCAAACTGCATCCCACACATCAGTGTGAAAATCCAGCCCTCTCACCACATGGATTGCACAGGAACATAATAGGTGCCCTTCCTCCGCAAACAAGCACAACTGTCTTTAGAAGAATGACTCACTAGATGAGGTATCAAAGAGAAGACAGGTCCCCAGGGATGTATATCACATGGTGACAGCTGATCCACCCTTGAACATAAACCCAAGTCATCTCAAAGTCCATTTGGGTCAGAGGACAAAATGAAGAACTCAAAGTCTGGCCCCTTGGGGCTCTTCCCACGGCCGTGTGAAAAAGCAGCCAAAGAGGCAGCTGCGAGCTGGGGGCACTCCTCAGCCTGCTCACCTCCAGTGGACAGAACTGAGGCCAAAGAGCTGCCTCCAGCCCAGCTCAGGGTGCCTCCAGCCAGCTTCCCCCTGGGCAAGAGAAAAATACAGTCCTGAGGGCTTTGAAAAGGCAGTGTAGCAGGCTATTTATCCTGGGCAGACCATTTCTTCTTTCTCTGTGTGTTTTTCCATCAGTAAAAAGGAAGGGCATACCCACTCAGTAAAGTACTTTGGGCAAAGTACTATGGATGATTGCTGGTAGGAGGCACATAGTAATCTTCTCAAACCTGCAAATGAGGGAAATTCTTTGAGAGTTTTCAGCGAGATCTAAAATGTCACATCAATATGCATATAATTAAAAAAAAAAAAGAAAAAACCCCACACCTCCATCACAGAATTTGGATACTTTTAAAATTTCATCTAAAAGGAGCCCTACAGGATACAGGTCCCCTTTAAAGGACTGCATGTATATCTGAACGGGGAAGATTATTGAGGTTTTCTTCTTTCTAAAACTCCATTGCATTTTCAGGACACCTATTTTTAAATGCCCTCTAGTTTTAGGCTCGAAACCTTCTCTCTCATAACCTGTTTTTCTGTAAGGGATCCCAAGTATTTTGTGTATAAATATATACACATACACACGTTAGGCTCTCAAGAAACCATGATACATTAAGTAGTTTTAAATAATTCATTGTTAAGCACCCCATGATAAATCTCTAGTTGAACAGGGTGTGATTTTGCTGGAATTCTTGGTATATATTGAACGTGAAACGCTGTGGTAAATTTAACTATGCTGAGCATCAAATGTGAAAGCTTTACATTGTACATTACATCCTGACATGCAACTGAGAATCTTTATTATGAAGGCTTCAGGGAATTTTTGAGGGAACTTCTGAAGTTCTGAAAAGAAAAAGAACAAGGCTGAGCGCTGTTTCTCTGTAGAAGTCGAGATTTTCTCAGAGAAGGGAAATTCCATAAGTAGTCTGTATTGAATTAGCATAAAGGTTTCACTGAAAGAACTGCTGCCTATTAGCTCGTGCTCTGAGGCTCCTCATTCAGCACTGCTCAGATGAAAGTCAGAGGATCTTGGCTTACCTGGTACAAGCTGGTGCTCAGAGTGTTTCCAAGGCTTGCCACTCTTGCAGCGGGGCTGGAGAGATAGGGCAGCAACCACTGCTGTGAGGTGAGGTCATTTTTTTTCCTGTTCTCTGGCTGTCACCCCAGATACTCACAAGTCCCCCTTGTCAGCAAGGACCAGATGCTTTCCTGGGGGTAGGCAAAGGGGACAGCAGGGACCTGGCTGTGCCCTGCTCCCCCCAGCTTGCTGCTCAGAGCAAGGAGCTGGTCTTGGTTGGGACAATTTGCATGGCAATATCCTTCACAAGATGTCCTGAAGGAGAGTTGCTTTTGTGTTGTCCCATAAGTTGACTCAGTTCTTTTTGATTTGGAGAAACTGGCATTAAACCATGCAAACCATTTCATCAAAGAATTTTGGCACAACCTTCCTTTTTACTTACATATATACACTGCAGGTCTCTGTAGTGGTACCTGGTATGGATTCCTGTGGCCAAGAAAAAGTACAAATCTGTCCAGCTTCGGGTGAATCAAATGATATAGGGCACAATTCACTGACACAGCTTCACCTTTTTTCCAGGTTTCTAATTATTAGCTAGACATTTCAATTAATGTCACCATCATTGATACTGTATCTAGTTATTTACAGCATGTTCATCTTAATGATATCAGAGCATCTTAGACAAGAATACCCGTGTTTAAGATGCTATGCTAAAAATCACTTTTGCTGACTATTTGTCCTCCCTCTTTGGAAGAGCCCCAGCTGCTCACATGCTCCCCCAGGGATAATCACAGGACAGCTCCTCCAGGCAGGGGAAGAAATCCTCACCCTACTTTAATCATTAATGCAGCCCAACATCAGCCTTCCTTCCTCCCAGCACACAAGGCCTCATGTGTCTGGTCACAGGACAAGAGATCAGACAAGAGACCAGCCACAGGCAAAAGCACCCACTGAGGAGAATGCCTTCTAGCAGAGTCCCTTTGAGGTCTCCTCTGGTACTGCAAGCCCTGGTGAGACTAGTGCTGTGGGCACACCTTACTCCCTGTCTGGCCAAACCCTCCATGATGGCATGCCAGAAATCTAAGGAGAAAACCAAAAAGTTATTAAAAATGAGACTGGTTAAACTGCTGTTGCCTTGTTCTCCAGAAGGCAGCCCCAGTGGTGGGCACTTGGTGTGCCCCTGCTGCTGCTGACCTGCACTTAGTAGGGTAAGGAGAAGGCTGGACCACTGACAAGCAATGAGATGTCTCACACTCAGCACACCACACATGTAGCAGGGCTTTGGGGGATGTGACATTAAGCCCTTCTGGGAGGGAGATTAGTGCCACACAGAATTATGAGACCTGGGATGGAGGATTTGGAAGACAAAGGCTCATCTGTAGTGCATGATATGATACCATTGGGGTTATATTAAAGGGCTGAGACAGCACAGACTCCTTCCTCCTCCCCGGGATGGAGCTCACCCAAGGCCCTGAGCAGAGTCTTATGTCCAAACACAAGGCAAGTTTGAGCTTGGGCTCTGAAGATGTAGCCATGAAAAGCAAGTCCCAGAGCCTTTGGCTTTTCCCTGAAAACTGCTTTTGTCTTTTCAGAAGGAACTGTTTCTCTGTAGGTCAGCAGGCTCTGTACTTTCACAGCCCTTTTACTCTCTTCCACCCAGGTATTTTTACTTCTGAGTTAGACAGGTTTCTGAACTTTTTCATGAAGTTGCTCATATTTTCCACTGCTTCTCCTCTTTACCTCACCCCACCAGTTCACTCTGATCTTTCTTTCTCAGTAGCTCTAGGTTCTGAACTGTTCATTTAAATGTGGTGTGGTTTGCCAGCAATTTTTTGCTAAGCCTTTTATTTTATCTGTTGAAGAAACAGAAGGCACTTAACACAAGTGCACCTTGCCAAGATGCTTTCAGTGGTATGCTTTTTCTTTAGGTTCAGCCATAAACATTTTAACATAGCTGAATGTTTTAAAAAACATTTCCCCACCACCATGCCTTCTTCCCAAGTATTTTGGCCATTCCACTGCTCTCTAGTATTATGTTTGCCACAGGCATCTATGGGAGAACTCCTTTAAATATCACGTTTTGAGCACATTAAGTTTGCTTAGCAGCTCAAAGGTTGCAGGGTTAAAAGGAAATGAACAAAACATCATTATTTTTTGTGGAAATGTTTTTCCTTGCCTCCTCCCCAGTACAGATGTGAATAGAAGAAATCCACAAAGAGGAAAATAACACCCATTCTATGGAAAATGCTCAAGTTAAATTTTATTTGATTACTGGGATGGTTACTTTAAAGGCATATTGCAGAACACTAGGCACAAATAAATGGCAAAGCTTCAAGTTCCTTTAGCCTTGTTTCTCTGACTATGAAGTGGCATTCAAATAGTATACAGAATATTTGCAGTGGTGCATCACAAGCCAGACAGCTTCCCTTTTGTTAGCTGTGCTCTTGCAATCATTTCAGGATGCTCAGTCCTCCTCAGATTCAAATGGCTACAACAACAATTAAACGTATGGCTTTGCTTTGAATTATCTTGGTGGCTTCCTGTTAATAATCCTGTATAATTTATCTCTTCATGGGGCATCCTGAAAAATCATTTCCTCTGGCTGTGGCCAGTGATTTTAAAAATCTTTTTAAACTGAGGCTAACCAGGTCAGGCTCCAATGCTGAGGAGCGTAGAAAACTTTCAAAACATGCTTTAGGAAACAAATGCAAGTTGAAAACACAGCTCTTGCAGTCTTGCAGCTGTCCCAAAATCTCACAAGGCCATTGCTGTAAAAGCCACGGATCTCTTTTCCCAAAAATCCTATTGCAGCAGCATGACTGCATCCTATACCCATTTTCACACAACGATAAGCAATTATCCTTGTAGCATACAAGGCAGAGGAAAGTCAGGCAAAGGAGAGCTGCAGTGATAGAAATAAAAGCCATGGTTCAAGGCTGGCTTCTCAACACAGCAAGGACAGAAGTATTTTAGCTTTACTTTTTCACAGATGAGCCGATGGCAGCTGCAACACCCAACCCTGTTTCCCTCCCTGGCCAAGCTGTTGCTCCAGTCTGGCTTGGCCATCTCCACATGGACTTCTCCAGGTCTAAATGCATATTTCAGATCTTCCAGAAAGTTGTGCCATGGCTTCATCCCATTCCAGCTGAAGCCCCTTTTCACCAGAAAGGAGTAAGACATTTCACAACTGACTATATCTTCTGCTTAGACACTTGAAAGACACCAAAACACATCCTAGGGTGCAACAGCAGACCTCAAAGCTGTTTGCTGGCTTAAGAAGTGGGATAACAGAAATAGCACACTATTTCCTTCAGAGGTGAATCATTCCCCAGCCCTGTCTTTATAGCAAGCAGCAAAGCCTTTTTTTAAGTCACAAAAATATAGTTTATATCTTATATTGACCAAACTGTGGAACAGCCATTCTGATGAATTAAATATGTGTACATTTATGGAAAAGAGAATCTGAGACTGATGCACAGTTAAGCTTGGAGATAAACTCAAGGCAACACAAGGGAAAGCAAAAGTTAAGACTGGCTTGAATTGGCGTGGCTCCTTCAAGATCACTAGACTATATTATTGCTGTAGAAGCCCTACAGGAGGAGTGGCTGCTCAGCCCAAGAAACCCACACACCACATGCACTCAATTCTTAGAAATGCTGAGTTTGTCACTACCTGACCAGAAGAAATCCAGCACGAAGGCCAGGCCAGCTGAGATAAAGAGAACCAACCACATGAGGCAGATGCTGGACACAGATAGGAGATGAGCTTGCAAAGAACAGCTCAGCTCCCCAAAGGCTTTGGGCACCAGAGTGCAGAGAGGGGGAAGAGTACACAGCATGGCTGTGAATCCCTCTGTAGAGCTGTATTTCCTTTGTGGAGGAATTTTTCCTGTGCCTATGTTCAGCAGAGAATTTGTGTGTGTGTGTTAAGTCCCACTAATGAACTCTCAGAAAGCTGGAGAAGGTGCTAAAGGGTTTCTTGTATCAAGTTTTACAGGCATCATTTGAGCAAGTGAGTTATCCCCCTGCCTTAGTGGGACCATGCATACCTAGAATCCCTATGACCTTACTGTTGCCTCCACAGTAAGCTTCAAACAGAAAAGGAAAGTGAATGTTAGTGAATCAAAAAAGTTCACAGAGAACTGAAACATAACTGAACCACTCTTCCCCCAACCCGAGGCTCTATGTTAGCTCCCTGATCCTGTGAACAGCTTGCACAATGAGGCTTCGAGATCAACAGGGCTACCAAGCCACAGGTTGTGCTTTTTGTTGAGTCAGGGGCACTGTCACCAAATATTCAGAGCCAATTCTGCAATGCTCCACCCTGCATGTTCTTATTATCCAGACTCTAGTGCCATTGTGGTGCAACATTTTACAGATCCTTCTCTGGTGAAAAAAACACAACTGTGCATTACTTTTTGTTGTCTCTTAAATAGAAATACACAAAGCTGTAAAAATGCTTCTAATTATGTTTAAAACCCAATCACATTGAAACCAAAGCTGATGCCAAGAACATTTTATTCACACAAACCAAGAGATGCAGAGATGCTTCACTCCAGTGCCATGGACTGAGGGGGAAGTAAAACATGACATTTCAATCTGGTGTATGGAGGCCAAACTCACACTTACCCACCTTTGCATCTCCCCTTTTTCTATCACAGGCTGCCCATAAAAACCTTTTATTTTGTAAAAAATACCCTTTCCACTTACACATTCTCTTTCCTTACTCCTTCATTCCCTGCTCCCATTCCCAGGGCCTGCCTTCCTGTTGTGTGTTTTGTCTGTTTGTTCTCCACACTCTTTCCCTCTCTGCTTCAAAGCACCTTTTCCCTATGCAGGTTGCATTAGAGACACCACGTGTTCCACCTCATTTTTCTCAATCTGGATGCATTTTTTGAGAAGTTACAGGTTAGGAGAAGAAGGACTTTGCTCATTTCTCTTATCATCCTCCCACTAGGCTGACCATTTGATGTATGCCTCTTCAACAAGTCCCAGTGGGAGCACAAACAGGACGTGGAAGTGCAGATGGCTGCTCCTTATTTTCAAGCTTGGGACCTGCTGCCCAGTACTGTTACTACTGAGACCAAAAACATTCCTTGATATCATGGAGTTGGTTGGATGCAGTGACAAAAATGTGATCAAAAGCTGATTCTGGAAGCCTACTGCAGAAATACCATCCACTGCAGAGTCCCAGTCCTCTTGACTCATAAAACACAAGTGGATTGGTCTGATAACAAACAGTGAGTATGACCCAAACACTGAGCTTTGGAAACACTCACACGAGCCTCATCCATACACATTTCTTACCTAGACAAGCAAGGCTTTGCAGGCTCAATCCAGTGATGTGAAGCACTCCAGGGAGGATTATCTGCATTTGTGGGCAAAGCCCTCTAGCCAAGTCTCAACCACAGATCTTCACATCTGACAATAAAAGCCTTATCTAGATTTTCCTCCTGTATTGGAGAGAGTATAACAATGCTGCCAGAGACTTCTACTCCTTATCTTTGCCTTCTGCTGCTACTTTCCTGCTTCCAGGGGAAGAGTAGCCAGTTAGCAACAGCTCCTTCTTGCTTAGCCCAAAAGGTGACCCCAGTTAGAGAGCTCCTGTGGAGCATGGAGGAGAGAGCAGCAAAAGCCAGGCTTTTCTCCAAGAGGCAGCAAGCCAGGAACTCAAGTGGACCCCACAGGCTCAAGTAAGCCAAGCAGAACAGGCTCAGAGAGGATGACCAGGTCTAAATGAGAGTCCAGACAATAAGGAAAAGCATGTTGATAGATCAAGACCAAAGACCCAAGATCAAAGCCAGTTCATAGGTGAGGTCCAGCAATGTCCAAGTAGGGCCATGGTGGCAAGACAATGCCAAGCTCAGGCTGGGAAACCAGTTCATACATCAAGCTACAGAGAAAAGGTCTCCATAGCCAAACCCAGCCAGGCAGAGCTGGAACCCAAAATACCTCCAAAGAGCTCAAGCAGAGGTTGATGATCCCCAGGTGAACTTAAAGCAGTTTCTGAGCCCTTTTAAAGTGGTTGGGTGGAGATCCCAGGTGGGGTTGGCCAGGCTCATTAGGAATTGTCAGTGTCCTCAGGACCCTGATGGAGAGAATGAGCAAAAGGAACTGCAAAACGTATTTGTATATATAACATATGTATGTCACTATGTCAGTTCTCTGTTTCTTAAGCCCTCCTTTTCACTTCATCTGGTTTATGATTTTAGAACCACTAAGGCTTGGAATAGACCTTAACTCCAAAACATATATCTGATGTCACACAACAAGCAAAAGATTAGGAAGTTAAAGAAAGACACAGCTGCAATAAAGGCATTGCAAGTACTTTTAAACTTTAAAAGCTGCAAATAATAAAGCCTGCATTCAAATTTACATCCAGGCTACTCTAAAATTGATTCAAGGACTTTGTAGTTTGTTTGTATACAAATCATTATAAATCTGGAAATAATTCTCCTGCACTTTCTACATACTTTTTTTTTTTTTTACATTACTGCTTTCTACTGCCACTGCTACCTGTCATGTTCACTTTTAGACTGTTTTCCCCTAATTGATTCTCCCTTTGATCTTTCCATTCCACAAGGGTAACCTTTCCAAGATACTCTCTATTATTTGTGGGTTTTGGTGGCACCTATAGTCCTTCCTGAGTTAAAAATCAACCTCAAAATTTGTTCACATGCTATTTGCCTCCTCTCTACTCTCACTAGTGAGTACCTAACACTTTGGTCGGGTTGTTTCAAGCAGTGTACAGACAGACTCACATGCACACATCACAGGATTGGGCTTGCAAGTGGTGGGTTTCCTGGAGCAAGGTTATATTTTAATTATCCTGCAGTAAGACATTTCAGGGTTTCTGAAAAAAAAGTATATGAAATACAAAACAGTGATTCTTATGAATAACTTACTTTACCTTGTGTCCCAGCTTAATTTGGTTTTCTCTTTACATACAGTCCGATTTTATGTGATAATTATTCCTGGACAAATAATCTGAAACAACTTTTAAAACATTTAATTTTGCAAATGTTTCCATACAAATGCAAATCCTTTAATAAAGTTCAGATATTATGTTTATTTTTCCCTCTTCATTGCAAATTCCTGTAATTAGATTTTAATTTAGTTTATGATGGGACCTTTTAATACTTAAAATCCTATCCCTGTGTTAGCATTACCTCCAATGAACCAGGGTGAAGTTGGATGGATTTCAAGGCTATGGATAAATACCTTATTCTCGCTTTGCTTTTTCAGCTGTGACTGTGTGTTAGAGTCCCACATGCACTCACAGTTCCTGCTTTGCCAGCAAAAGAGGTTGTGCAGACACTCCTTGAGCTGCTCCACTTCATGTGGGCTAGCTCAGACTGCTTTCTCCAGTGGTTTCACATAACTGAGTTCATTCTGTAAGGAAGCAAGTGGTGTACGTAAACATATTTCCACCTGCTGGCAGATAGGTGGGAATGGAGACCTCTGGCACTTGAACAGTAACCAACACCTCCAGGCAGCATCACCTCCAACCAGCAGAGATAGTCTCACGCTAAACCTGTGCTTATGACCTGGCCTAACTAACTCCTAGAAAGCAAGAGTGTTGCCAAAGCTGCATTAAGCTTTGAGAAGAGATGTGGGTAGCCAAGAAGAATGGTGCATGGTACATGCAGGACACCATGAGCAGTGGCACGGGACATTTCCCACTGAGCAGTTCTGGAAAATGCAGGTGTGGAGCCAGGGGACAGCAAACCCTGGCTGCACAGATGACTCAACAGACCTTCAGAAGCATCTCTATGGAAGAGTTATTCAAGAATGATTCATGGCCACCAGCAGGAGGGTTTATCCAGGGTGAAGATATGGACAGTTTCAGCTCCTGAAACAGCTTTAGAGAAAAAGAATCTGATTCACACTAAACTGTGGCCACCATGAGCTGCCATCGTGCTCTGATCTGCAGAGGCTGGCAGCTGCATAGCGTGTCTTAATGGAGGAGGTCTGAAGCATTTTAGAAACTACAGAGCAGCTCATGACTCTTACACCAACAGTTTCACATGGGGAAGATTTGGGCAGGGACTGCAGCCAGCGGCATCCAGGACTGCTCTCGTGCGCTGGGAGAGATGCAATGGACACTCCTCTTGATACTGCATGAGAGAGAGAAGCCTCACATCTCAGAAACCAAAGCTGAGGGCAGTGGTAAAGGAAAACCAAATGTGATGGAAAGAGCACCGTGCATACACGTTTGTGTCCAGGCAGCTTCTTGCACCCTTTTCCACCTCTGTAGTTATGGAGGGGCTGCCAAGATCCAGCCTTCAATAAAAGGCATCTGTTTCTGAAGTGAAAACCAGCACTTAGTTGCTAACAGCACACAGTAACTCTACACATCAGTGTGGAGCAGGAAATGAAAAACGCCTTCTCTAACTATGTTATAATGGCAATTTTAGGTAGATGGAACATTAGCAGAGGATGCCAAGCTGGAAGCTGGCCACACTGTTGGCTTTTCAGCAGCAGCTTTGGAAGATTTTCACAGGCGGACAATGCTTCAGAAGAGTCTCCTTTTGTCTGGGATCACAAAAATCGATCACACCACTTGTGCAGAACATGAATAGTCACCACGTGGACAGCCCCTTCAGCCAATTGACATTTATTCCAGGTTATCTCATCCAGTGTGCCACAGGATCTTTGTCCACCTTTATGGTACAGTTTATCAGAAGATCATTTCCATTTCTAAATTCAGTTTTTTTCTTTCAGAGAATAGATTATTTTTCTCCCAACAGGCAAAATTAGTTCCCTCAGGGAACATTTTGTGCTGGTGAAGTGTCTTGTAAGCCATTTCAAGGCCGGCACACACACTCATGTCACTGTAGTGGGGCACCTCTTGTCTTTTAAACTTCCATACAATGGATCTTGAGCTGTGACTACCCTTCAATCAGTGCAGAAAAGCCATACCAGCTGGTGGAAATTATGCCACTAATTGGTGGAAGTTCTGCCAAAGTCAAGCCTTCTTTCCCTCGGTAAATCCTTCTCAATCAAAACAGACACATTTTATGCATGAATGTCACTCAAGGTACACCCCAGCAGAAGGGAAGGTTTCCCAGCTCAGCCCACGTACCTTCACTGCAACCTTTTGGAATAACAGAGACAAACCAAAATGTCCTGAAATCCATCTGGCTT
The DNA here is from genome assembly GCA_035221455.1 of Xenops minutus. NCBI lineage: Eukaryota > Metazoa > Chordata > Aves > Passeriformes > Furnariidae > Xenops > Xenops minutus. The sequence continues at coordinate 62,045,820 of JAWWEE010000074.1, forward strand.
CACTCTGGGGGAATTGCCTAACTTGCTAATATGAAGCTGTACCTTCTCTGAGGATGGCATACGGATTAAGACTGGAACATCCACACCACTAGTGGTTGCTTCTCCTTTCAAATTGCTGTTGGGACCACCAGCAGTTGGCATGAGTCAAAGAAGTTGGAGACTCCAGTTTTAGTTTAGGAAACTTGTTTTGTTCACTGCTGGCCTAAGAGTCAGAGTATGGGCGTGGTTTAAAAAAACATATTTCCCTTTTCCACTCCCCCCCTCCAACACTCCCCGTTATCCCTTGTATCTGCTGCAGAGACTTAGGACACACTGTTTGGCAACTCCATGGTGAATCAGGCGTGTTTCACAATGATTTGATTAAAGAAATCATTCCTGTTCAGCTGAGGCATCGTTATGTCATGGATCTGCACAAAAACCTTTCCAAACTATCATTCAGCCAACAGTCCAGAGCAGCTGTTAATATTTAAGGAGCACCAGAAGTTACTAAGTGTCTCTAAAATACCTATGGGATTTAAATGTTCCCTGTGAGGTCCACTTGATAGACTCATTGTAATTTTGGCTGTGCCACTGGAGTGATTCATCTCCCCCTTGAGTATTTCCTCTAGCATGGCAAAGAAAAGGTAGCAAAAACATATTTCCTGTGGAAAGTCATACATATGCATGGTGCACATACGCTTTATGTAACATGTATTTCCATGTGTGCTGATGTATAAAAACGTGCTCAGGATACACTTCAGGCTGTAAGGTTCACCATAGAGTGGTTGGGAAACACCACTGGAAATGTTACCTGTGCAGTGAGCACTGGACCAACATCCTGCCATGCCCCTTTGCTTTGGGTGAAGGCCACCCCATGCACTGTGTGTTGCTGGGTGTGAGACCCCAGTGGAACAGGGTGAGATGTGTTTTGATCATAACTAATCCCAAGAAAGTCTACTGCCCTGGCCCTACCACCACCAGTAGGGATATAATCATGCTTTCTGATCCGCCAGCACAGCTCCACCTGTAATCATTTCCTAACTCAAATTCTGCCAAATGATTCAGGTTTTTTGGAGGGTCAGGATGGATGTGTATATGCTTTTAAATGGCAGTCAAAGCAGTGCCCACACTAAGGCAGATCATTTTTGCAAAACCGAGGAACAGCGAGACATGCTCTTCTACCAGCAGATCTGAGAGGTCAGCAACCCATGAGACAGGATTTGCTGCAGCCAGAACACTGTGTATGAGTGCACCATTAATGAGCTCCTGTTCAATATTTCTTTTCACCATATTGCTCAAGGCACGGTACCAAAGCCTTAGTAATGGTGCCATTCAAACCCTGTGGTGGAGACAGAATTACTAATATCTATAACACCCGCCACTCTAGTATCACAAATACCCATTTGTTCATTAATTTTAAATGCCCAGTTTGATTTTTTTTGCAAGAGCTTTAGCATTATACAGCACTTTACTTGACAAGGGAACAACTTACATTGACTTTTGCTGCAAACAAAAGCATCAGTACCTGAAATCTGGAATACAGGATGTAAGAAACATACTTCCTTAAATAAGCTGTCAAACTGTCAAAGCTTGATTAACATCACACAGGATTTAGAGCACAACCGAGGATAGTTTTTGTACTCCAGAGCAAGATACAGCTCTGACAATCTCTAGTCTCCATCCTCAGTTCTTTATCTCATGCAGTACACGTTTACCAACTTCTATATTGAAGAAAGCAGGGGACCCTGCAAACCCTGAATCTGTCCCAGAGCAGACCCATCCTTCGCCTTCATCTTCCTTTTAGCTTCATCTCTCTCAGTCATTCCTTAAAATCTAGTTCCCAGACTCCTCTTCCACAACTTCTCTCTCCAAACCACTTGGCTGGATTACCAATGATGGAAAGAAGTGGCTCTGAAGAGTTTGGTTCTGCCAGGAAAAGCCTGCAGCAGGAACTCCAGCAGCACTCTGGTTTTGTCCTAGGCCTGAGTGGGAGCTGCTGCTGGTTCTGTCCATACAGACATGCTAACCTGATTTCAGAACACCTTAAGTATTTTAGCATGTGAGCTGCACAAATACAAGCTCTTGGTTGCTTACAACATGAGATGCAGAGCTTGAGTTCCAGTCCTCAGGCCAGATCTTGGGGTCCTGAACTGACACTTACATCACTATAAAAATAGCCAGGACTATCTTTATCTTTCTAATACATTACTATAAAACCTGTATTGAGCATCAGTATCAGTTATCTGCCTGTACTTATATTAGGCACAGAAGAATCTGCTCCAAATGATCTAATTAAACCAAAAACCCCCACCCCAACAAACTAACCCAAAACCCCCAAAACCCAAACACGAAAGGAAATGCTATTGCCTTAGCATAAATTAGCAGTTTGGGACATACTCAGGGAATGTTAATGGCTTGCTCTGCAAGGCCATTCACACAATGCTCTGAAAATCCCATGGGGTTCCCTCCTGAGCAAATTCCGAGAACCTGGGAGAACACAATGAGCTTCTACTGAAGAGCTCTCACCCACCTGTTTAATCCATGATGGAAAACATGCCACGTGGATCCTTTGCATTCCCATTCCCCTTCCTCACTGCTGCTGAGCTAGGAGAGCAAGTCAGGCAACGGAGAACTTCCCTTCCTCACCAGCAAGGGATGTCTGTGTTGAAGGGAATAAACTCTGCTCTGGTCTTGTTCTTGGCACTGGCAGTAAGGAAAAGCAGCAGGAGCATGGAGAGCTGGGACACAGGAGAGCAGCAAAGGCCCTGGCTGGAGAGCTGAAATGGGACATTTCAAGTGATACAGGCAAAGGTGGAAGTTACCCACTGGGGACAAGGGCCAGGAGGAAAAGAGCTGAGAGACTGGCTCCAAAAATGTTGGTAACCACTGGCCTAGAGACACTGGCAGCTTGCAGTAATTAATGTATTCCATTACCTCATGGGTTTATGCTTCAGATGCAGATTAATAGCATTCATTCAAAGAAAGAATGACATCATCTGCATAAAATCCTTTCCAGTGTCATACAGTATTCTCTGGCTTTCTGATTATTGCTGGTCTACTGGGTTAGTGATGGTCTTTCAAATTTTGTTTTACAATTTAAAAAACATAAGTCCTTCAATCCTCCATTCAAGCCTTTCTCCTCTTAATGGAGAAAGGGACTTCGCATCCAAGTATTTCTTTCTGACATCTCCACCTTCTCATTCCCACAGCAAACTTTCTGCAGAGGTCTTGTGTGTCTTCACAACCTGAAAGGAGGTTGTAATGAGTTGGGAGCCAATCTCTTATCCCAAGTGCTAAGCAACAGGACAGTAGGCAATGGCCTCAAGTTGCATCAGAGGAGGTTCAGACTGGACATTAGGAGGCTGCCCAGGGAAGTGGCTGAGTCACTGTCCCTGGAGATATTTAAAAGAAGTGTAGATGTGGCACTTAGGGACATGGCTTAGCTGTGAACTCAGTAGTGCAGGGTAAATGGTTGGAGTCAATGATCTTAAAGGTCTTTTTCAACTTAAATGATTCTATGATTCAGCCTTCATCTAGCAAGGGTCATCTGGGGGCAGTTTGCATGCTTGTGGGACCTTTTTTGGAGGAAAACCAGTCATTAGACTCCTACACACTATTTCTGCGTAGGCAGCACAATCCAGCCTGCTTTTTTTTTTTTTTATGTTGCTGCCTTATTAAAATTAAATAATCTCCAAAGGTAATAGGGCAAAGGAAATAAGACAGAGAATATTCCTTTGGACAGAAAGTCTTTCGTATACTCCTGTACAACCTGATATCAAAGTACTGCTTGAATTTCAGAGAAGTATTTTCTTTCCTCAGCGTTTTCACAGTTTCCATTCAACACCAGTTGAGTTCACGTACATGTGACAGGAGAATATACCCAAGAGCACCTATAAAAATGAATGAATGAAACAAATACTTTATTGCTTTATTTGTCTATTCATTTTTCAATCCATTTCTACTCTGAAACATGCAATTAAGAACATGTTGTGCTATTTGAAACAATGGGCAGGGTTTACATATAGCTGTCAATTATCACAGAAGGTGCTGGGAAACATTCTGTAAAGCTGGGTTTACACTATGCAAAAAGGAAATCACAGCTGCAGCTAAGCGAGAAACATAATAATAATTACCCTGAAATCATCTGCTTGAATTTGCAAATGAATTCACCATGAGCAGGCTTAAGTTCAAACAGCATTCCTTTCCTGGCAGCTTTCTGTCAGTTCTGTAGCCCAGGCTCTTGTAGAAAGGATACTTATAGGACCTTAAAGCTGGAAAGGTTTTCTGTGTGTCTGATTATTGTTCCCTGCTGTGGCTTGCAGACATGCTGCATCAGGATTTGAATAAATGATAAAGCCCTGTCTTTGAAAAGGAGGAGGTAGGCAACTCTTACTCTTATTTCCCCTAAAAAGATCCTGTCTGTTCAGAAACACCTCACTTCCAGATTGAGCTTTACGTAACTAATCCAGTCCTTTAGCGTCAATGATCTTTCTACTGTTTACCCAGTATTTAGACACCACTCCCATAATCTCTTGCAGCATTGGTTTTGACAAAGTAAACAGTCTAAACTCTTCTGGTATCCTCCCATAGAATGTTTCTAGATGGTCAAACAAGTTAAAAAAACCAACCAAACAAACTCAAACAAACCAATCAACAAAAAAAAATAAAAATCACAAAAGCAGAAAGGCAGACCTGTATCCAGACCTGCTTTCATAGGTTTCCATCAAATATCTGTCACCATGCAAACAACACACTGTTCTGTATTGTTGTAAGAAAACAGAGTGGCCCAGTGCTTCAGAGGGAGGGAAAAGACTCTATTGTTTAAGCCCCTGGCTAAACATCAACACAACCCAGTGCATGTTAGGCCTGTTTTTCAGAAATATTCAACACCATCAACCTTCCTTGACTTCAGGTGGAGCTGAAGATGCTCAGACAAGGCCTTTAAAAGCATCATTTGGCTCTTGAGGTAGATGCAGTGCGAGTCTGATGTTCACACGTTAGTCTAATGCAACACCTCATGTCCTCAGGCACATTTATAATTGAGAATGGTGGCAAACATTTCACATCCTTAGAAACCCTTCTCCCTTTCCAGTCACTTTGACTTGGCACTCTCCTTCTCAGAGTGAACCACAAGTACAGCACTTAATAGTTCTCTGTGGTCAGAAACTGAAAGAAGGAAGACTTTTCTGCCCATTGGAGAAAGTTGACTCATCTCCACTGAATCCTCTGAAGAGCCTGATTACAGAAAATGTTCAGTTGTTGATGCTACATGACCTTGTGTTTTCCAAGACCTTTCCCAGCACTGGTGCTTGTGCAATAGATGGATGGTGTATGTGAAAGAGAGGTAAAGGCCTGTCTTTTGTAAGGGACTAGATAGGTCACTGACATTTTCAATGGAGGCAAATGATAAAGAAAATAGTGCCTAGTGGCATAATTTTGACTGATGTTAGTGCTGGAGGAAAGAAGGGGTTAGGGCTCACAAAAAGGAGAGGAAAACTGCTGTGGTTCATGTTATAAGGTCAGGTCCAGAGATAAAATGGTCTGCATTTCTGAGAGCAAGAAAGCACTCAAAAATGTTCAGCATGATGAGAAAACTGAGGCATGATATGGCACACAGGCATGTTATTGTTTTGCCTAGAGCTGTATTTCTCTTGTGCTGCCTAAAATAAATAGTGTTGAGGGGGCTGTAAGGGGGAGGGCTGGGATGTGGTTGGAAACCTCATGCAAAGGCTCCAGTATATACTCCAGCTCTCATGTGTCCCCAGGGAGATGACCTACCAGAATACCCACAGAACTGGTGCTCTGAGGAGGAGTTTGATTAAGCCATCAGAGAGTCTCTGAGATCAGTGTCAGGACCTGCAAACCATTACATGGAGCTCAAGTTCAGCCCTGACGAAAGATTTGGGCTGGCACCAAAGATAAATCAGCTGCAAAGTTTATGTTCAAAAACGTGGCACTCCGCTCCAAAACCCCTACAGAGCTGGGTACCAGGGCCCCAGTTCTCAGAAGGGGATGCTCCAGGTGGGTCTGCACTTTCAGAATGCATCTAGAAATCAAAAGACATGAAGCAAACAGATGCAGCAGACTGAGGGAGGGGTGTAAAACCCCAAGCTCTTCAGAGACCACCATGCAGACTGCTGGTGAATAAGAAATTGAATCACCAGCCTTGTGGCAGCCTGGGAAAGCGGGAGATCCTGTGGTTTTCAGGCTCACTGGTCCCAGTCCTGCCAGTCACAGGGAAAGCCCTGGGATGAGGGACTAAGGGTTTTCAGCACCCTCCCTTCTTCAGCAGCCTGCCAGGAATGAAGTGACCCCAAGGGTTTTCCCTTTCATGGAAAAATGTTGACACTTAGGTTTCATTCCAATTTGAAATGAAACCAGATTTTGCAATATCAAAATCCCCTGCAAAATGAAATGACTTTTCATAGCACGGCTTTACTGATTGATGCGGACTGCATGTAACTGAGAAGGGCTTGCTAAGCTGGTGTTTCAATCACAATTTCCTGCTCTGTCACATCCAGGAAGACAATTAACTGCAAAACTGAATGCCTGCAGTTCTTCAGGAAGGCGCTGAGAAAACCAAATCAGGCAGAGCATCAGCAAAACGTCATAGGATGTTTGGGCACTGCTGCTGTTCCTCTGGAGAGCTCCATCCCTGTGCTGCACCTTCCCTTTTTGGTGCACCTGATGTGACCAGACCTGATCTAAGGTGGACAGACTGAGGATGGAGGAATTCTGCAGATGAGGGAATGTTGCATCAAATGTTTCTGCCCAAAAGTGCCTTCTGTTTATCACCATTAATCACATGCGTGTGCCTTCAGTGTTGACAGTGGTTGCCCAACTTACCTGCTGTGCATGGGTGATAAAATACTCGGCTGTGAGGAAGATTTAATTAGTTCTGCTCAGCAATTAGTTTGGTAAATTCGTTTGATAGGCTGGTGTGAGTGGCACAGCGTTATTAATATCTGCAGGAGGCACAGGAGAATGCTGCAGAGTAGTATTTCTGAAACAAAGGCTCTAAGACATGATTGAGACAATAGAACTTCTCCCTTGCTGTACAAGGTGATTGCTTTAAACTCACCCCCTTTTAAATATCAAAAGCCGATGGCACAAGGAGAGGTTAAAAATACTTATTTTAAAGTTTTATTTTCCTGGAAGAAGATTAGGAGAGATTAAGCACAGACTTTAAACGTTGCTTTTCAAAAAATACAGCTTAGCAAGCAAAGAAACAGGCTTGCACAGCTTTTTTCACATCTTCAGCTCTGGAACAAATCCTGAGTTTAACTGCATGTGTGTGCTCTCCTTTCTGTTGTAGGTGTTGCTAGCTTGCTATGATTTTCCTTGTTTTTTTTCATGTTATAAATCCATTTACCTCCCACAGCTACAAAAAAGTGAACAATGTTCCCCCAAAAGCAGAGCAGAAATAGGTCCCCCTGGAAGGAATTCCCCCTCTAAGCGATGTTCCTCTGAGCTACCCAAACACAGGGAGCACAGATTTCCCCCAGGTTTTGTTTAAACCATTAAAATTTTTCAAATAACAAAATCAATGAATCATAAGAAAATAACCCACTACAGTTTCGATTCTTCTTGAGACACCAAATGACAAAATGTTCCAGATTGTTTAAAATCTGTCAGCCTGTAGGTGTTTATTGGTATGGCAGCCCCCTTCTTCTTTCCCTTCCAAATGCTCATTTTCGGGAGGCAGTTTTGCAATGAGAGCCCCAGCCCTGCAGCCCATCCTTAAATCAAACATTGCATTAGGCATGGACCTCTCTACTGTGGAACCCAATTTGCATCAATATGGCCAAGGCAAGTGAAAATATGCTTCCAGAGAGGTTTTCTACAGCCCCAAAAGAAGAAATCTGTATTGAACAAGGTAAGCAGGAAAATAGATTCGCTATTTAAAAATCAGTATTCTCTGGGAACTTCACCTTGTCCTTAAGGTATCTAATTACTTGTGAACTTTCATTCACAGTAACATGGATGTGTTGAAGGGGGGAAAGCTACTAGGAGCTGTTTGTTTTCCTTTATCCCCCAGAAATGTCAGGTTTTAAGAGTCTCATTTGTTACAAGAATGCTCATTCCTTTGGGAAAAATTACGTATTTAATTCACTTAGTATCTTGCTACCAAGACAGGTACTGTTTGGAACAAGATTTATCTTTTCAGTGCAGTCTGGGATCTCAGTTAACCCCTAAATAATGCACAAAAAGTTCAGGTTTCCCTCTGGCTGGTGCTGTAAGGCACACAAATCCAAAGTGCCTGGTTGTAGCACACTCCTCTTCTGCTCTCCCAGAATACACAGCCATTTAAAAAAAAAATAATAAAGAAGGCACGGCAATTAACACAGTGAGCTCATTTTCAAAACATCTGAAAAGTTTCTAGAAGTATTTCCATTGACCTGCTCTTTCATACCAGACATCTTTTGTTCTTTAGGCTGCAAGCTGTCTGTGAGTACTTACATGTGAGTAGTAGTTTACACTGGAACAGCAACACTTCTCCAGGCACTTTTAGGTGTCTGCACAGGGGTGGGAAGGTCTTTGGTTTCTCCAAAGAGGAATTCTTCCTGGACAGACCAATTAGTTGCTTCAATTAAGGAGCAGGAAACCCAGCTAGCCACTGTCTTTATTTTTATTTTTTATTACTTCATTTTAATTTAACTTTACACTGAATGCTAAGTGAAACAAACACCTCCCGTGGAGGTTTAATAAAGGAGCGAGTAAACTTCAGAACTTTCAAAATAGGTCAATAAGCTCATAATTCCCTCAGGTGTGCTGGTTAAAACACTGGAGTAGCCCAGGTGAAGTTTTGAAGTAATTCCACACAAAGGAGTAAGTGTGAATTAGGTTCCACTGGGCTAGAAAGGATCAAAGAAGAGGAATGTTCAGGTAGGAGCAAGGAGGAGAATGTAGAGCCCTCCTCACAGTGGCATGAGAATAAAACACAGACAAAAGGACTCAGCCACCCCCCCAGCCAGGGCTGCTGCAATGCTGGAGGCTGAGCCCTCTCCCTGTTATTTCTTGGATGAAATACCCGGCATTGCCTTATGGGGTGTGCATGCCTGCAAAGTTCAAATATTTCGTGTGAGACTTATCTGGCCTGCAGGGAAATTCCTGGTGCCCCTATATTTAACTCGTATCACAGCAGGCCAATAGAATTGCCCACGGATTTAACTGGCTCAGTAACAACTGCCCAAAATTAGTTGACAGCCCTTTTTTTTTTTTTTTTTTTAACAGTCTAGAGCAAGCTGAAGGAATTTTACTAGATTAAAAAATATTTATTCTGTGCTAAAGCAGGATGCCTCCAGAGAGGTTAATAGTCCAGGGCAGGCTGTGACTCCTTGTTACCTCTTCCACTCCCTCCTTCCCAAGTAAGCAGCTTGGGAAGCTTCACCCCTTTCAGCAGGGGTGGACCTGTTGGAGGTGACAGCACAGGAGAGGATGTTTTGCCTTCCCAGCTCGTGCTGTGCTCCATTCCTGCTGCACTGATACCACCAAATTGCAGGGACTTCTGAAGAGCATCCAGTCCAACCTCCCTGATCAAGGAAGGGATATCTAAGGGCAGTTTTTGAGAGTCGTGTTTGGTTGGGTTTTGAAGGATGGAGACTTCAAAAGCTCCCTGGGCACCTGTGCTGGTGTTCACCCTTGAGCAGATTCAACTCCACATGGGCTTTGAATTTTCTTACCACATCCTTGAACTCTCACAGTGTCTCTATGTTCCTCTTGGGTCATCTGCACCTACTTCCACCTCTTATGTACTTCCTTTTTACATTTTGATCTCGTCAGGAGGGACTTGTTCATCCCTGCAGTTCTCCTGCCATCTCTGCTTGACTTCTTGCTCGCTGGGATGGACCATTCTGGTGCTGGGAGCAGCTGATCCTTGAAAATCAATTGGCTCTCCTGGACCTCTCTTGTCTCCAGGGGTGTTTCCTGTGGGATTCTTCCAAGCATATCCAAGTCCAAAGACTTTGGTCTCCTGAAGTCCTGGGTTATAATCTTCCTTTGAGCCTTGTTCCCTCCCCTCAGGATCCTCAATTCCGGCATATCAAATGCTGATGAGCAGACAAGCATCTTGTTCCCAGCTTGGATTCTGGCACAAGATGCATATGAAAAGTCAATTCTTCATGTCATTGAATGAGGAAAAAGATTGAGTCTAAAAATAATAATAATAAAAATGATAGAGCTTTCTTTGGAAATGTTGGCTGAAACATTTGTTTTTGTCTCTTTTTTGTTCCCAAATGGCTTCTATGAGAATATTTCTCAGTGCTTTTACATAACATTTTATATTGTGTTAAATCACTGATCAGATTTCTTTGAAGAGAATCCTTGTGGGGCTTTTGCAGTGCTAGGAAGAGGAGAAAAAAAGGAAAGCATATTCTTTTCTTTCTTTCCAATTGGAAAAAAGTCAGCCCAAATCAACAGGGAAATGGTTTAATTTCAGCCTCCTAGAGAGATATTAGAAACACTGGCAAGGAGGAGAAAAAACATTTTAAAAGGTACAACTGATACTTCCCTTTCATTCTGAATGTTTTTCATTGTTTTCCTTGTCTACTAAAACGGTGACAACATTTTTTTTTTAAAGTTGCAGATTTAAAATATCCAGCTTCATCAGATCCATAGTCTTTGTTTGCAAAGAAGAAAAGGCCTGTCTTCCTGAGAGGAGACAGCGTGATGAATTCAGATTGCTGCCACTGCCCTGCTTTTTGACAGACATAGCTGAACCAGGGCATTTTTTATTTCTTTTGATGGGTACTAAGAATAAGGTTCAGGTAATTCTGATCATTGCATAGGGTTTTTGTGTTTTTTTTAGAAAAAAAACTATATACATTTGGTTGCAAGGTAGTTAAACTGGGCTTCGAATAAAACTCGTGCAAAATAATCTGATATTAGATGAAGAGTGTACATCATAAATACTGCCAGGAAGGTCTGGAAAAGCACACAAAGCAGTGAGTGTGGTGAAAAGGTTTACAAAAGTTTCTGGAAAAATGTGGCAAGTTTTGTAATCTGTGAATACATAAACACTGATTGAAGGAAAAATGGTAAAACTTGCAAGTTAAGCATCACCAGATGGATTTTCCTTTCTGTCGTGTTTTCTTTGGGAAAAGTAATACAGAAACATGAAAGGATAACATTGCCTTTTCCATGGGATTGCTGGAATATTACTTTAAAATCTCTGATTTGTGCGTGGGGCTCCATTTGGTACCTCCTGTAATACCATCTCTGCCTGTTCTGGCCCCTGACTGAATGCTGCCCATTTTTATTTCCTGCTTTCCAAGACTCCTGTGTAAACTATTTTTATTCTGGGGCCAGGATGAAAATATTTTAGAAAAGATTTAATACTCAACATCTTTACTGAAATAAATGGCTTTTCTTTCCCCTCCAGAAACAGCTTCTCTATGGGGGAATTAATGAGCCATCATTGCCTCAGTTTGGCATCTTCACTTACGTATCTCACAAGCTGAAACAAACACTCTTGACTGGATTTCTAGTTAAAACCATTACATTTTTCTGAGTTCTGCAATAAGAAATAAATATAATCCAAATCAGGTTGCAGTTTTTATTTTTTATTTTTTTTTTAATATCTAAAAGTAACTCCAAACTTGAAAGAAAGAGTTGTTGTTATTCACAGTATAAGTCACCGGAGCTGTGCATTTCAGCACAGATAAATGAAATCTCTGCTGCATTAAACAGAGATAGCAAAACACAAAGAAGTCTGCTTACAAATCCAGGGAGGTTTTTATGCATAAAAGCAAAGCTGCTGAAGTTTTAACGGGATTAAAAATTGCAAAAATATGCAATTACTACCAAGTAATGCATAAAATACAATTTGAAGCTATCCCACCTTTTTAAAATACTGGTGCCTGTTAAAACACAGACACATCCATGTGGCTTTCAAATGCATCCCAGTAGAGTGTAAACTGAAGAGTCATTGCATTTCTTCACACAATAGTCAGAAGCAGAAAATGATGTCGTGTTCTGAGCCTTCATTAAATGTAGAAATATGCACTGAGGATGTAAATGTTGTATAGACTCTCCGGGAAGTTTATCATTTATATTCAAAACTAAGATCCATATTAAATACCCAGCTTCAAATCTCCTTGGACAGTGTCTCTCCATAGATTTCTAAAAGTGTACATTTATGGAGTAAACAGAATATTTAATGGCTGCTGGCAGTAGATCAGATTTGTTTTTCTTATGGCAGCCGTGGTCGTCAAATATTCATGCTGATGGTTCTTATGCAATGCTGACAGCTTTCTAACTTGTGAAATAAATCATGGGTGAGTGGGAATTGAGGAGATAAGTAGACTGCTTTATCTGAGAAGGGTGACCAAGCTTTTCTGGGGCAGCAAGAGGGTTAAGAGTTGCCTCTCAGACAGAGCAAAAGGGAAAATCTGGAAATGTATTTCTTCAGATTACAAACCAGACACATCTCTGGATCTTGCCATATGTTTTCTTGTTCTTCTCACCCTGACTGTCCCTTTCAGCCTCTGGGATTTATTTGGTGGTGTTGAGGTCAAGCAGTGGAAAAAAAATGACTCACAAGATCCTGCTACCAGACAGGCTGGGTTGGGACACTGGGTCATCTCAGTGAAGCTGGGGGAGGTTGATAACATATACATAAACCAGTCCCATATTTCTTACTTAGGCAATTTGCCCTATTCTACTGAGGGCAAATAAAGGATTTTACCTTTTGAAGGAACAGAAGAAGTTTGGTTGCATTTTTTGGTCGTTGTTTTAATGGACATCCCCACTCAGTGCTGGGACATCTTTAGCACCTTGTCTCACTGCTGCTACTAAACAGTGCACTTCAGGTTGATAATCTGGCATAATTGCACTGGCAGAAAGCTGCAGGTCAACCAGTTATGCTGTACCATAAGATCAGATCATAGGACATTTCCAGCAGCCAGATGTTCTTCACTCTCTTAATAGGTCTTTATTTTATATGAAAGCCATTATTGTGCAGTAGTTACACATCCTTCATATTATCTGGTCTCAGCACCTGGCCTTCAGCCCTCCAATTCCTGGAATGGCTCTATTACAAGTCAAGGTAAAAAAAAAGTATCTCCACAACAGTCTGGAGAAATACTGCATGTCCAGCACATTGTAAGATCAATGCCAGTGACTTAGTTGCCAGTCACAGTTTTCTAGAATTAAGCCACTCATAATACCTTTAATTTGTTCTGTATGAGTTTCCTTACCTGTGAGACAACACTTGAAATAATTTTAGACCTCATGAATTTACCTTGTTAGCTGTTTCAAGTGGCAAATTACAGAATCACCATGAAAATATTTCAGCAAGTCCATTTACAGTGTGATAACAGTTTAAGCAAAACTAGATATGCAACTCTCCCAAGTACAGATTTGTTTTCTAAAAAAGGTATTCCATCCATCTTTTGATGTGCTCTGGGTTCTCTTGAGCTTCCTTTCACCAAATGCCAAACCCAGAGGATGTCACCAGCACAATTTCACCACCTGTGAATGCCCCCCCGAAGTCTGTTCTTATTTTCTGCAGCCTTTCTGCAAATACTCTTTCACTACAGTTCCATATTCCTTTTTTGCCTTCTCTGCCCCAGACCAGTTGAGATTGGCCACTCTAGATCAGCAAAGGTTTAAACATATAGAGAAAAAAAAGACACTTTGGAAAGCCTCACTTCTAGACCCTAATAATGATAACTGCTCTGCAGAAGTCTCCCTGAAGAACAAATCCATCCATTCTGTCCACTTACTCAACACCATTTTGCTTATCTACCTTCTACTCCCAGTTATGATTTTCCTGTTGAACAACTCTTACATTACCATTTCATTACTTGGTGTCTGATTATCACATCTCCCAATTGTTCTGTGACCTGTTGTGGTTTCACTTACCAATTCCACAGGAAAGACTTTGTGTTTTGCAATCATCTCACTCCCTAGAAGACACTTTCCAGCATTAGGGATATTTAACACCTTCCAGTGTCCCAGTATAAAGCCTGTTTGGGTGACAGATTAATGTTTTTTACAATTAGCTCAGCCCCTTTGTCATTTCTATGTTTCACCAGGCTTCAGGGTCCTAGAGATTTTCTACCCTTCAGTCTGTCCAGTTCTTTCAACAGCTTTTGTTCTCCTTATTTTTGAATAGTACCTCTAGCCAACATCCATAAAAAATGAAAAAGAAATCAGTCTTGATGATGCCTTCTCAGTGATTCAGTGAGATCCATGTTTATTAAGTGAGCCTTTTAATTGTCTGTTAACTCACTCTTTTCCAAGTTCTGTCCTTCTGATGCACTTCAAGGATTTCTTGCTGCTGTTTTTCAGTTTTGTGCTGCTTCCCCCCACCCCCAAATGTTTGGCCTTTCCATTTTAGTTCTTCTGATTTCCTCCTTATGTATCTGCTATTGTAGTTTAATTTCTTTTTATCGGGTAAATACAGTAAAATTTTGACTTTGTGATGGTTTGATTGAAATAACCTCACGATCCTGGACAATTAGATGCTCAATGATATTCCTTCTTTCTGAAGGATTTTTTTGTGGTTTCCCCCCACTCTGTAGGATCTAAGAACTTTTAAAAATTTCTTATGTTAAGGTGGGTACCAATGACTTGCTGGCTCAGACCCTCAGCAAAAGCAGCTGGCAGCCTTCAAGACCTGCAGGAAACAACTCCAGCCAAACTAAAATAGCTTGAAAACTCAGTGATAGGCTGTGATGCTTCCCAATAAACCATCCCATTTGGCTAAGAGGAAAATGAATACAAATAAACCAGCTGTAGCACAACAATATGAATTATTTCTAAGATGCTGAGGAAAATCTAAAAGTGTTTTTCTAGGAGAGGGAGACAGAGCATGTGGAAGGAAGGACTGTGTTACATGCAGTGGCTTTACTCTCCTGATGGGGAATTACATCCACCCCATCCTTTTCTTTTCTTCCTCTCTGTCTAAACACATTAGGACAAGGATATTTCAACACAAGGAAATAAACCTTTAATTAATAGTCAATGAAAGAATTAACTTCTCTGTAGCACACTCACTCTCAACATGATTTCTCAGCATGACCATTCCCTGTTCATCTGTCTTCTACCTCCATATTCCTGTCTTCACTATTTTTCACTTCTCACTTTTCAGCCTCAACTGATTTTTAAATATGACATGAAATAAATAGTAATTCAATATGTTTGAGTGACAATTACACTACTTACTAGGTCGAGCATCTCTAAGGTATTGTGAACTCTGAATACCTTCTCTGTGTGAACACACCACAGTTGTATTTCAGATGTATTGATCGTATTTTCCTTTTTTCCTTCTCTCTCCTCCCATGGTTTACTGTGTAATTTTTTTTCCCCCTTTTTTGCTGTTTTATATCCTGGCTGAGCAGAATTTCTAGAAAATTTCTCTAGAAGATAATTATTGGAAAGTCAGTTCCATACATGCCAGTTTCTAGCCAAGGAATATAAGATGGGTAACAACCATTTTATCACACATATAACCTGTGTTTCCAAATGAATTTTATTCTATTAAGAAACTAGAATGCATATCTTAGATTTTCACTTCTAATAGCTCTCTTTGGTAGAAATAGGTCAAAACTGAGAGAATAAATTATTGCAATCTATGGAGGTAAAAAGTGTGTAGCCACTGAAGTTAAAAGAAATATTTCATATTTCTATGGATTGGTACTGCAAAATGTTGAGCATAAGGCCTCTGAAATCCCAAAGCAAGTTATGCAGGTGCTCAAACATGAACCTACAGCTGATCCCACGGAGGTTGGAGACAGAAACAGCCAGAGGAGAAGGACTGGGGAGGCAACCTGGGTCCTCCAGTTCCTTCCCAGGGTTGGGCAGAGGGACAGACATCACCAGACACACATGGCAGCGACCAGCTTCTTACCTGCCCTTCAAACAGAGAACAAATCTTCATTACAGCAGGAGAGGTGGCCACTTCTCCCACCCTTCCCACCAAACCATCTCCCTGAACCAAGTGACAACCTGCCAACCCAGGAAAAGAGCGAGACATCTGCCTGCAGCGACATCATCTTGAATTGTGAATTAATGGGATCTCAGAAGTTGAGCTTAGGTGTTACAGGCTTCTCTGGGGAGCTCAAATTTACCTGAAAGAATTCAAAGAGTTTTAAACAAAATTATAGCTACAATTTAGCAGAGGAAATGTGTATAGTTATGTTTCTTATCGCTGGAGTGCTGCAGAATTGAAGGGAATTTTCAATGCAATTCATTCAGAATGATTCCTGTTGAGTAATTATCTTCAATAAAGGTCTGTCAATACAGTTTCAAGCTATTGTCATTTTATATCAAATATAAATTAGACAGCATAATGAATTCAGGTACACCTAAACTAAATGTCAGATGAAATTCTTCTATGATAATCAAGTGAAATAATCGCTCTAAGACGACAAAACCAAAAGAATTGAATAAAATAACAGTAAAACTCCTTCTTCTTTCTGCATTAAGATAGCACAGATGATTTTGCAAAATCATCCAGGGTGTATATCCCAGGTCAATTCAACCTAATAAAGCTTTCAGGATTGCTTCCTGGAAAGGAAGAGCCATTACTTTAGCTGGTGCAAAATAGCACCGCTTTAAAATAGATAAAATCATGTCTATTTAAACTGGGTGATTTGTCACAGAAACACTGATTTAAGCCCCTGCTTGCCAAGGGATTTTGATAAAGCCTGTATAGCCAGAAACACTGACATGATGTACTGCCCAGGGGGCTAATTTAAAATTATTAATATTTTCTGAGACGCAGGGAGAAGTGTTTAAATACATTTTGGTCAGGGCATCACCAGTTGATGCATGGCCTGATACATCAGAGCAGGAAGGAGCGTCACTTCAGCAGCTATTATGTCTAGACCTGGCAAAGAGTACTCCTCTGAATCAGAGATTAGCTCACAGCTCTCATCAAGTTTAAGGGCAACTATCTTATATTTTTTTTTTTTTCAAGAAGAACGTATTTCTGACCTATTCAATAGTTTATAGCAAAGTGGCACAAAGCAGCAAAAGCACCATACTGTCCTCTGGGGCCAGCAGTGACACAGGTGTGGGGTTGCTATTTTAACAATCTTTAAAGTGCTAAAAGTAGTGAATATTTTTTTTAAGGAGATAGAGCCTGTGCTTTTAAGCCCATGCATTGTTATTCTGCTGTCTTTATTCTCTCTAACTCTTTGTCTGAATGTTTCTCCAAGCGAGGCTGCCACAAATATTGTTTAAATTTACTTTAATCTATAGTAGCGACATTGCCCCTCCGTAACCACAGCAATTCAACACCTTTTGTTTCTCAATAGAAAAATAAAGCTAAAAAACGTTACTTTTATACATCTATAGTTAATAAACAGAGAAAACCCAAAGACAGCTGGAGAAGAGGGGGCACATTTAAAGGCTCTATCTTTGCAAGCACAGCAGCAACTCGAAACGTGCATGATCCAAAGCAGGAAAGCCAGCAGCCTCAAGCAGTGCTGCACCAAAGATCTGAAACCTGCATTCAGCTTTTGGAAAACAGAATCAAAGTTACCAAGAGAGTCCTCTGCTGACTCTGAGTAACAGGGAGTGGTGACCATGGAGTACAGAAAGGCAAATAGCTGTTGAAGTGGCTTTTTTTATTTTTTTCAAGTTACTAATAATGGTTCTAAAATCCTCTACAAAGTATGGTCTTCTCCACTGTCAGTACAGCTTACCTGCATAAAATAAGACAATGCATACGACAGGAGTGCCTGTCTAGTAAACAAACCTCATCTCTCCAAATGGATTTAGTAATAAAGCCTTTTTAACAGAAGTTGGAGAAGTCAAATCAATCCTAAATGGGAGGTTGGCACTGCAGGATGCTGAGAGCTCTCAGTATGTCCCTGGGGACATCCAGGGCCTTGTTGGGATCAGTCTCTGCTCATTTTGCATTTGGGGATCCCTGAGGTGGATGCCAACAAAACCCTTAAGAAACAGGCAGGCGTTTTGTGTGAGCACCTGCCCTTGGGTTGGCTCTCTAATGCTTTGCACCTGACATTAAGGCTAAATTATGCTGCACTTTGCAATTATTTCTCTTCCTGGCTGCTTTAAATCCTTGCTTTCTGCTTGCTGTAAATCCCTTCTTTGCTTTGCAATGCTCCCTGGCTTCAGTCGCTCTATTATTAGTGATAGACTGACTTGTGCAGTAAATCAGCTCAGACAAAAGGACTGAAGGGCTATTCTTACACTTACCCTCTGCCTGACCAGGGGCCAGCAGAAGTCACATATGTCCAAGTGCCCAGTAAAGCTGGTTACCCACCCTTCAAAGTAAGATATGACCTGTAGTGCACTATTTACTTGCACTTGTGCCATGATAAACTGTGTCCCAACAGAGAAAGAATTGTATTTTGAGGGACACTAGAGCAAATACTGATTAAACCCTGTTTTCTTGCCCACATTTGGTATTTTACAGTAGGGTAGATAGAATTGCTATTTTGCTGCTTCTTTTACTTGCATTACTCATTACAATTTTTCCCTGTACCCAGACAGAGCAATCTGGAAAGATTCTCTCCTCTGAAACAGTTTAGTGATCATCTCTGTGTTTAAAACCACAGTTTTACTTATGCTTTTACAGACTGCAATATAAAGCAACACTTTTATAATCATGGGAGAATGAAACAATGAAATTCCATTAACTTTTACCTAGGCACAAAGGAGGTTACACTCTACATTGCCTTTAATCTGTTTATATGAAACAGAAACCTGCAGTTGTATTGGCATTCAGTAGTTTAAAGGTTGGAAGAAAAAAAAAAAAAAACAAACTCTTGAAATTATTTTCCCTGATGTAAATTTTGGAGCTGGTTGAACAGCATGAAAAAAAAAATAAAGCTAGAAAAAAAAATGTAATTAAACCAAGAATGTTTGCCCAATAACGTATAATCTGGTTAAGATGCCTTTACCTTTTGTGAAAGCAGTGAAAGAAATTACTTCAGGAAACAGAATCAGAGCAATCTGAGGTAAAGTGGGCAGGATGAAGACCTTTTGCTTTCTCAGAAATTTGGTTGAAATCAGTACCATGACCTGGGAGCAGTCATACATCCCTAAAACCACACATTGTAGAATCTGGACTCACAAATGAGCATCTCTCACTGGCCACCAGCCTAGAGCTGACCATGTGCCCAACTGGGGTCTTTCTGCCTTCCCCTCTGAAGCCTGGATACTGGGACATGAACTGAAATATGCACTACAAGCACATCCTTGTCCAGAAAAATTAAATACACTTGCATAGCTATTTCTAGGCCAGCAAATAACAATCCCATGCAGCATGGAGGTTGCTCTGGCAGCTTGATAGGCAAAATACATTCCCTTTCTCTTTATAATCCACCTCCATTTCTCCTGGCAAGGGGAAGAATGAGGAAGGCATGCAAGCAGGTCTGATTTGGGTTGTTTTTTCATTGCTGATAGGTTACTTAAGGGTTACACAGCCCAATTTGGGCAGAGCTGGTGGCAGTGGCAGGCAGCCCTCCAGTCAGAAATCACAGTCTAGCACCTCAGTGCTTGGCTGCCTGTAGGGTGCTGCCCTGACCCCAGAATCACTTATCTGGAAAGCAGAGAGCAGAAGGCAAATTTTATTGCCATTTGCAACAGCTTCTCTGGAAAGAAACTGCTTTGGAGGCAACGACAAGGTTGTCTTCCTAAGTTTGAGCAAAACTAGCACTCTCAGAAGATGAACTCATGAGGCTCTTACAACACTGTCTGGCAATTCCCAGGCAATGATTTCACCTCTTTTGCATCACTGGGGCAAAGAGCTTTTGCCTTCAGTCTCAGGGTCAGATATATGAGTGGAACTGGAAAGGCTGGAGGACTGTGATCTATAACTTGCAAAGACTCCCCATCCCCTTCAGGACCCTTCAGAACATTGAAGGACCCAAGGAGTGCAGAGGCCACTGGGTTCCTGTATGAAATCCCCCAGCACTGGAGCCCCCAAAGTTACTGTCACTATGTCATCTCCCTGCAACCTGTGCTTGAACCCAGCAGGAAAGCCAAATGGCAGCTGTTTTTCTCCACCAAATCTCCCCTGTGGGGCATCCTGCTGGCTCAGAGGTGTCCAGCTCAGGGGTACCTCACTGGGAGCCTGCCATGTGATGGCAGAGGACTCTGGGATTCAGCTACAGTAAAGGTACAATTAAGCTTCCTTTGGTGAAATCCACTGTCCTGCCCTTGCCATTTCATTTCTCATCTCTGTAGCAAGCTCTGTTCTGTCAGGCTTTACAAGCCCTTGGCTTGTATTTGTCTGAAGAGTGAGCACAGCCACTGGATCATGGTCTCTGCAGGAGGAAATAAAATATGCCACAGCAGCAGTGGTGTGTGTCGGGCAAAGACTGCTCACTGAGAAGATGGGCTGAGCAGGTAAAGGCTCACACACGTGCCCAAACGTGCCAACATGCTTTAAAATGAGACAAACCCAATGGGAAGCCTCTGTGCCACGTTCACCAGATGGTCTCACACCTGGCCAGTGTCTTCTGCTGGTTCCACACAGAGCTTTCCTTTCCTCCCCACCCCACTGCATCCGTGACAAAACCAGCTGCCACCTTCCAAGGCATCCCCAGAGCTCAGCATCCTGCCAGGCTGTGGGCCACCAGGGTAGGCTGGTGACAGCCCCTCGTGACAGAGCACCAGCAGCCGTGCTTTTAAACAGGAGTTGACACAGATGTTCCCATGCAGGGCACGTTCCTGCACTGTTTGCTGCTGGAGGAGAGCAGGAGGCTGGAGCTGGCTGCTCTGACTCCTCACGCCCATACAATACACGTGTTAAGTTCATTATCCTATTTGCAGGACTTGTTCAGGATAACCGAGGTGGGAATGTTTGAGCTGTGTCAACAGCACACGCTGTTAGACCTCCAAGGAAATTAAGGCCCCAAAACTATTGCAAATGAAAAGCTTTTTTTTTTTTTCCCTTGCTTTTTTAATTAGGAAGCCAACCAACCATTTAATAGAGAGCAAAATAATCACAGAGGGGTGAAGGGGAGGTGTGTAAACTAGATTTCTGCTTGGCTGGACATGCTCTCTCAGGTTGCAATAGGTAACATTCCTATGCATTAATAAAACTGTGCCTACCTGAAACATATGAGGAAAACTGGGGCAAAATGTCATTGTTGGCTTCTACAAAGACGTTTCTAATACTCCTATTTGTTTCCAGTTGTTCCTCAAAGGCAAACTTTGATCCCACTAATAAGCTAGGATTTCTAGGTTAGCTTGAAAGAATTAAGACTACAGTTTCCAATAGATATTTCCACTCCTGTTACTGTGGTTTGAGATCTTCATTAAAAGACATTAAATTTTAAGGACTCATTAGACTGTTTCTCGTTAGGTGAGGTCTGATCTAGTAGGGCTTCTCAGCTCCACTTATTTACAAAAAATAAGTAAGCTTTTACAAAATGTCCAGTCCTGAAAGATAGTCTTATATCTGCATATCTTTCTGAGTTATATTTCACTTAACATTTTATTCCATACATAGCATTCTAGAGCCATCCTGCTTTAATAAAGAGGCTTTCAAATTCATGTATCCATACCTAAAAATCTGCACTCTTCCTGTGCACTGAATTTTTGTTCCCTTTTTTTCCCCTCCCCGAGCTAACCCAGCAGGAGCTATTCTTGCTGAATATTTAACCTGATGCTGAGGTCCAATCTGTGTCAGTTCCTCTGCATTGGGTTTTGTGGGGGGATTTTTCCAATTTTGTTTGTCAAGAGCTCATTGTTACCTTGGGCATTGGCTGTGTGTGGAGGGAGAGAGCTGGCATGTCTCTGGTGCTTTGCCTCTTCCACAGCAGCTGTGTGCTGGTGCTGCCCACTGCCAGATTCCAGTCTCCCTGGCACTCTGAGGCTGCGCTGGAGAAATCCTGGATCCCACTTTGTTATCCTCTGCTGCCTCTGACGCAGCAGCCACACACACCACTGCAGGGAGGTCCCCCAGCTGTGGGCAGTGGCATCTGTGACTGCACCCTGCCAGCTGTGGGGACACATCCTGTGCTGAGCCCAGACCTTCCCCATGTAGCAGATCAGACACCGCCTGCTTTGACTTTAGCCATTCCTACAGCCTCCGGCAGAGGCTTTCTTCCCTTTGTTTTCCCTCTTTTCCCAGCCCTTAGGAAGGGGGAGGCTCTATACACTGCCAGAGATGACACGTAGGAGGGTGAGATTCAGAGATAGTTGGCAGAGAATTAGCACTCAGGCTAGCCTGGTGAAAGGCACATTTTAAAGCAACCAAGAAAAAAAGGAGGAAGATAAAGTACATTGCTTCATACAGTGGGGTGCGTTTGGATGGAAATCAGTAAAAGGCTGAATGTGCCAGGATTGTTCCAGTCCACGAAATGGGAAAGCAAAACTACTCCCTTCTAGATTAATCATGAACTCCAGGACGGGAAGATTATAAATGCTGGACATCCACTGGAAATAAAAACATAAATCTACTGCAGGGAGTGCACTATTCAAACAGTGTTAGTCACAGCCCTACACGCTTTAATAGCCCCACCGCTGCTATTTATAACAGCACAAGCACCCTTGGAGCTCTGGAAAGTCCAAACAGCACTGGGACAAGTGTTTTCCCACCCGTGAGAACAGAGAACCTGTTTGTGTGATGGCAGTGACTCAGCAGGAGCTGCTCCATCGCCTGTTTGCAGATGGTTGGGAGACAGACCTCATGTCCACAAAGTCCAACATGTTGTACGTAGACTTGAAGAGCAGTTTTGGGCTAAGCACTAAAGAGTAATCCATTTTATTTCAGTGGATTTTCAATTTTAAGAAATGATCGTGGGAGAATTTGGGTATAGAAACACATCCAGAAAACTATTTCTGCTCTTTGATGATCAGTGGTCTGGGGTTTTTTGTGACAAGAGCTTTTAGAGGTTTGCCCCTTTCTCTAAGAAAAATTCCATCTCCTTGCACCCTGAGGTCGCATGTTCTCGAATTTTCCCAACTAAATACTATCCTGTGGCTTTGCCAAGAATTTTGTTTGGCCTTTTGAGTTTACCATTTCGTTTAATCTAATCAAGGGGTTTATATGCAAAGTCTCATGTAATTCTCAGCCCTTACTGGTAACAATAACACCCTTGGAACTGGAAGCACCTAATAATCAAGCATCCCTCTTTGGTGTGAAGGGGAGCATAACAATATATGAAGTTCAGTCCCTCTAAGACAGTCTTCTGATTCTCTTCTTTTGAACTCTAGAGTGTGTCATTCATCTGAACATGTCTAGAAGATATCCAGTGCTTGAGGACAAGAGGGTTTGTAGGGCTGAGCTCTGTGACTGCTAAAAAGTTTCAGCTGTTGCAGAAAACAGAGTGAGTTGTGTTGTAAAATTACGAGTTTGGGGTTTTTTTCCTTCTGGGACCCAAAGTCAGGATTTTGTTTAGTACAGGGAAATTTTGGTTTAAACAGGGATTGCATCTAATGGGAAATGAAATTCCTGCTGTGCTCTTAATGTCAAATTAAAACATGTACTATTTCATGAGAGCACCTTAACAGAGTGGAACTTCCACCACCAAATTTCAGAGTAAATATGTAGGCATATCTATCTGCCAGGGACACTGACTTAGGAAACCAATCATCAGCTGCAGAAACCACAGCTTCTGGCTCTTGCCCCTTGGGGCCAAAGTGAGTAAAGAGAAAAAGGCAAATGTCACATTTCACTGCCAGTAAAGTTCCTGACCACCCAGAAGGCTATTCAGCCCAGAGAAAAGCAAGCAGTTTTTAATGCAGCTCCTATAATATCTCCTCCCAACCCTATTTAGACACCCACCAGGCCCCTACAGGTGGGTAACAGACTCTGTATGTGTCTCACAACACTGCCCATGAAGACAGGCCAACCCATAATAAGAGGTAACTCTTCTCCTAAGGAGCAAATAATTCAGTGTGAACAAACCTGGCTTGGTCACTCTCATGAAGCTTAAGGAGGAATAGGACAAGGAAAGAGTTTTCATGAAGACAGTCACGAACCACATCATGTCATGTCATAAGGAGAAGTTACAAATTTCCTCCACACAGAAAGAAGGAAATGAAGTGGAAAGTGCAAACCCTGGACAAGCTGTCTTGGTCCAACCCCAGAGGGAAACAGAAACAAACACAATTAAAGGAGGAAGTGATGTGGCCAGCAGAATGTTGCATCAGCACTCCTGGTCTGGAAACCTCCTAACCCAGGTCTGCCAGCCTGTGGAGGGGAGCAGACTGAATGAGGCAATGGAGAAAGATAGAAAATTTGTGCTTGCTCCAATTTGACCTGAGCTCAGCAGGCTTTCTGAAAATTTCCCCTCTGTATTCTGGATGTGCACATCTATTGTCATCCATGATCTTGCTTAGGGAAAACTCTTGGATGTTTGCGATCTGAGATAATTTCTCAGGGATGCAGAGCAAATGAAGCAATATAGAGATGACCCTGGCGAGGGGAAAATGGAGTTTGTCTGAAAGCTATTCCCTCATACAACCCAGTTTGGCATAATCTGTCTCCTTGCAGATCTGTGTCTTGTGGTTGGTGTCAAACTCCTGGGGAAGCTCTTCCTGTGGTTGGGACATTCATAAAGGCTCTCTCCTCATGTGGGTGTTCCAGCAGTTAACACCATCTGCAATCATGTTGCAGACATTGCCTTTTTTTTAAAAAAAAAAATTATGAATGCTCTAATTTTCACATGACTGATGGAATTTAATAATGTCTCAGGCTTTTCCCCCCACTGAAAAATGGGCTTAAAAATGACCAAAGCTTTCAAACACTGAGAGGTTCAAGCCATGCAGCCAACATGATTGCATAAAGCTTGCTTCCTTAGGAAAACCATGTTAGAAAACAATGAAATTCAAAGTAGCTGCTTTTGTGTTCCCTTAATTCTCCAATTCTCACAAACTAGTCTGCCAACAGGACTGGAACATTTTCCATTCACAGAAGCCATACAGTCTGTATTGGTAAAATCCTAGGGATTCAAGGCCTCTGCCTCAATTTATGGGTGCTCTGTGTTCTACAGAGGTATGGAAATCAATCCTTTGCAACTGGATTGCAGGTAACTATGAGAGTTTTCTCCTCTGTACTGTGGGTCTATAAAACTCCACGTGGGTGGGTTATCCTCGTGGGAACATGCCTTTTCCCTTGACCAAACCCAGGCCAATATCCCCTCATTTCCTCTCATACCCAGCTTTGCATTAAGAAGCAACTTGTGGTTTGAGAAGTGCCTCTGTCATCCTATATATAAATAGCAGCCGCAGCACAAGCTGCATCATGTCTGACTGGAAGACAATCAGAGCTTCCATAGATTTATTGTTGACTGTGTACACACTCACATGAAAATACTTTTTGCAAAGTCGGAACGCAGTACATGTTTTCTCAGTCTGTGTTCTTAAATTGATAAAACACATCTGCTCTGAAGAGCTATTACAGCTTATCACAGAGACTTGGATCTAATTTATTGCCAGCGACAAGCTTTCTTAAAGCCTCTCTTTTTCAGATGCTCTACCATAAAACATGATAATTCACATTAAGAATGCATTTAAACACTGCTGAAAAGACAACTTGTCCGGAATAAAAGGCAGCATTCAGGGTGATGGTTAGGATAAAACACAGCCAAGATTGGAAATACAGGCTTTAGTGATGTGGAATGCTTCAAGTCTTTCCTAATGACCCTTATATAGCCAAAGTGGTCTACAGCCTACTGAAAACCACTGCTCCTTAAATCAGCTCCCTTTTTAGTCCTCAAAATCACCCACCAGATATTTGAGATCCCCAGACCCATTGCTTTCACCCACACTACTCTCTTTATCCCCTTTAGTAGCTTTGGGGGCGCACCCAGCAGAGACAGGCAACTTGTTGCTCTTCAGAGGTTTTAAAATCAAATCATATGGGAGGGGGTGAAGTACCAAATATATGTTACTTGACTCTGGCCATAAACTGAGAATAGGCACACTGATGGATGATCTGAGCCCTCCTCTGCCCCAGAGTTGAGCAGATACCACTGTGCCTTCAGGGAAGGTTAATGGGAAGAGCTTATAAAGGGAGCCTGAAGGGTCAGTAGGATCTGCATGAAGCAGTCCTGCTTGCCCCTACACCAGTCTTACCTGGCCCTGTGAGAGGTCTATACCCACCAGAGGCATCTGCCACAGCTCACCCAAGTTCCTCCTCATTCTTCTCAGAGTTTTGTACCTTCCTCATGCATTCTCCCATCCCTTGGCTCTTTTGAGTTCCTTCCCTCTGGATGGTGGGGTGAGCAGAGAGCAGGTACCAGGGAAAGGTGGTGTTGAAACACCCCTGGCATTCCTGAGCAGCACATGCTTTCCTAAGCAAGTTGTATCCCAGTAGCCGTGCTCCTTTTGCTCCTGCATAAAAAACATCCTCCAGATCCAGGACCTTTCTGCAATGGCTCTCCTGGGTTTGGACAGGGAGGGCTACAGCTGGTGCTTATTCACCTGTCCAAGTCTTCTCTCAATGCTCATGCCATGAGTGTCAAGGCAGCCCCAGGCATTATGGGGTAGAAACTCTCTCTTCCCAAAGAGAGAGTCTTAGAGTGAATAGTGTAATGGACAGTATCCTGTGGTATCAGGACAGATCCAGCCTTCTTAATGACCTCAGGGTTTTCCAGGCAGCTGGCAGCTTTTTTGCATCCTTGCCTTGGACAGTGGTCCCTGCTTGTATATAGAAATGAACCACTCTCCCCAGGAAACAAGCAGTGCTGAAGTGTTGTCCTTGCACCACATACACTTTGACCACCAGATCCCCCTTCTTGTCCCTATTGAAGGAGGTGGGGCAGAGCGACCCAACATGCATGTGATCACTGGAACTCACCTAATGGCTAAGGAGATGCTGGCAGAGTCCCCCTCCTCCTCCAAGACCTACTTTCAGAGTATTCAACAACCTCCTTCCCTATCACCTGTCCTGCCAGCATCAGTGCTTCTCTGAGCATCACCAGCACCAGAGCACAGCTGCACACGAGCAAGGAGGCTGCAGGAGGCAAGGGGATGTCTCAGCTTAGAGGTGCAACGCCCTAGATTAGTAGAAAGAAGGAAAAGAAAAACCACCACCACACAGGAAACTCTAGTCCCTCAAAAGGGTCAAGTTCAGGGGCAGATTTAGAAGTTTTAAAGCCACCAGTGCCCTTGCTTGAACAGCTTGGCCCCATCTTCCTCCCTCTGAGCACAACTCAGACTTTCCTAGAGATATCTCTGCAGCCAAGGCTGAATCCCAGTTTTTTGTCAACACTGAAGCAATGTTGGGGGATCTCTTTTCATGCATTCAGTTATCATGCAAACACAGCATCAAGATCTCCAGTGCTAAGCATGTAGCAAGAACTGTGGACATGCCTGTTACATGCCTTGAAAATGCCACTGTGGAGCATCCTCCTCCAGACACTGCCTGCCTGCCATTAGAAAAGGGCCAACAGCCACAAATCAAGAATGTTGTGCTGTAATACAGCATTGCTCACTTTCTTTCTGCAAAGAAAAAAAAAAAAAAAAAGAAATAAAAAAATCATGTTTCATCGCTTCTTTGTGTGTTACAGTTGTTTAAATGAAAGACTTTGCTTCAAGTTTTCCTGCAGTCATTTTTTGTCTTCTTTCTGTTATGCTTCCAAATAACAGGCATTCACTTGGGAAACACAAGAAAAAGGAAAATGTAGAAAAGCTATTGATCTGCCAGGTAGAAAATGCTACATTTCTTTTCCAGGGGATTTTTTTTTCAGCTTGGGAAACAACACATTATCCCTTCAGTAAAATTCTGGAATCATAAAATTGCTTCATAACAAGAACAATCACAAAGACAATTCGTTCTTTGAATTTTGTTTTCAAGCCCGCACGCCGAGTGCTTGCCATGCTTATATGTATAAATCAGTTGTGAATACAATTTTGGGTCTTGTTCACAGTGCTGAGTACAACCAGCAAAGACAAAACTTCTAGCAATGGTGAAATTCATTCTTTTGGGAAAAGCATCTCCCTAAAACGACTGCTCATGTGCCATGGGAGATGCCAAACTGAAGTACCTCTCTTTCCATTAGTCATTCCACAACATTGTTCCCTCTTGCCACATCTCATACTTCCCCAGCAAGGAAGCAAAGACGCCACCAGACTCCCCACTATCCCTAAGTGACAGATTAAAAACATTTCCTTTTCTTTTCTGTCCTTCAGTAAGAGGAGGAAATGGGCCATGCATAGGGTTGGAGAAGAATTTGAGATGCTGCAGTTCTAGCCTTCCACAAAAACATTTCTTTACAGAACTGCGAGAACCAAGAATGCTTTTAGTGGGGTTTCAACTTTTCATCCATGCTCCAGAAATTTTCCCCAACTAGTTTTCCACTTATTGTGCCACTTCTCTCCAAAATAAAGTGCCTGCTCTGCACTGTCTTTGGCAAAGCCTTCTCTCATGTCTCCTGGGCCTTCAGCAAACACAGAAGCAGCAGCAGGTACCCATTAATTACCTACCTCAGCCATTGCTCTTGTCAGACCTAAGGGGGCTGACATTACATCTTTCTCTAACTTAATGAACAGTGTGTGCACTGCAAGGGTCAGAGGAACACTAGACAGACAATACCTGATGTTGAAAAAGAGCTTTAAACAAAAAAAAGTCAAAATCCTCGTTTGCCTGCATTTGCTGCAGAGTGGGTGAAGCTGTAGAGAAAGAACAGCTTTGAAAGGCACAAAGTGGATTCTGGCATATTTTCCCCTTTTGTGTTCCAAGCTTTGGTTTGGAAAAGGCTGCATGAAGGGTGGGGGTTTCTGTTAGTTTAGTTGTGCTGCTAGACATACATTTAATCTTTTTCCCCGATAATCCTGTTATGAGAAGCCTCAGCCAGAGTTAGGGAGACATTTATCAATAGAGAAAGCACACACACAATTACTACAGCATGGTCTAAAACAAAGGGAGTTCACTTTTCATTACTCTGAGGCATTGAAAAGGCTCTGCTGTTCTTTGCTTATTATTCTCTCTCTCTTTCCAATATTAAGTTTTTTGGAAACTGGCAGCCAGCATTTCCCAATGAAGACATGGACTCCTCACAAGCTCTAAGTGAAAACCAGGAGGTGGACCACACCAGCCTGGTTGAGGTGACAAGGGACCTGTGGAGATCATCTGGTCATGTCCCCTGCTCAAGCAGGGTCATCCAGAGGGGGTTGCCCAGGACACCTTTGAGTATCCCTAAAGATGGATACCTGTACCCTTAGAAGCATTTGTTTTCCTCATGTAAATGCACAAAAGTGCCTTATTTTACTCAAACCATCCTTCCACAATAGAAATATCCCATGGATATACCTATCCCCAGGTAAGGGAAGATCCAGCCAGCCTAAAGACACTGCATGGTCAGGGTGGGTATTGATTTCCCCCAGGACACCAACCAATCCTTTGACTTCTTATGAGAGAAATAAACAATTCCACTTTTTCTTTCCTCTGCCCTTTATCTTTTTGCCTCTCCACACACCCACTCTATGCTGTGGCACTGGGCCCTCAAAGGGGAATAGCAAGATGGAGAGATCCCTTTTCCAAGATGCCAAATAGCAGCAAAGACAACTTTCTAAACATCCCATCGTGGGGGGTGTAAGGACAACAGACCTGGGAATTTTACATGGGTCAGGTGGATGGGTTTGTGGACCAAAAAGAATGATTAAGCAAGTTTCACTTCAGCCATGGAAATACAACCCCATGGAAGAATGAAGAAGTGGTGAAGTTGGTGGTTACATGACCAGATCTCTCCCCAACCTTCAGCACTTGGGGATTCCTTCAGCCACTGCTGCACACATTTGTGAAGCCTCATAACATACAATAGTGCAGTTCTGCATATCCTTGTTAACCAAGGAACTACCCTGTGACTGGTTTTTTTTTTGTGGAAACAGGGGGGTTTTTGGTGTGGGACTTTTTGTAGTTGTTGGGGTTTTGTTTTTGTTTGTGGGTTTGTTTGCTTAGGGTTTTGTTTGGGTTTTTTGGGGTTTGTGGGGCTTTTTTTAATTGAAGCTTACTAACTTTTGGACTTCACTGACTTCTGGTGGTAACAAGCTTTGAAAACAATTGTCCCTAACTTAGGAAACATTTTTCAGCATACACACAGCAAAGTACTCTTTGGAAGCTAGTGCAGATTCCCCAGAACTTCCCAACTTTCCTTTTAGGTGTAACAACATCCCTGTTCCACGATCAGTGGAAATAATTAGGAGCCATCCCTCTGGGCTTCAGCAGGCTGAGAATGAAGCCTCCAATTTGGTCTCTGTGCTTTGTAAAAACACACCATAACGAGCTGACCTGAGGTGGGAGTCTTTCTCAAGAAGGTGGCTGGGGCAGCAGGGGACTGAAATGATGAGTTTCTCTTGAAGGATTGAGGCCTCCTGCTCTTATTTCTGGCAGTGAGATCTACAGTCCTGTGTCACTGTGGTGACTGCACCTTTTAAACAATCTGTTCCTGTGTTACTGGTTTGCTTATCCCAATTGCTACCACATAATTCTTCATTAGAAGGATGGTGTGACTTTAAGAGCCCAAATAAATGAGCTAATAATAAATGTCCTTGCTCACGTTGATTAAATGAAAATCCTATTAATGAAAAAAGAAATCAACATCATCCATTTGGCTTGTGTCAGCTTATACTTTTCATTGCTTTGTATCTCAGATTGGATAATCAAGGCTATTTCATTTTTATTTACAGTTAAGTTTCACTGGTGGATTTGATTGCAAAAGCTGAAGCAGGGAGGGGACAGAACCCTATATGAAAACCAGCTGCTGACATTGGAATTCCAGAAAAAATAAAAAGAGAAACATCATCTACATTTTTTTGCCTATCATTGTCTAATTTGTGGTGAATCACAGACACATTCCAAGGGATGCAGATGATGACAGTGTAAGAAGACTCATTCTTCTGGAGGTCACAGGAAGTCAATGGCAATTGAAGGACTCAGGGTTTCCCTACAAAGATATTCCCTGTGTTTTTAGGATTTGTCCACAACAAAGTTAAGGTGAAATTTCATTTGACAAAACTGCTTCAAAATTAATGCTTTGGCAAAAATATTGCGTATGCTTTCATTCCTACCATTTACACTTGATTGCCATGTCAGGTCGTTTTCAGGCTTTTCCCACAAACACAAATTGTGCCAAAGCATGAAATTCTGAATTAACTGCGTAGTCGACACTGTAAGCAATCCAAGTCCCAACCACAGCATTACTCTTGTCCTTAACCCTATAAAACGCATTAGAAACTTTGAATTCAGGTGTTTCAAACTGGCTCATACCTTAGAGATGCTCTTGGGCTGTGATACACTGATATCATATGTAAAACATCCCTCCTGATTGATGCCAAGGGGCACAAGTGTACAAGACAACACACACACACATGCAGTGAAGCCAGAAGAGAATCATGGTAAGGTGCAGGCACAGAGTTTGCCTGCCTCTATTGGGAACAAATACAACCTCCAAACAAATCTCAGGGTGCTAAATGCTTCTCTGTAAGGGAAGGAGTCAGCCAGACACCAGTAAAGCACTACACTTCAAATAACACTCCTTGTAACCCAACTCACTCAGCCCTGAGTGCAGCACTTTACCATTTGCATCTTTGCCCTGAGGTCAAAAAAAGCTGTGGATGCCCCATCCACACTTGCATCCATTACTTCTCCCCAAGCATTGCATCCAACACTTGTCCCCAAGCATTCAAGGCCAAGTTGGATGGGGTTTTGAACAATCTGATCTATTGGAAGGTGCCCCTGACTGTGACAGGGGGGTTGAAACCAGGTTATCTTTATTCTCCCTATCCAACACAAAGCCTTCTGTGATTCCATGACTTACATAGTGCTTTCCTAGCCACTCTTGCTCCATCATTCCCTCCTTGATTTGTTTTCACATGCTGAAGAAGTCCTGCATTTTACTGTTTGTTTTATTCCTGTAATTTCAAGATGCCAGGGACATTTTCACTAGCTCTGCCCACCTCCCTGGGCTGCAGTGAGCAGCAGGATGAGAAAGAGATGCAAGACACAAGCACATCAAGTAGGCCATAGCTACACAGCTCCTGAGCAGCAGCTCTGCAGTGGAGCAACAGGTATCAGCTCCTCCTACCTTAACTTGGAAAGGAGATGGCTCCCCCTTAAATGTTACCCAGCAAGAACTGCCATACATCAATGGCTACTGATGAAAAATTAAGGCTTGAAGACCTTGGAACCAAATTCAGAAATGAATAAGCTATTCATAGGAAATTGTGTCATGTGTTCCTTCACACCCATCACTTGCTCTGTTTGCAGATTGTCCACCAGCACATCCCAAATTTTAGACATGTGTTGTCTGACATAATTCATCAAATAACTTAATCTACATGGCAAAAATTATGCACATAATTTCTGAGCAGACTCCACAAACATTTAATATTCAGAATTCAAGCTGTGGTGATTAGTCTTGATTGAACACACAAATCAGCTAGTGTCTTACTGTATTTGAATGATTAACTTGTGTTTTTGGGAAAGAACCCACACGCTTATGATGAATTCAGAATCAGCTTTTTTTGGACTACTCTGATATTTGCTTGTGATCTCACCCTCCCTCCCCTTTTTTTTTGGTTTTAATTCTATAGCTCTCCCACCAGCAAACCCATTTGCAGACAGCAAACAGAATATATGGATGTACTCCAGGAGATTTTGGTAGAAACTTGGAAACTACCTCTACAAAAGCCTTTTGCAACACTTACTTTGACCTCTGATTTTTCAGGCAAATAATGAGTTCATGCTGATGAACAGTGGACAATTTCCTGATAACAAGTCAAAAGTGCTTTAGAATGATTTTTCTTCCCCTGGTCCTTCTTTCTTTCCTAGGATCAGATCAATGGATGTGAAAGACCATAATCTGGCTGTTGTCCATTTAACTGTTTTCAGAGGAACATCTTGAAAGTTTCCTCTCTCCTCCTTAAGATGAAAAGTTCTTTTGAAGTCTTTTGACACTCCAGCACCAGTAATGAGATCAAAATGAAGGGTTTCTTACTTCTCCCCCTCAGTGAACACCGGGAAGAACACCAGAGGCTTTCTGATATTCTGAATACCTGCCACATTTCTCCTGGTGGCAGATGTTCTCTTTGCCCTTGGACACTGCTGTCCTTTACTACACTTAGAAGCCCAGAGCCAACAAAGAATGCTCTAGAACAAAAAACCCCACCATTTACTAGAATGAAAACATCAGTATAATTACCCTATTACCAGCCTTATTTGTATCAGCTTTAATATTATTGCAGCAAAATTCCCAATCCACATCCTTGTGGGAGATGACTGAAGTTGAGAGTATCCAGTAAAGGAAAACCACCATGGAAAGAGCCCAAATTCCCTTGGAAAACAACCTTCCAGCAAAATCAGAGATGAATAAAATCCTGCCAAGACATCAAGTTTTGATGACATTTTGTTTTGGAAATAACATCAAAAAGTATATGTTGTCAATACCAAAAGGAATCTGATAGCAGTATTTACAGTTTTGGTGTGCTAAAATAAAGTTGTTTAACTTAATTTCAAAGCCCCCTTTGCTTCAGATTTCAGTCAATCAGGTACCAGGACTCAATAGATACAATCCCTACCTGTACCCTCCAGAAAAAGAGTGGGATGGAACTGCTTCAGTTACTCTGAAGCACGCTGGGAGAAGAATTTGGGATATTTTATTACTGTAATTATTTTAGGTAAGAATTT
This sequence comes from Xenops minutus, assembly GCA_035221455.1. Lineage (NCBI taxonomy): Eukaryota > Metazoa > Chordata > Aves > Passeriformes > Furnariidae > Xenops > Xenops minutus. Next base: position 62,079,361 of record JAWWEE010000074.1, read on the forward strand.
GGGGATGTTATTTTGAATTAACATGAAATCACACCCAGAAAAAAAAAGTGATGGTGAAAGAGCTTCTCAATCCTGCACTCAGTTCCTGCTGTGGCAACAAGGGGAAAGCTGTTCAGATGTTGCACACATTCAAGCTTTTTCCTCTGCCTGGCATGGAAGATGTGAGAATCTTTGGGGGTCTGCAGTTTCTACCCAGGGGGGAAGGAAATGCTCAACCTCCTACTGACACAGAAACCTCAAGAGGGCAGAAAAGGTCACAAGAGAGTTGGTGAGGGCATGAGATAGGGAAGGGCAAACAGAACAGCTGCTCCTGGGTGTAGGGCAGAGGTGTTTCATCAAAGGTTTCTGCAGGAGGGAATTCCCCAGCAGCTATTTATTGCCATTTCTGACTGAAGAAGAGCACTTGGGGAAATACAGCACATGGGGAAATGGCACTGAGAAATACCCAACTCTCAGTGTCCTGTTTCTTCTTCAGATGAGGAAGCTAACTGAAGCCTGCTTCTGCTCTTCCAAGCAGCTGCATCACACACATACACAGGCTTTATATACATCTTTTCTGCATCTTTTCACATGCCCAGGAGGAGGACAGGGTGAGGGGAATGATTCCATTTACAGAGATATAAAGCCTAGGTTTGGTTCCTGGGAAGAGCAAGGTGAGGTTGGACAAGGTGCAGATTGGCAGAGCTATGCCTGTTCATGCTACTGAGCAGTTTTTTTTTTGCAGATCTGAAGGGAAATCCCAGTTTCAAATTGAGTTTATCCTACAAACAGGAGCTATCTTATGAGGAGGAGCTAATCTCATGGGCACTTGTAGGGAAGTGGGAGCCACAACACTCCCCAGGGAACAGATGCCTCCAAACCCCAGGGAGGTGAGAGGAGAAGAAAGAGTTCTGCTCATCTTGAGGCTTCCTCACAAACACTGCAGGATGGGGCATGGATGGGACCCTGTGCTGTCACCATCATGCTGAGTTAAAGGATGGTACCCAGCAGCACCAGTTCCAGTGTTGCTGCAACATCCTTTTAGGATGCTGAATCCCAAACCAGCCACTTCTCACTTCCCTCAGAGGGATGCTGTGGCCAGGGAGGGAGGATGCTCTTTCCCACGCCAAAGCCAGACCCTTTCTCCCACAACAGGGCTATTTCATACTCTACAGGTGACCAGATGGGAAAGCTCAAATGTCATGTTTGCCTGTTTCAGACAAAACCCCAGAACCCAAGACAAAACTGGCAGAGCAGAGGGAGCGCACCACGTGAGCACACACACCCACTCACCAAAACACAGCTGGCTGGGGTTATTTTTAGACTCGATTTGACAGGGTCCCTTTAAATTTCTCTGGCTTTTGTCGGTTTGTATCACAGAGCTAACGTTGTTTAAACAGAACACATTATTTTTGGCCCGTGAATCACAGGACTGGCTCAGCAGCATTTTCATGCAAACCACTGAGAGGCCTCTGTTTTCTCTGCACTGAATTATTGTTTTAAAAAAAAAAAACCCAACCCTTAATCACCAGGTACAGTGATTGGCTTCAAAGATTTGCAAATTAGGAGTAAGCTATCAAATAGCTTCCTAGGGGCTGTAAGCCACACAAATCCCATTGCCATTAATGAGGGCTTATGCCACTAAATATCTATACATGCACACATATATATATGCACACAGAGCGTAAAGCACGCTTGTCTAGCCCTGCAGAGGAGACCCGTGGGATTTCCCCGATGTAGCATCCTTGCTAAACCTAAATGGCAGGCAAGCAGGGAGCTCTCCCCGGGCTCCCTGGCTGATCCCTCTGGGAGCCGGCACCCTGGGAGCGGCGGCGCTAATTGCTGCGCTGCGCTTCTAAGGCACATTGATGCTGGCAGAGGAGCTGTGGGAGTGTTACGAGGGAGGCTGAGGCACCAGGGGACTTTTAAAGCATTGCAGGAGGAAAAAAAAAATTAAAAAAAAAATTAAAAAAATAAAAACACCAAGGAAGGCAGTTTGTTTTTCAGCTGTATTCCCAAAGACCTTTGCAAATACGCATCACAGTAAAGCTTCCTCAGGGCATAATGCCAAGGAAAACCTGAAGGCTGCAATAAACCACACCAACAAACACATTTTGGGAATACCTTGTAACACATTTTGGGAATACCTTGTAAAGGCCAGTAAAAATCTCTGCACTGGATTATCAAAGGGACTTTAAGTATTATAGTGCAAATTCTGTGTAACAAGAAGCAGATCAAGCTTTACTGTTGCACTGTTTGTTTTCAAGTTTTACTTCTTAAATATAAATTAGACATGGTATAAGAGGAAAAATGTATAAATTATTATGGCCAGCCATCTCAAGCGTGAGCTAGAAATGAAATATTGCAAAATAAAATGTTGGTTTGCTCTGGCTGTGTCTCGTCGAGCTGTCTGAGACATTTCCCACTGAGTGTCTTCAGCAACATGCCACTGTCAGTGGCGATGGGGATCTTCCTGGAACTTCCCCATCCCTGAGCTCAGCGCCTACGTAGGGCTGTGGTTCCCCGGTCCAGCCCTCCTCCTGCCCTGGAGCATCCCTGGAGCATCCCCGGGATGCTGCTGGGGCTGGTACCCCGGTCAGCAGACCGCAGCCTGCGCAAAGCTCGGGGAAAGCAAAACAAAAACAAGCCACACGCTCCCCCTTCTTCCTCCCCTGCGACCCGAGCAGGGGTTTGAGATCATCTGCAGATGTTGCGCAAACCCGCTGGCTTTCACATGGAAAAGGGACAGCGAGGGCGACTGAAAAGCAAAGCCCTGAGGAGGGCAGAGCTCTGGGAAAGCCATTCCTCCCGCTGAGCCATCCCGGTTGTTCCTGGCTCTCCTCAGCTTGTGCACATTCAAACTCACTGTTTTAGAATGGCAGGATTATCCAAATCATGACATATGTGCGAAAATGAAAGGAATGCAAGTGTTTGGGTGGTGGGGGTTTTTTTTCTCAACTTGGATCTGGAGATTCTCTTCTGCTCTAAATAAAAAAATGGAGAAGGAAGAGGGGAAAAAAAAACAAACCCACATAGCTTGCATGTCCCAGGTTGAAGTAAAATAATGAGTGTGCTCTTTTGCACTGGGGATTTCCAGGCTCTTCCTTCCTCCACAAGGAGCAGCCCCTCAACTCTGCTGTTCTGCACACAGCTGGAGCCTGTGTCAGGGCCTGGGCAAAGGGCAGGGCACCAGTGGGCTGTCTCCAAAGTAAACTCAGCTGTGACCACATTTACTCTTCACTGCCCTTTCTCTGACAAGTCAGGAGCCTTGCCCAACCCTGTCTAGCCCAGTGTTTCTTAACCGAGGCAAACTCTACCACAGCGTGTCCAAAAGGGGTAAAGGAAAGGTGGTGGGGAGGGTGGAGAGCCCAAAAAACCACAGAGGGACAAAAAAGGAGAATTAAGACAGCAGCAATCATTCCCAGAATAAAACTGGCAGCTCCCAAGAAATGATGGCTTGGAAAGACTCCAGGCAGATGAAGACCCTCAGAACTTCCTATTTCTTTATTGAAACAAATACATGAAAACAGAAGGAGAAGCCCCACCTAACCCTCTCCATTTTAAAGAACACTTTCCCAGTGTGGAGCAGCAATCATTGCCTTCACTGGCTGCACAGCCCTGCAGAGCAGGGACTTAACTCCATCCCACGGCAACATGTCCAAGCACAGCTCCTCTCCTCATCCATTTCAATTTACACCATCCTTTCAGCATCCCTAATTCTACCATTCCAGAAGAGCCTAAGAGGCAGGGAAGCACCTCAGGGTCAAGACAGGGTGGCCTGAGGTTGCAGGTGAGGCACTGGCCCTACTACACACAGGTCTCATCACCTCACCTTTCCTCACTCTCCCCACCACAACTGCTGAGCTAAATGAATGCATTGCAGTCTCAGAGGAAATTCTGTAACAAGTTCTTCTCAAGGGCTCAAGGTGACAGCAAGAAAGAGGTGTGTGAGCTCAAGGCCAGGTGGTTCTTTCCCCTGGGCAAACATTTCTATTTTGTTCACCCTCTGGTGAAACTTTCTCACTCTGTACAGTAACCTTGGAATCTTGGCCCTCTTCAGTATCTTCCTTGCAAGACATATAATCTGGGAATTGTGGATAATTTATGCATTTACCAAAATACAAATGCATATGATTACCACTGTAGCTTAACAAGGATTTTCTTCTCTCCAAAATAAACATGCTGGCCCACTGAGCTTCAAGTGATTTTCAAATAAGGCTTACCAAAACAGACACAAAAGTGGAAAACCATGCTTATTTTCTGTATCTCAATCCTCCAAATAAAACAGGTTCGTCCCCAGTGAAAGAGTCTAGGAGAAGCAGAGGAAAGATAGGATTACATGGAGAGAACAAAGCCTCCTTCACTGGGGAGGGTGATGGTGGGGTCTGTTAAGAGAGAAGACTGATTACTATCTGCTATTTCATACCAACAATTGAGAAACAAGAAAGGAAATGACTTAATTTTGCCATTGAGGACACACAGACCTCAGCATGTTCCAGGGAGCAGCATCAAGAGAACTTCCCCTGAGATCCTTGGGGCAAAAACAAAGTGAGGGCTAAGGGGTTAACACTTTAATGCAGAGCAAGCATCCACACAGGCAGGTGGTAGGATCATCTCATTTTGGGGGTAGGTCAGATGCTGGGTTTGGGGGATGAGGCTGGTAAATGCATGCTTTTTCATTTCCATTAGTGTCTAAGAGGTACCAGTTACAGCTATGGATGCTCAGCAGCACTCTGTAAATCCAAGCTCTCAGTTCACCCTGCTTTAGGTAAGGGCTCAGTCACAGAACAAGCAACCTACAGGTTAAACATGAATTCTGACTGAAGAGTGGTTATCACCATGGTCTCATACAGAAGTCCAACACAGACTCTTCCTTCCATCATAGCATTGTTCCAATAGAAAAGAAACAACTCACTGTACAAAGATGCCCAGACCACTGCACTACTGAGTCAGTTCAGAGCTCACTTAAATCTATGTTCTCCTAAATGTTTCCACATGAATTTCTGGTATTATTTCATATTTTGTACTATATACCTAGAACAAAAGACTGAAGAATAAATAAGATAACCCATTTGCTGTTAACTGTATGTATTTAAAGTCACAACATTGAAGTGCAAGGCTCCTGTTGTAGCCTGAAAGAAGGACTTCTGTTCTTGCATCCTGTCTCCTTCCCCCCACTGTATGACACTTGCTGGCAAAATCTGTTATTTTCTCTCTCCTGTAAGCTGGAGCTGATATTGGAGTGGCTTCTGCAAGTCCAGCATAGCCATGAATTTGGTGGAGACACTTGGGAGCCACAAAAAAATAGTTTTGTGGAAGAAGCAGTTTTAGGGTAGCTTAGCTCTTTTTGGGTTTGGTCTGGGTTTTGTGGTTTGGGTTTGTATTTTTTTTTTTGTTTTGTATTTTTTAATTATCTGATTACTACCCACAGATGATCTATTTGACAGTCTATAGCAAAGTTCTCACATGCCCTGACTTTTATGCTGTTGGGAATCAAGCTCCTATTCCATGAAGGTGCAAGTCATCTTTGGTGCAGATCTGCTCTGCTCAATATTCTACACTTCAATTTCACTCTGCTCAAGATCTCCTCTGCAACAGGCTTCCAGCAGAGCAAAGCAAAGTTGCACCAGTAAATCCCTCAGTCCTGAACCTGCAAGCTCTCTTGGGCAGGAGCCCCTCTGGTCCTTTGCAGGATTTTTACTGTGCTCATGGAAACCATCTCCTGCACGAACCAGCCTTTGCTGTTTCCACAGGTCATGCTCTGTTTTGCCTGTGTGCACACACACACCCATCACAATGCATCTCATGGCTCCACTGGAAGGAGACTCAGGCATGTGGCAGGAGGGAAGTTGAGCAGCAAAGGCTCGTCTGGATAGCCAGGAGAGCAGAGCCTTGGAGTGCACCACAGTTTCTACCTCCCACACAGTACAGATGCAGCCCAGGTGGCTCAGAGTCTTTATTACTGCACTGACAGAGAAGCTCGAAGGAATGCAGCTTTGGACAGTCTGGAAGTCATTATCCCACGGCACCGTCCTTAGAGGAGCTATTTTGCCTTGCACAAGGCTCTCTGAGAATGTACACAAGCCTAACTCTTCTGCTTTAATAAGTGAAATACAGCTTTACTCAAAAATAGCAATTGCCAGGCCATAGAGATTCTTCTTTGAGGGGTATATGAGTTTGCTGTGCTACATGAGCTGTTGTGGAAAGGAAAGATGCTCTGCTCAAGGTTGTTACCAAGTACCTGCAAAGAACCACAGGGGCCCTACCTCATTCAGCACAGACCTTGGTTTTGCTGTGCACTCTGCAATACTCACATGTGATACTTGGCCTTCCTGAGCTGTGTGATTTACAGCTCAAGTAGGTTTTTTTCTTTAGTTTTTTTTTTTTTCTTTTTAGAGCAAATATAAAAGCAAAAAAAGGCACTTCAAAGCATCCTCAGCATGCTACAGCTAGGGGGATTGAACCAGGCATTTTCAGCAGACAGGAGTTCGATGCAGTCACTGGAATTCTCAGCAAAGCCTTTCTTTTAGCAGAGCATCAGCTTGCTGCAAGTCTCACACCAAGCTGGCTAGCAGATTACAAAGCTTACAACCATTTTATATGTTAAGAGTGGATTTTTTTCCATTTTCCAGTCATATACAGAGCAAAATTTCTTTCCCCTTTGAGTGTCTTCAAATAATATTAGCTTGAGTTTGGAAATTTGTGTCCCAGTGGAGAGGAGGACAAGACAGAGAAAAGGATAAGAGAGCAAAATATGTGAGAATGGGAAGGCTCATCTTTTTCATGTGGCAGTCTCTGTCCCTCTCCCCTGTTCTGGTGTGGACTGTAAGTCCCTTCCTTTAACCATCTACATTTGTCATTGGGTTATTCCTCAGTTTTCATCCTCTGCTACAGCCTGTGCTGATTCTCCTCTGTTTTGCTGCTGGTTTCATCATGAAGCATTATTGTCCATTTTGCCAACACTAAGCCCACTTAGCTGACATTACCTTTCATTATAGCCAGGGCAGACTGAACCAGGCTGTTCTATTCCACAACGACTACAACATATAATGAGAAGAGCATTGGCATCCAGATTCATGCTTATTGTATGACTGCACCAGCAGACTTGAGGAAAGAAACACAGACTCTGCTTACTTACATGAGTGCAAATTAGACTTTCTGCCACCAAAATCAGTCCAAGCTAAAACCAAAAGCACAGGCAAGCTCTGGGCTCTCAGTATCAGCACAGCATCACCTCCTTTTCCCCCTGTGCATTCTGCATACGTGCTGGGCTGAACTCCAGGGATTCATTTACCACCCACTGTGCAGTTTTGCAGAGGAGGAAGGGATCAAAGACTAGTTCAACAACATGAAGTTGTCACTAATGACGCAGAGGCCGATATTTCCTCTTGGCAGCCCCAAGTGCACAGAGAGGTGGCACTGGCACTTCATTAGGTGACACCAGCCCTGCTTCCATGCCAGAGTGACACCACTGGAAGGCAGCAGTGCCCAGCCCCAGATACATGTGGCTGCAAATAAAGCTCCAAGCTTGGCATCCCAGGAAAATGTCAGCTCGACTTGCATGTACTGATGGTACACAGAGAAAACTTCATCCAGACCTGGAGTGCTTCTGATTATTTTTTCCACTCAGGTCCTTTGTTTCCCCCGTGTATTTTCCTGCATTGATCCCCAGCACTGAAAGGAGTCACCACAAGTCAGTTTTGCCCTCTCAGACACCTGCAGCAGCATCACTGCATATTAGCATGGGGCAAAATTTGGGAAGGAACAGGACTCTCTGAACTCCTAACTGTTCTTTGCCTTTTTACCAGCTTCCATCGAACATATTTGGACCAGAATCCCTGCACTGCTTGTCCAGAAAGCTAGGTTTCCTTTTTCAAAGCAGGGGCAATTATACCCTCCCCCTCTTTAAAGGGTCTGTGAAACATGCAGGGAGAAAGCAGTGCAGCACATCACTGCTGAGTGCCACAATTAAACCCCAGCCAAAAGCTTCTGACCAAACATGCAGGCATCTCTCTCCTGCACTCTGCAGATGAACTCAAGCTTACTTACTGCCAAACACAAGCAGTTCTTTTGCTGTGCAAACTGTCAACAGCAGATTTAGCTGATAACCAGCATCCTGAATTTGGCAAGGGCCCTTTTCTCTTCCACCCCCAGTTTTAGGAAGCAAGAATGCATGAAAACTCCAAGCCTTTGAGATGGGAAGCTAACAGCAAACACTGCCTCCCTCCACCAGCTGACCCCAGAAGTGTAAAGGTGTACAAACCATCTATGTTTTCACTAAGCAGCTAAAGCACATGACTGAGAAAGTTCAGATCCTGCAAGCACATTTCGTGTTAATGAAGCACAACATGGTTTCAGAGGGCAGGGAGAAGGAGGCAGCAAAGGACTTTCATAGCAAATGGCCTTATTCCAGTCTCAAGTTCCTCACAAATACATCTGATTATCTGACCAGTAACCAAATGAAGTGTTGCCAAAGCTGGAGGCACTTTTCCTCAGCACTGAAAATAGCTGTAAGGAAAGGAAATGTGCCAATGGGCATCACATAATGGAACTGACAGTGGCAGAAGGAAAGTTTAGGTGGATGAAAAAGTGTTGAGGCTTTTGTGCAGATTTTTGTCTTTTTTTCCCCCCTCCCTCAAGTTCATTTCTACATAGGATAACTTTTAAAGGATAATTTTCTTTTATAGGAGACAGGAGACAGCCAGTCATGTAAACAGCTGTGGCAAAATGCCCTGTGAGAAGCCACCACTAAATCAATCCAGTCCATGAAACTGTGACCTGCTACATCAAGTAAAGAGGCCCTGGCTGCAAAAGCAAAGGTAAGCCACAGATGCTACAGGAAACACAGGGCTCCCCTTAGCATCTCACTCCCTTGCAGAGGGCAAGCTCAAGTTGTGCCCCAAGGACAGGCTGCAAACAGAGACAGATGGGGTCAGAAAGAGATAGAAAGTGCTCTTCCTGCCACCGCCATCACCTGTAGCTCTGCTAGAGCACAGGCTGTGTGCCAGAACTGGGGAATCCTAGCACAGCTCTCTGGGCAATGCACACATCACCACAATGCTCAAAGAGTCACCCTGGGAGGAAGGTCTGTGCAAATTAAGAATGACAGTGAGCACGTATACACATGTGACAGCTAAGAGGAAGCTGGGGGAAGTGGGCTGACCTCCTCACAAAGGTGCTAGTGTTGAGAAACATCTTCATGTGGGGGTTGGTCCTGGTGATCAGGATAAAAAGAAATGGAGAGGAGGGAGCAAGCCACTTCACCTTGGGGAAGCCAGGGCAGGGCTTGCCCCTTCCCCATCCCATCTTCACCAAAGAGACAAGCAAATTAAGAGAGAACTTCCCAGGGCAAAGGGTCTGGGTAATATGGAGCAATTTGCCAGCATTTCAGTCTCAGGAGTGCTCATTCATTGCTTGTGAAGAAGAGCAGCCAAGACACTGACCCCATTGGTATCACACACAGCTTCTGCTGCAGGATTTGGGTTTTTTTGTTTGAGAAGGAGAAGAGCAGCATTCCCTCTGTAAACCATGTGCTTGCCTGCTTCAGTGCCCCATTAGAGTCTAATTGCTACAGCATTGCCTTACCAGAGAGCTGAGAAAGGGAGTTTGGGCTGTGCCTGAGCCTAAACAGCCCTTGGACTAAACCCTGTTCCAGCAAGGCTCAACTAGCAGCTGACTGCTCAGCACACAAGTAAGGTTTGGAGCCACAAGCTGTGTCAAACACTGCTGATATCTTTTGTGAAGACAGCAGCAGTGGCATGACTGCTCTGAGGTAGGGAACCCACTCTCTGTCCCCATTGCTAGAACAGCAGCAGTCTGACCAAGCCATTGATTTGAACTTCCTTATTCTATTAACAGGGAGTCAGCATCACTAAAACATTGCAAGCTCTGTTCTACCCCCACTGAAAAATTTATGTTGTTTTTCAGTGTCTGATAGCAAGCTGGAACTGGGCATGGGTTTGGTGCACAAAGGATATTAGTGTACCAAGGAGAGGAGATCCAGCCAACTTGCAAGGTCCCCAACGTCTAGTAGGGTCTAGGAAGCTCTTGGGATTCTGATGGGGTTTATAACCCATTGATTTAACCATTAAGATGATACCAGTGGTGGGAAGAAAACCAGCACCTCTTCAACATCTCTTGCAGAATTACATCCTTCCCTCCAACACATTTTAGATGTTACCAGGACTTCAGGAGAATAATCATTAATTTATGTTTCAGCAGAAGCTTTCAGTGTGACCTGGACACCATTTCTCTGCTTTGGGTTGCCCTTCTCCATGCACATGGTGGGGATAAGCAGTTACAGCATTTGTTGCAATCTGAGTACCAAAGGTTGTGACAACAGATTTAGGTACTATGCTAATACAGACTATAGATAGGACTTTATCTTATTATCTAATACCTAATCTAATATTATCTAAGGTAGATTTGCACATGAACTACACCATTTCAGCAAGCACTGACTAGTGGGTCCAGTGCTGGATCTCTATTGCCTTGTGTTTGGAAGAGTTATTTATTATTTATGATTATAAGTAGACCATGTTAAGAGTAACACATGCTAGATCTGTTCTCTTCTGAACAGCAAGTAGAAAAAAAGCTGTAAGTGAAGTTTCCTTAGAGTCATGAAAAACTGACTTCTGTGATTTTCCTACTCTGCCACTTCTAATTCTTATCCTATCAGTCCAGCAAGGTGCTTTCTGTGTCATAAACCTTTATGAAACTCTTCTGTCATAGAACTAATGTGTGTTGCCCTAAAAGTGCCTGAGTTTCAGTAGTAGATGAAGAAACCCCACAAAAAATCAGAACATTTTGATATGCAGTATGTTATCAAACACACATCTATTTACAAGACTCGTTGGTACATTCTTGGCCCCCTTTAGAAAGGGAGAAGCAAAAAAATTAACACAAATGCATATTTCACTTGGCCAACACAATTATCTAGCAGGAAGGAGTCTAATGAGAACCAGTGATGCTTTGTGTATCCAGGATCTAAAAAATACCCTGGCATTTTTTTCCTACTACATTGGGGTGTAGATGCTTCTTTCACTCTGAGCTTCAGGTTTTTTCCAAGTAGTCAAATATCAATTTTGCCTCTCTGACAGAAAAGGGAAAATTATAAAGCACCTTATAGATCTCTATAAAAGTATATAAGTTCTTGGAAGCTGTTGAAAGTAAGTGAAAAACATGCCTTTTTTTCTAAGCAATATTTGCCTTGCCAAGAGAGAACACACTATTGAGCTTTAGTGATAAGGTAAACACTTTCTAATTTCCCTTATGAGTAGGAGATAATGAGATAGGCAAGCATTTTTCTGCTCAAATGTTTCTTGATTTCAACATCTCTACTTTTAGAATCCAAGTAGTTAGCTGAAAAGGTTTTGTTTTGATTAATGTCATAAGCTTCATTCATTTAAAAGAGTCAGAAATGTCAAATCATTGTTACACAGGAAGTTTTGGTTTTGGATCAAAGTGACATTTCATTTAGCAGACTGAATAAATATACAGTTTAAAAGCCAGTGAAACTCAATGGGAAGGAAAAACTCTGAGATTGAGCAAGTTCTTTCAACTATTGAATCCAGTCTCTGCTTGTACACGAGTCATCCCTTTGGGACTGAAGAATCCCTCTGGATTTTAGCATTTTGGAACAACTTTTTAATTCAATTCAGAACAAAAATATCAAGATGATGTAAGCCACTTCCTGCCTTCTCCTTAAAAAAAAAGTAATAGAAAAAATTAATCTCACACAAGATACAAAGGAGCAGCCCATGCAAGAGGATGCATAAGCTGTCTTACAATTATATGATTTCCTGCTTGCCACACATATTAGGCAGAGGTTACAGCATTGCCCCTTCTCAGACTTGCAGTGAAATCTCTCAGGATATTTTTGTCCATCTTCATTACTTGTTGCTATTCCTGCTGCTTTGCTGGGCAAAGCCCTCAGCTTTTATTAGCAGTTAAAACATTTTTACACTTGTCACTCACACAATTGCAAAGAAGGGTTGAAAAACTCAGACCCCCTAGAAGCTACTAAAGCCCCAGACAAATAAAACCAGAGAGAATTAAGTCTTGCATATTACACTAACCACACAGTTGTGGGAAGTTGGCCTCAGGATTTGAGGATGCCTGAAGCAGACTATGCCAAGCTTGTAATTTTATCAATTATGTTTCATTTTATACATCAGGATTGTCATAGAACAAGTTGTTATTGTAGGTGTCCCTGGGGACATAGAACTCAGGCAGCCTCCCACTGCATGCTAGAAAGCTTTCCCAGATAATGCTTATCAGAAAATGCATCTTCCCCACAGATCCCTACACTACCTGCAGCTAATCCAGAATGCAGCAGAGCCAGAGTCTCTGGACACACTCACAGACTGCACAGAGAATGCTGTATGAGAACAGCCCTGGACTCCTCTCCCAAGGACTGCTACCCTTAATGCAAGCCAGCTTACAATAGCAGTAATAACTGTATTAGGACATTCACACACGAGATAACAGAACTGCATTAAGGGCATAAGCACGAGAAAACTAGAAGAAAATCATACTTGCCTATTTGTAGTTTTTTCACTGTATAAAATCGCTCTGAGAAGGCAAGATCCCCTTCTGTATCAGTCCCTTATTCTTAGATGGTGCCTAGAAAAAAAAAAACAGCTAAGCACAAAGAACCAGCTCTCTTTTTAGATCCCCAAAGCTTTCCTGGACTTTGGCTTGGGTTTAAATCTCTTCCTCCCACCTGGCCTTAACTGCTGTCACCTGCCAGCAATTTCCTGCCTTGCTCTTGCTTATTTTGCCATCACTGGATGCTGCCTTGGCAGAGAGGAAACCTTATCAGTGCAAAAATACTGAAGACTATTTGAAAGGTCCTAAAAGGAATTGTCAGCTGTGAGGAAACAAGATTTGTTTCCACCAGCTGCTTCATTAGCAACAGACTGAGGTGGTGATTAAACCCTATATGGTAATGATGGACTGTATTGAGAACTTCTTGTTAGCCTGGAAATATCATGCCCATCACTGAAGATACACAATCACCTAATATATTACCAGTTTACACTGTTTGCTGTCACCTCTGTACCTAAACCATACTAGTAATATGAGCTAGTCAAACCCATTTCAGCACTAAGTCCAGCTGGCCTAAGTCACTCCCATAGAACAGAGCATGAGCAGAGGAGATTTACTGTCTTCAAGGTGATTTACAGCTCCAGTTACTTGTTCCTATCCTTCAGCTGAACCACAGTTAATGGATTAACTGGGAGCTCCCAGTTTGCTCCAGCACAAAGTCGGCTATCGCTGCTCAAACCAGATGAGCCCCCGAAGCAGATTAGGAGCATTGGCTGAGTGTGTGGATGTGGCTCAGCTCCAGGAGAACAGCAGATGGAAAATGGTGTTTCCCTAAACCACCCCACTAGATCTGCAGCAGCATATCTGCCTGTGCCCCAGTGTGCTCCCCCTTCTTTTTCTCCACTGGCTGCAGAAAGATTTGGGCTGAATTATCTATTCCGTTGTTCATACCCATGGAGAGATTGCATGAGAAATGACCTGTCCAGTGCATTTGCTTGCTACATCACACTGGCTGTGGAATAAAAAAGACTTCAGGAAGTGTGGAGTGTTAGATTTCAGATCCTATTTGTGATGTTTCTGCATCCCAGCTTCATCCCTTATCTGGGCTGAAGGGTATGCATCTTCCTGCCTGCATATGGGAAAACAAAGCAGATGGTCTCAGTCTGAGGGACAGATGTCCACATCAGAAAACTGTCACTGCACTTGACACCTTCCCAGCCATACTGGCCAAGATCCCCCAGAAAAGAAAAAACATACCTTGTCATTTTGCATACATTTACATTCATTTGCATGCATCCAGGCACCTACTGAGCAGAATGCTCAGCCTTGTCATTTTTTAAGTTGCACTATATCAAAATCTCAGAAAGACTGGTGTGAAGGTAACTTGTTAAAAGTGCTGACTGCCTGGTACCTTTGGTATGTGAACTACTAATAAAAAGGACCCTTCCATGCCATAGACCTATTCTTTCTGCCTTTTGTCACAGGCATGAGTCTTGACAAGGAGGAGCAGCTCATAGCAGCACTGTCCCTCCCCAGAAATTCCATAAAGGCAAGCAAAAATCCTTCTGATAAATTTTCTAGGACAGGAGCAGAACATTTGAGACTGTCCCACTTGACATCCTCATCTCTAAACTGGAGAGATTTGTCAGATGTACCACTCAGTGGATAAGGAATTGGCTGGATGGTTGCACTGAAAGAGTTGTGTTCAACAGCTCAATGTCCAAGTGGAAGGCAGTGGCCAGGGGCACTCCTCAGGGGTCGGTACTGGGACCAGTGCTGTTTGACATCTTTGTTGGTGACGTGGACAGTGGGAGGGGTGCACCTTGTGAAACCCCACCTGGAGTGCTGCATCCACCTTTGGGACCCCCAGCATAAGAAGGACATGGACCTTGCCCAAGGCAAGGGTGTTGGAACCAGGTGATCTTACAGGTCTCTTCCCACCCAAACCATTCTAGGATTCTATGATTCTATCAAGAGACTGATGACATTGTCAGAGTACAAAACACATAATCCTATCTTTTCTTTTCTTTTTTTTTTTTCTTTTTTTCCTGACAAAGGGTTTTCTCTGCCAGCCTCAAACAACCACAAAAGGCTCTACAACTTTATTTTTCCTATGTGAGGCAGCAACATTCCATTGGGATTGTGTTGGCTGGAATGCCTGGGGAATTTGGATGCAGGCAGTCTGAATTAGGGGAGAAGTCAATGAAACACAGAATTTTGAAGTGTCTTAGTGCAAGGTTTATTTCACAACGTTCATGGACATTGATGTTTGAGTTCATAGGAAATTATCCCATGTGGAGCATTGCATCCAGTATGGGGGGGGAGGGAGGGGAGGAATGGCAAGAGAAAAAACAAACCAAACCCAAACCACAACAGATTGCTCAATGTTGCCTGTAGTCCAGTTAGAAGGGGGAAAAGAAGACATCCTTCAATGCTTGGCTGAAGCCCAGCCCTTCCCCTTGGGACAACCTCTGCAGGAGCAGGAAGAGCATCCCTCTCCCCATCCTGGATGGGGCACAATACCTGTTCCCCTTAAGGCCCCCATGAAACATTCAGGTGGCAACTACTGCTGACAGCACAGCAATTATGGAAACTCTAGGAAATGCTGTGTGTGTTTTCCAGTGTTATTAGGGCTGCTTGGTGAGGTAGGATAGGTGGGAAAAACAAGCATTTCCATGGGAATTTTTTGTTTGCTTCATTTTAGGGTCACTGTGTGTCGGTTCTTCTGTTCTTCACCCCAGCTCTGATGGTGAGATAACATTGTGCCAGGGAAGAGGGGATGTCTGAGGGCAAATGGCAGCAATTACAGAAGCAGAGGAGTAAGATATGCTGCTCAGCACTTCACATTTGTCAGCCAAGGCCTTTGCCCTGTGTCTCCATCCCTGCCAGAGCTTCAAAGCCACTCAGGGTTTGTCCGGCATGCCATGCATGGCTGTAACAAATCCCAGCTGTGGGAAGTGGTGGAAAGGTGGCAGAGCCTTTTCCCACATAAAAATGTTATCAACCACAGTGGTTTTCAGCCCCAAGGACCTTTGCCTACGAATCCTCTCAGCTTCCTTGCCACTTCCATAGCCTATCAACAAATCAACTACGCTTTTCTTTTACAGGCCATTACGTTTCCCACTTCTTCATTCGGCACAAGGGAAAAATAGTCACAGAGGCTTCCCAAGCTGAGCTGGAGACATGGCTGCACCCACAGCTACAAGTGAGGAAAATGCCACTTGTTTTCACTTGCTACCCAACACAAAATCAGCAGCAAAACTCCCCCTACTTTCGCAAAAAAATAAACCAACCCCAAACTTATGTAACTCTGCAACTAATCTTTGTTAATCTTGAGCAAGGCATTTAAATCCAGGGAATAAGCCTATTCTTCTCAGCCCCTGCCCTCCCCCAGTCTATCTGTGCAGTGAAACGGGAAACAAAGAGAAGCAAAGCTCCCGGACTCTTTCCTTTTGACAAGAGCGAAGTGGCATCGTGTCCCAAGTCTGCTTGGAAGTGAAACCTCCTGCCCTGCCATATCCCATGCACAAGAACCACGGACCTTAAGAGAGAAGCTGCTTCCAGACCAATTAGCTAAAGCATGGAAATCTCTACTCTCGCCACATACCATTGCCTTGCTTTTGTCTGGTATTTTTTCATTGCCTATTCCATCACACACATCAGAACAGAAGAGCGGCCATCTGAAGTGTTCCTTTACGGTGGGCAGTGGAAATATTTGACAGTCCTCAATCTGGTAAGCAAATCATGTTGTAGAGCGGTACCAATATGCCTGTTTGTTTGTCTGCCATCTGCGCCTCAAGGCACATACAGCTGGTATATTTGCTGCTGTTAAACTGCTTCCTTTAACAGTTTATATCCCGAAGGAAACCAAGTAGGGATCTGTGCTTGTGCTGTGAAGTGTATTCACAGGTTTCATGCATAAAGAACATTGGCTGGTGAGCTGCTTGGCTGTCAGAAAGCACTTTGAAGCTAGCTGCCTCCTTGTAAAAGAGACAAGCTGTCACTGAGGAGAGGGACAGAAAAGTAGGGGTATGTCCAGCCAGGACAAGTTTGGTGCCTGTTTTTTAGCTTTGAATTCAATGCATTGAAAGGCTGCTTGACATTTTACTTCCTTTTTCTTTTTTTTTTTTTTAATAGGCTTTTATGTCCTGCAAATTATAGAAAAGGTAAAACAAAACAAAGTGTTAGTTTAGCCATTCAGACTACATGCTTAGTTTGACAATCAGTTGAGAACATGAGGGAAGGAAATTTCAGCCTGTGGAGAGAGGTGCTTGTGACATTATTAGTACATGAGTTTTAGCGGTGCTATCAACTGGTTGCTACATTTCCTAAAAGTACACAGAAAAACATAGACTGTAATGTGTTCTGGTTCCTCTAATACGCTAGCATTTCACAGGATAGAAATCAAAGTGAAGCATGTGAGATACCCCAGGGGAGAAGGGCTTGTTCAGAGCCTAAGTGGTTCATCAGCAGCTCGTGGAAATGGTGGTGGAAAGACCAGGCTTGGTGGAGAGGTTTCCTACACAGGAACAATTTCAGGGACACTTGCTAATTTGGAGGATGACTGCAGGGACCTCTGTAGCCTTTTGTCCATTCTGTGTGGCTGTCAGAGTTAAGTATCAGTGGGAGGTCTGGTCCAGGGTATGTTTGTCTCTATATTTACTCTTCAGAAGGAGACACCTCATGGTGGAGTTCACTGGAAGCCTGAAGGTTCTCCAGCTCCAAATGGGGCTTTTGGAGACCTGTGATGGGGTGGATGGGGGAAATCTGGTTCCCTTCCATCCTCAACCATTCTGTGTTTCTGTGAGACATTTGCCACCAAGGAGGCAGTGAATGGCCCGTGAAGTGCCTACAACAACTGGGGGTTCTGGGAGAACACAGTGCTCTTCCCAGTGGCCAAACCAGCTGTGGAAAGAGATATCCCTGCAGTCAGGGCGGCATTTGTATTGTTAGTTGCTGTGTTGTCTGGTATCAGTATATCTATTTCTTGGGGATAGCTGGCCCTGCTAAAGTATCAGCCATACTTTCAGGCAAAACAGCATCTCCACCCCACCCATCTAGCATCATTATAATGAGATCTACCATGCAGTATATGGCATAGCTCTAAAGCATGAGATCAAGAGGACAAAGCAAGTAACTCATCTCCCAGTATTTGGGGATACAGAAATACTTATTGAAATTATCATCCAGCTTCCCTTAGTGACCAGCAGTGAATGATCAGGGAAAGGCAGCACAAGACAAGAACATGTATATTCATAAAATGAACTTTCCATGGTTCTGCTGTCCCACTACCATACTGACTGACCTAGGCAGAAAATAAATCCAGGTTAAGGTAGCTAATACCCATTCAAAGCCTTCCCTTCATCTATCTGAAGTTAAAATTTACCTGTTTGCCCATCCTGTGTGCCACGAGGCAAGTGTGCCTTGTGTGAAAGAGCAGTTCATTTTGTTGGTGTAAACCTTCTTCCTGACAACTGAACTGGATGCCCCGTTACTTCTGTGTTATAATTTAATCATCCATCCCTATTCACGTTTTCCTTGCCACTCATTAGAAGCCTCTACCAGATTTTCCTCTGAGTTACTCTTTTCTGCCAGCTGAAAGTCCAAGCCTTTTTCATCTCCCTTCACAAAGGGTTGCTTCTTGCATTAAAACATCCTTTTTGCCCTTTGCAGCAGGTTTTCTAGTTTCAGGAGAGGGTAAGCAGGGCAGGCTGCAATGGTCGAGTTACTAACACTGATGGATTTATACACTGACCTAAAGGTGTTTCCATGTTAGTTGTTTATCTTTTCTTGACAGCTCTTAAATCTTTATTTCTCTTTTTTGGTAACTGGTAGGCAAGAAGGCAGCAAGTTGAGAGAACTATTCACAGAGTCCAACATTTCTTTCCTGGATGATGATAGCTAATTTAGAACCCACTGTTGAGAAATATATAATTGAAGCTGTTTTTTGGTTTTTTTTCCCTGAAATGCATTGCATTTATCAACACTGATTTTTGCCTACTATTTGACCTCTCAGGCACTTAATATCCTGAGATTCTTTGGCAATTTTACAGTCAGGCTTTGCTTTGACATGGGAAAAAAAAAACATAAAAAGGAAGATTCCCAAAGGTTTACCACCTCAGTACTTGCTCCCTTTGCCAGCTCATTTACAGATCTGCTGAACAGCTCGGGTCTTATTAAATCTCCAGGAGTGAGGGCCTTTGCTCCACTTCCCCAGGAAACACCTTGTGATGGCCAAGAAGAGCAGGCAAAAGCTTCACCCTGGGCTCTTCTGGTTCAGTGGGTCTGCTGGGCTGGGCAGGGCTGGGTTGTGCCTTGGAGGCTTCCCCAGGGCTAGGCACAAAGAGTCTTTGTCCAGCTTTTCTGCCTGTGTCCTGCCAGTCTGTGACTGCCTGAATTCTGGCAGTGGCTCTCTGGAGCACTTGGAAATTTTCCCTCCAAAATTTCTCTTATTTCCTTGGAATTGCATTGAAAACTTTTCTTCTGTGGAAAGCTGCTCTGTGGATCAGCTTGCTCTGATCCAAAATGGAAATACTGGGAAAAGTGACATTTTCTGGGGACAGTTTATCTCCTAGCTCTGCTGGAGGGATGCTGGAAGATATGACCCTCTTCTAGCACCTCATTCAATTCCTTGCTAGTCATGTGGCTCTCCCAAGAGAGCTACAACACTGGCATTACTTCAGATTCATCTTCTTAATGATCACAGCAATCAAGACTCAGAAAGGAAATATTTTTGTCGGGGAAAAATAAAGATAAGTGGGTTTTGTATCAAAGGAGTTCATTGACCAATTATTGAACAAGCAGAAATGACAGATAAAAACAGTTCTGCATTAATTTGTCCGTGACACAAAACAGCACAAGCCTGAAATATCTGAGCTCATAAAAATCTGCTCACTGCTGTAAATCTATTAGTAAATCACTGCATAATGAGCGTGCTGCACCTTTAAAAACTATTAATTGCATTCTTGCCTCAATTTATTCCTTACCCTTTTGTCTTTCATGATGGAAATACCTTTCAATTCTCCTGAAAGCTGTTTTGCATTTATTTCAAAATAGGCCCAGTATTTAGTATAGATATTTTCCAGGACACTCTCATACGAATGGATGTGCATTTACTCTGAATGTTGACTGTTAAGTCTAATAACTTGCTCGGAATATTGGATTTATCCCTCCCTTAAGGGCAGAGCTTGGAGCCCAATTTATTTGTTCTAGTCGAAGATTTCAATATACACATATGGCAAGATCTTATACACAAAAGTAAATCATGTCAGGTTAGTTAAACAGAAACACCCTTTTGATCACTGCAGCAGATAAAAATTGAGGTTTGTCTTTGTCCCTCTGAGCCTCAGTTTGGAAAATCGATCTGGCCAAATTAAATGTTTCTACAGGACCTAGCACCATGGAGCTCTGCAGGGTATAGAGGGGAAAGCAGCCTCTCTCCAGCAGGGATAATCATACCCATGTTCTTCTTCTCTTTGGGTTAATCATTAGCTTTCTGAATGCTTCCAGTCTTCCTTCTGTTCGTGTGGGAATACTTTAGGGAATCCTCTCTGTTTACAGCCAGTGGATTTATATTCCATGAGCGACTGTAATGGATCTGTGAGCGCCAGCGCTGCTGCTTGAGAAATTCACAGGACATCTGGAATAATTTGATGTTTTCATGTCTTTTTTTTTTTCCCTTTTCTTTTTATGTCAACATTTTCCCATTAGTAGAGGGCTGCAAGATTTGGATGCACCTTTCTTACAGGAATAACCCGTGGGGGTCTGGAGCCCTGACTCAAATCTAATGGGGGTGCACGATGCCAGACTGAGCATTACTGGGGATGTTTCTAGCTAAGGTCAGTTTTCTGGCTTGAAAATTACTTGCATAATCTTCCATTGCTCCTGGAAATACAGGGTGATCACTGAATTGCCTGAAACCCCTTCGAAACTATGGTGATGAATAAGGGCAAAACTACAGCAGGACAAATCCAAGCTCCTGAGGCTGAGTTCAGGCTGAGTTACACATTCAGATAAGCATTTTCCATGCAGAAGATAACATTGTCCTCCCCTGCATATGACAAAATATTTACCAGGCTGAGAATGTGTCTGTTTTGGGACTTTTTCTTTTCAGAAATGTTTGTTTTAGTTAAATTTGAAACCGGGAAAGAAGCAGCCTATCCCTGTCCCATGATTAATGTAAGGCTGACCATGAACAAGATAATAATAGCCCCATCCTCTGGGAACCAGGCTTCTCCCTAATTGCTTTATTGGCAATTAGTCACCATGTGTCACCAGACTGTCACCACCCTTATGTTAATTTTTCATGCTTTTTACAGAAAGTTACTGCTCATTCCAGAGGGTGTTACAAGAGCTTCTGTTTACTACCAGGCTTTTCTTAGCTCTTCAGGGACTTGGTGTTGGTGCCCTGGTGAGGCCAAGGACTGAGCCTCCAACATGTGTTTGTGTCTAAATATGCTGCAGCCCAGTATGGATCTTCCTGAACCAGACCCATGACTTACTGAATCCCTACTGACTGAGAAAGTACTTGCAGATACAGAGGCTAATTGTGATAATGGGGAGAGAAAAAAAACCACATTTAAAAGAGCTGGTTTGGGTGCCTCAGAGCTGAACAAAACCATGTGTGGGTTCTGATGAAGCTGCTTGGGTTGTTTTGTTTTTTTTTCTTATGTAAAAATGAGGTTGTTCAATTAATGTCTTGATAGGGAATGTGGGGCTTTGCAGCTGAACTGGGTGATGCCTGACCTCTGATACCTTGTCCCCCAGCCTGTGTCAGCACCTCTCTATCTCCACTGCTGCTGGTCTGCACAGGAAGGGGGGAACACTCCACTGCAGGCCACTGTGGTGACTCTCTGGACTGTAGAAAGGATAGGGAAGGAAGAATGTTTCTTTTCCCTTTGCTGAGAAGACACCAAAAGGATGGGGATGGTTCCAGATAACTGCAAACTATGGTCATTTTGCTGCTCAGCCTCTCCAAATTAAAGCTTGCAGAAACACTGGTTTGACAATAGCTATGGTGAAATCATAGTCCCCTCCTCCCCTCAGGTATTTTGATAATAAGGGAATTTCTGATGGAAAAGCATTGCAGTAATCCTGTCCCCTCCCAAGCACCACCCTTCTCAGCTTGTTCAGAAACTGATGACGTAACCAGCCACAACTTTGGACACTTTGCTCGAAATAGATATCTGATTCACAGTAAGATCATGGCAAGAGAGATCTCATCCTGAAAGCTGTAACCCTCTTTCCATTTAAGCATCGTTAGCTGGTCCAGCATTTGCAGTAAGGCTGCATTTCCCATATTGCATCACTCTGGGAGAACCTCCCCTGAAAAAGAAGAGGGCACCCCGTGAGTTAACCCATCTGAACTGGCTCAGTGCTGAATGCAAGACAGGAGAAGTATTTTTCTGCAAGGCTCTCCCTTTGTGTCTCTGACAAATCTGGTTTATCTTGATCTGCTGTGTAGTGTTAGGAGAGAAAATGAAGCAATCTGAAAAGCAATATTGACTTAAACTACAATGTTCTGACAATTTCACATATAATTCTGTTTTGCACTGTGCCCTTACCTAATTCTTTACCAAATCCTCCTAGCGCCCTCCCCAAACAATCCCACCCTCACTACTTGTGATTTAAAGAAAGAAAGAAAAAAACCCTCAACCCAAAACACAGCCTCCCAAACTCTGAAATTCATTAGTTTTTTGTAAACTTAGCTAAAACTTCAGTTTTATTTAGTGAGGTCTGGATCTCTGCTTCTAAGCAGATTCCTTTACTGAATCCCTTCTTGTTCAGCAAAAGAGGTTCTGGTTTTGATAACTTCTGCACCTAATTCTCACATTAGAGCATTTCGAACTACTTAACACTGATATCAACTACACCCCTGGAAAGAAGGACCTGTGTTGGCTAAATGGTGGGAAAAGCCATCTAGTAATTGCTTTACAGGAAACATTTCCTGGAGTATTTTGTTCTCTCCTGCTCAGATACATCCAACGTCAACAATTAACATAGGAAGTGTGAAGGAGCTGCCTTTCAACATGTCCTTCCACTCCACCCATCTGAATCACATCACACATCTCTGTTTAGTCTATTAACCGAGATACTGTTAAAGTTATCTCCCCAATAACTTTATTTAATCAGTTTCAGCTAGTAAAAAAGGTTTAGCCAACAGCTATTTCCCTTATGCGGGCTTGCGGCTCACGAACGAAACAGCTCCCTGAAGAGCAAGAACAGATTTCACTGAGGAACATGCTAATGAAAGCTGGATGAGTTTCCCTCATTAGGTGTAATTACTTTAGGTTTTGCAGGCTGTCTTCTATGGGGTGTCCTTCCTGGCTGATGTGTTGAGACTAATTAAGAAACTGCGATGTGCTAAGCGGGTAATTTCCAGCAGAGACCTTCTTTTCAGTGTCCTGGCTTTCCCAGTGTCCACAGTAAGTAACCTTTGTCTCTGTATGTGAAAATAATATTTGCACAAGTGATTAGGGTTATATAGCATCACAAGTGTGTGTATAAAATAGATAAGAACCAAGGGCTTTCCTTTAGCCTTGAATTTGCAGTGGATTTGGACTGGTTAGAAGAAGAAACAGTGCTGAGCCTCTCATGGTTGAAAGCAAAGCCTCTTGCACAAACATTAGGGTTGCTGTCCTCGAGTGGACACATGCTGACCCCAAAGGGTGAATGAGGTGTAACCACCCTGTTAATCTCATGGTCCAAATAGCTGTGGATTTGCCAACTTAGGGCTTTTCTCTAAAGGGCAGCACAGGTCAGGAGGACGAGAGGCCACCAAGGAGGCAACAAAACCTCACATCTCCTTCTCTGACGCCAGTGTGGCTTTAAATAAGCCCTGGAGAGAAACAGATTCATGGAAAAATAATTATAGTCACAGCCTACGTCAGAGTCATCATGGATCACCTACTCCCTCACAGACAATGCTGTTTATCAAAACGCTGTGGGTTGAACAGGAACTGATGGGTTATTTATACATGTAGGTACGCTCTGTGAGAGTGATGCCTGCAGCCACCTCTGAATCTCAAAAGGGCTGAGAAACACTGCTTAAATATGGTCCACAAGGAGCTCAGCTGGCTGGCTCAGGAAAAAAATCCTGCCAGGGATGGAGTCAGAGGAGCTGGTTTAATTTATCTTCCCTGCACAGCAGCATTCATGATGATGCTGTCATATCCCCCCAGGCACACTCACTGTGCCCGCAGGACAGAGGCATAGTCTCCTTTTTCTGGCATCTCATACCCCTGATCTCCAGCCCCAAGCACAGAGTGTGCTCAGATACAAAGCCAGGCCAAAAAAATGCAAATCAGCTTCCAGGTATCAGTAACTGATATACCAGGGATCATTTCCTCCAGTTAAGTTCTCCCTCTGTAACTCCTGCTCTGTTGTGGGAGGGGAAAAAAAAGGGTGCCCAGAGTGCAGCTTTCACCTGCAGCTTGTGGATTAGGCTTATGCATTGTGAAGATAAGGGTAAGATTATGTGAACTGCCTTACCAAGATCTGTTTTGACTTCGTTAGGGAGCAAAAGAAAGGTTTGACAGGCAGTCCCTTGAGGAGAACTCCTGGACCATCAAAAGATCCCATCTGCAAAGGGAAAGAGAAAGGGGGGTTAAAAAAAAAAATAGAAATGCAGCAGCTAATCTTGGATTCCACAGAAAATGTCAGTGTTGGCAGTTTATAAAGGAGGTTTTTTCTCTCCCAGTATCAACACAGAACACTGCATCTCAGAGTAAATGTGAGATAACATGAGTCTATCTGGCAATATCATCATTTTTTTCATGTAGGAGACGTTTTGCCTTCTCAGAAATGAAAGCACTAGCCAAATCCTCTCAATTATGTTTGTCTTTCATTTTTGAATTTCTCTTACTTTGCGTTTTGGTTCCAGTTTGTGTCTATATCCTTTTGGACACTGTATACCTACAATCGAGAGCTGGTTTACCCCAAAAGCCTTGATGGAGTGATCCCACTCTGGTTAAACCACGCTATGGTGAGTAAGAAACACCTCGGCCTCTTGCAGAGGAGAGGGACACTTGGCAACGTGTGTCCCACCATTGCATTGTGTCACTTTCCAGAGGAGTTTCACAGCTTCTTCTTTCTCACCTCCTCCTTCCTGCTCGTCTGAATGTGATGTTGAGCTGTACACAGCAAGTAGATGCCTGTGCCTGAAGCTGCCTCGAGAAGCCTTTTCTCACACAAGGAATGTCAGGGAATTGGTGCTTGTCAAACCTCCAAAGTCAATGAAATGATGTGTAGTCATAGGGAAAAATAATCTCGCTTATTGTAGCTCAAGAAAGAAATTGTCTCTGCTAACAGAAGTCTCTGAAATACAAAATGGCTGGGAGCATAACAAAGCAGCTCTTAATTTTTTAAAAAAGCTGAAATAACCAAAGAAAATGTGGCAGGTCTATAGCTAATAAGCTGAAGTGTGCCCAGTTTGAATAGCTGGGTTGCAATGATTGTTTACAGATTTTCTATAAATACTTTCCAGATTTCTCCTTCATTTGCTCTGGCTGTTTTTATGATGTGTTGAATAATCACATATTTCTCATCAGTCAAGTGTAAGGAGGCTGACAGTAACATGGAAACCGTGGGTGGACTGCAAGGTCAGGGAGGCCTCGTGGGGCTAATGGGAAGGGGGAGAGAAGGGAGAGGTTCAGTGCTAGGCTGATTCAGAGAAGCCAAAAAGTATGAAATAATCACACAGAAGACTCATTTCTCTCCAGGCTTCATTTCTTAGGAACAGCGCTCTGCAACCCACTGCAGCGGCTCCCGAGGAGTGTTGGATGTGAATGAGGGAGGTTTTGGGGTGTCTGGGTGAGGACATTTGCTCGAGGTTGAAGCAGCCACTTGATTTAGACAGGCATATTCACGGACGTGTTACTGAAATCCAAACACACACAGGCACGTCCGCATTGCTGATACCCGAGTGCTCAACCACGGCCATCATGCACTTTTAACCTCATCACCAGCTCTCTGTCCACCAAGTCATCTCCACCAGGCCCTTTTTTGTGGCTCCCAAACCTCTGCACAGGTGCAAAAGGGCACCACTCTCTCTCTCAAACCCATCATCCACAAAGATGAGAGATTCGCCATGTCCTCAGCATCGTGCTGGCTTCAGGTCCAGGATTCTGTGTGGGCAACTGGTTTAAAATCCTCGCAGTGGTGGAGGTGCTGGGGAGGGCACAATGTGGAGCTGAGAGGAGACAGGCTTTGCTGCTTGTTTTAATCCCGGCACACAGCTGAGAATTTGCCCTTTCCATTTCCACATTTGTTTATGGCATGGGAAGGTGCTAAGGCATGCATTTTTATTTCGTGTGCAAGAACTCTGCAGGAATCCCTTAAACATATTAGTTATAATTTATTTCTTAGCCTACCTACATCTACATTTCATAACAGAGTCATTCTGACAACACCAAAAAGCTTTTCCTTATCAGAAATGTCAAAAACAGGTGTTAAAAAAGGAAAAACAATTCTTCCTGAAAATCATCTTGACGAGAGAGAAACTTCACATAAAGCAAACCTCTATCACAACCTAGTATTTTATTTCTAAAGCTCTTAATACACCACAGACATCTCGTGCTTGACAGTTCCTGGGTGGGAAATTTTCCTTCCAGTCACTCTCAAGTGTAAAATATCTGCCACCAGCATAGACTGATCCCTGTCATTGACACTCCTTGTGCTCTGGCACACCTTCCAACAGGTGCCTTCAGGCTTAGCCGAGGCATTTCTTTCTTCCAGCATAAAATATCTGCTGGAAACACTGGGGAGATCCAGGGAGAGACCAACATTTTAAGGGACAGTCTCCAAGTTATGATTGCCAAGGAGACACTTTTTTCTTTGGGTTCATTGCCTTGCATATTGCTAGACATTATGGCTCTGAGATTCCAGACATTTCATGGCAGATTGAGGCAGCATGTAGCTGGCTGTGGTGGAAAAAGACATTGGTGTATCAGTAGTAAACGCTGACACCATATCATTTGGAGTGGGAGTACTATTTTTTTTAATCTTGGTCTATTTTAATATTGTAAATAGATAAAGCATATGTTGTTATGTAACTGTAGAATAACCATGCAAAGCCACTTCAGGAACACTGGGCTGCTTGACTTTGTGGTGATGCTGCAGCACCTTCCTTGCAAAAATTAATTGGCCAGTTTTTTTTTCTCATATGGACTGCTTTTACCGTGGGGAAGTGTTGGTGCCCACCTGGTAGCCCAGAGTCACTACAGTTTAGGCATATTTTTACACCCTGAGCAGAAACATCTTCTATTTTGCAGAAAGGATGGCTAATGCAAAAAGGACCTTTGCTAATATTTGATGGAGGCCAAATATTCCAGACTATGTGGGTTTCTCTCTTTGCTTTTCTACTGAGTTTAACCCAAAGGTTGAGCCTCAATTTCCACTTCTGTTTACCTGGGATAATTACATTTTACCATCTTTATACAAAACTTTGAATTTCATGGGTGGAGAAAACCCCACCCTACTTATGTCTCAAACACAATTATTTCATTTGAGCAAGATTTTTGAAGTGGAAGATGGCTGAGACAAAAGATATGCTGGCCAATTTGTCAAGTGAATTTGTTTATTTCTTTCCCAGTCATCTCTTTACTACAACATCTGGATACTCTCCAGAAGGCAACTAACTGCTGGAGACAGCTTGGATTAAACCATATGCATGTATTATTTAACTTCATGGCAGTGCTGGGGAATGCTACATTTTGAAGGGTCTGACAGAATTGAATGCTGAACAAAGAGGGGCAATGCTGGTTCAGAAGAGATAACTCAAAACCACTTTAATCTATAACAAAAGATACACATCAACAATGAGCAGATGTGTTCACAAAAAAATGGTACCAGTACAATTGTCTTTATGTAAAAGGAGGTTTATATTTTGAGTCTGTCCCTGCTTATTTTGGAGCTTCTTGGTATATACAGGCTGCTTGTGTTCTGCCTACCCAACTCAACCTTACCTCCCCTGCTGTGTACACAACTACATCAAAAGAAATGATATTTTGGATCCGTGTGATTTACTTCCATCTGGAATATAATAAGTTATATGAATATAAATTACTCTTACTCTCCTGTGAGGGAATCAGTGGGAAGGATTATATCTTACTACAGCTATTTCAGGAGGCTGCTGCATCACTAACCAAAAAAAAAGGGATGCAAAATCAGTTTATAGAGCAAAACCTCCTTGCCCAGGCCACTCTGACTGGACTACTACTCCAGGTTTGCACACAAGAACAACCTCAGGTTCATCTTTGATCGTCTTAAAAGATCGTCTTTGCAAGTGGTATTTAATGCCTAATAATTCTTGCATATTTATACAATGGAGAAACATTTCCATTTGTTTGCATTTCACAGTATCTCGATTTTAAGCTGTCTGGCAACTATGGACAATCATGGGCTTCCAATTACATCCAGCTTTTGGCAAAGAAGAATGCGTGTGTGAGGGATATGGCACACAAAATTAATCACCCCACACATTTAAGAGCGAAGATGCTTCGCTTTTTCCCAGCACCACATAGACATTTGTGAAGTTTCCATTTTTGTTGACATAAGCCCATTTCCTCAAGGGAGAGAGGATGTGTTTCATGGACAAATGCTATGGCAGGGATTCCTCCTGGGCTGCTGCTACCCCAGCGTGCACAGGTGCAGCCTCCACAACCCAGCCTGCAAAGGAACAGCTGGAGACAAATATTCCACAGCAAAGGATGTGTCACTTCAGTCTCATGTCAGCCTCCAGCTGCAACGCAACATCACTTTCTTAGACTGCATATCTAATGTCAGGGAGAAACGCAGTGAAAATTCTGGCATTGACATTGAGACGAAACATTTGCTAGTAAGCAGTAAGATATTCAGCCAGGGCCTTATTCCCAAAAATGTGTGTGTGCAGGCAAGAAACTTTATCTCTGGAGCTCTTTCACCTTTGATCATACAATTGCTCTGATGTTGCATCCATTTTTCACAATAATGCTCCCCAACTATCTACAGGGCTAAGAAAAAAATGAAATAAAATCAATGTTGCTTTTCAGATGAGCATGAATGGACCTGGAAAAGGGCAGAAACAGATAGTAGCTGATGGTTCAGCTGGAATTAAATTGAGCAGTAGCTTCCTGACTAATCTGCCACCACACCTGCTCAGTAACAGCACTGCTTGTGCCTCCTGCTCTATCCATAAAATACATCTGTGTTTCCCCAAAAATGCACCGATGGCTAAGAATATAAAAGACATAAAAGATGCAGCAACTCTAAGAGAGAATTATTTCCTTAACTGAATATGGCAATGTACTAGTTAAAGAAATAAAATAAACAATAATACTTCAGCTCTTTTCACCCTGAAAAATAAAGAGAGGTTAAGAGAGAGGAAAAAATGTATAGGAACAGATTTCAAAAGAAAGTTTTGACAGAGGCATTTGAGTGAAGGCAAAATAATGGCAGAATAAATCAAAAGAGGGAATTGGTTCCAAAATTAAGCCAAGAAAGGAGAGAGCACACAGAGATTCAGAAAATTATGAGTATAAAACTAACCAGAGGTCATGGTGACAGGAAGCCATTTAGTTTTATTATGCTCAGATAACACAGGCTGTAATTGTTTATGAAAGCATCCAACTGAAGGAAATTTCCATAGACAAGGGGATGTTTCCCAACCGAGAGCTGAATATTTGAGTAAACACCTCAAGGGTCAACCAATGAACATTGGCTTGTGAGCCTCATAAGGCAGCACCAAAGGGGGATTTTGCTTTTTCTTTGCAGTAACATACCAATGGAGAAGATAGAAGCACGAGCATTGGCCACGAGTGGTTGTCAGCACACAAGCTCTGCGGGGAATTTGTCTGAAAGGAGAAACATGGGCAGTTTTTCAAAAGCATTCGATGGTCTCCAACTGCGCCCAGTGGAGTTTAGTTTGGCCACTGGTAACTGTTTGTGAAGAAACTCCCTCCCTAAAGTCTCACATGTTAATGGAAAGCAGACATGGAGGGTATGTAAATGCAGACAAATTAGAAACAAACAGCTCTGGTCAACCGAGGCATCGTTTCCTTCGCTCCGGAGTCAAACGAGGTCAAAGCGAGTCAACGGCGACACACGCGTCAGGCGTACGAGTGATCTCAGCAGCTCTGGGGAGATTATTCATGGGCTTAAAGCTCAGCCTAGGCTGGAGCCTGCAGCTGGACACAAACTCTACCCAACCTTGTCTTCTCAACCCCGGGAAACTTGCTTTTACTCGTATTCTCAACGGCAAAACGAGGATGTAGCGTTGAATAAATACACAGATCACTCAAAATGCGGGATGTAAAAATTCCATACGGGCTTACCAAACAGTGGAAAAAATATTCAGAGAGGACTGTTTATCTCAGTTTAAACTCATGAACCTGAAACGTATCCTGGGAAACATACAACATAGGGTAGGAAACAAAAAGTAAAGAAGGGGAAGAATGTTCTTCTCTGCAGGAGATGAGTTAACGTGCCAATATTTCAGATAAAGTTCAACATATGTTTAAGAAACTTTCTTCTTCCTGTATTTGTATGCCAGAGCTTACGAGCAACAAAAAGAAATTTGCAATTTTTTAACTAGTCCACATTTACCTGAGTTTGTCAGGAAAGAAGAAAAGAAACCAAACCCAAGTTAAAAATCCTAAGTGCCAAAAATAGACACAAAGAATTTTAAAATTGAATGTTTGGAGGCAGAATTCAGATTACAAGTGTGATTAGTTAACTAAACGTCTCTGATAATTTTGAAAGTCCCATAACTTTCATCTTTTCACTATAGAAATAAATAAAACCTCCCCAGCTTTTAAAATACTTCTGCTCTTGCAAAATTTGTAAGCTGAAAGCTTTCCTCAACAAACAGTGGTTGTTAGACGAGTAAATACATTAATATTTCAAAGAACATAAAAATAAGTACTAACAGGATTCCTGCCAAGAGAGGAAAAAGCTCTCTGATTCAGTTTGGTTCATTGATAGCTTGATCAGTACACACAGCTATTGTTTGAGCTTGTTTTTCTTACCTTGGAGTGAAATAGTTTTTTAACTCCCTCTGTGATAATTATTTGTGACAGTTTCACTGTTTATATGTGAAACTGAGAAACTGTTAATTGAAATAAAAAATGAGTCACTGTTTCCAGCAATTTTTGCCAATGTTTTGATCTGTGTCAATCTGAGCTTAATTATTAAGTTTTCTTTAAAGGAAGAGGCAAAACTGTATATTTTAATTTGGCCCCATACAAATACTGCACTCCTCAGACCTACGTCAGTTTAAGAATATGAAACTCAGCTAAATAGGGTTGAAAATATATTTAATGACTACACACTAGAGACCTATGGTTAAAAATAACTTGAATGAGAAAATACATCTTTTTTTTTGTTATTATTATTATTGAGGATATGAGAAGCCTTTAAAGCCTTTCAGCAGATATGATTACCCATGATATATGGTCTATCACTAATGATGTTGCCAAAGTCAATGTCTCTTGGCTGTGAGAGGGAAATCATGTGAAAAGCCAACTGTGTGTCATAGGCAAAGGGCAGGCTTTGCACCCTGTAGCCATCCTCACGTTCCTCTGGTGTCTGCTGTGTAAATATGCATCTGCTGTCATAGACATTCTTGGATATTCCAT
Organism: Xenops minutus; assembly: GCA_035221455.1. Classification (NCBI taxonomy): domain Eukaryota; kingdom Metazoa; phylum Chordata; class Aves; order Passeriformes; family Furnariidae; genus Xenops; species Xenops minutus. Next base: position 62,110,500 of record JAWWEE010000074.1, read on the forward strand.
AGAAATTCCACTGTGATTTTGCTGTTAGTGGACAAATTTGGCTTGGCAGAAGACTCTGGGAGAGCAGAAATGCAAGGGAAGATTTTCCCACATGTTTACTGGCCTGGGGTGTACATGTCCCTGAGAAGGAATTTGGGAGGAAAAAACCCCACAAAACCCTTGTTATCCACAAATTAAAAATGATAAAGCAAAAAAAAATTGGGATGTTTGAAGGAGCTGAGAAGTGTTGTAGAAATCCAACTCAAGAAGGCATTTGCACAATTTAAATGGCTCAATAAAAAAACCCCAAACATGTCTAGTTTTTATATATGGCAAAATATTTTTTTAAAAGACACACTTATTTGAACAGAAGACAGAGCCCACAGTCATGTGGCAGTGACATCATTGGACTTGGGAATAGAGCAGCTTTCCTATGCCACAACAAATTGCTTTTTTTTATTGTGTGTGTTTCTTTCTCCAAATCAGGATGGATCCAAGACCTTTAGCAAACTGTTCCCAAAACAAGAGGCAGGCAACCTCACTCCTGAATGCTTTTGCAGCTCTTGGATGTGGAAACAGCCTTCCGAGCAGTGGGAAGCTCAGCAAATCAGGGAGAGCAGAAATTTCAATCTACCCCTTCCACTAAACTCTTTGCTATTTCCAAAAGCAGCCCATTTTTCCAGCTTTGCCAGCAACTTTCAAACTTCTATTGATGCATAGTCCACTGAGAGTTTTCTCTAACTCCTACATGAGTGGAAGAGCCTGACAAAAAATGGCTAGTTAACCAAATCAGCATTTTCTACAGCAACACAGAACAGAAAGAACTCCCAACCACTCCCAGTTTGCTGCTCATCAGCAGTGCCAATGCACTGTGTGTTAGAGCAGAGGGCTGTCCCTCACCACCAGCTTGCTGTTCCCTGTGTCCTGCTGTCCACATGCTGTGTGTGTGCTGCTCAAGGTACAGACTTCCCAGCATAAAGCTACCTCTGTCTTGAGGAAAACTGAGCCTCTGACCCTTGTTCCTACACATAATGTGTGTCAAAACTCATCCATTGCAGTCATCACTGTATTAACCTGTTAGATCTTTGAGACTTCTCGTTTTCCTTTCCTCTCTAGATGCAACAGCACATTCTCCACAGTCATGATTTCTAACCCTGTCCTCGGCTTTCCTGTTCATGTTTTCTGGCTGTTTGTGCTGTTCTCTTCTGGGCATGCCCCAAATTATCTGCACTTGTCAAAATGGGGTGTTCTAAATCACAGTGCCAGCCAAAACCTTAGGCTGAAGCCTAATAGTGAGGGCAAAGGGCAGGTTTTCCATCACTGCTGCCTGGCATGGGCATTTTGGTTTCTTTCAAGGACAAACTATTGACCACTTATGGAAAATAAACTCTTATTTTAATCATTCTAAAAGCAGCTTAACACATAGATTTTTGACTCAGGCAGTTACAGGGATTATATATGAAAACTGCATGAACCAAAGGTATTTTTCTGGTTAAATGAATTCAGGAATCACTTGTACTGATATGAGACCGCTGCCATCAACCAAGAGGCTTGTAGAGCTGAAGAATATCTTTGTGAAAGAGAACAGAAGGCAATCTCAATGCCAATGAGTGAGAGAAACTGGAACATCAAATAAATCTTTTTTTATCTCTTTTCTCTGAAAAATGATAACTGAGGTGAAAGGGTTATTTTGATGGTAGGACAGCCAGGTATGAATAGCAGCTCCTGGGGGTGCTGGGAGGGCTGAAGGAGGACATGCAGCTCCCAGGGAGCTGTCACTTGGCACCATCAGACAAAAATGGATGTCTATCACTTAAACAAATAGGTAAAGACTTTTCATGCATTCTGTACATAGTTCAATGTCCATTTAAGGAATTTAATATGTATTTGTGACAACTTGTACTATAAATATACAGCCAGAAAACTTCAGCACCATACTACTATATCAGACACTCAGCACAGTTTCTGACAGAAATATGTATTGAAAATATTGGAACCATTTCCTTGGTACAAGAGGAAACTTCATACCATACACCCAGCATGTTGATCCTTTAGGGAAAAATACAAAAACCCCCTTAGTTTCACATTTTTTCTGTTTAAAAGTCTATCTAGTCTATCTATCTCTGTCTGTTGCCCTCCCCCCATCTACCCATGAAAATATTTCCTTAATTAATAGGAATTTAACCAACTAGTCAGGTAAAGTTAATGTTATAGTTTTCTCCTGTTGCATCTCATTGACTGTTTTTGCTGTGTTGTTCCTCTCTCCTAGGTATTGCAACTTCAAGTTGTATGCTTGCACAGGGGATATTACAAAACTTTCAGTGGGGAAATTTCACCCAAACAAATTGTTCTGAAATCAGTACAAATCAGTCAATAAGTTGAGGCACTAGCATCCCAAGAGCCCCCACACTGTCCATTTAACATCTAACCCCAGAAGGCCTTCTGCTGTGCTCCCAACATCCCCACAGTGAGAGCATCCCTCCTGGAGGCAGCTCCTCACCACAGAACACTCAGTGTTACCCAACTGTCTGCACAGTACTGAAAAAAATCCTCCATGCTCAGACAGTTATCATAAAAGTCCTTGAAACTGAAGGTTCTTAATACAATTCAAACTCTCTGACAATTTAAAAAAAAAGAAAGAAAAATAAAAACATGCTTCTCCAGCAAGCTAACTCCTTTTTAACTCTTGAATAAGCATGTCTGAAGTTCCTTCATCATCTTCAATCACAGCTGACTGAAGTCCTCTGTACGTTTACCACCCCATTTTTCAGTTTACAAAGAGAAGCACGACACACTGCTATTGCACTGGAGTAAGTAATAAATGACAGCATATAAAATACAAAAATGACTTGAAGAGAGCATGAAGCCTTAATGAGTTCAAGGAGAAGACTTTTGACATCCTCAAGTGCACGTTACGATAGAGCTCAATATCTTTTGTGCTCTAATGGGAATTATCAAAAAGAGTCATTGCATTACAAAACGCCCAAGGAAAGCTCATCTATTATAAAGCAACACAGATCATCAGACAAATCTCATTACATTGCAATGGGTCAGTGACACACTCTCTTTTCCCCTCAGCACACGGCTGTATTGCCATTTGCTCTCCTGGAAATCCTTGCCTTGCCGCACCGTTACCCAGAGAAGAAGAAGGGATTGATTCTATTGGGATTTGTCGCTTTTCTCTATATCAGTTGGTAAGAATTACTCATTTTAAAACATTTTCTTGCAGTGATCTGCTTTGTAAAACAAGGCCAAATGGTGTACTTAGATCTAAGTTCGTGCCTGGGCATATGGAAGACAAAAGTCTGTTCTGTGGAGAAATCATTTAACCTTCAGCTGAGACCCATGGAAACTATTTCCAGACATAGGCAGTGCAGGTTTCTTCAAACACAATACAGGTCCTGAGACCTTATAGTGTCTCCTGCCCTTCCAAGGCCTCTTCTAGAAAACCAACTAAATTGCCATAAACTCCAAGGTACTTTGAGTTATTTCTGCTGGACTGGACTTTTTGTTGCTACCAGTACCATCAAATTTACCTCCACTCACTGTCCTGTTCACTGCAGAAACCCCAAATCTCAAAAGGTCTGGGGGTCATGGGAGCAGGAGAGGAGTGAAAATCAGTGTGGTGTTTGGTAGGAAAACACAGATGGGTTTAGAAACTTGAGACAGAAAATGATACTCAGAGCCAGGTGCAAACTGATGGGTAGCAAAGAGGCATCTGCCCCACTAGCACCTCCTGCTCCACTGGTGGACACCACCTGCATTTCCAGCAATGTACCACAGTTGACCCCCAAACTGCTGGAGAATGATGTTGAGAGAATGAACTATATCTCTCATCACAACAGCCCCCCTCCCCAGCCCATAGCCATCTGTCTACCTCCTGTGTGCATACCATGCACCTCTGGAGCTGGGTTTGCATCTGCTCCTGCTTGTTGTGTCCTGGCTGCAGCACTGGAGCTGCTGCCACCCCATATCACTATGGGCAGCTGCCAATGCTTTAAAACACTCTGAGGATGCCTTAAGCTGAGACTCAGCTCAGGAAGGGGACAGTATAATTTCAGGGCATGCTGTGATACCACTTTCCAGAGCTGAGGAAACATCCAGCCTCTAAGGTGGAGGATACAGAACAACTGTATGAAAACAAGAGGATACAGGTCAGCAGGGAAGTGACTTGTCCTCTTGCAAAGACTTCTGAGAAGTCTTTGGGACTGTGAGGGAACCCATCCTTCCCACTCCTACCCACCAGTTCTCACTATCAGCTAGAGACTACCTTCACAGAATGAAAAATTGGAATAGAAAATGAACAGCAGGGATGAAACATTCATGTGATTTGAAGCCCATCAGAGTGGCTGTGAAAGCAGGAGACTCCACTGCTACATTACATAAGCAAATTAGGAGCCATTTATCCTAATCCAGCCCAGAGACTAATAGGATTACGACCACGGCTTGCTAAATTCCTTTTCTATGTTGTGATTTACCCAGTTGCTTAACACCAGCTTTGTTTTGCTTGTCTTCTGACAACAGTTGGGTTTTACTGCCTTTGAGACCAGACTGCTCTTCCAGCAGCTAGGGCAGCCACTTGTGCTATGCTTTCCCCTAAAGTCCCTCCCAGCAGAGCAATTTCACCCCTCAGGAGACACAACTCATGCCAGGATCTGAATCCACAACAAAGGATGAGGATGAGCATCAACAGAATTGAGCCCCTACCAGTATCTTCTGTGTCACAGGGCCCTGATGACTGGATAAAAATATTAGTATTTAAACGTTGTTCCTGAGTCAGGAAGGAACCTCCTGCCTGCTTTCTTTTGGATTAGTAAATATAAATTTACAGGCAAGGTAAACCCCCACTTTTTTATGCCCCACTCTTTCCTTGTTATTCCCATGTTAGCACTGATGCTGGAAATTATGGCATTTTCCTTAAAACTTTGTTTGTTTGGTTGGTTGGTTTGGTTTGGTTTGTTTTTTAAAATCAAGAATTAAACCTCTTAGGACCTTTTGGACTGAGAGGTTTGTTTTAGGGAAGTGCTGTCCATTGTTAGAATGGCACAGCCTCACAACAATCACTGAAGACCTGCCCTATTTCTTATATTCTTTACATATTCAACACAAATATAAGTAATTTTAGGCAAAAGAAATGTGGGGGTTTTTTCTATATTTAATAGATAAAGACCACTTTTATATTCTTAAGTTCAGGCATTATCTACCAGCTGCTCTTATGAGCCATAAACAATGAAAATAGTGAACTGCAGGCACTACAACATGTTTTCTGAAAGAACAAAAAAGCAGAAAGAGTGGGCCTAAGCAGAAGAAAAGAAGCCCTGTAAAGCAGGCACATTCATCCTCATCCTTTTCCTTCTTTTCCAAACCATGCTTTGCAAACAGTTCTGGCAGAAAGGAGTGAAGCAGCTACATCTGTTTCCTACCTACCCAGTCCTCTCTTCCTCTTAGCCTAAGGGAAAAGATGCTGGAGAATTCCCCTTGCCCTGTTGCCTCCTGGAAACTTCTTTCCATACAGAACATTGGTCAACAGCAGCAGGATTGACACAGGGAGAAACAGAACTGTGTCTCCACAGACCCTCAAGATCTGGATAGGGGCTGAAAAGCTGTTGTAGCTGGAGAGCAAACACATGTGAGAACTTATTTGAATAAGCTTCACTTAGCATAGCCGAGTGCACATCCCTGCTATTTCAGTGCTATTTTACTGCTGTTAATAGCCAATGCCACCAGGGTGACAGCAGAACATTGTGTGCATTTCACCCTGTGCTGAAACCCATCTAATTTATCAGTGGCTCAAGAGTGCTTCACAGCAAATAGCCCGAGTGCAGAGATGTATCGACAGCTGAGCTCATTTTCTCTGTATCAAGCCTGTTTTGATAACCTGGCCTTTCAGGAGTTAGAAATTGCGAAGTGGTTCTTCTAACTGAACGGTCCTAACCGAAGGTAATTTCTCTCCTTCCTTGCCCAGGGTCCTGTGGATTTATTCTGTAACAGGAGAGTGGGTCTATCCTCTCTTTGCTTTGTTCAGCCCATCTGGGCTAGCAGCCTTCTTTGCCGGTAGCCTTGGCGTCGTCATCTCTTTCTACAACTTCGGAGAGTTCCTCAACCGTATGATATGGGGTCAGTCTGAGGGGGTTTTAATTATTTATATTATTATTTATGGGGGAAAAAAATCTACAGTGAATTGCTGTGATTGCCTGGGCAGGCAGGAAGAGAAAAGGGGCACTGGTGGTGGTGGGGGGGGGTGAGGGCATTTGGGTGTCTGATAGCAATTGCCAGGTCCTACCCACTTACTAACAAAGGGAGAACAGAGTGGAGCAAGGATCCCAACCCTACCAAACAAAAGGCCAGGTCAGCTTTCTGTAACGTGGCTCAAGAAGCACTTCTTACCATCATAATCACTGGTTTTGAATTCCTACTCAAAGAAGGGTCCAGAAAAGCCATGTCTCCCAGGCTAAAACTCTTATGCTGCATCAGACTAGGGAATAGGTCTGTTTACTGACAATTTATAGGAACTTATTAGTGTATCCAAGGGAAAACATTGTGGCACCAGCTCCATGAGTGAAAGAGCACTTCAGAAAGTTTTACAAACTCTTGAGAATTTCTCCCTTCTGCTTTGGTAATGGTATAACCAGTAGTGATTTAAAGAAAATGAAAGGCAGTTTCCTTGGACAAATGAGCAGTTGGGGAAAAAAATTAGTTTAGGAGGACACATTAAACAGCTGGAGGAAAGAAGGAACAGAAGATGCACCTTTTGGGGGTTTGGCATAGGATATTATCATTATTATTATTGTTACTGTTGTTATTGTCATTATCCCTTCTGGTTTCCTCTTTCCTTTTTTCATTCAAGATTAAGTTTTTGAGGATGAAAGTGTTTCTGTCAGGGAAACGTGTGTATTTTATTTAGGACAAATGTGTGAACATTTGCAATTTCTTAAACTGGCTTTCTGATGAAAGAAAAAAACACTGCAAAAACACCTCTGAAAATAAATAAGACAACCTCCCTCTGTTCTCCGGGAACATTTGATGCCTGATCCATTTTGTGAAGTCTCACATGCCTGTCAAGCCAAAGTAGAGTGTCTGTAGCTCGTCTCTCACCATCCGTGCTCAGCTACCTAAAAGCAGCAGATTGACTTTCAAATGTGCTGAATAACCAACTTCACCACGTGATACCTTTGCAAATAAGATGCTTGCTCTGCACGTCCGCGTTTGGAAATTCTGGCAGCATTCTATTCTGCATAAACATGACATGAGATGAGGATGGCTGGTAAATGGAAATAGATCCACAGCCTTTCTGAACTAGCTCTGGTTTAAGAGGTGTCACATAAATAGTAACTATTACTAATCAAAGACCACATCATCACTACAAGACAGAGTAAGTCTTAATATGAGGTGTCTCATATGGCTAGATATCAGATTTTTTTTTCATCTCAGACTACATATTAGTAATTTCAGCCCTACGGTATGCCTGATGCATACACTGGAGATAACCAGAATGAAAATAATTAGATTTCTAAAGTGTTAATTGATTGGGCAAAAAGATCATGCCAAGCAGAGATCAAATTAACTGCAAAAACATATCTTGAACAGATGACTAAAGAAACTGGGGCATGCACTCAACATTTCTGTGCTGAAAAGCCCCCCCAGTTGTGGGAGCATGAATATAACCCCAGAGAGTATATATAAACATGGCATACACCATATTCTCCACTGATATCTGGTGTGCTCTTGTGATCCCTGGAGGCCTCTTGTGTGTGGTGGGTCTGCCTCTCCATGCATACTTGATATTTTTCAAAGGAGCCACAAAATCCTGGCCTTAAGAATTACATGGTCTTTCCATCCATGTGCAAGACATCCCCCTTGAGTTACAGTTCCCCGTGTCAGTGCAAAGTCTTTTTCCTAATCCATTTCCCAGCTGTGTGCACCCAAGGGAAGAGCAGGACTTCCTTAAGCTGGTATCGATAACAAGGTCCCAATAAGCATTGAAACAGCCACAGGGAAGCTATTCCAAGTGACAGTGTGCCAGATTCTTAATATGTTCCTGACTGAGACAAATCTTTGGCTCAGCATTGCCAGAGTAAGAAGAGCTGCAAACCGAATGAAGATGCAATTTCAACGTACCTTTTTTTCCTCCAGCAAAAAATGGCTCCGTGGACTCTTTATCATCCTACTCTTTCCTGTCTCACCTTCCCATCACGATAAGGCAGAAGATGCAGGCAAAATGACCCTGCAGAAAACAAAAACAAAACAAAAAACAACCCACACGTACAAAGTAAAACTATCAGTGGTGGCAGAAGACAGACCTCCCCATCTTTCCATTCTCTCCACCCTGCCCACCTCCTCCCTCCCTTGAAAAAGTGTATAGAAGGGCACTTCTGATCTCTTTTGCTTCCTGTTCAGTCCCTCAAAGGCACAGTTTGGGTCACAGAGTAATGCAGTTATCCACTAGGTTCCTATAGCCACATCTGAAAACACCTTCTCCAATAACACCCGGAGCCTCCAAGACATTAGACCTGATGCCAGTGAGATCTGACGAGCCAGAGCACCCTGCCTGGGCTGCTGGCACCAGGATTCTCCCCAAAGGAAAAGACTCCAGGGCTGTTGCCTCTTTTCCTTTCTTTCCTACTTGAAGGAAGAATGGTTGCTGAGTTTGTGCCCAGATGTGTTTATTCAGAGGTGCAAGATATAATTAACAAGTAGCTCCAACCAGAGTGGCAAGCCTGGTTTCCTTCTGGACTTGCATCCTCTGGCAGAGTGTAGGATGCAAATGAAGCTTGTCCCATGCTTCATATGGGCTCTTCCCCATTCTGTTATAACTCCAGGCCACTATTACTTTTCCTAAAACCAGCAACATAAATACTTACTTTTTCACACTTAGTTAGCTCCAGCTTATTCCAAAGACTACAGATGGCAGCTTTCAGCTTCCAGAAAGTAATTGTTAAAGCTATGTCCTGTGCTTGACCAAAAAGATGCAGTGTCACTTCTGAGCACTGGAAAATCCAGGCTGTAAAATAATATAACCTTGTTTTTCCTTTTCAGAGCAACCAAAAGATGCCAGACCCTAAATTCATTTTATTATTTATAGACAAACTGCTTCATACAGTATTGGAGGTTTTAAAAATGTATTATCTCTCATGTGCCTCTCCCTCCCCTTGCACAGTTGGATTGGTGGTAACTAAGGCAACCCAGCTGCACAGCCTGAGAGGCACAGAAAATAGTACCGCTAATGACTTCTTTTTGTTTTAAATCCCAGAGTTTCTAGAGTACAAGACAATGTTGAGCAATACGCAAACTCCAAAGAGGATAATTTGAAACAATGAGCTGATTCTTTTACTGCCATAAATTTACCTCAGCCAAGAATTTGGCTGCGGGGTCTGAGTACCAAAGATGAACCGTGTGATAGCTTCTCCCATTCCCAATGGGTGGAAAACATCACACAGGCAACTGATCTCATGCTCCTTTGACCAGTCAAGCTAGAATCCTCAAAAATAAAGCAAAGCACTGTTCCCTTGGGTTTTGCTCTTGTTGAGACAACCAGATCCTTGGGAGAAATTTGGATCAAAGTTCTCCACATCAGACAGAGCAACATTTCAAGGGAGGTTTCTTCTCTGGAACCAGCAGTTGAAGAGGGAGCAGATGCATTTGTCTTCCAACACATCTGAAATAAAACCACTCCAAAATACCATTCATCAGCTGCTTCATTTAAATATTTTGAAATGTAGGTGGAGAGGAGCTATAGTTAGCAGCTATAGAAAGCAACATCTACCTGCTCCACCAGTGATTGAAAGGCTTCCTGAGGGACACCAGGCAAACCCCTTGCAAGATTTTACAGCCACAAGGTCTCCACCAAGTCCAGAGAAATGCTCACTCCCAAGGGGAGGAACTGCCCTTTGGGAGAGGAACAGGGCAGAAAGGGAGGAAGAAAAGCTGATATCAGAAAGGGGAGGGCAGCAGCTCCAACAGACCCACCTGGATGTTTGCAGCATTCCAGAAGGGAAAGCTTTGGTCAGCAGCTTATTGAGGAACATCAGCAAGGGCAAAACCAAAATAAAAGATTTTACAAAGCAAGGGGTAAGGCAGCACAACAAGAATAAGCCACTGCACTCAGGAAAAAGGGAAAACTTACGGTGGAGTAACTTTCTTGTGCTCAGTGCACAGGTGAATGAGCTCCTCCAGATCTTCTATGAGCCCTTGAATATCTTGGGAAGATATTATTGAAACATATTCATCTAAGGCTGAACTAAAGTTAGACAGCAATCTTCTCTTTAGCCTGTTTTCCCTCTTCTTTCCTGAAGTACTTTTGCACTAAATACATTTTCCAGAAACATGTAACATGTTTTAGGAACTGATTATTTTCTCTGAGTTTTATTTTTGTATTTACGTGCTTTTGAAACCAAGCTCTCTTAATACCCTGTAGCCAGATATTGGGAAATCCAGGCTATGTGGCAGCACACAAATCTCTGCAATACAAAGCAATACTATAATAAGATTGAATCCTTGATGCTCTCCTTCCTCTGAGCAGCTGTTGAGATTCATAAGCCCAAATGGCAAATACAAGGATTCAAAGGGCAAGTGTGTGGGGTGTGAAGCTGTGCTACCAGTGTATTGGTACAGGCTTATGAACAACAATTCTTGTATGCATGTTAAAATGCTGATGTTCTGCAGGTAGTTGTCACTCCAGACACAAGCTGAGTTATTGCAGCAGCCAGGAGAGATTCTTGAACTGAGACCCTTTTTCCCAAGATATCTTAATTTGTTGTGTCATTCCTTAAAAAAAAAAAAAAAAAAAAAAAAAAAGCCCAGGGTCTATTTGTTCCTCTCAGTGAACAAATAATTTTTATATCTGTAATTTCACTATATTGCTGGTGATGAATGGAACTCAGATTTAAGAGGATTTAAATCCCAGAGTTTGCAAATACAAGTATTTACTTTTGTCTCCCGTCCTAGTTGTGCCACCAACTTGTGATGGCATATTTATACCCTTCATATCTGTCACTCCCCCAAGCTGCAGTTCACCCCTCCAGCAGAGACTGTTTAAAGGAAATCTGTGCTACCTGTTACACGCCCTACTCTTGGTGATAAGTTTATCTGATGATCCACTGGAGGCAGACCAGATCAGAAGCTCTGGCAACCCAGGGCTTATGATTTCTTCAGTGGAGGCCAGATATTAACAGGTGCTGGCCCTGGCCTAATAAGCTAATTTTTTTTTTCCTTTGTGGTTTGGGTATTTTTACCTCCTCTATATTTGAATTATCTGTTTGGTCAGTACAAAACACAGGATCATTTGGGAAGGAATAAATGCCAAGATTCTGTTCCGTATCAGGTCAGTTGCCAAATGCTATTCAGGCAATAGAGAAATAAAGTGCAATCATTAGTGTTTCAGAGCCTCAGAGGTCTGTGGACAAGGAAAGAACATTTAAAACAGAGTTTCCTGGGAGTGAATGATCACCATGAGGGAAGAAGAGAGGCTGAGGCAGTGTGTTAGATAAGGTACCCAAATATATTTGATTATTGGCACATTGGGTGTCCCACAATAGCACAAGTGGTCCCTAACTGGTGCTTCACAAAGCTGTGGGATTTCAGTAGGTCCTGACCAGCCAGGTGAGGATTCTCCAGATATCCTAGGTGCAGGGATTAATCACCTGTTGCCTTTCCAGACAAGCTTCATTTTTAAAGCTTTTCACATACTCTGAGCCCAAGCTAGCTTGGTTTGGTGGCAGATACTTTGTCCTGCAGGCAAAGCACAATTGTTCTCAATGGATGTCACTCATGGTAGGTTTCAAATCATTCCTCAGTAGCTGAGTAATCTGTTTCTTGCTGGGGACATCCCAGGCTCATTTGACTTCTTTAGCATTAGCAGCTGGTCCAAGTCATGCACTCCTAGTTTACTCCCACTCCCAGATGGGTAGAGTTCCCCAGGGATTTTGGGAGGCTGGGCCAGCTTCACATTCTCCTCCTCACAGGATTCCCCCCCTCTCCATGTCCCTCCCTCCCCCAATAATATCTTCTCTGTGTCCAAACAGGAGATTCAATAGTAATACTGGACCACAAGTGGAAAGGCAAGTGAATCCTCCCCTTGAAGCCAAACAATCTCTCCATGAATGCTGAAGCCATGAAGTAGAGGAAAATGAATGCAGCTGCAATAAATCCTTTCTCCAATGCATTGCAGCTTCTGGTGAAGCCATTATGACATCAGACATATGGAAAACTGGTGGAAAATATGAAATGTTTGCCTCTTACATGATAACTCCGAAACTGCAATGAATTAGAAAATTGTGTTCATCTGTTTACACAGATTTCTCATCTCTTGCACAATGTACGTGAGGATGTGCCCGTGGTTAAAACTCCTCACTGGTAAATGCACTCCTCATGAGCTCGGCATCACTCTGTGAAAGACCTGTGAATGCAAGCCAGCTCTTGTTTGGATTGCCCTTCATCAAGTCTGGAAAAAATTAAGAGGAGAGATAATTTTAACAGTGCTGTGACTTCCAAGCTAGCTAGATAACAAATTGGGCTAACAAGGACTGTAATTAGAAATGTCTGCTCAGAAAGTTCACCATGAAGCCAAGTTCTTCTAACGAGAAACTTTCTGTAATATCAATATGCTTAATATCTCCCCCTCCATTTTAACAAGGAATCTGAAGGCAACACTTTCTTCCCTTTTCTTGGTTTCAGTTAATCTTGCAGCAAAAGTAACCTAATTATACTGACTGTATGATTGCTTTGACAGAAAGCATGTTAATTTAAAGCACTGTTTAACATAAAGCTGCCTGCCATATAATTACACTCCATTCACATGTTTACTAATCTTCCTCAATATAGTTGATTTCTGTTATTAGCCTCAACATTTTGTTAACATCTAAAACACTGGAGATCTGCTTTGCAAACTCCAATAAACAGGCAAAACCGACAGTAGCGTAAGCGTTCCTTAATGGTCAACATGAAAAAGAGAAATCTCTGTTATTATTCCTGCATTTAAAGAGGATTTGAAACTAGTTGCATTACTGAAATGTCTAACTCCATTCTCATTGCCAAAGCCCTTGCTTGGAGCTACTGTGCTCGCAGTTCACTGGGGTGTTATTTTCATCTTTCAAACGCTGCTGGAGCTTAGTAAGAACGAAACACATCGTAAGCTGCCTGTGAGCAATAAAAGGATAATGTGTATACATAAGATTGTTCTCCTCATATGCTAAGCACCTGATAAAAATTCTAATCTGGGAAGTTAACATGCTAGGCCTAGACTGTAAACTGAGTTAACTCAATGGAAGACATGAGTGTATTCAGTATTTCACAGCTTATCTGGATAACTGGCTCTGGCTAACTTTGCAAGGGGAATGTAAACAGTTACACGTCCTCCCAACACAAACACATCCCTCCCTCCTTTCCTGCTGAAGCTAAAGGAGAACATGGAAGGATTTCAGCTGAAAGATGCTGGTCAAAGCAACATACTGGAGAGACAGAAGGGAATTAGGGAAGAAGAGGAAGTTTAAGGAGACTCCCTGTGCAGGTTTGTTGGGTATTTCTCTCTTTTTTTTTTTTTCCTTTATTTTGTACTGATATTCCTGTTCAAATGTCAGAAACTCAAAAAAAAAAAGCCTGGGTCCAGCACAGAGGGAGAGGTCTTTCCACTTCCAACCAGAGGTGCTGAATGGCAGATCCCACCCACAGCTCCTGCTCACACCAGGGGGACCTTGGGGACCTGAGGTGGTGCCTGTGCTGCTGGACTACAGGGCTTTTAGGAGAATCATGGGGGAGGTTGTTCCTTTCTTTGGAAAGGGGGTCAGAAGAGGCACTGCTCTCTGCTACATCCTGCTGGAGTCCTCATGCACTTTGGGAAAGAAATCAGGAATGCCTGTCCTCAAAAGACAACTGCTGGCATCCTGGGGTTGCTTTGCCCCTTTCTCTGATGTCCTTGAAGCCCTGAATGGAGGAAAGGATGTCTCATTGCTCACCTCTTCTCCCTCTGATTTCCAAAAGGCTTTACTGAGGGGCTCTGAGTAGGGACCTGCCCTTTACAACATTTACACCAGGTTTCTCTTTCCAGTCCATTACTCTTGATCATTTCATTTTGAGTAGGTATGCAAAGTCAGTCAGAGGTGTTTATTTATAGCTGTAGATTCTCGTGGCTGTATAAATGAGATGTTATTACTGAATGAGATGCCCGCCCACTCACCCAGTGCAGCTGTACAGCAGTCCTTTCATGCTGCACAGTCTCAATGGGGAGGGGAACGATGCTCTCCCAGTCAGAAGGAGGGATCACTGCTTAAACCCCTGGGCCAAAAAACCAGCAATTCATTTTTTTCCACACTGTGACAACCACAATTACCTAATACTATTTAGACCTGCCACTTGCATTTGGCAGGGGAAGAAAATGAAGGATTAAATTCACCATAGGACAAAAAAGAAAAATCACCCAAACTGGAAACCACCCCTGGACTTTTGTTTTGTAAGATTAAATGGTTTTCCTTTGGAGGGAATGAGGGGGACTGGGACAGTCAGGGGAAGGAAAAGCAAAACTGGTTGTTATTTGAGGCAGAGCATCATCAGAAGATAGGGACTCATTCCATAGACAAACACACAGATGTTTCCACCAAAAACAGCTGAAAAGCAACATCCACCACCATTTGGAGCTTTCATCTCAACTCACACCTTTGTAACAGTTTACTTCCATAAAAAGCATAGGCAAGTGCTAATTTATTCCCTTCCCCGTTTCCCACACAAATTTCTTGGTTTGGGTCTCTGCCAGAGCTTCAGGGTCACAATCTGACCTCCATAACATAATTTAGGATTGTTCCAAGCTTTCAGTGGAACTACTGAGGATTTACTTTGATGGATATGTAGCCAGGATCTGGCATGCAGAAAATATGCATTTACATTCTACCAAAGTGGCTCAAATAGTTGCCCAGGGACACTGAAATTTAATTTGAGACCTTGTATTCACTTGGCAGAACACATAATTAAATATTTTGTGCCACAAAATTAACCAGAGTCTCAGGGGTATGGGTAAGAGAAGGCTTAGAGTCAACCATGAGAGCCAAACTAAGACCCACTTCCCAGACAAGTTATTCAGTAAATATTGGGGAAAATCATTGCATTCATGTATGGGTTCATAATATTTTTTGTTAGTATTTAATCTTACTGATTATCTGTAATAACTTCTTACCTCAGAGGAAGAGGTTATTATTGGCTGCATGGATTCACATGAATAACACCAATACCAAGTTGTGCTCTTGAACTAAAGCTCCTTCTTACAGCTAAGAACTGTTTGTCCTTGAATTAAACATTTAGGGGAAAAAAATCAGGCAAAACCCAAATACAATTATAATAGACCAGATCTCATAACAAGTGGTCAAAAGCTCCAAAGCAGATTTTTTGCCTTTTTAAAGTCTCCAGAGGTCATATCCTGCAAGGAGTTCTGAAAAGCAAACCAAATACCTAAAATGTTTGGTGTCAATATACTTCAGTTTAACTTCCAAACACTGGTGTCTAAAAGAAAGGGTTTGAGTTAAACCTCTAGCATATGGCCCAATAATAACCCTGAGATATAAAATCTAATAATAATACTTAGTGTTCCAACTGTCACCTTCTATCAACTGTTCTCAAAACATTTAAGCAAGCCTTCAAGTTCCTTTAAGCTTGACAGGGTAATTTCCCTCACTACCTGGAGAACAGCACATACATAAGAGAATAGTGCTTTATTCTGCACCCAAGACTAACAGAATTACCTCCTCCAAGTATGCAGAACAATATGGTTTCACTCGTGGTAGGGACTGTGCTCCTTAAGGAGAGGAGATGGAAACCAATATACACACCAACAGAAACCTGCTTCTCGTTTTGAGATGTAAATTCAAGTCTGTGATGCAGAACCACCCAGTGATGATGCCATCACCAGCTGGCAGGTGAAAGACAGATCCATCACTTAGTCTGCTAAAAGATTGTGTGTTGCAATGCACCATCACTCCTGCCTGTGTTTGGAAACACCAGCTTTTCCTTCTGCTGCTGTTCTTCCACATCAGGATCCAAAGCTCTGCTAGCAGTACCCCCTGGATCTGGCAGAGTGTGCAGGCACACAATATGTGCACACAGGGAAAGGGTCCATCTGTGAGGAGTGCAAGCCCCCAGTTTACAAACTCTGCGCTGCACACGTGGCTGTCCCCAGGCTCAGGGGTGACAATTCCCATGGCAGAGGGCACTGAGCAGGCAACACACCACCTTGCCTTGCTGGTGGAGCTCTCACCCAGAGGCTCACAAGGGGCTGTTCTTGTTCAGGCCCATGAACCACCTTTCCCTGCCTTGGCAAGCAGTGGGAATTCCACATAACCTGGGAGCAGGGTCAGTGCTGAGTCAGAGCTCACCCAGACTGTGGTTGTGACAACCATGTGCACCCATGGCATGTCCCCAGCAGGGCTCAGTGTGCCCAGGCACCAGTGCCCAAGGGGGAAAGGAGGACATGCATATATAAGAAGAGATGCTCCATGGCTAAGTATTTTTTCCATCAGGTTTTTCTAGATATTGACAGAGAGAAGGGAAATTGTGGAAGTGTGCCTCAAAAAGGGACGAACCGCACTCTGACTGATAAAATCACTGAGATTGGAAAACACCTCTAAGATCATCAGATTCAAACATTAACCCAGCACTGCCAACTCCACCACTAAACCATGTCTCCAAGTGCTGCATCTACCTGTCTTTTGAACACTTCCAGGAACAGTGATTCCAGCTCTTCCATGGGCAGCCTGTTCCAGTGCCTGGCAATCCTGACAATGAATAATGTTTCCTAATACCCAATCTAAACCTCCCCTGACACCATCTCTTCGCTGTGGTGACCAGAGACAGGACTCGAAGAAATGGCCCGAAGTTGTGTCAGGGGAGGTGGTTTAGGCTGGAAATTCGAAATAAGATTCTTCCCCCAGAGGATGGTTGGGCAATGGAACAGACTTCCCAGGGCAGGGGTCACAGCACCAAGGCTGACAGAGCTCAAGGAACATTTGGACGATACCTTCAGGCACATGGTGTGATCCTTGGGGACGATCCTGTGCAGGTCCAGGACAGGAGTTGGACTCAGAGATCCTTGTGGGTCCCTTCCAACTCACCATATTCTGTGGTTCTTTGAACTCAAGACTGTTTCCTCTTGTCCTGTCGCTTGTTACCTGGGAGAACAGACCAACCCCCACCTGGCTACACCTTCCTTTCAGGGAGCTATAGAGGGTGATAAGGTGACTCCTCTTCTCCAGGCTAAACAACTCCAGCTCCATCCGCTGCTCCTCATCATTCTTGGGCTCCAGCTGCCCTTCCCTGGACACACGCGAGCATCTCAATGCCTTTCTTGCAGTGAGTGACCCCAAACTGAGCACAGGACCGGAGGGATGCCCCCACCAGTGCCCAGCATCCCGTTTCCCAGCACCGAACTGGGACCATTCCCCACGGGAGCGCAGCGGGGACTGCGGGGACACAGCGACACCTGGCGGGACCGCTGGGACCGGGATGCGGGAATGCCCGGGGGATGATGCTCTGCCGCTCCCAAACCCCAAGCAAAGGCTGAATCCCACCCCAAAAACATCGCGACCCCCTTCCCACAGCAGGTCGTGGCAGCGCTGTGTTCGGCTGGGGGCGGATGGATGAGCTCAGCGGTACCGCTTGGCGTTCCGGGATGCAGCAACATTATAATCAGGGTTTAATTAGTATTTCGTTACCCAGAGAGGCTCTAGGGTTTGCTCCTCAAGCACTGGGGAAGGCTTTTGGGGCAGGGGTTATTTTACCTGCATATCCCAAAGCAGCCCCAGCCCAAACGCAACGACCCCCCCCGCCCCCCGACACCATCCCACATGTGGCATCTCACAGCCAACCAAGAGCACTTTATTCAGTCAAAATCACAGGGAAAGGGAGAATAAATGGACAGTTGGTCACTTTGATCAACACTCCTAACAAATATGTGCAAGACAAAAAAGACATAAGTTAGCAGAGAACATTATTTTTATGCATAGTTTCACATTTATGAATGTTTTGCTATTTTCCCTCCCCCCCCCCCCCCTTTTCCCCCCTACTTTTATTTTCCTTTTTTTTCCCCCCCTATTTAAAGCAGAGGTTGCCAAATATTGCTGGATCACACATACTTTTAAATGGCTCACAACCATTTGAGGAACAACCCCCAGGCTCTAAACCCTTACATCACTAATGCAGCCTCCCTGTTGCTAGCTTGCCAAGCAATAGCCATTGTTCCTGTAGGATCCAGCCAAAAATAATATGATGTGTAACTCTTCCCACTGTTGTCTTTGCAAAACCACTTATAAGTTCCAGAGATGCCTTTATGGATGGTGTACAGCACAAATAAACCCAAAAGCAGCAGAACAATTTGAAAAGCTTGCAGGAACATTGGAAGTGGGTGGAGTAGAAATATGAAAGTGGTAGGGAATGGAAGAGAGAAAAACATTGAGGAAGAATTTATATTAAAAGATACTGAAGCATTTAGTTAAGCATCTGTTTTCATGGTGTGTAAGTGAAAAGAAAACAAATATTTGAGTATGCATATCACTAAAACTTGTGTATCCTTCATGAGTACAGTGGCTGCACAATTGCACCTTAAACAATGCTTTTATGCAGCTCTGATTTTAGAAAGAGTCAGTGTGAATGAGGATTTGTGAGAGACCAGACAATGGATATGCCTCCCAGCATGGGAAACATGTTATCTCAAGAAGAAATATCTGGAAATCATAGGGATCACAGACTCACTAGACATGGCCTGGAGCTTATGGGCAGTCTATTGAATTCAAAATTGCAGAAAAGCACAAAGGGGGGGCGGAAGAGAAAAAAAAATTGGTTATTTCAAACTGCCGCCTTAATAATTGAATTTATTTCCCATGTAGAGTTCATAAAATAGCAGTGAAGGGTCACCTTAGCTTTTCTGCTGTCAATATTCTAGGCCACAGTTGAGGCACTTTGGTCAACCAATGGAACTTCAAACTGTTGTTTTCTGTGTTGTACATTTCCTGATAAAAAGATGATTCATCTTCCATCAGCAATACATTTATTGATAAAGAAAAGTTCTGAAAGACAGGACAAATCCACATATATGCTGTGCATAGTATGAAAATTGCCTTTTAAGTTTTCCTTCACATTTCTACTTCTAATCATGGATCTACTTAGTCATCCTGAGTCTCAGTTCTAGACTGTGACACAACATCAGAGCTGAACTTTGACATAAGTCCTGAATCAGAGAGGAGAAAAAAACTGAGCAGGCAAAGAGAAGTCACTTCAAGTATTTCAGATGAGAGCTAATTAAAAAAAAAAAAAAGAAAAAGAATTTCTGGCAAATACTGAAGCTGATATTTCCACATAATGCAACCCAATTATGAAGTATTTACTAATCACATCATATTTATTGCTAACAAAGTGCTGCAAGTCCCTGCTACAATGGGCCTCTGTTTAACCATTACTGGCTATTTGAGAAATTATCTGCAGTGTTAGAAGGTCACTGAAGAATATCAGAGAAACACTGGGGTGAAAAAAGAGAGGAAAAGAAAAAACCCAAGCCCCAAGTGTCCTGCAAGACCAGACTGTGGGAGAAACTTAGATATGCAGCCTTTAAATATGACCATCCCTTATAAGGAAGAAAATCATTACCAATGTAAAGCACAGCCTGCAGGCAAAGCCTGTGCCATTCAGATGTATCCTCCAGTGTATGTCCCCAGTGACGTGTCCATATACTCATGGTAAAAGCATCTTCCACTGAATATACAGCTGCAGCAACTTCCTCCTCAGGGCAAATGCTATCTCTACATGTAAAGAAACCAGCACGTGGCTCCAGGTCTGCCCCTCTGACCTCCACAGGCTGCTTCCAGTGCTGAGGGAAAGGAAACAACCTGGAGGAAACGATGCAGGACATCATTCCATGAGTGCACTGTTGTGGCCAGCTGGAAAAAGAACCACAAGCAAAACAGTCAGGACAGAAATTAGGTTGCTCTGATCATGACACTGACAGGAAAAAATGCCTTTCCTTTTAGTGGTGGTGGTGCCTTTTAGGAGTTTCTGGTTTGTTTTGCTGAATTACTAGGGTTTGGAGTTTCCTGATTATGAGAGCACTCAGAAGGCACTCCTACGCTCTCTGTCTGTGCATGTCAGTGCTGTCTCCCATTCCCCAAGGAGAAAGGCATTTTTAACAAATTGATAAGATGGAATTTTCCCATACAGTCACCGTCAGGCAACCAGAGCACTGCATAGCATGTTAGAAATGAAAACATGTGCTCTGACTTGGACTAGCCCTCCAGTTCCTCCTCTTTCCTCATCTCAGGGTCAGAGCCAGTCGAACAAACATCTCCCAGGCTGCAGCACTTGTGTTGCTGTAGCAAAGGCCAGGTACTGATGTGTGCCCTGGGTTTGGTCCTTTTGCCCACCTACCTTAACTCATGGGGAGTTTCAACGAGGCAGGAAAAGCAGTAGATGAAGGAATGAAAAACCAGCCATTGTATCCCACTCTGGCAACAAGCACACAAACCCCACACGCTGTATCTTCACTGGTGTGTTGCCTCATATGCTTTGAGAAGCAATGAGTAAAGCATGATTTCCCTCATTTAGACTGAAAATATCTGGGATCTGGGCTTGTAATGCAAGCTGGGAGGGTTTTCCTATGGGAAAGAAGCAAGGGGCAAAGGACAATTCCCTGCTTGCTAAAGTATCATCCCATGAAACACCTGAAAACCCCCAAGAGTCGAAGAGGAGATTCCTGTTTGGGCAAGTAGTATGGTCACAGAATAATTTCGTAATTAACGAAGGGATTCCTTAATTTGACTCCAACTGTGATGGGTGTGGGGAGCATCCAGGGCTTTCCAAGGGCAGGCAGCAGGAGGCAGCAGGTCACATCTGTCACAGAGGTGCTGCTATGGGCAGGCAGCGTGGCCAGCTTACAGACCTCTCTTCCTGCCATTGTTATCCCTGCAGCCCTGGAATTCCATCCAAATCCATATGACCCCTTGCTAAACAGCCTGTGCATACTTGCCTGATTAGGGTATTCCTGTTGGAAGGAGAGCAGCTTTCTCCAACCCTGCCCAAGCAACAGGAGTGTCCTGCTAAGAGCTGGGCTCCTGGATGGGCACATGGCTTTGCAGGAAGAGCAGCTTGCCCATTGTCCATGGGGAGCAGCTCTGTGCACCTCGGGCAGAGAAAATAACACACAGGAGGCAGCTCTTCACCCACCTTGCATTGGCTTGTGGAATTTTGACCTGAGCTTTGTGAAAAGGCTGTCGTTATTGCAAATTTTCAAGTCTGAAATGCATTGTACCTTCCTACAGTGCAGTTAGCAGTCTGCTGTAATCCCTCACCATGCTTGCAAATAGTTTTTATTTCTGCATGTATTTTATATTGATTTTGCACGGCATTCCCGTGTGCAAGAACTGGCCTGGATGAAACTCTCCCTTTACAGGAGAGGGGATTATATATTTTTTAATATTTTCTATCAATAGGATGATTTTTATGACAGCTCACTGCCGCTAAGCCTCTGACATCTCAGACAGTGCTCCAGTTCTGTGCCTCAAGAATACATCTGAGTGGTCTTTGCCTTGCAATTTGATGGGTACAGGCACCCCAAGGATGACTGCTGTTCTAATCTTTTCCTGAGCATCATACTCTTAGAAACTTTGTCTTGTTCTCAAGCCTCTCCATCTGTTTTCCCCCTCATTTTTGTATGAGACTATGCCCTGTTAAATTCCCTTTACCTTACTGGATCTCCAAATTTCATGTAATGCACAATAATCACCATTTAGTATTACAATCTGCTTCCAGCTGTCCTACTTTGTTGTTCTCCATTATATTCCCCCAACTTTCCTACAGGAGAAACTTCACAATTTCTTCCATGACAAGGTTGATTTCCAAGGGCAGGCCACTCACTGTTCCTACTCCAGCTCCTTATCACTCAGCCTATCCCTCTGTCCATACATGAAAGCATTTCTATAAGCCAAGTTGCATTGCCCTTAAATAGAAGGGCACATAAACCAAAACCTACTTTTTAAACACCTGAAACTGAAAGGTTTGGACAGAACACTCCAGACTTATCAAAAGGGGCTCTGGGTCTTCTGGCTCCTGGCACAAGAGCCTCATTTAATTCCCTTTGTTTTTTTATTGGGCTTTGGATCAATGCATGCAAAAAATGTTTCCACTGGGCTTTAACTTTGGCCATCCACTCAGCTATGCATTCCTGTACAGTCATGTGCTATTATTATGGTTCTAATTAGTAAAGGTCACACAGCTATATCTATTGTTTCAGTAAAGCTTTGGCTGCAAAGTTCACGTGGTCATACCGAGCTGAAAACTGAGGTAATCAACTAATCAAGCTAAGCACATTTGTTGCAATTACAGCCCCTTATTTGTTTTATTCGCACACATGCTAACCTTCTTCCCCTGCCTTGCCCTCTTCCAAGCCCTATTGCCATCATAGCAGCTTGGAGCAGCATTGCTGCTTTGCTGTGAGCAGTGCCCCTGCCTCATGCAGACAGCTGAATGAAGTGCTGTCACTGCACTGATCTAAAGTGACACTTTGACAGGAGTGACATGGGTGTGCATTGCACTGAATGATGTCGCAGCAAACACAAACCTTTCAAACAGACAAAGTGCATCGAGTTAAACCTCAAGCCAGGCTGCTCGTAACCAGTGGATCCAAATAGTGTAAATCAGAGTTCTCCCTGGGCCAAAACAATAATGAGAGATAAAAAGGGATTTGGACATTGTCCCCCTTTCACTCTCATGCAGAGCCTGAAGGAACAAGCATCACACATGCACCCAATCAGGTATTTTGAAACAAAAATGCACACAGAAGATTGAAATTGTGGAACAAATTCTGTTCTTAGTATCACTGGCAGCAGTCGTGTAAACAACATCAACATTTTGGCCCCTGCAATTGAGCGGAGCTTTCATCTTCTACTGAACAAAAAGTTTATGCCTGGTAACTTACAAAAAGCAATTATTATCTGGTACATCTATCTATATGGCTGATTTCTTATTTACATTTCACCCATCTTGGACTGTGTCAATGAGTTTTACTTTTATATTCAGCCTGTCATTTTTTTTTTGTTTAAGGAGTTAGCATGAAGAAGTTACCCTTTGATCCCAGTGATGAATGCTGATACCTAAAATTTGCAACAGGTTAGCTTAAAATGGCTTATTAATTGAATTAATTCAATATCTGGAAACTATTATATGGAGAGTATCACCTATTTAAGCCTTGCTTGGTTTAGTTTAATTATGACCCTAAGAGATTCAGGTCACTGATAACCCCACTTTGCCACCTCACCCTGCTTTTCACCGTCTTTGAATGCCATGTTGAAAAACTATGACATTAAGAGTACTTCAGCTGGGGTTGGTTTTGTTTGTATTCTGCCCAGCAACCCATTAAGCCCTATGCTTTTCTGAGAAGCAAAATGAAGTCTAGAACCCTGTTCTTCTGCCTTTTGTACTCTGTTTGTGAAAAATCAGATGTTCTCGTAATTAAGTGACACTAGAGTCTAAACCAAGATGTCATCCTGATTCACAAAAGGAAAATTAGGGGCTTGCAACGTGGCTATTGTGCTCCATACAAACAGCCTGGTGCACAGCCTGCTCTCAGCTCTCACACTTGCACTGTCAAGGATGAGCAAGCCCACATTTGACCTCAGTTTAGTGGCAGGCTAAGACTTCACACCTGGTGAGGGACTCAGGTGACACAGGCCAGTTGTTAAAGTCCTTGAGCATCTCTGAAAGGGAATCAAACCAGGCAACCCAAAAGTGCCATGCAGAGAGAACTGGTGTCTTCCTAGAACAGCCCCTTCTGAGACACCGGTTTTTGTTCTTTAACTTTCCCCACTAGTTTATTCCTCAACAGCTTCTGACAGAGAAGAGCCTTAAAAAACTCTCTTTGAGCTCTCTGTAGCTTGAGAGAAAAGGGTACCAGTTATTCTTAAATCTAGCAGTGATCCCTCCATCAAAACCTGTTTAAAACACTGTTTATTCGTGGGCCACACAGGTCTATTGTGAGCCAAATACTTTGTGCCTTCAGTGGTTACCTTCTTTTTCATAAATGCAACCACAGAATGAATTAAATGGCAAAATTTATCCTTTCCTTAGGAATTAAAGATATTTCAAATATGGTGGCAAAAATACACTTTTCTAGATCTCAGAGCAAACGAAGCCAAGCCCTTGGACACAACTATTCTTGGAGTCCCTGAAAAGGAATATTAAGGAAAAAGATGCAGGCAATTCTTTGATTAGAGGTCAGAATTGATAGAGCAAACAGAGAATTTTTGTTCTTTTTAAAAAAAGAAAAATAAGGGGGACAATTTGGTCAGGATTCCTCAAAAAATTTGTGCAAGAACTAACTAACTTTGAAAACAGAATGGTAATCTGCTCCTCTCAAGCATCTGTTGTGCTTTCTCAGGTAATGGATTTTTAAGCACAGTATTGATTAGTTTTGATTTAATGCCAGTTCTCTTGTGACTACTCACCCATAACAATGAAGATATTTCCTCCCTAAATGCAAATAAGAAGCAATAACATTTTAGAGCAGTAGGTATCAAGCCATATGGTGACTTGTACAGTTCAGAAATTACAAGAAAAAATGTTGTTCATTCTTAATAACCCCAAATTTACATACTCCCTTTATTACATCTACTTTTTTAATTCCCTCCCTGACTTTCACACTCATAAAGGCTGTAGCTATAATAAAGTCTGGGAAGCTAATGGAGACAAAATTACCTTCAGAACCGAGTTACAGGGATAAATATTAACCATATTTCCTTTGATTCTGTGTAGGAGGAACACCTAATTTGCCTTCCCTGAGCAACTTTTTGCAATTCTTTAGGAACACAGAACAGTTTGCACTTTGTTAAAACCAGTGCCACTAATGGAAAGAAATCAGAGCTACTCACCAAACGTGATTTCTAATACAATTCATCTGTCCCTGCATCGAATTCATATTGCACTGAAAAATGAGTGACACAGATTAGCTTTGCACTGGAGGCTTTTTGCTAGCTATTTCATCCCCATGCTCTGAAAACGCTTACAATTAAATCTGGCAGGCACAAGAAATTACTTAACATCAGACTCACAAAACACAGAGCTCCTGAGAAAGGCCAGGACTGCAGATACTCCCCTTTCTTTTGCTTCTCAAGGAGCAAAAGCACATCATTGCACAAGGACTATTTGTTTAATGAATCCAGCCTCTGGTTCAGCCTGTGAGCCATCCAGCCATTGGAAGGCTGGGCAGCACAGGGCACAGGTGACACAGGAGGCAGGATGCTGTCACTGTACCATCTAATTAGTGCCAGGGCACTCTCCCACCAAAATACAGGCTATAAAAGACCATGCCCACCTTCTGCCCCTGCTGGCAATGACCCAAGGTCCTGTTCTTTCCCTCTTCAGCTGACTTGTTCTTACACCCTTAAAAAGCAGAAGAAAGGAACAGCAATGTAAAGCCTTGGCTGGCATTTTGGAAAGGTCTTTGGTTGGGTTTGTTCCCTCTCGCTCACCCCAAGAATAGCATCTCTATTTCTGTCTCTGCCATTTCTCCATCTCTAATGGCATCTTTAATGTCAGACACAGAGTAAGAAAGGAGAATAACAGAGAGAGATTTGGAAGTTCCTACAAAACAAGCTCTTTTTGCTGAAACTGTCTCTGCATTCCCAATTTCTATGAGTACATGTTGAGGCCAATAGAAGATTGAAGAGGCATTTAAAAGCCCCATGTTACTTCACAAACTTTATGGGTGAGCCTTTCAATGACCATTCTTTTTGTGCAAAAGAGTTCAATGAACCTAGAAGAGCATTCTCTCTCAGAAATTTTAAGAAGTGCTTTAAAAAAAGCAGTGGTGCAATGACAGGGGTTGAACTCTGTGTAATGGATACAAAAATATATTAACACTGGAGCTGGGGACACAGACATACTTTTTATTCCCAAACTTGCCTTTGGTTTCTTCCTTTATGGTCTTCTATGTGTTGTATATATCCCTGGTGCTCTTCTAGTGGTGAGGTTTCAGTGTGAGTGCAGACAGCAACCCTGACCTGCAACACAAAACGAGCTTTTATTTATGCCTATGCCATTTACAAATGCCAAATTGTTTGGTTGTGTGGGTTTGTTTTTTAAGGGATGTGTGTTTCTTTCTCAAAATGCTAAGTAACCACATTGCGTCTCACAGGGAGGAAATAGAACTAATATTCATCTTTTTTAAAGCGACAACTGGCACATAAGTAGCAATAGTGCCTCTTGCAGTATAATTTCTGGTATTTCAAAAGGTGACTTTGTAAGCATGGATGTCTAGAAGGCACCCTGCCATCTGCATGTGATCTGAAAGTTGCTGTGGGTTTGCACGATTTTTTTTTAAAATTTTGTTTGTTTTGAGCTTTTATCTTCTCTGCAAAAGCAACAATTTGACATTAAAGCAGAGTTTGGCAGGCAATTTATCTTTCAAGTGACAAAAGCGTGGTCTCCCACAGTGTCTGATATCAGAAAACAGCAAATGAAACATGGAGATAAATCCTGAGACTTACTTAAAAAACCCTAATTCTAAAATCCTGTGGCTCTTTGTGAAAACTCAGCTGTGCAAGAAAGGAGCACACAATGAACTTCTACCCAATAATTTTTTACTGAAATTTCCTCAAATGCTGTATCTAGGTTATCCACTGTCACCTCAAACATGTTCACAGGGTCATGGGCTAGCCCAGGTTGGAAGGAACTTAAGGAGATCATCCAGTCCAGCCCTCTGATGAAGCAGAGGCAGCTTTGCACATGAGTGCTTTAAAAAACAATTTTCCAAATTATTTTTGTCTATATATTAACCACCAATTAGAATAAGAAAGCAGCCTCCTTCTCATCAAGCTTTTGAAAACAATTACGTAGGAATTTCTTTTTCTTTCTTTAAATACAAGAGTATGTAGTTTAAGTTGATGGAACATGAAGGTTTTCCATCATTCAGTGAGCAAGGCAGGGAAAGAAAAACCTGTCTTGGTAACTAAATACAACAGCACATACAAGCAAGGATATGTGGGAACAATGGAAACGTGAACACCTGACTTGTACTGGTTAATTCTGAGGAAAACAGGTAAAAAACACTATTGCCTTCAGCATCGCTATGGCTTTGTCACCTGGAATTACAGAGATGTAAACCCAGACTAAGTTAGCTCCTAATCAAGCTTTTCTATGTAAGCCCAGACTAAATTAGCTCCTAATGAAGGTTTTGAATCTACTCAAAAGAGGTGTTGGGGAGAGGTAGTGTTAACAAGAAATTACAGTATAACTCACCCAGTATTATGAACAAGAAGCATCAGAAGGTCTCAGAAAAAAAAAAAAAACAATGTTGTCCTACCCCAAACGTCCCTCAAACCAAAATTTTCAGGTCTGAGTTTGTTTGACCATTTGTTCACGTGTAGAAACTTGACTTTGAGCCCAGGACAGCTTAAGAGTTCTCAGGAAACAAAGTAGCCCAACAACAGGGCAATAAAATGCTAAGGAAGTCCACATCATGTGCTGAGCTCTGAACCAAATGTCTACTCAGGGAGTGAGCTAATGCACAACATGATGAAGTAGGAAGCTGCTAATGACAGACAAGCTCCAAACTGGATTGTTTCTGAGGATACCCAGGTGCCTATCAGATGAAAAAATAATTGCAGTAAGGGAAATACAAGAAAACATTAAAAAAAAAAAAGAAAAAGACTATTCTTCTGGTCTATTCCATGTGTAAGAGTCTCCACAGAGAAGAACATTTGCCTCATCTTGAGTCACTTTTCCTAAGCTTTGTCAAATCAACTGTAAACACACCTCCTAAAGAGACAGAATTGTATTGGCAGGAAGAAAGACCTGGTGATCCAAGGGGTCTCTTCTCTCTCTAATTACCATGACCTCAGCTGGACATGCCCAAAAACTTCCATGGAGGAATGTGTGCTAACACTTCCATGAGGACATGAGCCCCTGGGGAGACAAATGCGTAATTGCTCCAGCAAAGAAACATGATCTAACTAGGCAGGAATGAAAAATTATTCTATACTGGGCCAGTGTTAGTCCAGTTGGGCAATTTCTTGCCTTTTTTTTTTATTATTATCATCATCAGTCTCCTAATTTAATCCATTTCAACCAGGTTATCTATCCCAGCTAACAATGAATCTCCTAGACTTCCAATATTTTTAAACTTCCATTGAACAGTTTAATTCATCAGTATAATTTATTTGTCTAAAACTGTATCATTATTAGGCAAACAAAGTATTCTTTTGGGAAGAAATTCTAACATATTGTAGATATTCTCTTCACTGAGTATGCCTGCCCTTCAAAAACCAATGACTGTAGTAATAATTAGGGAAGATTGAACTCCTGTTGTTAACACTACTTAAATTAAAAAGAATTCTTTATAGATATTTCTATGCTGTCTGCTGGAAAGTTTATAGCTGAAAAAAACCCTCAGCTTTTGAAAAAACCATTTCTGTTTTTGTTTAGTTTTCAACTAACAAAGACTTTCTTTTAAATATAAAATTGTTCCAAAGTTTTTCAGCAACACTGCATGCAAGTTTTTAATGTACCTATTCAACACATACATTAAAATGCCATAAGAGATTTAAAAATACCCAACAAACTTCAATCACATCCATCTATTTCCTGAGAGGGAAAAGGAGTTGCTGACATTTTTATTGTTTTAATAAGAAGAAAGCACAACCAGTTTGTTTTGATGGCAACTTCTGAGAACTTGTCAGAACAAATATGACTAAGTAATAAAGTGGTGATAGTTGACTGCACTGAGGCTCAGCATTCCCAGAAGAAGAGCTTATAGCTTATTCCATAATAAATGTAAACCTCTGTGATTAAACCAGATCAAAGTATTAACATAAAAATCAGCATAGGAATTTATAACCATATCAGACCCAGCCATACTTCATCACTGGCTTTTACTGTCTGAGGCAAAGACCCAGGAATAATATCGAGAGTGGAGCTATTGAGAAAGTTGAGGAGACCTCCCTGGCATCAGCTTGACATGGAACAGCAACAGGGGGCCCTCTAAATCTGAAATCAGGAAAAGCTGTTGTAGTTTTAAGGTCTTTCCCACCCCAAAACCTGCCCACCACAATCAAGGTAGCATTAGCTCCAAAACCGGGTGAGACTGAGAGGATTGGAAGAGCACATACCTGGGGACATAAGTCTCTGACTCTTGGTATCAGCTTTGTTGGTGCTGAAGACAAATATTTGAAGAGAAAAATTTACCATTCTTGATTTTTTTTTTTCCTGGTGTTAGGATGATAAGGAGAAAAGGTCCTTCTTGGTGCTCCACAGTGATGTGACCTTTGTTTGGTCACTAATAGCACTCAAATTGCCTTAAAGGCTATGATGGAGAAAGGCTATATTTAAAAGAAAATCAGGGTATGAACTTCTACCTAATCTCTGAGGGAGGTGGAGATCTTTTTATCATCATCACCATCATTACTTTGTTATTGTCTTGAGATTAGCCTTAAAAACAAGAGCTATTTTTGAAGCTGAAACATTGGTGAAACACGCTTGGGTAGCGAGCCAAGGTTTCCCAGGGCACTGTTCCTTAGCTGTGTTTTTAAACATTGTAGAAAACACTTCAAAAATTAATTTATTTTGACTTTCTTTCTTTTTTAAGTAATCTATGCCATTAGTTGCAGTACGACGCCCCTTGATAAGGCTGGACCACACCTGGAAGGAGATGCACATTTGCAGTGAAGGCAGGCAGGGCATCCCCAGCTCCAGCATCAGGAGGAGGACACAGCCATGCCAGAGGCACCATGTCCCTGTGCCTCGGGACACCCTTTGTCCTCCAGGTGACAGAAAGGGCTGTGGTCAGAGACCCACCCACCCAACCATGCTCTTTCAGGGTCACTAACTACTTAGCAGGGCTTCTAACCCCAGATGTGGAGCCCAGCTAGGACTGCAAGTGGTGGAATAAATTGCTTCTTTCCACCTTACAAACTGGCTTTGCTCTGCTAAAACGTAGCTAGGCTGTGTTTCTTAAAAATACCAAACTGAGTGGACTGCACAAGACAGATGTATATCACCCAGGAGCTGAAGTGTGCATCCCACCTATAAGTCATGGAAAACAACACCGTGCAGCTCAATGTGCTAAATTGGCACATGCTACAAAATAAATCAGGAATTTATCACTCCATTTTCTGAATTGAGAATGCATCGTTAAGGTTGGAATGGCAGTTTACTGAATGTGATAGGAAAGAAAGGTTTTTCTGTGTTATCATGAAAATTCTCATTGATTTTAAAAAAAACCAAAAAACATTACAATTGACATTTTTTCTGAGGTTGTTAAGAAAGAAGAGTTTTTCCTATTGGCAAAATGTGGTTTTTAGAGGGTCATTCCTCAGTGTAGAGGAGAGAGTGGGCTCCTGCTTCCAAAACTGTAACAGCTTTGCTTGTGTCTTCAACTAAGATAATTAAGTGCATATTGGATTAAAAATGTTGTTCCAGGGGGATACTGCCAAGCCTACAAATGCTTTCATGTCTACAGTATAACAATTTGAGAGCTGCAAGATCATGGAACAATAAATTCCTAAAAAGGGATTATTTTTTTTTTTCCTCTCTCAAAACTGAATTCCTTACAAAAACAGAAGAAAAAGGCAGAGAAACCAAGAAAACCTGGCATCTGCCCAACTATACGTTGGAAATAAATTATGAATTTGCACTTTGCAGAGCACAAATTCAGCCCATGTTTTGGAGGTTGGGGTTTTCTGCGTCGCCCTTTGTTTGTCGCAGGGCTCCTCTGCACCTGTTTCATACTGTACATATTTGGAATTTTTCTGTATTCTTTATCATTTCAAAGACAGGAACATAAACAGCTCAGCTTTTCCTGAAATGACTGGCTGTGTGTGTGGGTATGCATCACTGAAACTTCCTAGACTCGAGTGCTGTTTTCTCTTGCCAGACACCCCTGTGGGTCTTCCTGAGCAGCAGGCACTTTTTCAATAGCGACTTGGAGATACCAAGGGAGAATAGAAGGTCATTTTCTAAGACAGGATGCCAAGAGGACAGGAATTGAATGGTGCTGGCTGGCCACTAGACGCCATGCAAATCAAGAATGCAGCGTGGTCCCCAGGGAAATAGTTCATGAGCCTGGAGCATATGATAAACCTGCAACCAAAGCCTTCTTAGGCAAGGGCGATAACAATGTGCCACATTCCAGAGCAGGCAAAAACAAAGGTTGCAAAAGGCCTTGCAAAGCAGCACTCCCTCAGACAACTGCACTTTCAAGGGAAAGGAAAGAATTGGCAAGTGTTGTCACTTCTGGCTATTTTCTGAAAACAACACAGAGGAGTTAAGGGTTAGTGCTAGTCTGTCTTGAAACCTCCATGTAAGTGAAAGCAGAAAATAGTTGTAAGAATCTTCAGCCTTTAAGAGGTTAAAAAATTAAATATGCATATGCATCCACAACATATTGAGAATAAAGTAAATGCCACAATAAGGAGGTGGTAAACAGATATTTCCACAGCACATTACAAATAGCTGTCTGTTTGCACGTAGTGTTAGCCACCAGCTATATTAAACCCATGGTTTTAATTGCTTTTTTAATTTGTGCATTGTCCTATTTTCATAAATACATAATCACTGCATTGCTGCTCATAAATTGAGCACGAACAGTTCAAGATATTTACTTCTTCTATTTGCCAGTGCTCAGTGACCAGTCTGTGCAAAGAGATCATGAAATAACTGCAGTGAGTATCTTTTATTACTGATGTTGGCTGCCTGGCCAGGTCTCACCATCTGCAGGAAAGGGGTACAAGGGGTAGGAGACCAAACAAAGCACCCTTGCTAAGATGACAGACAGAATTCTGCACATGTATATGAAGCAAGTGATGCAGCAGTAGATTCCACTCATGATGTCCTGAGAATCAAGGAAAGAAAGCTTAAGAGCCTCAGAATGCAGAAAGTAACCACGCTGTGCTTTTGTGAATCAGATCAAGCTTACTACCCCACCCCACTTTCAGCTTTGAGGTTTGCTGCTCCTCTTTCACATCTCATGCACCCAAGAGCTCACCTGCTCCTTTGTTCCACGTGTTCCTGCCAACAGCAGGACAAACAACACAGATCTTCGTGGTGTTGCTTTGTAAGAACTCTTTGATATCATCAAAGGTCCCTTTTCTCTATCAGAGCATCGTGCTGCACCTCACAACAGCGGGGTAAAGGTCTTTGTGCCAAGATTCAGAGCCAGAGATGATTAGCTGAATGGTAACAAACAAATAAGGTATAAAAATAAAGGGTAGGAAAGCTGGGGGAAAAAAATAATAGGAAAAAATACCAAAATTGAAGTGCTGGAAAGATTGTCAAGGCCACAGCCGAGCTGTATCAAGTCTGTATCAAGGCCATTTCTTTCACAGGGACTCCCAAGAGCTGCTAAGTCAGGCTGAGCTGGGCACTGCCTCCTCATTTCTCAAAGGCAGCCAGAATTTATGCATAGGTGAGTACAGAACACACATCCACATCAGGAAACAGCTCCAAAGAGAGCCTCTGGAACAGGATTTGCTGTGCAGGGGTGTAACACCATACGACCAGAAAACCAGCAAGGTTCAAATACAGGTAGATGTCCTGCACAATAACTTCCATTTCTGCCACTGTTTCTTAAGGCATATTTTTGCCTGCATTCCTGTTTCTGTAATAAATAGTGCTCTATTTCTAACTACAGTGACATGACAACCTCTGACAGCCTTCAGGCTGTTTGGACCACCATCTTTTAAAAAATTAAATAAAGGTTAACATGTTCCTCATCATTCATCTTGCAAGGAATAAAAATCATCCTCAAGTGCTCCAGCAGCTTCTAATTAAGAACAGAGAAAGTGTCAATCAGGTCAGAGAAAGTGCTAATAAGCTATTTAACAAGTGTGATTTGCCTGCATAACTGTCTCCTGAAGAAAAACCCAAAGGTTGTCATTAATTTTACTTTCTGTTTTCAGAAGTGTGTTAAAGACAATCAACCCTTTGCCTCACTGGTAATCCACATACTGACAAGGCTTTCCCCTTCTCCTCTGCCCCAGTACAAACCCTGGCTGGAATATGCAGCCTGAATTCTCCCTGTCATTCTGAATTGCTCACATTCATCTTAATCTCACATTGCTCACATTTAATCTTAATTTAATCACACAGGGATTAATACATTTGGGAAAAAATCAAGAATAGCAAGTTGGAACAGTGATACAAAGCCTGCAAACAAAAAAATAGGTCCATTTTCTATGCAGATATCACTTGTAGCCCAACATATGTATTCATCACAAATCTATATAGTCCTGGCTCTTATTTTCTACTTCCTCATACTTCAAAACCTCCTACACAATTATTTCCTACATGATTCTTTCCTTCCTACCCACCCCAGCCACTGCCCTTCCTGGTAGTGCTCCAGTTTTGTTATTGTTCAAAGGTGAAAAACAAGATCTATCCCAGGAACTCTGGCAAAGCTTAACCTGAAATGACTAATTTAGGAAGAGAAATGGCCACTTACAAAACGAAGCTGAATAAAGAAGTTCTGGTTGTTTGTACTGAGTGGAGACCTGCTCCCCCAAGGATTGTTGGCACTCTGTAGGAATTTCAACGTTGAAATTTCCCTTTCCAATTTACAAGATCAATGCCCTGGTGCTTTGTATTATTAGATTCCTTTTTCTTTTGTAAGAAAACAAGTGGACGCTATATGGAAGTGAATTAGCCTTCACGCAGGACATGTTTTGCACTTGATTTCATTCAGTGCCAACCAGAAAACAAGACAGTGATCTTATTTATGAGGGCTGGATCTATTGTCCAGCCTTAATTAGCTGATTATTACACTTCCCATTTCTGTTATTGCAGACCCTTAATTCTTTTTGTAACATGATGTGCTTTAAAAAGTGTTTTCCAGAGAAAGCAGAAGACATTTCTATTTGTCCTAATTGTTCAGGAAATTAAAACATGCCAACATTTTTTCAGCTAATTAGCTTGAAATACCTTGTTTGTTACTTCCAGAACTGACCTGTAACACCTTTCTTGCTCCCTCTCTAAATCACCAACTGCTCTTTTGCTTCTTTTCACCATCCTACATCCCTCACCAACTTTTTCCACAGGACTTTCCCTCTCACTGGTTGTTTGTTTGCCCGTAAGAAAACAAATCCTAATGGACATGTTGGGCATTTTCTCTCCATATATCCACACAGCACGCTGCTGTTGGCAGCAGAAGTCACTTCTGCAGGAATAGAAGGTGCTGCTTCATGTAGGAGAAGGGGAATTGGGATGTGCCACGTGACACAGCTCAGCAGGCAAAGGTAGGTAGGATGCTGAACAGCCACTGCTTCGTTTTCACTGTATTCTTTAAGTATTGTGATTGTGGGGGGAAAAGAAAAAAGTGAAAAGTTTTAGGACTTTTTCATTGCTGCATGAAACAGCAGTTAATGTGATCTCCTTTTGTAAGTCATATGGGTCATTAGATAAGTCAGCACAATGTAGGACCCAGGAATTACATTTTCCATATGCAGACTTTGAATACATCAATTTTAGAGGCTGTTCTAGCAACACTTACCTACACTTAATCTACTGTAACCATTCCCATCTAACTGTGTATGTGGACCCTTTTACTTCAGAATTAATTCCTTTTACACCTTACCTTCCTATGATGGAAGCCAGGCCCCACATATCTTACCTTGCAAGGTTTTTGGAAGAGTTTGAGACTGTGCCTATCCATATGCAGTTTGTTTCCATAACCACTGCCCCTGGCACGTGTTATCCTTCTTCAGATCCCAAACTGTTACCACAAGAGGAAGGATTTAAAGCTAAATTGCCCCCTTCTTTTGCCATTGGATCAATGCCCCAATGGAGTGTGGAGCAACAATGAGTTATGAGTGAAATGCATTTACTAATGTATGGTTTGCTTTTCCTGCTGCTTCAGCAGAATGCTGGGAGCTGACTTACAAAGGTCAGCAGCATGAAACACCTATGAAAGTTTTTCCATGAAAATAAATCAGAGCATGCTTAAAATAACAGTAATTCTCCTGAAGGGCTTACAAATACTATTTGGTACTGAGACAGGGGACGGTCTTTCTACCTGTAAATCAAGATGCTGCAGAAAATATCATTAGGACTCCTTTATATTCTCCTTACCTGCCCCTTCAGCCCTTTTCTCACGATGCCATTGCCCCAGGAAAATGATGAACACTTACAGGAAGAAGATTGTTCTCCTGCCAAGCCTGTTCGATGCACATCATCCTTCAGGTCATATTAATAGCTTGTTCTGGTGGTATTTGCAATAGGAGCAGTCATCTGCAAAGGATGGAATCATCAATATACTTCAGGGTATATCCTGGATCACTGAAAAGTTTGGAGATGGCTTGAAAAGTTTGGAAACGGCAGGAGTGTTTGGGTTTGGGGGTTTGTTTGCTTTGTTTTGGTTTCATTTATTTTTCTTCTTTTTAAGTGTCTTTTGGCTTAGGAAAAACGTACCAGAGATTTCAGGATATGCATCTCATGAAAAGTAGATTTTAAACCCTGTATATTTGATAACTAAAGCTGTGGAAGCGCTCATTTAGCTAAGTAATTTTGTTAACTTGAGCTATTATCCTGAAACTGCTGTTTTCTGAAATAACCCCAGCTCTCAGAGTAAGAGATGAGACAACACCAACACTACTTCTCCCCTTTCTCCACTCTAGTTGCAACACAAAGCCCTCATGGCAGAAAAGCAGATAAATAACAATATCCTGCAAAGTAGACACCTATGCAGAAATCCTGTACCTCTTCAGCTTGAATTTCCCTGCTGCTCCCTAGCAGAGTGCCTTTCTTAAGGTAGCAAGTTAAAAGGAGAGGAGATTTTGGTATTGTATGATCACCCTCACTCCTAAAATCCAAGAATCACATTCTCTGTACTGATATACCCTTTTGTCTGGTGTAAGTCAGTTAGCACTTTTCTCTTATACAATTAAAATGAGTCATAAATACATACAGTCAAACATATGTTGCACATCCTTAAAGATTCCCATGAGTAGAGAGCAAACAGTAATTTTGCTTGCCCCTAGTGTAAGAGTGTTTTTTTCTTTTAATTCAGAGTTTGCAAAGATTTTAAAAAGTTATTTACAGGCTGCAGAATTTCTGTCTCAAGCTGCAAGAAGGAAAATTTCTCTTTTCCACAGTCTGTTTAAGGAATTCAGCCAAAAGCAAATCTTGGGAAAAGGAATATTTGACATTTATGCATAGCATCATATTTGTAATGTCAACTGCCCCAGTCAGTTCAAGACAAATAATTTTGGATATCTTGAGGCAAGCTCTATTGGAACAGGGGAAGAAGGGCAGAATGATGCAAAAGCAGCTGTAATTTCATATCAGAACATAAATGAAAGCATTTTTTAAAAAGCCATCTTAAATAATGAATGGGAAGTCTGAGAGAAACCTCCAGAAGGAATTAAAAGCTATTTGAAAGAAAATTATCCTCACTGAGAGACATATAGTCAGATTTACTCCTTCAATCCAGCTTGTGTTATTCTAATATATATATATATGTTTGTATATACGTATGAGACAGGGCATACCTAGAGGATTTTTACTCTCTACTGAAATATCTCAGCGAACAACAACAATGAAAAGAATACATCTTGTATTTTTACTTAACCTCACACTCACTGTAAGAAGGGAGTCAGAGGAGGCCAAGGGAACCAGAAGGGAGCAGGAACCAGTGCAGGCAGAGAACAGCCTTTTAGAAGAGTCCTCCTCCAAAAACCACATCAAGAACCTGTGAATGAGAAGGAAACAGAGTAGAACCTATTAGTGAACTGGAAGTATTGAGAAAGAAGCTGGCCTTAAAGAGATCAACACCTGAAGCTTGGGTCAGTCTTTTATGACTCACTATCATTCCCTGTGCTGTATCTATAAAAATGGAGACTATTTCTGGGAAGATTTCATTGAATAGAAAGGAGCACTCAAAGATAATACCATGATCAGTTTTTGTAGGGCTCTTTTCCACTACAGACTAGCAATAAATGCTATGACACTCCACTCCATCCCCCCAAAACGTGGATGCCCTTGTATTTTTTGAGCTCTCAGCTTGTATTTTCATATAACCATATGAACCAAGCAATTCAACCATGCCCCTATTTAATTACATGTTGGTGAAACTGAACCTGGGAAGGGAAATTTCCTGGCAGTTACAGAAGAGAAGCTGGAAAGATCAATTGATACAACCTGGTCACGACCCATCTATTATTCAGAGGAAGTAATGGGGCAGGTAGTGTTACAATCACTAATATGTTACAATCACTAATACTTTCACACAGGTGCAGCACCACCTGCTTCTCTTTTTTTTTGGCATGGGGCTATTAGAAGTTCAGTCCTGACTCCATGATTTAGGTGTAGGGTGAAATTAGTGGGTTGAACCCAAACGCTTGGAGGAAGATCATCAGAAGAGGAGACTCAAGAAGCCTAAGACTAGGCTGTGCCCTGTAGACCTTCGGTTTAAGATCTGTAATAGCCATTTTATCAAACAGCAAATAGAGTTTTTAAAATCACAAATGCACATTTTCAGAATTGTATAGGATTCATCGTTTAGCTGACACTGAGACTTCCCTTAAGGAGATTTCATTGTCCCCTTTTCTCCTGTGGACAACCAAGGTCAGGGGCAATAAGCTCTCAAATCAGGCATAGCTGCAGATGTTCATGCTGCCTGCAATGCTGATGGGCACTGGGTGTTCAGAGGGTTATGCTTGGTCTCAGAAAGTGGTTATCAGTACTCATTCCTCCTGTGTATCCAGATGTCAGCCTGACCTTCAGGTACAGGCTGGTTTTGCAATGGGCCAGAGTACTCAGACTTTTGTTGGGTTTGTTTTTAAATGAAGACATTGTGTCTTTAACACTCACAGCTCTGCAGGTTTCAGGTTCAAAACTGGAACTGTTGGAACTTATTCAATGAATCCTCTGTCACTTCTAAGTTAGTGTTTTGGCATGGAACAATGGTCCATCATGCAATCTGTGGCATTTAAGAACTACTTGCTTTACTCTTTCTGTTTAATTACTGGAGTAATAAATCTCTCCCTCACAGTTTATTTAAAGTACCTTTCGAGCACGTGATCCATGCACTACATTGTTTGTGTTTAGAGGCCCCTCAGCAAAAGCAAGAACATTCAACTATTGCACTGTGAACTTAGCAGAAAACACACTCTTCAGAACTATGGCAAAAGGCAGAAGAGCACTGTTATTGGCATTGTTCAAAGTTTACAACAGGGACTCACCATTTATTTTTTCAACTGGAAGTTTCCACAGGATATCTAAAAGAAGCTTGTAGCATAAATTGAACAGATTTCACCCTGTTGAAAGAATGAGTTGGATGACTTCAGTCAGCAGAAGCACTCCAAAGACTGTTTAACCTAGCTCAAAAGAAAAGAAAGGGGGAAAAAAAAGGAAAACTCCAGAATTCAAAACCCTGCAGCTTTTAGATTCAGAAATTTGAAGTCTTTTGAAATTTGTACTCAGAAGCTGACAAAGTTAAACATAAAGAGGTGACTGTCTTACTAATCCAAAAAGGAGTTAATTTTAAATGAAAAGGATCACCAAAAGATGGTGATTGATTCCAGGAAGTCACACTAGTATAAAATAAATAAAAATAGCATGAACAAATTTGTCTGCTGTGTCTGTTATTTCTATATCATAGCATACTTCTCAATCCAGACATAAACTGTCAGACATGGAAGGCAATGTAAGGGCTGTTATTTCTAATGTGATAGCAACAAAAGATTTCAATAAATACTGTAATTCCACATAAGAAAAAGGTGTTTAAAGAAAAGCCCCTTCTGCATTCAGTCACCTATCATTCATCTTTCTGCTTCAAAGAAGGTTTGAGGGCTGGTTTTGGTTTTGTTTGTTTGGATTTCTTTCGTATATATAAAGAAAATATATTCCACAATCTACAAAAATAAAAGTGCATCCTCAAATCACTGTGTTTGCCTGAAAGCAACTGGCCAAATGGATCACCCAGCCTGGAAAATACTGAGCAGAAAACTGCTGGTCATAACTTCCAAGTCACACTAACTGGACGATGCCAGTATCTATTTTTAAGAGATCTTCTGGGAGGTGGAGTCAGGTTTGAAGTCATAAATCTTCAGTAAGAAAATGAGTGGCTCAGCTCTGGGCATCTGCAATCACTGTGATTATGTGACTGTTTAGGCAGATAAGTGAAAGTGTGTGGGTTTTAATGCTTATGTGAGGAATTTCAGGCACTTTCCCTCTCCACTGTAACCGCTGGTGGAGTTGAAGCTCACTACAGAACCCTTTGGAATCTTTCCCACGGGACATGAAGTCCTCCAAAACAGCTTTACTTCCAGTGGGAACTGGTGTGTTTCTCTTGCAGTTGAGTGAGAGTTTAATATAACTCTGACTGATATGGCTTCTTTCAGGCTCATCTTCCTTACACGTGCCAGTCAAGGCATTACTTGACCAAATCCTCCCTGTCTGCAAAGACATTACTCTGCCTGCCAAACACATGGGGAGTGCTTTGCACAGCTTTACATGCAAGACCCTGTCTTGGCACTGAAGTGCTTCTTCCTCAAGTATCTCGTATCTGAAACAGGAATCTTAAAGTTCTGGAGGTGGGAGGATGTACAAGTTTATAACTCACATAAAAACCACCCCACAACTACACACCCCCACCCCACTACACACCATGCTCTTTAGTTTGGTTTAGTGGGTTTGTGCTTTTTTCCCCTCAACCAAATCTGTTAAAAAGAGCACAAACTAATCACTATTGCTACCTACAGAATGGCAGAAAAGTAGGATAACATAAAAAAGGGTTTTCTTTACTGTAATAGGATGCAATAACAAAATGAAGGGTGATTAAGTCTATTCTATTTCCCTGTCTTAGAGTCAGGGAGAAGAAAACTGCAAGAAAACCTTTGTCCATCAGTTATTCTGGTAGAAACATTTACCCAAGGATGCCAACATTGTAAAATTGGGTACCTAAGACTCAAGGAAGGGAAACAAAAGAAAAGAAATTAGTTGGCCTATGGGAGTCTGAGTCCCAACTTCCACTAACAAATACAGATGACAAAACCATCACATTCAGTTCCTGAAGAATTCCCAGTTTTACAGGCCCCCTTTGTTGGCCTGTGGAATTAAAGCTGCACTGGATGGAAAGAAAGGAGGTGCAGCAAAGAAAGCACCTGCTGTAGTGCAAGTCAGAAGTCCAGACTCAAGGAGAGATTCTCTTCTGTCCCAGTTTGTTGTCCCCTCCCACTTTTACTTCTCCCTTACTAACCTGTCACCAGACAAAGCCTTGTGCCTGAGTTCCCAAACCAACACACTACCTCTCTGTTCTTTTATTTGGAAGAAAAAAAAAAAACCAAACCAAACCAATAAAACATCCACTTCTTTTTCTAGTCAGGTAAAGAGCAATTTAAATGGTCCAGCTGTGGATTTTCTGATCCACTCCTCTTGTTTTCACTTTGACTTTTAGAAGTATTCATGTTATATAACACAATGTTAAGCATGTCACCAGCCATAAACAATAAATAATGCCTTGAGTACAGGACATCATAAGAAAATATGATCAAGTTGAGAGGAAAAAGATGAGAACAAATAGTTTCAGTCTGTCCTAAGCCTTTAAATGCTAAGACTCTTTACCTTTTAGACATAATATTCTGAAGCAGCATTAAAACAGGCTTGTTGCTTTGGAAGTTTAGAGTGGGAAGAAAGGGGAGAGGATGGAGGAAGAAGAGAAAGCATGGACAGGCAAACATCACCACCTAGTGACAGAGCTTCTGCTTTGCAGATGGTTCACTTAAATATTAAACTACTGTGCTGGAATAACAAACAATGCAATCCTTTTACAATAACAGTTCTCTAAAGTAAGAACTATATATTGCATTAGGATAATAAAAAATAAATAAAAATCAGAGCATACAATCCGGTGCAGTGTAGCATTTAGTACTTTGTTGGTTTGTTTGCTTGTTTTAAAAACAATCAAGCAAAATATTTCCTTGTATTTGCAGAAGGTCAATTTGGCAAAGCACCTGCTCTAATATTCCCCAAACTAACAATTTAGATAACAGGAAGTTAAAGATTATGTGAACCTAAACAGTTTTTAAATTAATTATTTTGGCATTAGTCAACAAAGGCAGGAGATTTCAAAACTGGTGGGACCCCAGAAATATGTGTGCCTTTGTGCAGCACCTGGCTCTGTAGTAGTGCTGGGGGAAGTAGGAAGCTTGTCTAGATCTGGCTTTAATTCTTCCAGCAGAAGACACTGTTCTTTTCCTTTAGATTATTTTCCTTCACTGTTCCCTTTCCCTCCCTGTACAGCACTGCCAGGATTATGAAAATGGCAAATTTCAGGTATGATCCTTGATACAGACATCCCCATTTTTATATCCAGAACAATTCTCTCTCTCAGCCTTCCAGATGAAGCTCATGCTGTCAACCTTCTTGTTATTGCAGCATCTTTCTCCCCAGTTTTGAGAAATACACCTTTCCTTGCTCCCTTTCCCACACTACAAAGATCCTTACCATAACCCAGTGGGTCCTGATCTTGGCCACCTCATCTCTTGCTCTGCTCCTCCATCCTGTTTAAGTTCTTTTGTTTCAAGGTATTCCCTAGTTTGTGTCACTAAAGCCATCTGATGCACTGCCAGGGCATTTTCACCCACATCCAAAGGGCCTGTCATGCCAATATCCAGCAGTGATTGACTTCTCAAGCACTGTTATGCTTTATCCCTAATCACTCACGTTATTTAGCTGTGTGATAACAGGTTTAATTATGAGTTTTTTAAAAAATTAATTACTTAAACCCCCTCATTTGAGCACGGTGAGCAATGCTATTGCCTCTTAGTTCCCATCCTGTCTTTGGATGACTCTTTTCTACAGTCTTACCCTCAGTCACAGCCTATTTAGGGTGGGTCCTGTGCAATGCTGGCACAGGGAGGGGACAGTGAGGGACTGAGGCTCTGGGTTACCCAGTCCTGCAAGCAGAGCTGCACACTCTCAGTGAACAACAAATAGCATCTAAATCCTGCCCTGGGAGAGGGCACAGCGGATTGTACTAAAAGTAGAAGCTACACCCAGCAAGCTTCTGAAATAGAAAGTCGTGCATAGCTGTAACTGCTGCAACACTAAACAAAGAGCAAAGACTGCAGGCATTAGAAATGTTCCCTTTTCAGGCACCATTATTTAATTTTTTATTTATCTTTTTTTTTTAAATAGCACCAGGAATGACCTAGTCAGCTCTAAAGTAAAATCAACCACTGTGCAAAGGTGGTGCTCAGCTGACAGTCAGGCACTGTGCAAAGGGCTAGCTTGGTCTGTTGTTGAAACACACTCCCCATTAAATAGGAAGCTATATGCTCAGACAACTGATTACTCTGGCTCCCCTTCTACTGATAAAATTTCAAGCTGCTATTCTACAATAATATTTTCAGTCAGCTTTTAACAATTTCAAAAAACCCTGATAGTGCCAATACCTATCATTCCTGGAATGCCAGTAATCAGTGCTGTTCTATTATCTATCAACACAGTTGGGCTGACACATGCCATAATTTATTTGGACAAAAGGAACATGCTTGAAATAAAAATCGTGTCTTTGTGCTCCCTGAATAACTTAAACATGCACCCTATTTTTCAGTTGAACAAGCTCCACCTACATTACACTTCTGTGCCCAAGCTTACCAGGAATAATTAAAAAATAGTAGACATTACTTCTAAAAGAAAGTATTATTTACATAAGTATAGGCAGTATGAGAAGCTCAAGTAAACATGGATATCCATCTAAAATTCTGTATAATACATCTCTATGTCTGTAGACATGTTATATATCTTATAATATGTAGAACTATTAATGCAGAGTTTTATTCTGATAACTTCCCCCTCACCAGGCTAATTACTTCTGGTATTCTAAAGATGACACTATTTCTCTTGTGCATCAGAATGAGTGAAACTGATTTAAAAGCCTTTCTGGGAAGCAACATAAGATGCAATGTCTTAACACCACTCCCTGAAACTAAACTTCTCAGAAAGCAAGAAAGTCTGCTCCTCAGGAGAAAATATGTCTTAAAATAAGCACATCTTATTCTTCAAGGAGGAAAAGAAAATTACAGTGTTAGTTCTGAATGAGCTGCTGCAGCACATACAGCAGAAGGCATTTGGACATTCCCAGAGAGAGGGCTCCACTTGGGGTGCAGAGATGACTTACCTTGGAGCACCTCCAGTGCCTTCAGGTGTCTCCCCTGGCTCCAGCTGTGGCCACAGCCCAGTTTGCCCAGATGTTCCTGCAGTGCTGCAGGGCAGGCAGGCAGGGGAGGCATCCCTGCTGCAGTCAGAGGCACATCCCAAAGGTACCCAGCCACGCCACACAGGGCACACAATTCAAGCAGCTCCTTGCTTCTGGCAGTCATCTGAAAGCTTCTACTTCTGCACAGTATCGTGTTGTGCCTTACACAAGTTCCTCCAGAGTTTATCATGGGAAGATTCAAGTATTTTGAATTCTTTCCTCCAGATCGATTTCCTTTCTTGTGCCTCCATCACTCACACTAAAAGCTCCTCTTGAAAGCACTTTACAAATCAACAAGCAAACAAAAAACCCCAAACCCCAAATGCACACAACAAAAATCCAAGAAACAAACAAACAAACCCCAACCCACCACTACTTTGAGACAGAGACACCTGGTTTTATACTCTCTATAGCCCCTTGAGCATTTCATAAGTCAGCTCCTGTGATGCCATCTCTAAAAACAATACTTTCAGTCTGCTTGGAAGAGACACAGATTTACTAGAGAACGCTCTCAGATGCTTTAAGGAAATATAAAGCAAATAAATCTATCAAAATGGCATTTTTTTTCCCCCCCACATGCTAAAGTTTAACTATCAGAATCAGAGACCATAGGTTAAAAAGCAGTATGTGAAAACAATGGAGAAATTCAAGTCTTGCCCACCACACACTTTAGTCTGGTGCTA
This sequence comes from Xenops minutus, assembly GCA_035221455.1. Taxonomy (NCBI): domain Eukaryota; kingdom Metazoa; phylum Chordata; class Aves; order Passeriformes; family Furnariidae; genus Xenops; species Xenops minutus. The sequence goes on from JAWWEE010000074.1 coordinate 62,154,360, forward strand.
ACACAGGTCCCACTGAAGGTTTTTTCCTGTCTATAAATGAGGATTATGATTGCAGGAGCAAACCACTATAGTCTAGAAGAAAGTACACCACTGAATTAGCAATTTTAGCTTTATTTTATGTGTACATCTGTACATTTTGATCAGGTTCACAAAGTGTAAAACTTGTGTTATCAGAGTGTTTCATACAGAGGATGACACAGAGCTTTGTGGTTACTTAGAAGAACATGCAATAGTGGGCAGAAAGTTTATGAAAATATTTTAATGGAAACTTTTAATCAAATATACTAGCATGAGCAATTGTGTTTGACTTCTAAATTCTGTATATAAGCCATTATGAAACGTTTCCTATGAGGGAAAAGAAAAACAAGAAAAAGATAAAAATTAATGAAAGGTGCTTTAAATCTTACAATTGGAGAAGCATTCCACTGTAACTCTGTTCTAAAGCATGGAGGTGGAAATTGTGCAGGAAAACGTTTCACTTTAAATAATTGCCCAGCTGTTATTGCTGTTTTTCAAAGAACCTGAAAGCATACAATGAAAACTTTGAGCTAAACAGAGAGCTTGATGGACATAATAAGATCATTATAGAATTAAAATGCGAAAGTTAACTACAAAAGTTTCTCAAAATGTTGTGTTTTGTTTGCTTGTTTTGTTTTTTTTTTTTTTAATCTGTACATAGAGAATTGTACACAAACAGGGAAATAAAAAAGTTGCTTAAAAAAGGGCAAAATAATAGTATACAGTATTTACAGCTTAAATGTCACCCTTTTTTTAACTGGAGCTAAACTATGACATGAGCATGCAGTACATCCACAACTCAAAACTAAGATCTTTTGTACAGTCCTGTACAAAGCAGAGACCAACTGTGTGTCAAATCCCTCCTCTCCATCCCTGTTCTTGCTACCTTTGAGCTCCATAACAATGCAGAGCTCACAACCCTTCAGCTTCGGGAACTTCAGCAAGTCAAGAGATGAGCATTTATTTCTAATACAAATAGGAAGAATGTATTTTATCCACAAGACACTTTATGGGGAGATACCGTGGTGTGTTGTGTGTGATCTATTGTTAAAGTCAGGCTTGATGAAAAACCATACTGAAGGAGAACAATTTTGTCAGTGGACTAATGGATATTTTTACCTTTTTCATTTTTAAAGATTTTCAAATTCCTGGTTTCCTCTCCTTCTTATTGGCTTAGCTAAATTGTTATAATATGCATTGGATTTGTAAAGCTTGCAGTACAACTGCTAAATTGATCAATAGAGATGTTATACAGTGTAGTCTTTTTCTAACTCTAAAATAGGTATCTATTCTTAGTGGTTTCTGTGAGCATTTCTGAAGAATTATGTGCTGTTGTATATATTGTCAGAATTAAAAGTTTAGTTACATAGATACCTGGTTATCCCTCAAAACCCCCAACATATTAAGGACCTTCAGAATATGAAAATTAGGCACATTTAAAACAATTAAAACCTCCAGCCAACTAATTTTAAAAGCTTTTAGACTTTTTAGCTCCCCTGGCTTCATCAATATACTTTATATTGATGGCTAATCCAGAACCAGATTTTACAATGGTGATACTAATTATCTCAAGTAAACTTAATAAGTTAGGTCTCAAATTAAAAGCAATGCCATTTGTATCAACCAAGTATTGTTTATTTATTGAAATTATCTCTTCAGGATTTATTTTGCCCTTAAGCTTGTTTTATTCAGTTCACAGAAGAAGCACAAAAGGGCATAATTTCCATTCCCATTAACAGCTGACAAATCCTGTGACATTCAGGCAGTAACTTCCTAAAGTCTGCAGTGACTACAAGGTGAACAATTAGGAGCGCAAAAAAAGTGTGTTCCTGAAAGAAAACACTTCTTTAGACTGTTTCTTTAGAGTGTAATTGTTTTTACACTTCCTACACCGGGAGAATACCCTAAACAGTGAGAAAGCTTTGGGGGCTTTGAGATATCTTTGTGATTCCATTTTAAATTAATGCACAAAACTGATTCCAAATACAACTTCAGGCCCAGTTTTGGGACACATCATGCTGTCAGGACATAATCTTTCACACTTACAAGCTATCAAATGTATGTACTCAAGTTGAATCCTACCTTCTGCAATAACTTCATTTTCCCCAAAGGATGTGCACTTAAATACACAACCTAAAGCAGCCCAGCTAAAGATTGCACTGCTGGAACACAATACAGAATATTTTTTCCCCACCAAGCTTTTTCAGCTCTGTTAAATTCCCCTGTACACAAAGAACACTTATTCCTTCTGAACAAGCATTGAAACAGTCTTTCCACCTTAGGCTGCTCCCAATCTAGAGGCTAAAAAAAAGGTAATAATTCAAAAGGTACCCCATCAATAAGCTGATGCAGCTGTATGCTAAAATTCTGGTAACTCTGAAATAAAGTTATGCTCTAGCATTTATATGTATGCAAAACTCCACTATAATTTATGAATCAAATTCAGAATGTCATTTTTTCTCAAATGGCTTGGAATTAGATTAGGTTGCAGTTGTCATCTAACAACCAATCTTCACATTTTTCCCCTTAACTGAAATACACATATAATGAAAGAGCCTATTTCCAGAAACAGAAAAGCAACTAAAAAGAATCCTCATGTTCACAGTTGCATTTCTAAGCCTTATTAGAACTTTTTTTGGGGGGCCCTAATTGATTCATCCACCCTTCATTACAGCCAGGAATACTATTGTGTCTGCTTTTCTGGAATTATGCACGTGTGATGTTGAATGACTGTGCACAAACCCATGCACTTTAATATGCTCATGATAAAATATTTAGATTTTATACAGGAAAGGTATTATAAGAATATGCCTAGCACATGAAATACATAAATTAAAATAAAAAATAACAATGACATCAGTTCTTATAGTTATTAGAGCTTAGACTCCATTGCAGTTTCTGGTCAAATGCCATTATATTTGCCCCAGCAACAGAATTCAGATACAAATAAATATCAGTATTCAATATGTTGAGAGGGGATTACTATTTCCCTTAGCATAATAAAAACAAATGTACTTCAAAAATAGAAAGCCACTTTAGACAAAATCAGGACTACTCTCTTTGGTCCATGTCAAGTGTTCAAAACTGGTTAAATTATAGGTTTCTTCAAAGAAATGTCAACAGCAAACTTCAAATCTTCCCTAGTTAGGCACACAGATTAGTCTCAGAAAGTCAAAATTACCCACAAAATGAAAGACAATAATTAATTGAAAGATTTTTTTTTTCCCTGCAATATAGATGCAGTTTCTGACTCAAAATAAAATGTTTTGATCTGGGCAATAAGTCAGGCCAACCAGAGCAGCGACAAATGTTCCTTGGCAAAGGTTTCCCAAGAGGAGAACCAGAAGACCAACCACCTCAGGTGTACGTACACCAGTGCACAGCAATTGTGGAAGCTCTACTGAATGGCTCTGAGTCAAGAGCAGAGGGTTGTCTCCAAGAAGGATTCTGCTACTCACCTCCAAACCATGAAAAGAAGGCCAAAGAAGCAATATTTGGGTTGCTTAGGCAAGCTTTGGGTCACCAGAACCTGGTTCTTATGGATGATACTCAGACACTGGTTGGCAGAACAATACAGCTGCTCACATGTTACCCATCAAGTTCCTGGAATACGTAGAGGACATATCTGGAATACAAATGTTAGAGGTTCCAACCAAGAATGAGGCACTGCTGGACTTGCTACTCCCAAGCCAAGAAAACCTGCTTTGGAATATCTCAATTAGTTATAGCCTTGGCTGCCACAATCACAGTATTGTGAAGGTTGGGATCCTGCTGAGCATTGGTATCAAGACGCACATTTTAGATTTGGAAGAGCAAACTTCAGCATGCTCAGAGCTCAGCTGGGGGGGATGCCGTGGGAAACATGAAAAATAAAGGGCCTGGTGAGTGCTGGGAGTTTTTCAACAAGTCTCCTGGAAACACAAAACCAGTGCTTGTCAGGACACACCTGGAACACTGTGTTCAGATTTGGTCTCTGCTATGCCAAAAAACTACATGGACAGAGAAGGGCCATGGAGATAATCAAAATCCTGGGAAGACAGAGAACTGGGGTGGTTCAGCCTCGAGAAAAAAAGGCTTGGGGAAGAGCTTACCACCATATTCCAGTTTTTCAAGGGTGGTTACAAAGAAGAGATTCCCTTCTAACATGGAGTCACAGGTACAAGTTACTCCATGAGATTCCAATTATTCAGTGGACTAATGCCATTGGAATAATCTCCCCAGGAAGGTGTTGGATTCCCCAACACTGATTGGCCATTTTTAAGATTTGGCAAGACAGGCTGCAGGGCTATCTTGTCTAGACCATGCAGCTGACACAAAATCATCTTTGAAGTCCCTGCCAACCTGACTTTCTACAATTCTATGATCATACTGATAAATTGAAAGTGTGTGCAATGTTTAAATCTTTAACAACAGTAGCTTCTAACAAAGCAGTAGAAGCTTTCTCACTTTAAATATTATATTCAGTACTCCCTCCTCTTCCAAAGACTAAATTGTGTTGAGGCATTATTTGTTCTGCCTGGTGACACAAAGCAGAGACAGGCAGAGCTATTTGAAGATAGTGCTAAAACATCCTGCACAACACTCTATTGTCCAGAGGGAACCAGAGTACCATCAGTGCCACTCACACACAAGACATCTTTGTAGACTAATTAAGTGGGGAGGGGGAGGAGGAGAAGGTTATCTAAAGTCATTTTCTTTTTCTTGGAAAAGTTATTTCAATTGTTAGTATGGGTCAGGTATAAAACAAACTGCAAAGCCACCATTCATATACATGTATATATATAAACACACATATATATATATATGCATAAACTGCACTGACTAAAGCACCTTATGTTTAACAATGCTATTTCTAGGGATGTGGAATGAAATGTTGAGGTTTTGCAGACATAAGGCCACTTACATCCTTTCACTGCTGCAGTTATTATGCAGTATGTTCATGCTGTGATCAAAAAATACTTCACAGACTTTTTTGTCCTCATAAATTCCTCAAAAGAAACAAACTTATATCAAATAAAGCTTTGTCTGTGTTAAGCCACTTAAGCATTGCATTATCTCCCTGTCCCTTGTTGCCAGGCAATAACGCCATCCAATGCAGAGACAACTAAGCACACAACACTTTAAAAGTGATCACAATGACCAATGCAACAAAAATTCTTTGGAGAAAGGTAACTGAAAACCTGCAAAGATGCCTCCTTGCCAAAGAAGGAAAATTAAATGGCAGCAATTTCACTGGCACTGTGATTAAAATCTCATCATTTAGCAGCAGTCTGTTGTAGTTTAACTCAGTGAAGGACAGAAACCATTGACCACTGGCAGCATAACAGCCTCCTAGAAAGAAAAAGAATTGAGATGTTCAGGGAAATTTGGAACCTGGGAAGACTTTTCAGTGTGAGTAACTTACTGAATTAACTAAATTACTGAATACAGTGCTTCATGATCTGGCTGGTTTTTGAACAAGCATTTCCAGGTTGTCAAACAAAATGTTTCACATCTGTTGAATAAGACATTGTATCACATAACCAAACTAAATAGAAATTACCAAATAGAACAAGAATGAAGATGTGACAATTTTTTTTTTTAATATCCTCTCCCCTAAATATATAATGTAACAAGGCACATTAGGAGAAATAACTTCAATTTTTTTTTTATTCAATTTGACTTAAATACCTGAAACTAGTTTTCTCACAATTTAAGACAATGGGAAGAAGTATCAATTGCTTTTCACAAGTCTAATCATTTCATTGTCTACTAAAGTGCAATGGTTGTGTGCCAAAAAGTATAAGCAGAAAGTAAAAGCCACAAGACAAAAAAAAACCCAAACCCACAAAAAAAAGGTTTTGAAGACATTCAAAACAATGAGAGTATATGTATTCAGCCACATTAATTTTAAAGCAATTCAAAGTAAAAAATATAACACTGAAAATATCTATAAACCTATATTTTAACTTGTCCCCTGCAGAGTCTGTAACTTGGTACATTTTCCAAGCAAGACTTGAATACTTTTAAAGAAAACAAATATTATGGGCTTTCTCAGTACTTTAAAAACCCCCAAAATTTATGTGGAGTAAGATAAAGGCAGACAGGTTAATTCATTATTATTTGAAGCACTAAGCAATGGCTGGATTGTAAGTTCTATTTTAACCATGTTATTTTAGCTGTGCAGTAGATGTCACTGTTCTCGACAGTCCTGAAAGTCTTTTTGACATCATAACAGCAAAACCTTTGAGCAATTTACTCTTCCTGTCAGCATTAAGAGCCAAGTGCTGGAAAGCAGTCAGCTGAGGAAAGATGTGAGAAATTCCTTATTCCTCACAGAACTTTATGCCTTTTAAATTTTGTGTTTCATAAATAGTCATTAGACTTAAAATTTCTATTTACTCCAAAACACTCACATTTAAGACACTCCACATGCACAACACTACTGTCCCTCTTACACTAGAAAAGCACAAACTACTGAAAGCTAAGTATTTGAAAATTCCAGGTGTCTTAATCTTTCCAAAGATACAAAGTGTTCAAAAACAAGGTAGTAAATACATTAGTGCTGCCCCACTTCCAAATTTTTGGAGTATAGTAACTATTTCATTAAACTTAATATTCTTGTTCAGTAAAAAAAAAACAAAAACAGAGGTTTACCCTCTCCATTTTCCTCATAGGTGTATTGTCTGAGAATCTGTTATATTTGTGTGTTCTTTACAGAATACATGTAGAGTTAGGGGTTCTCCAAGTGCTTAATTAAATATATGGAGTTTATTTGCAACAAACATCCTTTCTGAGGTTTGCAGAATGGCTGGTGACCATCTGCACGTTTAAGACAAAATAATTTCAAGGAAAACATCAATTTAAGCTTTGTTTGTGCATACGCAACAGATTGTACTCAGTAACCTTGACACAGTCTCCTTAAACTCCCGATTTCTGACAGGCTAAAATCAGGAATAAACGTGCTAAGCTTCAGAAAGCTGCCACGAGCCCTTCTTCACACAGTGCTAATTATACCAGTGCTGCTAAAGCCCTGCTTCTCCAACCCCATCAACATTCATCTCCACTTTCAAACAGTTGTTTGCAATGCCGAATGGGAATATTCAGCACTCAAAGCGATTCTGCCGGCACAAAAGCCACTTATCTTGGTATTACCCCAAATTCAAGAATTCACAGCATCCTTCCATATTCCAAAAGCTACCTCTTCAGAACTAAACCCCACGTTTGGCACACACAGCACTTTTATCACACTTTCAGAATGACCCCCTCCCCGAGCATCACCCTGAGTGGCAGCTGCTCAAGGTGCTCCATCCTCCACAGCCCCGGATCGCACCTTGCTTGGAGCGAGTGCAGAATTACAGCAGTTCCGACACTAGAGGACAGTCTCATCATTCCACCGAGCCTCTACACTTGCAGCAAACTTGCCACATGGCTTCCTTTCTCTTGCACGAGAAATCAAGTCCAGAAGCTGAGGAATCCACTCCCAGGAAGCTTCTCCTTATTTAAAGGTTTTCTCAGGCTAGTTGGGTGTTTTTTTTTAGCTCCCCTCCTTCTACATAAGTCTCAGAGCGTTGCAAGAATTCTTGAAAACGAGATAATTAACGTCAGTACTGTCTGTCCAACACCAAAGACAAGAGCTTCCAGGGGAGCCATATTCTTGCCTGCTACTCTGTAAATTCCAGCTACTGCAGCACCTGAGGATCACAAGAAAAACAAGGATCAAACCACAGAAAAAGCCAGGGTTGAAATAGGATAAACTATTTACTGTCTCTATGCATCAGCTATTTATAGAACATTCCCAAACACTTTATTATTTCATGGCATTACACAATTATCAGCCTTGCTTGGATTTTGCTGGTCACATACGTCCTTCAGGAGTGATTTTCCCATCTGAAGCAGAATAACTTTTCCATCACCAGCCTGATTTAAGAAAATTGAATTTGTTGTTTCCCTGTAGACATCTCCAAATATTTCTTTTTGCACTTTTGCCTCGTGCCAGCTTGAAAAGGTAGCAAAGCAATCCTCTAAAAATTGACCAGGTCTAAAGTGTGGTTTAATATTGCTTGTATAAGCAAGGGGAAAACAACAACAATAAAGCTGCTACTGTTAAGAAAATAATTGTAAACACACATTTATCAGCTTCTTTTAATATTTCAGTTGAATAACCTGGTCATATTATGTCAGGTCAGTTTTGACTGAAAGGACTCAATTGTTAACAATTGTTTAACAAATCAAGCAAAACATGAAAAAGAACAAAGTATTGCAGCATTACCCATGAAGTGAATGAGAGGAAATTTCTAACCAATGCCAGTGGATTTTGAGCTATAACACACTAAAAATCAAGAGACCATTTTTCTTGTACAGTTGAGTGCAAATTCACATTTAAAGTGTGATACCAAATGGCCAGGATCAACCAGAAACAAAGCCAGGGGCTGTTAACTCTGGAAATAAAGACAGGTGCTATTAACTCCCCTCTACTGTCTTTCACATCCTGAAATTATCACGTGCATTTGAAGAAGAAAAGTCACAGAGAAAAGGTACCCCTGGGATGTCATGGAGCAAATGCCTGAGGAAGAGGAGTCTTTGTATGGATCATAAAACCCCAACAAAACATGATAAGGATGAGTAATACCTTCTGCTCAAATTTCTGAGTCTCTTAAGGATGGTTAAATCTTTATTCAAAAAAAAAGAAATACTGGCTTGTATACACCTGTGTCCACAGGTAAAATAAGGTACTCAATCCACCTAGAATTACACTTTTATTTAATACTTTCTGAACTAGTATTGTCTATAGTTTTCCTTCCCTAAAGAATAAACATTACTGTCCTTTATATCAGAATTAACTTTTTCCTGAAAACCAAACCCAAAACTTAATTGTATCAGTATGTGCTGTCTCAGATGCTACCCAGCCATAACCACTTGCTTTCAGAGATCACAGAGGCTTTTCGAGGCTCCAAGAAAACTGAAAAGCCAACGTGACTTTTTAAAATAATAGGCACAATTAAAAAAAATGATGATTTTTTTGTTCTCTTTTGCACAGTCACTAACAGGAACAGTCTGCTGAAGTTATCAAAACCCCAGTGGTAACATAGAAACACATTGAGATGAGTCCCAACAGATTTTCTGGAAGTACAATCTGTATCTGAATCATCTGACACCTTCGAAATGTAACACCTCATTTTTAGAAAATTTTGAAAAAGAGAAGAAGTCAGTGATAACTGTGGCCATAACAGCACTTACAAACAGTATTAGTGAGACTTTTAGGGAAGTTTATGGTTAATTTATTTTTATTGTCCTTTATAAAACCCAAACATATCCTGTAAAGTATAATTTGTCAGAAATACCTCACCAGAAGGCCAGCCTTATGGTATTTCACTCAGTACCCTGCCTAAGCTTTTCCATTTGTTCCTTGGCTAGCTGCTGTCATAACCCAAAAGAGATCCTTTAGACAAAGCCCACCACTGACATTACCATTATTTTTGTGGTTGAAGTCTCAAATTGAATTCAAATTGGCCCAATGTGCATACCAGAATTTGGCACTATTAGTTATGCAATGAGAGAAATGTTGGGCTTCTTGAGAAAACACTGAGGTATTCTGGAAAACATCCATAATAAAACAATAAAAAAATCGGTGAATTGGCTAATTAGGTATTATTACTCCAATAACAGGGTGCAATACAACCTGTAATGGATAACCCAGCACAGCTGGGACAGTGCCAAGGTATGCTAAAATAGGCTGCCAGCAAGGGAAATGAGAATATGTCACCAAAAAGGGCTGTGCTGGGGGAGAGGAGGAACAACAAACACTTCTGGATGACACACAGCTAAAATCCTTGCCTTAAGCTGCCTGATATTGATCTGCTCTTGGTTGGCTTGGTGGGGAGAGGTTTGGTTGCTGTGGTTTTGTTTGTTGGTTTTGGTTCTGTTGAGTTTTGCTTGTTTGGGAGTTGTTTTTCACTTTATCCTCTGCTATTTAGCAAATTTTTTTAATATCTCTTCTAATAACCATTAAATTCTGTGCTTTTTCAAAGCTTAGAAACAGGAGTTTCCTGCTTTTCCATGTGCTGGTAAAGAGATCCCAGAAGGACAGAAAATTGAAAAGAACTACCTGAGCAAAATTAAAATTGCAATATTTAATAATCTACACTACCTTCATTCACCTACATGAAGAATGCAGAAGACTGGAAAGAGAAAGTGGGAGTTGAAATCAAGTTCACTATTTCAGTTTCTTAATCACTGGACCAGGCATATCCAAACAATTAATACTTCAATTTGCATCTCAGAGTTTGCAACAGAGTAACTGTTGAAAATTCTCTTTAATATTTGATCACCATAATTTGCCTGCAGAAGCTCCCCCCAGAATTTCTTCCAGGATGAAACAACCCTGTTTTGGCCTGAAACAAGAAAGACCTGGAAGTAAAAGTATTTGGCTAACTGAGTTGCAATGCTCTGTGCAAAACCTTTGGGAACAGCATAGCAAGTCTGTAGTCCAAGCTTAGAGAAATTCTCAGCTGAATTTGCACATAAACAGGACTGCTTACTTGCTAAATGTTTTGACCTGAAAAACTGGATGCCAAAAACTCAACCATGTTTGCTCCCTTTTTAAAAGAGACAAAGTGTTCCCATTTGAGAAACACTGATCCTGAACCATACCCACTGCAGGAAGCTGTGAAAGCATCTGCTTGGATATTCCAACATTATATTTCCTAATTTCAGTCCTTCAGACATGCCCATGCATGGTTGGCCTTTTAACAGGACACTGCCACTCTAATCATAAGGAAAAAATCAGCATAACATATAGTGTAAGGCACTCAACTGGTTCCACCTCACCTTAGCAAAAAACCCCAAAAATGTAGAGTTATGCTGAACTATACAATGTTAAACAGTGGCAATTATAGGCTGAGAAATATATAGCAATTAAAACAGATTTTTGAGGAAAGTATTAATGAAACTTCTAATGAAATTTGCATTTTTATTTAACCTTGAGAACCAACATGCAAGAAAGACTTTCAGCAGCAATAAGAAATAATCTGTCACAAATCATCCTTGAATGTGTCCAAAGCTGAAGTGATAGCACTATTCTGATGATCTGGGTAATACACAAAAATAATATTCACTATTTCCCTTGGAAGAGAAAACTGCCCACACTCCTACTTGCTTGGGAAAGCTCCTGTAGTCCATTTATAAATCAGATAAACATAGCTGGATATGATAAAGCCAAAGACTGACTAAAGTGTCCTAAGGGGTTTATGGCGTGTATTTCAGTACTGACACAGATAACAGAATTTCTTAGGAAAGATGGGAGCAGCCTTTCCTGAAAACATTCTTGGTGACATCAGTCGTGGGTCATATTTGGTCAGCTGTACTTCACTACATAAAGTACTCCTACTTTTTATAATATTCTAATAATGAATACAGTTTTAACTACAGCTCTGTGAACCTTCCAGCAGGCAGCTTTAAAAAGTGGTTGCATCTTATCAAGAAATAAATGTATCTTGGGTGGCAGGCATTAGTCTAACACCCTAATAAACTGTAACAAATGTTAAATAAGAAAAAGAACCCAAGAAAAAAAACCCAAACCCAAACAAAACAAAAGGCAGACTTACTGGTTATCATTGCTCCAGTTACAGAACCCAGAAATCCAATGCTGACCACAATGACAGAGATCAGCCTCCCCTGCCTATGCCTCTGCAGCATCACAAACATTAACACTCCCACAGCACCATGGACAAAGAGAGAAGAGAAGAGAGCCCAGAGGAAAACCCAGTACCACATCTCTGAAAGAAAGCAGTCAAAGAAAAGGTTAATTTATTATTATTTTTTTTTTTAGAACAAGAACTTTACAAGTAAGAAACTTTAAAACATTGCACACAATCAACGGAAAGAGAAAAGCAATATTGATTTTCATCTTAAAAGTAATAAGCACACGCTCAAGATGCTTTCCTACTTTCAGCAGTCTATCATGAAGAAATAACTATTATAATTATCATATGTATTCTGGCAAAAAATCTTAACTCAGATGTATTTTCACAAGAAACCATAATTTAAACAGTGGTAATTGCAATTTCATAGTAGGTATTGTAATTACTGCTGCAGAATGAAACATTCTCTGACACAAATACTGAATGAGGACAAAGTCAATAACTGTTTTGGGGGGGTTGAGTTTGTTTTGGTGGTGAGTTTTTATTTTGGGGTGGGCGTGGGGGTTTTTGGTTGTTGTTGCCCCCTCTCTCCCCATCCCAGCCAATAAGAGACAGCATCAGGTAACATCACATGGGAAAACTGAGATTAAATACTTCAGTTTATCTGCCCAGGAGCTGTAATCACAAATTAGTTTCAAAGGCACAAATAAAAATAATACCATTTTAACACCTCTAGCTCCTTGCTTCCAATGGCTTAGCACAGAACTTCAGAGAGAGGTAGGCATTATTATTTAAATTACTAAACAAGGACAAGAGCCCACGAGAATGTGTGGAGGGCAAACATTTCTTTGAAGAATGACAGACAATGATCACCTTCAAAGAAAAGAGCTGGAACCATCAATGAAGCTACACAATAATTAAAGAACCTTTCTCCTTTTCTAAAAACTCTCACTATAAATCAAATGGGTGGGTAAGTAAAAGAAAAAAAACCAAACCCTTTTAAGTCAACTACAGTAGGTACAATTCAGAAAATTGGGGTACACATTCCTGATGGACATAATCCCGTGACAGTCATTAATTCAGAGTTTTTGCTGCAGTTCCCCCTCAAAAAAAGAACAAAGACCAGCTTCCTTACAGCAGCAGGATACTCATTGTTTATGAGGCCAGTCTGTATTAATGCAGCTTGACTCACATCAAGTAAAAACGCAAACCAATTAGCTAACTCAAAAATACTGGGCAGCACAAAACACACTGTGAAAAGATGCTGAGAAACAATTGCTGCTACACAATAACCACAGTCCTATGAGTCCAATGTCAGTGGTGTATGTATATCCATAGCAGAGTTTAAGCTTTTTCACTTAGCAATACTTAGAGAGCACACTCAACCCTTCTCCTTTCACACAGGCATGAAAGGCAAAACCATACCCAAGGATCTACAACTCCTCTAAATCATGGTAACCAAAAGGCTCTTTTGAAAGAGCAGCAGTGAAAGTGGGTGGTGAATCTACATATAATTAATACTTCAGCTGTATCTCAGGGTGTAACTTTTCTTTCTGTCTGCCTGGATACCTGCACACATATATTGAGGGTGGCTCAAAGCTGCTCTCCTCAGATCCTCCATCCTTTCACCCCTGGCCCCAAGCTGGGTCTCAAAAAATCACTACAAAAGGACAATGACCACGGTGCCATTTCACTAAATGTCCTGTTATTCTCAGAAGCTACTGTGACAGAACAGAGACAAGAATGTCATTCCACAGATACCTGACAAATCCCTTCACTAACATGAAGAAAGCCTGACTGCTGATCTAATCTGCTGTGGCCATGGGTAGTTTGGGAGGGGAACCTCTCCTGGAGCCCTAACAAGCCTTGTGCCCACTGCTAGCACAGCTTGGGTGTTCCCATCGTTTCCTTCTAGTGGAACCACATGAGGAAGATGATTAGCCAAAGGATCTTACCAATAGAGAACCAGCAGCCCTGCCAGACCTACAGTTTGACAAGAGAGAAATAAACCTCAGGACCAAACCAAACTGGACCAAGAAAGTCTGTTGGAATCTGACTCTCATTACAAACACTGCCATACCCTGTAATTTCCACAGGGGCTTGCTGGGCACTTCTAGGAAATTGGTGTTTGTGGTCATTGTCAAGCCTCATCAGGTAGAAAAACCGAATAATTTCCAGTCTTACTAGGATGACTGTATTTTTAGAAGAAAATGAAAGCTTATGGGAAGGATAACTACTCTCCTGTAACTAAGAAACCAAAAATATTTACAAACTCTTACACAACAAAATAGCTCCAGAGCGAGCAACTATCTTCGGTCTTATTTACATTCCAAATAAGGCTCAAGGAAAATTAGCATCACCCCTCACTTTATATTTAGGGCAGGAGGCATGAGAATAGAACCAGCACCAAATGTCCTGTTGGCTAAAGAAATATAAACTTGACTTCTTTGGTACACACTTTCTTCTCCTACCCCTTAAAAGCAACACACATATTGAATGCATTGAAGAGGAAACTAGAGAAGATCCAGAAACATTCCTTGTTCAACAAAAATGCAGCTGGAGCTTTGTTAAACTATGACCTCCACAATTAAAACATCACCTAGATGTTAGGAGCCGAATCAGGACAAATTGCTTTTGAGCACCTTCCCTAGGAAAGGCAGGAAGTTATCCTTTCTCATCCTCCTTTATTTACTGGTTTTATGCCTGCTACTTCAGCTGACTCACTTACTCCTGATCAAAAACTGGGTGAGTGATGAAGCCAGTAGAGTAAGTTATTTAACATGGATGAACCAGGTAAGGGGAAGAGCCAATGTTTTAAGCAAACTAGAGAAGACTTCAAGCTCCAGAAACCCAGAGGACTATGTAGACATTCTCATCCTGACATGTGGAAGGCAGAGAATCATACATTTCATGTTCTATAAAATTCAGAACCATGTAACCCCTGAATCAAGATGAGAGATGACTCTCAAAAGAAGTGTGTTAGAGTAACACTGAAAGGACAAAAATGGTTGGGGGTAAGACTGACAGATGCCACTGTAAAACAGATAAAATTAATGTGGATCTCTGAACACAAATGGTCAAGACTTCACTTGTTCAAAAAATAACTGAGTGGTTCAATTGTTGGATTGACTTGCAGTATGTATAAGGAAGTGAGACTGAAGTGCCTTAAGAGCATGCTGGTACAACTATTTATGTCCTATGTACTGACTGATACTATAAGTGGCATAAACTTATGTACATAATCATCTCTGTTACCTTGATAAAGAAGCACAGACAAATTTCAGTCCTTGTGTAGCAATACTAATTAGCTGCTTTTTTGGCAATATGAGCTGCACATCCAGAGTACTTTGCTGCTGTGGTGGCAATGATTTAGCTGTATTTGGCAGAGAGCTTCAAATACTAATCTGTCCTCAGATTATTTAGTTGTGCCCTCGTAGAGCTTCCCTAAAGAGACATGAATAGTATAAAATTTTTAAAGACAACTTTGCAACTTCCTTTGCTTGACCCTAAAATGTTTCAGAGCTTACTTTCAGTGTATCCAAATTACTTTAAGCCCCCAAAACATGTCATAAGTGAATCAAAACTCCACAGTTCCTAGAGAAATACAGGGAAGCAGGGAAGGCCCAGTGCTTACCAGCTTACAAGCACAGTGACATTCAATCTATTGCATAGATATCAGAGATTTTCTCATGAGAACAACTGAGATCCATTTCCCAGATTTGCTTAAAATTCTTAGCACTTAAATTGAAAACAAGATTTAAGATAGTGTTTGTGTTCTTTTCCACTGTTTTGCCTTAGAGAGGGGATTTTTTTTCAACCAGGAAAGCTGCAAGGCTCAAATAACTTGTAATTAATGCCCAGTCATGACAGTTTTAGAGTACTTCTTTGTTGATTCAGATATTTATATATATATCTTACATACATTATGCTTCTGTTCTATAGATACACATTATACATATATTAGTGTAGGCATATACAACCTTAAATATTAGAAAAAGAGTTTTTAAAGCATGCTGCTGTTTAGGATAACATTCATATCGCTTTCAGTTTAT
This sequence comes from Xenops minutus, assembly GCA_035221455.1. NCBI lineage: Eukaryota > Metazoa > Chordata > Aves > Passeriformes > Furnariidae > Xenops > Xenops minutus. The sequence goes on from JAWWEE010000074.1 coordinate 62,170,051, forward strand.
CAACATTTGAAGTTGCACTCCCTCAACAGCTTCATCTTATGCAAATAAAAATGCAAAGTCAACTCAAAGTAGATAAATATTGTCGAATATTATCTATATAGATGAACATGCTGTCCTACTGCCACTCAGCTTCAGTAAACACAGAGCACCTCCTCAGTCCTTTATCTTCAGCACTTTTCCTCTAGATCTTAAGCTTGTTTTGCCAGATGAATAATGATTGCCCATAACACTTCATAAATCAAAAGTGAGTACTCCAAAACAAAGTATCTCTCCCTCAATGGTAAGCCACATACCCAGTCTATCACTCCATTAGCTACAGAGTTAAATCAAGCAGTGTGGGCTATGAATAAAAAAATACAAATTTAAGTCAACCAGGTAGCACACGTCAAATTTTGAATTAAAAAACCCAATAATGTTATATTCCTGTAGACTTAAAATTTTAAAGCACTCAGATGACGTGATAGTATAATATGTCTGTAACCATAACTCAGCTCTTTATGTGCTACATTTTTTAATTCAGCACCAGGTCCTTTCCTAAATTCCTGTATTAAGTGGTACTTTCAGAGTTAGCAGAACTATAGAGTCAGGTGTTGTTTGGAGATGCTAACGTTTTTGCAGCTTTAAGTGGAAGAGAAGCACTTTGCTGAAGAGCATTTAAATCTTAAATTACAGACTAGTCCTCTCAAGTAACAGGATATGGGACAAAGACAATCCAGAGAATCGAGGACAAATGAGTACAGGATGGAGCTCAGGAGCTTCTATTAGCAGAAATATTGCCAAGTTCTTGGTTGTGGAAGCAGCTTTTTAAAAATCTATTTTACAGGCTCCTCAAAGTGGGATTTTTTTTCTGCTCAAATTCAACTGCTATCTGACTTGATCTAGCAAACCCTGATCTACCACTAACTCTAAAACACAATCAGTTCATATAAATTAAGTGTTCTTGGAATTTACTGGAGGAGGTAAAAAGCCATCTCTCCTGTGGTTACTAGAGCTTCACCTCCCCCTCCCAGGTGAGGGCAGGAAGATAGAAAGCAGGTACAGCATGATGATGGGCCTAGATTCAACTGCAGGGAGCAATGCCTGCAGCTGTAGCTGCCACAGGGTGGGATGTGTATGTGGCAGGAATGAAATTGCCTGTGGTCTCCTGGGTATCTGATGCCTTATATGAAAGACAGGCTTGCTTTCTTTCTTTTTTTAATGTTGAACCTGAATCAGATATATGGCATAAAAATAATCCTTCATCTTCTCCTTAAGGGGAAAAAGAAACCACCAAAGTTAAACTGTTAGGATTTGAAGCATTCCTGGTTTTGGGTGGACTTCATATCAGGTCCCTGTTGAAAGTTTCCAAAAATTACTATCTTTTCAAGAAGGATGCTGATAAAATTTTGCCATTTGTTTGCACAAATACAATCAACGTGCTTTATCTAAAGAAGATAGATTTTAACTTGTGCAACTTAAAAGCCCAGTCCAGACCACAACTTTAAGTCCAAAGTAAACACAAGGCAGTCTTGAATACATTTATAACAATTAAATTCTTTTCCCAGTACTCTGGACAAGTTTCTGTTTACACTTAACAGAGATGCAGATGGAAATAGATTAAGTAGTCAAACAAGATAAACTCATTCACACAATGTTAAGATAAATTATTATATCAAGATATATTTTATGTTATATAAAAGATTTTAAGTCCAGTACAAGTCAGGGGCCATTGACAGTTCATAAGAATGTTCAGCTCAACAGGTTATGGCTACAAGAAGAACCTGCATTTAAGCACCAATTCAGAATCTGTGGCACAATTTCAGCTGACAGTGACATATTCTCCAACAACACTACGATAGATAAAAAATATTTTTCATATTCTTTAAACACAAAACCCATGCCACAGTAAAAATATCTTATGCAACCCCCCATTATATTGCAAAAGCACTGAGAAACAAGCTGTTTTGCTTATTTAACTCTCAGCACTGAATTTCATAGAAACGCCCATGTTGCATAATGGGCCAATAGGAAAAACTTCATTGAGGATGTCTGGCACAAAGAAAAGTTAAATCCATTGTGAAATTTTTCCTTTAAGAGTACAAGATGTATTTTTAGAGCAGGCATGCAAAAATAACTACTCAGAAAGTGAGTTGCATTAGTATGTTGCCACTCTAATACCTGGAAACTTTAATCATCAGATACACATTAAAAAATTGACAGAGCAAATAAATAAAAGATGTATCTTGAAAGTTAAAAGAACAAGAAAGATAATAAACCCTAAGATGATGACTTTCTGTTTGCTACAGTTTCAACTTCAGCTACACCTCTACTTTCATCATACTTCTTCCACCTTTAATACATTTTTTAAAAAGATAAATCTATCAATCATTACTACAGAGTGCAAAAAAGGATGACATAACATTTTTTCATAAATATTAGAATATTTTCATAAATATTTAAAACACATACCCTTCAATCAACATTTTCCACTAATCTGTCACCACCTAATATACCACTATACCAAGCAGAAATAATGCACTCAGTTACATCTCTGCTATTGATACCAAATCCCTGCTTATTCAGAGCTGGAAGTTTTTGCTTTTCTTTACACTTAGACAGAATAAGAATATACTACTCTCCACTGTATTCCTTGGCTCTCACAGTAGTGCACACCCATTTTTCAGCAGGAGATTGAGCAGAAAAAAAAGCCAGTTCTTGCCAAAGCCAGCTAAGGCTCCCCTCTCCTACCAGAGGATGAGGACCTGACTCTACTTCGGTTCACAGAATTATTTTGTAACAGCTTAGTCTTTAAGAATTCTTGACGCTTAAGATTATGTCTATTCGTGAGAAAATATCTGCCACCACATTCACTCCCCCAGCTCTCACTGTCCAGGGGTATATTCGGGGGGCAGGGGGGAAGTCTCTCATTCTTCACATTCATTTTTATGGGTTTTTTTGTTGTTTTTTATTCCTCTCTGCCAAACGCCAATGAGCATATACCCACAAGGGAAAAGAAAACCCTAAAAACAAGCACCCCCACAAACACACTCCAGGCTTCCACACATAATTATAGACTCCCACGCTTTCTCCAAGCCTTCACTCACGCACAGGTACCCATCAATTCACTCTCACACACACACACCCCGTGTACCATTTAGCCTTCTTTTATGGCATCCGGCCGTACAGAAGTGAGCCAACACCTCCACACGCTTATCTCCTTGACACACGCCGGCAAACCAGTCCCCGGGGCACCCACACCAGTGCTCCCAGTGCTCACCACATAGAGACGCGCACCGAGCTCACGCCCAAGCGCACACACACGCACTGTGCACCGGCTCACAGAACACGCGTGGAGACACTCAGGAACACAAACACCAGCCCTCCCTCCCCGCGGGGAGACCCCCCAGTCCCTCCATCGCCCCCCATGCCCGGGGCACCCCGCAGCGCCCCGGTACCCGTGAGGTTGCGGAGCACGGTGCCGTGAGCCCACAGGCTCAGCACTTGCTGCACAGACAGGTTGATCATGGAGTTGTCCCCCGCTTCCACCTTCATGGTGCTGCTGCTGCTGCCGCCGGACCGCGGGGCCGGAGGGATGCGGCGGCGAGGAGCGAGAGGGCGGGCAGGAGGCGAAGGGGTGTTCGCACCGCCGGGGAGACATCGAGGACCGAGGGATGGAGGCGGCGGCCGGAGGGAGCCGAGCGATCCCGGGGGATGCGGGGAGCCGGCCGCTCAGGGGCAGGGCTGGGCGGTGGAGCCCATCATCATCATCACCATCATCATCATCGCCGCCTCCTCTTCCTCCTCCTCCATCAACTGCGGCGACCGCCACCTCGCCCGCAGCATCATCAGCCCGGTCCGCGGCATCACCTGGAGACAGGGCGGTGCCTCCCGCGGGGAGCGGGGAGGATCCCGGCGCCAGCGGGAGGGGAGGGGAAGGAGCGCAGGGAATGGGATGGGGAGGGAGGGGAGGACCGGGAGGAGAGGGAGGGCGGCCCCGCGCAGGCGCAGCCGGAGGAGCAGGGGGGGCTGCGATCCTCCCATGGAACAGGGATCCGGAATTTGGGGTCGGAATTTGAGTCAAAGGGGGGCTGCGATCCTCCCATGGAACAGGGATGCAGAATTCGGAGTCGGAATTTGAGTCAAAGGGGGGCTGCGATCCTCCCAGGGAAAAGGGATCCGGAGTTCGGAGTCGGAATTTGAGTCAAAGGGAACAGGAAAGCCGTGCGGGGGTTGTGGACTGCTCGTTGCGTTCGCAAGGAGTGTGTTAAATAAAATCTATATAGGTATAGGCACATATGCTTAGATCTATATATAGATTGAAAGGGAAAAAATATAAAGTAATAACACTAGCCGGTAGTGGTATTTAAGTTTATGGAGGGGTGTGTGTTTAAAGGTCGGAGAAGAATAGAATGTGGAATGTGAACCCTGAAAACAGAAGTGTCTTCACCTTGCTGCACACAGCATCAATACACAGCATCAGTGCACAGCAACAGTGCACAGCATCGGTGCCCAGAGCTCCAGGGAGGTCCGGGGCTGGCTCGGCAGGATCTGAGAACAAAACCCCAGCGGGGCAGGACAAAGAAGCGATGCACACAGGGTGGATGTTGCTCGGGAAGGCCGGAGCTATTGCAGCTCAGGTGTCAACACGGGTTGCAGGAGAGGAGACACCCCTTGTCACCCCGAGTAGCGTTCCTGCTGTCCCTTTGAACCTCGGAGCTCCACAGTCAGCGTGGCTGCACATTAGAGTCATCAAAAGTTAGAAAGCGTTGGAAATCACAAGCAATCTTGATTCTGTGGCCATGATTTCATCTGTTCCTATGCTTTATATAATAAGGGGACACAGTCGTTAAGTTGGATGCAGCTTCTTTTGGAGCACAGGATGCACGATATTTACTGATGTAAAAGCCGGCAAACTTCCCTCCCATCCATTCTTAAATGTGTGTCCCTAGGCCATAGTTAGTGTGTGCTTGCTGGCCTTTCTTCAACACTGCATGCTATAGCACTTAATAAACACCATTTTATGTCAGCATCCTTTGATGGAAGGGGTTGGAGAGGTAAAGTAACTCATAATTTATAGATTATATAAATATATATAGATGCAATTTAGAGATGAAGAGCCACAACAGATAAATCATCTAATATCCTGCTTGCTGCCTATAACCCGATGCAGGATATGTGGTTCAACAAGCCCTTTGTTTGCAGTTGACAATGCTTGGCATTTCTGCAAGTAGGTATCAAGCCAGGCAATGAGAAACTCACAGGGAACAGCTCCCTAGAGGGCTCTGGGTTTGACTGATTAAGTGCAGGATCACTGTGATGGAGAGAGAACTCAGCTGCTGGGCCAGGTCCCTGTTTGATGATTGAATGAAAGTCCTCTCTCTCCCTCTTCTTGTAATCCCACCACCTTACATTTGTATAATCAGGCCTTACAGAAAATGGTTCTCTTTGTTACACAGTAGTGATTCATTTTTATGGCAGAATTATTCCATACTTTTAAGTAGTAAGCAAGTAACATGTAATTTCTGTTTGAATGTGAAACATACAACAAAGTGTTTAGAAACATTCTGGTTTATTCTTTCTAACTTGCGTATGCTGAACTTTGAGAAAACAAACATTTTTAAATGTCCTTAAAAAAATCCCCAACTCTAAATTTGTTTGTAGTGTAGACCAATGCCCCAAAAACAAATATCCTCTGCAGGACACTGTGGTGTAATCAAATGCAGAGATAAAAGGAAAACTAACTTTTGGTGACCATTTTAGGTTATAAATCCTATGGTAACCTACTGACAGATGTCAGCAAGACCATCTGATAGGCCAGAGGCATGTATGGAAATGCACCTACCTGTATATAATGTTGTACTGCTGCCCAGTAAATTTTCAGCCTGCATGTTGATGATTTTGGGAACACTGCCTTTGAATCACTGGTGTCCAGAACTTGCTAAAACACCTTCTACAAGGTTTTACAATAGAGGTACAGAAAACTCATTCACATAGAGGTCGGGTAAGCATTGCTGTAGCCTGCAGATTCTTGCAATATTTGCTGGGGAGAGTCCTTTAAGGTTGTGCAGATGCTCTCTCCTTAGAGACAGAGACTTTGGAAACCTATTGAGCCTCCCCCCAGGCAGGGCTGATCATTCTGCAGCAGCACAGGGACCGTAGGAACTCAAAACTGCCTCTCTAAGTCCTAGGAGAACAAACCCTCTTCCTTCCTAAGAGAGATCCACCAAAACCACAGGCCAGCTTCCACCAAAACTCCATGTAAGAGGCCAAAAAGGGTTGTCAAACCTCAGGCATGCAACATTTAAATTAATTGAACATTTTCTGATCAAACACCACCAACACACTTGGAGGAGCTCAGCTAACAGTGTAGAAGTGATAAAGGAGCAGAGACTCATCTCACAAGGGGACATAATTCATCTCATTTGTTGAACTTACTCCTCAGTTCATCAGGTGGTGGGTGAGCTGGATACAAATTTGAATACACATTTCCTGTGTGAAAACAAGGCTAAGTGGATCATTGAGGTTGCTGCTGAAACTGTGAACCACAGGGAGAATAAACTGAGGAGGTTTGAGCAAGGCAAGCAAAGATCATGAGGGCTGGAATGATCTCAGGGAAGAGAAATCACAAGAGGCAGCACTGCCCTGGTAATTAAAGCAGGGGAAAAAAAAGAAATAAAATAATAATAATAAAAAGAATATTATTCTAGTATTTCATCAGCTAAGGTAGTTCTTTCAATATTAAAGGTTAAAAAAAGAGAAGTAGCCCTTTTGTAAGGGCCTGGTGAGACGGCTCCATACCCCTGTGGTGCCTTGAAGTGGGGGAGGACGGGCACAGCAGAGAATGTGGGGACAGATCAGGGAATGTGGGGACAGATCAGGGAATGTGGCTGTGCCAGAGAGGGCTTGGAGAGCAGAGGGAGGGCTGGCACACCAAGGGTATGACCAGCTCTGATAATGCTCTCCAGAAAAGGGATTAGGAGAAGACTTGTAACTGCAGGGAAGACAGAGGAGAGGGGAAACAGCCCCACAAATAAACCTTCACCATTTGTGTACAGACAAATCCCATGTTTCCACTCCTGTGTGGTATTTCAGGGGCCAGGACAGAATTCACGTGGGCTGCCTGACAGTCAGCCCTGAGCCATCACTAACACCTTTCCAGGCAGCCCTCACATGTACCAAGCTGCTGGTGAAAGGATCCACGAGGAACACATGAAAACTTACACATGGACTGATCTTTATCCCAGATGAGCTCGCTTTCCTTCCAGCCCAACTCCTGGCCCCCGTTTCCCTCACAGCAGCTGCAAAGCACTGCAAGGAGCCAGCTGTAAACCCCAACTTCAGTCAAAGGAAATTAGTTTTACAGGTGGAAAAACAGGGTCAGTTTAGTTTCTCTGCCCTGCAAAAGATTAGAATATGTCTATATAAGCTGCTATTACCTTCTGGTATTGCTTTCAGAAGCTGAAGAAATAATGATAAATTTTGTTGGAGAGCCCTTGGCTGAATTATTTTCCACTTGGAAAGGTAATGCTTTTCAAAATGAACTGATTTCATAAGTCACATCTTTTTAGAGAAACAGACAACAGTCAGTATGGTCCATTGTCATGTTCTGAAACAAATATCTAATTTTTGCATACTGAATCCAGCCGTTTGTCATAATAAAACACCAAAATCCAAACAGCAACATCTTTTGGTCCCCTCGAAGAAAACAATTCCCTCTCAAGTTTTTCTAGCCATCACTGACCGTGTAGATTGACTGGCACTGCAATTAAAGATCTCTTTTATCTGAATGGATAACCCCAGCACTGCTCAGACATGCAGACATTTTTCCCCCCATTTCAAAGGGGTTTTTTTGGCCTTTGAGTCAAGTCACTGACATGGCATTACAAAAGCAGATAGTAAATGAATACCTCAGACCTTAGCAATGGATTTCTGTGTGCTTGCCCCTCTTCCAGACCACCAAGTTCCACAGAGAAGTCACTGCTCAATCAGAAGAACTGGCAGTCACAGCTAGTTGTGGTTTGAGAAGTGGGTCATTGGGAGATCCTTGGCCTCGTAATCTCAGCTCTTAAAAGGCTGAAATGCGATCTCAGCCCCTGACCTCGATGATGGATGGAGATGCCTTGACAGCGATGTAGGAGAGGAAGGAAGGAAATAAGGTAATACTACGGGCTAAACATCCCAACTCTCCCCAGCATGAAAGCAGTCTCACAGGCTGATCTAAGCCACCAAAAACCATTTGGAGCCGGCTTGCAGGGCGGCAGAGGGAGGCAGAGGCGCACGGGAGACTTTTCCCACGCACCGGTAGATGGAGCGCTGTGGTACCCAAGATCTCCTCCGCACGGCCGGCTGCATCCTTGCCCACAGCGCTTCTGCACCACGGGTACCGCCTCCGGAACGCTGCCAGGGCTCTCCTGGCATGGTTATTACAACAAAATACCTGTGCATACTTAAAAGCCGCAGTTAGAAACCTTTTTTTCTTAAATTAACACTTTTAATATGCTCAGAGAATATCTGTCTGTAAAAGACATTGATTTTTAGCTAACAGTTTGCATGCATTAAAAGGCCTGAAATATTGGACCCATCACGAAATAAAAAAGTCACATATTTGTTTTAAACAATACCATCATTCATAAAAATAAAGCTTTCTCCTACTCTCTTTGACACACCCAAATGCATTCATATACATGCTGCAGTTTTTAGTAAGGACTACTGCTAATATCAATTATGCTGTTACTTACAAAAGGGTTTTTATCCTTTGTGAACTCCTTTAAAGGAATCTTTTTTCATGAATAAGAACATTATTAGGGTTCATGTGAAGTCTAAATTATCATTTATGTTTCCCCCTATTTGTTGATTGAAAGCAGGCAATGACCTGTTAAAATTGTCCCTAGGAAACATTGGGAATAGTCTAGCAGGAATAACCATCTTTTAAGACATGAATTAAACTAGTTTCACTGTTCCTTCAGGAATTAAAGTATAAAGTAAAAGTGGGGAACAACCACTACTCCTTGTTCTCTTCAGTGTCATGTTCTCAAAGATTATTTGGCTAAAATGCAAAAAAAATATGCTTCCTTCAAGGATTATTTCATCCTAGTCCTCCCTCCCCCAATTATTTTTTAAATACCATACCAGACTCTCACAATCCATGTCAACAACTTGATGCATGATAACCACATCAGGTTTCTCATATGCTTAGGTCATTAGCTAGCAAGGACATTGTCAAGTTATTAGTTTTGAAGTATCCTGTTTTTAGGTTGTTTTGGAGCTGCTGGAAGTTTGCTAGAGAAATCTGTTCCTTTGTTAATTTTTATTTCACCCTCACATATGTGTGTCACAGTCCAGACAGTACATAGGTATTTATATATAGGTCCTACATACAGCCTTAAGCTCTGAGATACCTGATTTGCAATACGTTTGCATTTCTTCTCTGATTCAGAATTCAAGAAAACTCAGCCTCAAAATATCTGAGTTTTGTTGAAACATCTGTAACTCCAACCTTCACAGTTAAAGCAATATGTGTATTTATGATCTGTCACACCCTTACACTGAGCTCCACCTCTCATTTCCCTCTCTCTCAATGCATTCCTGAGCAGACAGGAGGTGACACATCAGCATTACAAAGCAGGACATTTCCTCAAAAATTCTAGTTTCCCCCTAGTTTTCCATTGTGCAGCTGTGCTACAAACACAATGTGCTTTGCAATCCCACAAACCTGCAAAACCCCAAATGCTTCAGTTCCTAAGCGGGTCCTTCCCCTGCTGACCCAGCATCTGTTAAAGTAACCTGGAAATACCTGATTGATTTCAGTGGACTTCAGTCCTGAATGGTGGAATTATCTGATCTTATCGTGTCTTCTTTTCATCTGACAACTATAATTATGTTTAGTAGCACTGTTACAGGTGTTTCTAGAGATTCAGTTGCCTTAGGGAAGAAACAGTTCCTCTCTACCAGTAAGGGCCACTGGCTTGTATTTTTGTTCCTCTATAGTATAGACCAGTTCTGTCTGATCTTACCCATTTTTTGATTAACTCAACCTGTTTGCAGCACTGATTTATGTCACCTAATTGTCCATTTTATCAATACAATCTACTTCAGATAATATCTTTGCGGGCATCTCCTTCCCCTCTTTTAAAGTACCCCTATGTTGTCATCATTTGTTTATGTCTGCTGGTTTCTTCAACCCTACAATTATATGGACAATTCCATGAAATTCAAAATCTGACTCTTGATTTTAAGTTGCTGGGGTTAATTTGAAATTTTTGACACCATGACAAGCATACACAAAGTTCAGACCATTGTGAGATTCCCATTTGAATTCCTAGATTTTTCAAACTATTTTAACCAGTCATCCCCTTTATATTTTTCTCTCCTAGTTCACAGTTCAAGCTGATCATATAAATATGTCACAGAATTATGCTTCCCAAAACTGTCTACCTTTGCAAAAGAACTCGAGGTAGACAGAAAGAGAAAAGAAAAATCAGTTCATCCCTGCAGCAAGGGGATCCCACTGTTGTGAGGAAACGAAAACCAAAGCCGTATGGAACTGCAGGCAGTTTTAACAGTTTTGGATCAGGCCTTGATACACCACAAAATTCTGATCGTATGATACAGCATGACACCGAAGTTTTTATTCTGAGTGCTTGTTTGTGTCGCCTTCAGTACTGCCTGACTCTTCAGCAACACTATTTCTAAAGAAAGGAAGGAGGCAGCAGCTACACTGAGGTGCACAACCAAGAATTAGGAGACATGGCATCTCTCTCTAGACTAACCTCGTGCTGACAGGTGAACACATGGCCAGATTCACAGCAGGCAGTATCCCGCTCTGTGAATAGCCCTCTTGTTGCCACTGGGTCCCAGGGTTTGGGTAGTACTCAAAACACAAAGAAGTCTCCTAATTCTATCTGCAAGCCCTTTGGTTTTTGGTTTCTCCAAGTGGAAAAGCGAGATAACCTTACTTGCGAGGTTTAGTTCACGGACAGTTTAAAACGCACTGAAAGATTCAGACAGAGAGAAATCAGGAGTATAAAGTATTGCCAGAAATAAATACTTTCAAGGTGGCTTTGTTATTGTTCTGGCTACCTGCCCACAGTGCTTTGCATGCAATTTAGTACCACCGGTAGGAGAAATATCTGATTTAATAGATTTGTAAGCTCTAGCTGATTATAAAACATAAGGGGGGAGAAAATAAAAATAATTGTGAAATACTTGGCTGAGCCAGCATTTAATACTCTTCTGGTCCCTTTCAAGTGGCCTGTCATAATACTCAGTGGTGTTAAGAATGGGCCAAAAGAGTCAGTGCTTTCTCATTAAAAGGATGAACTTAGTCATTATGTCTGGGTTTCACGACCTTCTTTGATATCCTATAAGCAATATCCTTCTTTCAGGAGGGGGATATTTTGCCTTTTGGTTGTACAGAGCACTTAGCTGGTAGGATTTGAACGGAGAGAGTCACACAGTGCAACACCCTCTTGCCATCCTGGAAGCAGCATTGCATGGGGCTGTGCCCAACAGGAGGAGCTCTGCCTTCTCCATTTCATGTTCCTGCTCTGACAGTTCAAGGATTAGTTCAGGCTGGACTGCATGAAAGTAATGTGCACCTGCTTGCATGGAAACGCCTTAGGTCAGGCAGGTTTTGCAAACAAATGTACTCAATACAGGCCAGGCTCCCTGCCCAAAGCCCTAATTAGAGGTGTAGAACACAATTGGTGTAAGGATGCCTAAGGCTGCACTGACCCTGAAAATGATCATCCTCCCATCCTCAGGTCCTCCCCCAAGACAGCACAGACAAAGCTATGCAGAGGTTACTCTGAGACCAGAATAACAAATGGAGTGGTTTGAAAACAAATACAGCTGTAGGAAAGTAAGCAAGTGAGTAGTTAAGGTGGCAGCATTCTTAAAACATTTGTAGATGGAACTGCACACGAGTATGTCCTAAGTCTTTGCTTTGTGTGGCAATAATGGAAGAAAAAGAAGGTGAAACAAACTGGTAGTAAAGGCACGATCTGACCCAAAGTGGCAACAAATGCAATGACAATACTCCTGGTTTACACAATGCTAGTTTTTGACTGCACCAGCTGCTGTGACCCTGCTCTAAAATTCAAGCCCTAATAAAATTATAAAGGTCTTCTCACCAACATTTTCCTCACCTTATGCCTGCTTGGTAAGGGTCAGAATCAGTACAGCAGAATTAGTGCATGCAGGTAGCAGTCATCATAGGAATGATAACACAAGATGAATGTATAAGGTGAACAAATTTCCCAAAGCCATCAGAATTTAAACAAGTTTTCAGGTAATGTCCACGGAGTAATGAACCCACTTTTAAACAACCAATGCCTCAAGGAAAACAACCTGCAAAATCAGAAAGAGTTTTACAAAAGGGAAAGGGCCACAGCTAATTTAAGAAGTTGTTTACTACAGGTATTTTTCCAGTCCCTAATCTGGCATCAGGAAAAAAAATGGTCTGGTTTCAGGTAGACATTAGCTGTCCTGTCCTTAGATAATCTTTGAGAGCTGAGAGAGCAGGAAATGTGTACAAATACAGCACACTTGAAAAATATTAACTAAAGCTGGGAATAAACTATTCTCTAATGGAGGTCCCAGACCTGATTAACAAAGAGAAGAAAACTGAAGCAGATACTTTCCAAGGGAAATGTATACAACAGGACTATTCCAGGCTTTTATGACTTGATCTTTAAGACTGGCCAAGAAGAGATTGAATTTTGTTTACTTAAACAGCTTAAAAAAAGAAAAATGCCTCTCCTCTCTACCCCTTTGTCAGACAGATTCCAGAGCAGAGGATTAGCTAACAGCTTGGTCTGACAGTGTGTACCTCACATCTGAAAGAGGAACTTGGTCAGTTTGCAAAATGAGGAGAAATGCATGTTGGTCCAAGTTCTCTGTTTCTGTCAGACACTCTGGCTAAAGCAGCACAGTGGGTGAGGATGTGAGGGAAAAGGTTTTAAGCATTGGTTTCCACTTCTCATTAAAAAAAAAAAAAAAAAACAGTAAAAAAAAAAGAAAAAAAGAAAAAAATTACGCTGTTTCTACTTGTTCATGTAGGAGCAAACAAATACAGCTTCTGTAAAAACCATGACAGTACTGGAAGTACTAACAGCATCAGTGTTACAAATGTGTTACAAACATCATATTACAAATGAGTTAGTAACTAAATCCTCCTAACTAGGGGCTGTACCCCTGAGACAGCATGAACCCTGGCATGGAGCCTTCCAGACAGACTGTCTGTCTGGGGAGGAAGCTGCAGTGAGTGGCTGCAACCTTCTTGCAGCCAGAGCTACCAAAGGAGAGCAGCACTGCTCTGAATCCAGATGGTGCTAGGAGAGCTGTGCCACCAGGCTGCAATGAGTCAACACTGTCCACCAGCAGCTGCTTTTGCAGTTTTGAAAGGTTTTCTAAGAAAAAAATCACTGTGAAATGAAGAGATCACTGAGGTCACTTGGTCTGTTCAGCCTGGAGAAGAAGAGACTGAGGGGAGTCTACAACTTTCTTGTGAGGGGAAGAGGAGGGACAGGCACTGATCTCTTCTTAGTGGTGACTTCAGGACAGGGAATGGCCTGAAGTTGTGTCAGGGAATGTTTAGGTTGGATATTAGATAAAGGTTCTTCACCCAGAGGGTGGTTGGACACTGGAACAGGCTCTCCAGTAAAATGGTCACAGCACCAAGCCTGCCAGAGTTCAAGAAACATTCGGGTCATACCCTCAGGCACATCGTGTGACTTTTGGGGATGGTCCTGTTCAGGCCAAAGGGTTGGACTTGATGACCCTTGTGGGTCCCTTCCAATTCAGCATATTCTGTGATTCTGTGAAAATCAGAACATGACTCAGATTCCCAGACTGAGCTGAGCTGTCACTGGCAGATGGTGAAAAGGCAGGACCAGATGCCTCACAGCCACGAATTGCATCTAATGCCCTTTTGTAACGTGCCATGATGTGGCAAAAGTTAATCATGCTCAGACTCAGTAGGAACAAAATGTTAGAGGGGTCTTAAAAGAGAGGCAGGGAAGGGTAAATGGTCAGAACCTCAGCTGGTGTGCATTATGTTTCATCTTTCACTACAAACCTTATGGTTGCTACAAGATCCTGGGAGATGGTTTGTAGCCTCTGGTGTGTGAGATGAACTTGCTTTGGTCAGGTGGTTGGAGGGATGAGATTCAGGAGAGCAAATAATCTTTTCAGTTCTACCCCTCCTTCGGGGCCTTTCTGCTAAGCAGGAAGTTATATTGAAGTTGGATCCAGTGGCTTGCAATGTCACTTGCAATGTTACCCCATGTCACTCTGGTCTTCACAGGCTGAACCTTAACTACAAATAAGAATCCAAAAGAAACGTTGATTATGTGTAGTGGAAGGCCAGATTCTGACACCTGAATCACTTTACTCTTTACAGGCTCTGGTATTGACAGCAATGTCAATTATAAAATACAAAACTGTCCAACAGAGCTTCCCCTGCCAAGACATTAAACAGGAGATACGTGAACCTCAGTGCTTAAACATGTGTTTCAATACCAACTTTTCATTCTAGGATGCTAATTGGAAAAGGCCAACAATAAGAAAACCTAAAATAATGTCATGGGGTGTTGTACGACCACCTGAGCAAATAAATCACAGTAGCTGTGCTTGTTTTCTGCAGAACACAGCTAGATTTGGTCTTTTCTTTCAGCAGAGGGTACTAAATTTTACATAAAAGTGCCAGCACCTTTAAATGTAGCCAGGTAAGAATGCAAAGAGGTCAGCTTCAGGGAGGCATATTTGGAGAGTGTAGTCATCATATTCAGGCTCAGTTTTTACCAGGTTCTGCAATGAAGCATGATAATATAAACCCAAAGGGTGAAACTCCACACCAGAGTGAGTACTCCAAAAACACACTGCTCTGGTAGCGTTCCAAATAAGTCAAAGCTTAGATGGTCCATAAGTATTGCCTAGGCTTTAGTCAGGGTATCCACATAAGGTTGAAATATCACCACACAGGAAAATAGAAACACCCAAAAAAGCACTTTTCTGAAATCACTCAATTTATCGTGCTCCTTCCTATTGCAGAGTCTCCAGGGGTTTACATCAACAAGCTTTGTTTCAGTAAGTCCAGGATCATGGAGATCTCAGTCAGCAAGTTAGAGTTACCTTTGAGGTAACAGCAGCTGTGCATCACCTGTGAATAGTGAGCTCTTTGTATAATGAGCATCATAATTATTAACACTAATACATTGTCTGTGGTCAAAAATGTGTCTTCATGTTAGAAGCCTAACAAAAGCCTGTTGGTGACCACAACCTGCTGCCTTCCATGTTTTGATGCCAATCCCCTGAATTTACTCTGATTTCCCTTCTGTTTCTTACAGACTATCACTGGGCACAACCATTTGCTGCCTTTACTCTTGACCTCTGTATCATTCAGCTGCAACTCATTTTGACTGCTCTGCTGACTCAGCCACAGACTGAACTGCAAACAAAAGTCAAATTTCAAGGCATGCTATATACATACATGTATATATATGCACATCTTTGAGTTGGAGGTGTAAAGCAAGTCTGGAAACATGCATGCTTTTCTTTGTGCATCCTTTATGACTAATCAGAAGGAAGAGACCCTCCACATGCCATTGTAGATTTTGGTTGAAACACAATTTTATTTCGCTTTTTGATTTAGTTAGTAAAGACAACAAGGGTATTGAGCTCATGAGAATCTCTTCGGGTAGAGTAACCAAACACTGATAGAAATGTGAGCAATTCAGCATTGACTTTGTGGCCAGCATAGCAAATGACATCAGAGAATTAATGTTTCATTGCCCAAGAGCCCACTTATAAATGCAGCTGGAATTAACAACTGCATGCTGGGATGCCTAGCAGTAGTGATGAAGGAGATGTAATATGCATTTAGCGCTGTTTGGTTTTCAAAGCAGTGTTTTAGCTGGGAATGTTCCTCACGTTATAAGTTCCTTGGGAGCCAGCAGTTGAATCTGATTTCACAGAGAAGTAACATGAGAGCCCAGAAACATTTGATCTCCCGGATATTGCTGCCACTGCTTACTGCTGCCTTCTAAGAACACAGACTTCTGTCACGTACCTTTCCTTAGGGCACAAAGCGCTTTCTGCTTGCTCAGGAGGAGATGGTTACTGTAATGAAAATGCAAGGATACCTTACATTAGCCAAGAGGCCACCAAAGACTTCATATATCCTTTGACAGTTATGTAAGATACCATCTAAAATCCTCCCCCACTCCCAATTTATATTTCAGATCAATTAGAATAATAGTTAGCAAACAGTTGGTTAATCAACACAGTAAGTGTGACAAGGGCATTGAAGCTGTAAAAGACTAGTCTGTGCACAGAAGGAATTGAGGACAGTCAGGCAGGTTTTCTTCCTGCAGGGCTGAAGTTTTGCTGAATATTTACACATCTAAACTTCCTTTCACATCTGCAGCTTCTGTCTCTTGAAAAAGGGAAAAAGAACTAACAAACATGATTCATAGAGATCTTATTGGGAAGGCAGGAAGCAGAGATGTTAGATATCCCAATCTGCTGGTTTTCACTTCTGAAAATGTGGTAAGGAGGATCAGAATAGTGTTCTTGGAAGAAAAGTGATCTTGCAAAAATTAATAACCCATCTGTAAGCAGAAATCAGAGGTCCACACCCTCCTAAGGGTTTCTCCTCCAAGTTTGATTTCATTGAATGGCCTATCACTGCAACATCAGCTACTGGTTTTGTGTGTCTGTATCCAGAAAAACCTGTCAAATTCTTCAATAAAGCATCTGCTGCTGTACATGGGGATGGTCAGTGGCCCTCCATGTGCTCTGGCACGGGAATATATTCAGCATGCAGCACCACAGATGGTTGCACTGAGGTCAGCAGTCTCCTTAGGTGGGACTTGCTAATACAGAAAATGCTTCAGATAACTGCATCCTAAAAACTTTCATATTTCTAGGAAAGAAAATGAAAACAAAAACAAAATCTTTGTTTAGGTCCAAGGGAAGATTCCATGCTCAGATGTCTAGACTATTTTCTTTAGACTTCCTTTTCCTTCTGTTCCTTTAAACTGCTCTTCCATGCCACTGATGATTAGGAACCTCTCATATGCTGCCCAGCAGAAAAATAGGAAAAAATTGGAGAATAACTTCACTAACTGTTCTATTAACCAGCATTTCAGTTATGCTCTGTGCTGTGCCAGCATAATTGCTGGGTGTTGAGGAGGTTGTTGGGCATTTCAGCATGTTTCTTCTACACTGTAATTGTTGTGGATCATCACACTCCTGGCAAACAATTTGAATTGTTTGTTCACTGCTTTAATCCAGATGAACTCAAAGGAGGTTGAAAGACTTTATTACATATTCCTGAAAAGAAAGCTCTTAAGTTTACTGGCCTGTATTCACACACCTCTACACACACCCTATTTTGACAAAGTCACTTAAAATATGAACAAGTTGCTTGTTGACACACTTACACCAGACTCAGGAGACCTTGCTTCTGTCATATATATCTTTGTTTCAAGCACTGCTTTGCTGTGTGCCCATTGTCAACTAATGCCTGAAATGCACTGGAGCTACTTTGAAAACAGGGTTTAAAGTGAGTGGTGCAACTCAGGGTATCTGATCCAGAGGAGGAATCTAAGGAAGTACATCTAAATATCCAGCTTATTTGAGGAGAAGGCAAGAAAGCATCAAATTACTGTTTTTAGTTTTCCTAATCTTTCCTTCTCATAGATGGATATTTATACCAGCAGTTTTTAACTATGTTTTAGGTTGATGCAAGAGGGAATACCCTTTGCTAACCTAAGGAATAGCCAGAAGACATAAATCATGTTTAAAGCTACATTACACTTCCTTAGTCTAGGCCATCAGCACCTGCCACTTTTTATATGAAAAGAGGCAAAAGAACCTAACTAAGCCAACCATAAACCATGGGTGGAGGTGAGAGGGAGGGGCTGTTAAATGGAGGTGAGAGGGAGGGAGTGTTAAGCCAGCCTACGTCTGTGATTTCCATCATGGACAACGTCATTCAACACTTACAGGGAAAAGAAAGCAGGGATGTAACCAGGCCACCATGAAACATGAAGAACTTCAGAATGCAGCAGGCTGGCCAAGAAAAGTCTTCTCCTCTGTCCTTACTCCTTGTTCTTAATCCTGCTTCAAAGTACAAATGTGTATCCAAAGGCATTCACATAGAGATTAGTGGAAGAGATGGGGCTAGTAGAAAACAATGCAGACAACTACAGAGCACATTTGATGGTGGAGGTGGCACATCACACACTCAGGACAGGGAAAAATGAAGATCCTAACCCTCCCTCAGGCCTTTACTTTCAAAGTGTCCTTTGCACTTACCTATGCTCTTACAAATGCTGTGCAGCTTGTTTGGCTGACAGATGCTAGCCTGGAAAAGCATTGGCTCTCACCTGTCTTAGAGCAGCCTAAAGTCCTTTCTGCTGCCTTATCCTTAACTCCTTAATAAAACACCAGGACAATTAGAGGCATCATTCTTACCATCCCAAGACTGTTACTGATGTCAAGTCACCCCTAGTTCATGGCTATAACTTTACTATTCTATTACTTTCTTTTTGCTAGTTCATTGTATGGACTCCATTGTGACATTATGTTCTTTCAGATTAGCCCTTCCAGGAGGATTCTAATGAGAGAAATAAGAATATTCTCCATTATACTTCAAGACTGGAAAGAGTAAGTAAGAGAATGATGCATGGCACAAAGGACTTTCAGCAAAGGTTAGAACAAGATGCCAATTGAAGACCACAGAGAAGTGAAAGACTAGTTTTGATTAACCCAGCTCTACCTCTTGCCCTGTTTTGCTGCAGTGTCATCCTTGATTTTGGCCTGTCCTTGCTCTTCCCACTGGGAGCTGGTGCTAACCCCTCTCACCAAGAATTGATAGAGGAGATTATTTCTGCAAAGGGTGCTGTAAAGATGAATCAGCTCTGTTCTGCAGATGTCAATGCATTACCCAAGATCTTCTCTTGCATTCTTTAAGTAATAATGTTTATGGAGGTTTATGCTGGTTTTGAGAAACTGGAAAATAAATCCTTTTTTTTTTTTTTTTTTTAAATTGCCTACTAATTGTAAGAGATTTCCATCCAGCCAGAAGGCTTCAAAACATCAGCTGTTTCATGTAGGTGTAACAGGTTTCACCAATAGAACCAAACTCCCCTGGGAGCGTGACACCAGCACATTACAGCTTTGACATGCAAAGCCTCAACCAAGGCCACTTCTGCAAATGTAACCCTTGACTTAAGAACTGGCAGAAAGTGTTCTTTCCCCCTTTACAGGCAGCAACTTTTATTACACAGTGTAGCACTGAACATCTTCTAAAAGAAAACTCAATCAAACTGTCTCTGAATTTTGTAACTTTACTGCCTTAGAATTACATCATGTGTGCTGATAATGGGTAACACTAATCCACCTTCTCCAATTTTTTAAAGCAATCAGAAATATATAAGAAAGCTTACAAAATTTTTCAGATATGAGCTAACATAGTGAAGATATTATGCAGCTTTTCAGGAAGTCTGCTTTGTATGGCAGTCTTTTAGACTCCTTTTATACTCTTAGTAACTTGCAGTATTCCTACTACTGCTACTTTTCTGTTTGTTTCCTCCACCACCAATTCCAATTGCTGAAACATTATGTCAGAACCACTGCAGGCATCCCTTTTCGAGGCAGAATGTAAAGACCTTGCACACCAAAATGTTCTGGAACCAGTCAGATTAAATAAGTGAAATTTCTTCTTGGAGGCACAACTTTTTCCTGGTGAAGGGTTGAAGGGTCTCCATTTTAACTTAGTGGGACTACAGTGGAGAAACCTTCCATGGCAGGATTTTCCTGAGGCTTTTGTTCCTCAAGGGAGGAAGGAGCCAATTCAGTTAAAAAAAACCCAAAACTAAACAACCAGAAGAACCCGAACCCCACCAGATAGAAAATCCAAATACTTTACCAGAGCAGCTCACAGAGCATGGATACCCAGAGCTCTGTTACTTCATGATCCAGGTTGATCCCACACTGGACCAGAGATACAGTCTCCATGAAGCCCCTAGGAATTTCTACTTGTAGGCTTAGGTGTCTTCTGCAGCATCTCACACTGGATACACAGGAGCACTATCAGAAGAGCAACAATTAAGAAATCAGTGTCTCAGGAAACACAATGATAAAAATAATTGCCCAGCTGATATTAAGGAATGTGTACAATACAAGCATTCCTAATCATTGGGAGCCATCTGAAATTGCTTTGCTAAAAGAAAGTTTTATCAACATTTACAGACCTTTTCCCCATATTTAAAAATGCTCTGTCACTTGTAGTAGTTCCTGAATTCTGCTGGAAGCAAAGCCAGAGGCTGTCCCTTTTAAGGCACTCTACCTGTAGCCTTAGGGCATCAATATTATACCTCCAGGAGGAGAGTTCAGGTGTTGGATAGCTCTAACCCAACACCAAGAGCACAAAAAGGGTCAAATCCAAGCGTTGCTGTGGGGAAAAAGCACAGTCAAGGCAATTGTTTGCCACCCTAAAGAAGGCTCTCTCAGTCCCTATAACATGGCACAGTCTGACAGGAGACCCCCTGCCCCTCCTCACAGAAGTAACACCTCGGTGCCAGACTTGGAACCAGCTCCCTCTACAAAGTCATCTTCTGTTCTGCTGACAGGGGGACTGATGCAAGTGATTTGATCTGGAAAGTTACTTTGAAGGCAAGGGAGAGGATTTCTGTAAAACACCATGTTTATTTTCTTCAGTCCAGTCTTGACTTACAAGTCATTAAAAATTACCGTGATTTGAAGCAGGAATTTTTTTCCAATGTTTTTTGATTTCCTCCTTCAAAAGCCTGCTCTGTTCCTTCAGGCTTATATACAGCCTCAGAGGGCCTTCTGTTTCCATAGGGTTCAAATTGGCTGAGCACATGAAAAGCAGCCTTGATGGTGGGTGGCTTTCTGCTCTGAAGTGTGACACCGACCTCTGCCTTCCCCTGGCACTCACACCTGCTCCACATAACTCACATCATGCTCCTAAAAACGAGCTCAGAAAATCCTTTGATACAAGTTCATCAAGGTCTTGCCCAGCCAGAGGGATAAATGTCGTTTACTCACAATGAGCCTGCCAAAGGGCAGCCTGTGTTGTACAATAGGTTGCAGTTTTGCACCAGTGGGTTTCAGCTGAGAACCAAACAGGTGTAGCAAATTGGGCACAATGTGCCCACCACATCACAGAGGGGCTCCTGAATAATAAATAGGTCATGGGAACCTTATAAAGCTCTCTTTTTGTGTCTTACTGAATGCAAGAGATATATATTCACAGTGTGTTGTTGCATTTTGGCCAAAAAGAAACATAAAAAGAAATAAAAACCTAAACAAACAAAAAAAAACCCCAACAAACCAACCCACAGAACAACAACAAATAAAATAACCAGAAACACAAAAAAGAAGAGAGACAAGCTGTGGACTGATCCTTTTCCCAATGAACTCAGTAGGAGTTTTGCTGTGTGCATCAAAGCAGTTTGGTCCCTACTCTCACAGACGGGTTTCCTTCCCCCCACATCAGCTGCTCAAAATATCAGTAAGAGACAGCAGGTCAGTTTGAGTAAAAAGGGGAAGGAAGACATGCCAAAGTGAAAAGAGAGAAAAAAGGTATTAAATCTTCCCAAGAGTCATTTCACCAATCTAATATCAATTTACAGCTAATACTGAAGCAGGAAGATAGTCTGACTCATGATCTGTGAACACAAAACAGGCCAAGTACTTAGATATTTAAAGATTCCTAAAGTGTCAGCTGAAACTGATGCCAGCAATAATTTGAAAAAGGATATTTTTTTTTTCCTGAATTATATCTGGTGTAAGATGGCAGATTTCTGTAAGTTTTCCAGAGATGATGATTCAGTGCCCCATGAATCATTATTAGGAATTATTCTTAACAATTTTTAGGAATCAAAACCATGATTGACCTCTTTGATTTGCAATATAGGTTGCCTCTAGACTTGTAACTTGTTTCCCTTCCTAAAAGATGCTTTCCTCATTCATTTAGCAGATGTTCCTCGCTGCATGATCACACCTAGTGTGCATTAAGAACTATTTCTAGCTGTTTGTATCTAAAAAGGCTCAATCTAAAACAAGCAAAGCTTAACCTCAATGTCCTTCACTTTCAAGCTTCCAATATTTCTTAATAAATCAACTATGATTCCTTGGGAGTGGGGGGAGAGGGAGGAGGGACCCCCACCCTATTTGTTAAATGCTTGTTGAATACTTCTGCCATTTTTTGCCTTTCCTTTCATATATTCTATCTCTATCAAATGGCTTTGCTCACTGAATCTAAGCACCTTTGTACCAATTCCGAATCCCACTTCTGATCTTTCCCAGCAACTTCCAACCTCAAATTTCAAGGGGACCACCAAATTTTTTCCAATATTCTCTTTTGTCTCCTCTTTCTCCCCACGCTAGCAGTGCCTTCATCCTGGACTTTTTCTAAATAGGTGAACCCGTTTTTAAAATCAAGCCCAAGGCATCCCCTCAACAGGGCATATGACATTCCCATATGACACAGAGAACACTTGCCCAAAAAGTGGATCGGGAGAAAGCTGTCATCAATTCTCAACAGGCTTGGCCAAAGACAGAATACAGAATAAGGGTTTGAGGTGTCCTTTGCTATAAGTGGTGCCATTTATTAACCCTGCCTGTAATTACAGGAGTCAATAAGAAACAGGCTAGCTGTGCCCAGGCAGTTTTCCACTGACGTAAGGGAACACACACACAGCTCGTTGAAATGAGCCCCTTCTCTCTGACAAACATTCAGTAATGGATTTGCTGCAACTAAAGCAAAGTTTAGTTTCAACACTTTCTTTTAAAAAAGCAGCAACTGGTTGTCCACACCCCAGTGATCTGTGTAATTGAGTTCATGACATAATATCACAATGTTTACTAAGAAAGTGGCAGATGGTGGTTATTGGGGTTTTTCTTTTTATTTTTTTTTTAAAGAAAGGACACATATGTATATCATGATTATACTCAGGGTATTCCTGTTGAAAACAACTTTTATTTAGTAGAGGATATTAAAGTTTGTTTAAATAACATGTACTCTGTGAGAAGACTGGCAGATGGAGTTAACAAGTTCACCTGTTGTTTTACTTAAAAACACTGTCTAATAAGAGCTTGTGTGTTTAAAAAGATGCATTCTGGACAAAATTTGTAATCCTTTCCTGGGGAGAGGACATAAACACTCTGATGAAGGTGGCACAACTCTGAGGAGAGGGCACTTCTCCAAGGCAGAAGGGCTAGGCTTGGAAAAAGGAGTGGTTGGTTCTTTATGAAAACAGCTGCTGAATCTCAAAGGGAGAGAGAAATAAGGGCAGCCCCAACATGCAGCTTTATGCTCAGCTCCATCAAAACAGCAGATACAGAGGAGGCAGATCACAGTTGCAAGATGCCCATGAAGGATGGAGATTTTGCTTGGGCATTCAAAAGGATAAACTCCCCAAAGGGAAGTAACTGACTTATTAAATCCATAAAGAAATTGCACTGGGCTGAAATTGCACAACTCGCCCTGTGCTTGTCCTGGCTCTGCAGGTTAGTTACACCAACCTATGATGGACTGTATTTCCTTAGCAAGTCAAGCTACAAATGCCAAAGCAATTTTTCCAGGGGCCAAGATATGGTCAAGATCAAAGAGCATCAACTTTCAGGCTGCTTCTTCTGAATGGTGTTTTGCTATGCACATGACAGATTGTGTAAATCACACAAACCTTCTCTGCAGGCCCCTCTTGTTCCCTGATGATGCAGATGTGTCTGCTCCTTGCCAGTCACTGATTCATCTCTTTATTCCTTCAGCCTCAATGGACAGAACTTTCAGGTTGTTCCCACTTCTCCCAGACCACATTCCTGCATCCTTGTCCCACAGCAGCTGGGGAATGGAGGCAGCCTCCCCAGTGTTGTCTGAAGCAAGTACAGCACACTCATCTTGGTGACCATCAAGAGTTTCAGTGGCCTTTCCACAGATATGCAAGAATGGTGTAGGTTTGGGGAAATAATTTGTACTCCAGAGAAAGACTGTTTAATAATAGTAGTCAGACAGAATTATATATTAAAAAACCCCAAACGGTGGAAGAGCATATATTAGTTAATAACAATTTGAGTAAGATTTGAAGAACAAACTGATTAGTGTGACCCTTTAGGTGGCAAGACATTAATGGAACACTTTCTACCTTGAGTATTTAAAAGGAAATTACTATTCCAGGCTGGGCTACATATTGCAGCACAGGATCAGCATTTCCTGCCATGAAACCAGTGAAAGCAATTCAGAAAGCTGGAAGGAGAGAAGATGGCAATGAGAAAAGCATCCTTTTATTTTCCTTTAAATGATGCAGATGTAAGGAAGTATGGCACTATGTTTATGAAAACACCCCAGTCTGATGCAACACCTGCTTACAGGCAGGCAACAAGAGTATTTCCTTTCCATTATGCAGGCTGCTGCTTAGTGCCAGCCCTGGCTTTGCAGGGGAACACGGCTGTCTCAAAACGTTTGGATCAGCTAAATCTCACAGACCCTGGCCTGTGTGTGCAGAAAGGACCCAACTGGTGCATCTGAATTAATGTGAGCTTTTATGGAGATTCAATAAGCTTTGTTCCTCTCTATTCATTGAATACTGGACTTGGAAGAATAAACCTCATGACCCTTGCAGGAAGAGCTGTGGCCTGCAAGGAGTGTTTAACCACCACACAGGCAGAGTCAGTGTCTCCTGTGTGTCTGTACCTTCATAATTACACTTGTAATTACTTTGAGCCTGGAAGAGTTGTAAGAAAGAGAACAGCCCTTCAGGATACACACCAGCCAGCTGCTGAGGATGGTCTCCAGGGAAGTGAGATTCACAAATTCAAATGTACTTGAGGGGCAAAGAATAGGAATGTTTTTATATCCCCTTTCGAAAATGAGCAGCTGAAAAGCAGCCACCACCATTTCATGCAGAGCTCTGATGTAAGTTCTAGAAGCCTAGAGTTGTGTTTTCAGGTCTCCCAGGACAGCCTGGAGGTTTTGGGGATCTGTTTTTGGACAGAAGCATCTCAAACCAATATTAAGTAGCTGAATCCTTTTGGAAAAGAGTTCTTTGCCTACCACCTTAGTCACAACTGTTTCCCCCAGGCAAGGCAGATGCTGCTAAAGCAGGGCCTGAATAAATTCTGAAACATTTTCATTTCCTTGATTTGACTTTCAAAAAGCAAAACCAGAACTTTGACTGCTTTCATTACAGTTTGGGATTTTTTTTAAACAGCTCTGCATTCAGCAGGATCCTGTGCTCCATTTAGCAAACTTCTATTTTTCAATTTTGCAGACTAGCAGTTGCTTTAATTGCCAAAAAATGCATTTTACTCTTGTGGACAAGTGAGACAGAGGCTGTGCTGTGCCCACCTGGGTTGCCAGTGAGCAGCAAGAGGGTGCCAAGTGCATGACAGAAGCAGGGATTTGCTGGCAGAAACATAAACACAGCAGGAATAACTGGGCTACTCTTGATATTTTACAAAAAAAAAAAAAAAGAAAAAAAAAGAAAAAAGTACAAGCACTTTTGATACCACACTTAAGGAAAAAAGTGACAGTGGGAGCTGACAGGGAACAGACTGTCTGCCCAACAATTCAGCAGCATCGAAGAAGAAAACCAGAAACTGAAAAAGCATCCAGCCTGTATCTGACATGGCTCATGACAACTATTCACCTGGGTTGTCTCGCTCTCTTTGCCATCTCAGGAACTTCTCTGTGACATTTTGGTGGCTTATCACACCTGCTAGGATAGCATGAGGTCTGACAGGACCACAGCATCTCCCTCCAGGGACTGTGAATGAACATGCCAGCTCTGCTGCAGCATTTGCTGCTCAGGCCTGGGGCTGTAAACATGCAATCACTCACCTGATCTTATTCTGAGACCAAAGGTCCCTGTCTCCAGAGCTTGGTCTGTCCTTGGCAGGTGTCACCTTGGTGTTTGCTGTTGAAGGAGACTTGGGGAAAGAAGACAGAATTGGAAGTTGGGCTTAAGAACCTGAAAACTGAAAAAAACCACAACTTGCTCCACTAAGTTCAGCCATTTGCCAATTTACATGTGTGGAAACAATAAAATTGAAATAATTTACCCAAAAGTATAGTGCACTCATTCACTATTACGAAAATCAAGTATTTTAGACATCACTGTATAAAAATAGCCCATGACATCAGCTCTGTTTTTCATCAGCTCCAGAAAAAGCTGTGGCTACAAGGGATGTGTGTGGGGTTGGAGGCATTTCTAGGCTGCATATCGAGGACTGTTGGGAATAAAATCGGTACTAACTCTGTCTCATTCATTCAGGGAACAAAATTTACTACAGGGCAAGGAAAAAAACAGAAGCAGCTAATTTCTCTCACAGCACTATGCTTTAGACACTTTTCCTGCATTGCCAAACAGGGAGAGAGGAACAGCAGCTCCCTCTGGAAGAGCCAATTCATGTTTTCTCTCAGCTGACCTTTAAGAGAGCCCAGAAAGACTAAACAAGGCTGGAGGAATTCAGACTCTGAGGCTAAACAGCAAAAACTTTCCAAAGAGCCCCAAGAGCCCCACAGTGCCAGCAGCCCCACTGACTGCAAAGATCCCATGCCAGCTTTTGGATCTGCTCCTCCTCCTCACCTCTCCCACAGAACTAAACTGTGGGTGACCTTTTGGGGGCTATTTTCTGCGCCTTAGGAGA
Source organism: Xenops minutus (assembly GCA_035221455.1). Classification (NCBI taxonomy): domain Eukaryota; kingdom Metazoa; phylum Chordata; class Aves; order Passeriformes; family Furnariidae; genus Xenops; species Xenops minutus. The sequence goes on from JAWWEE010000074.1 coordinate 62,196,712, forward strand.
GTCAGATTTTCAAGTCTTTATCTACAACTGCAGTAACTAGAGACTTGGACAACAAATTCTGAAGCCATGAAATAACCAGATTGAATAACACTTACAGTTGTTTTCTTGAAGAAAAAAAAAAAAAGTACCAAGTTATTACATTACATGATTTGTAAGGTAAATGATAGCACACAGCACTGTTTCATTAGTGAGAAAACAACAACACTAAGAAAAAGACATCTTGTTAAATCACTAATCCCCCATTAAGGGACAGCTCTGTGTTTTCATGGAAGATGTCACTCTGGGTACCAGTTGAGATTCACACACAAGATTTGAAATCAGTTTAAGGGAAAGCATAAGCAGGTTGTAACTTCATCTCTGTTCCATGCAGGAGGCTTCAAAACAATGAGGTGTATTCTGAAAAATCTGTATTTTTTTTCAGAATATGGGTTAGAAACGTTATTTAAAGAAGAGCTATAGGAGAAAGGAAAGCTGCTAAAGGAAAGAGCTGTCACAGCTTGCAGATTATTTTATCAAGGAAGTAACCACAAACAAAATGCTCCCAGTATGCTTCTATTACCTTGTGCAAGTGCTTAGCTCATGAGTTTACGTGCCAAATAGCTTGTCTGCACTGAGAGTACTTCTTACCAGATAAAAACTCCTCTTTGTCCTCGACTCTTATCAAGCCAGAGCTCCCACGGCTGTCTGCTCAGCCAGCCCTGACTCACTGGCCAACAGAGCCCAGGCGTGGGAAGGTGGAGCTCTTGCCCCACCATCCCAAGCTGTGCCTTGTGCTAAAGGCTGGGTTTTTCTTTCCATTTGCCATATCTGAGTTGCCACACACCAGTGTAAGGCTTCGTGGTGCGTGACTCAGTCCTGAGAACTGATAAGCGGTGTCAAGTGTAGCAAAGAGCCTCAGAACAGCCTATTCAGTAAACCAGTCAGCAAATACCTACAAAGAAGGGAAGAGCTTAAAGGAGTCTGGAATTCCCTGTGAATGAATCACAAACACTAAAACCTGCCCAAATTTAGCACGTAGTATATTCCGAGCTGGAGTAGCGTACCAAAGTGGAACACTCAAAGTTTGCAAAGGCCACTCACCCCCAGATCTTTTTCACAGATAAGATGTCAAAGGGCTTTGCCAAATAGGTCAATGGCATTACACTCCCTATTTATGCAGGGTGACAGAGGCTGGCCTGAGGAGGGGCATCCTGTAAGCAAGAAGTGCAGCCAAGGGCAGAACAAAAGTCTCTTTTGTTGCCCACCAGTGATCTTCCAGCCTAAAAATCCAGATACTCCCTTGTGTTTGGGTGGGAAGGGAAGGTGGGTGCTTCAACTTCAGCTTTAATATGCTTTGAACTTGATAAATCTAATTAATCAAATTTTAAATTTTTCCCCTTATCATATACATACAAAAAAAAAAAAAGGAGAATTTTTTTGTTTAAACCAAAACCAATCACTCCTGGTGTAATTAGCCCTTAGGTCCATCAGGCAGGGAGCCAACACTTAATATATAAATGGCCCCATCTTCCCTGTTACCAGAACTCTGGATAAAATTCATATGATCCTACTTCTGAACACTACAGTGGAATTGCAATCGGACACATGGGCCTTGCAGAGGCTGGAGGAGAGACTGGAAGAGACCATCTGTTTGCATTCCCCAGTGAAAGGCTGGTTTGGGAGCTTATGGGCCAATGGAAGCACAAGAACATACAGCAGAGCTATGGGGGAGAACAGGAGCTGTGATAGAGTAAATTATCACAACCTTGGCTTCAGAGAATACCCCATAATCTGCATCATAGGTGACCCCTCTTCTCCTACCCAGAACTCTTGTCTGGGGCAGACTCTTCCAAGACCACTGTCACTAAGGAAAATGGAGAAAAATGCTATCAGACAAAATGCCTGAGAGGTGAAGAGGTAAAGGATGGGTCTACTGTGTTTTTCCTCCCCAGCTGCTGAAAGCAGGGACACAGAATAATTAAAGAAACTCCATGAGAACTGCCAGGAGAATGTTTAAATATAACTGCTTGGTTTTGCTGAGTCCTTAATTACAAAAGCTTAATTACAGTGATGGTGGAGGATTGCAGTACACAAGCAAAATGCTTCATTTCTCCATGTTCCTTTTAAATAAATCTTTCCCAGGAACTTTGCTGTTACTGCAACAGGTGTTACTTTATCTGATGTCCAAATTTAGTTTACTGTTTCCATCCCTTCCAGTCTAGGTTCTTACCACATTAGACAAATTTCCCACCAAGCATTGATAATACAATGGAAAAATCTCCCTGTCCTGCCTCCGGGAGAGCTTCTGTCCTGGCCACCAGCCTTATGAATAGTTTGAGTTTCCTGAGAAGCAGTATGAAGCACTAGGGTGAGATTCCTTCCATGTTAAAATGAGAATTTTTTTTAGTGGAAAAATTGAAGTCCATTTAGAGGGAATCTCTGAAAAAAACTCAAAAAAACTAAAACATCAAAAACATACTAAACCATGCTCATGTGAACAGCACCACAGGTTGCTTAACAGTGTGAAAATATGTTTTTCTACAACATCGAGTCTGTCTTCCTTGCAAGCAACATAGGGATGGAAAGATCTTGTGCCCTCTGTTTGTTCCATGCACTCTTAACTAGCCAAGAAATGCCTGAAAAATAACTATTAAAATCCTTCCTTCAACCAGCTTCCAAGAGGTTTAGCATATTTGTGTAGTATACAAATGAGAGGTCCTTTACACTCAGTTTAAGACACAAAGTAGGAGAGACACAGGTTTAATAGACTGACAGTCATGTTTATGATCTTAGAAAGGCTGGCTGTTGTGGCAGGGAAAGTTGTCAGCATTAGAAAAAGAGGCAACACTTCCTCATCTAAAAGACAAAGAACAACTGTGGGGTTTTTCACTCCTGGCCATTATCAGTTGTCTCAGCTGTATTTATCTTAACTCTATTTGTGATCAGAGGTTTATAATGCATTGCAGCACACCATTATAAGCAGATGCAAGAGTCACACCTTAGACAATGCAGAGTTCAAGGACTTCACTTTCATCTGTTGCTTTTATTGATAGCTGTGATGAACTAGACCAATCAGAAACAGAAACGTTAACCTTGCACTAGGAATGGAAAATCACCAGCATGGCTATCCATGTGCTATAACAACGGTCAGCTTTTGGGATAAGACCATATCAAAAGAGGGCAAAACGACCCAGGGAAGAGTCACTGCTGCTTTTCTGTAATGCTTTCACTCTGCTCTCCAAATGGTATAAGAGGGAATCTCTGAGCTTACAGACTCACTTGCCCTCCAGCTGGGGAAGCACATGAATACAGCAGCTGGAGACATGAGAAGACTCTGGACAAAGAAAAGAGCTTCAATAGTGAATGTTTAAACTCCTTTCTTACAGCTTGAAGCAATCCCTTGCTAAGGGCCTGAAAGCAGGGACTGCAGAACTTTTAAGGACCCCTTCTGTATCATTCCCAGCCCAGAATATTTACCCTCTGTCTTTATCACAGAACACAGGAGGGAGAGCATTTTGCTGCTAGAACAAGGAACCTTCCCACTCCACTAATTTCCAAAGGTTCTGCTGTGACTGGGACAAATTCTCCCTTTAAATGACAAATTCTCCCAGGGCAGTGTTGTTGTTCTCAATACCACCTGCAGACAACACACAAAGCTGCCTTCCTGCTGGCTGCTTGGCATTGCTGCTCCCTGCACCAGTTCCCTGCAGCTGCAAGGGCAGCTGTGGGGTTCTGGCAGCCTCTGGAAACCACCTCTCTTTTTGGGAATTATGGATATCATCATCATCCGGTGGTTTGAGAAAAGGTGCACTAACTGTTGCCCTGGAGGCAGAAAGTTCCTTATTGCTCTCTGATAAGCATCTGACAATCATTAATAACCATGTTTTGCAACAAGCCAGGGAAAGGAAGTAGCACTTCTCTGTCCTCAAGGGCTTAGAAGTACAGGCATGCCCAGCCCACTGCCACACCAAGCAAATGCTGAGTATCTGGCCCTTGTTGGAGGGTGTAAAGTTATATGTGTTTCTGACAGGGTTTCCCCTCCCTCTCCACAAGCTGGGGGCTGTTTTGGAGTGGGCAAACACACACCTGTGGCTTTGAGGTGTTTCTGAAGACCCCTTCCCAGTGCCACTCAGGAAAGGGCTTTGAAAATCTAGAATCAAACTACAGGAGGGAGGTCACTGTTTGGTGCAGCACACAAGGAACACACCTGGAGCTTGGCCTGCTGTATTTCTCTGTCATATTGCAAAGGAAATAGGATCCCCTCTGGTTTTTTCAAGCCTCACATCTCCAGTCCAAAGCAGAGAGCAGCAGCTCCCTGTGAGTAAAATAGGACTGGCTCTTGGGGGTTTGTCCCATGTGTAGTCAGAAGATCTGACATCCTATTCCATTATGTTATGAATATATTGAATCTAAAAAAAGAATAACTTTAAATGTTATCAGAAATCTCTTCATCTCCCCATGTAAGGGCCGATAAGAAACACTGTGTGACATTTGCTATCACTGCTTTTGTACAAGTCTTTTAGCAAGGACAATAACAGGAGGAGGAAATCAAAATCCAGTCCATTTTGTTTAGATTCAACTTAATGATCACAGCCCGCTTTGTTTAGAATTGACTGAAGAATTGCTACAATTTCGTTTAGTGAAGTCTACAAACTCATTCTCTCACCAAGTTTGTAGATTTTTTTGTAAACAGCTGAAAAGAACAATAAATCTGAGTGAGTTTTTCATTCAGAATGATTTCCCTAAAAATTTCCCACAGGAATTCTCAAGCTGTATATTCTTTGTGATCAAATTGCTGTGAATAGTCACTCCTCAAACTACAAGGCAAACTGGTTAAGTCTGAATGGTCTGATGGGTCACATGAAATTGGTTTTGAAAAAAAAATAGCTTTGTACATCTCAGCTGCACGTCACAAAGCAAAACCCCACGAAGAATAGAAGGTCATAACAGTTATATAAGAATTACAAAGATTAAAAATAATAAAATAGTCCCAGAACACTCTTTTCAGTTAAAAGAATACTGCTGACTTGACTGATAATAGACATCAAATATGCTGTAATGGAAATCAGGATCAATGGATACCTGTGTGTATGACCAGTCCCATAAACTAATGTGTTTTCCAGTACCTAAGACACATTGGTGTAGAAGGTGTGCCTCTGTCCTTCAACATACAAGACTAGGAACTACTTGCTCTTGCAGATCTGTCTTCCCAGAAAACTTATTTTTCTTGTGTGTTTCTTCATGATGCTGGCTGAAAGGTCTAAGGATTGCTGCATTAAGGAAAAAGACAAATGGAATGGATAAATAGGAACATTACAAAAGCAGCAGATCAGGTACACCAAGATTGCAAGCTGTGTCCATTACTAATTTGGGCTGCCTTTCTCATTGAGCAAAGCAGGTACCAAGAGCTGCAGATGGTAGCTGAATTATCAGGTATTTACTGAAGGGTAAGATGGGGCAGGAAGTGGCTGGCCTGGCTTGCTGATGTTTTTCTGAAGTTGAAATATCCAAATAGTAATTTTTTTCTCTATTTATCTATTTCTTACAACTACTTATAAGTATGCATACTTGCAAATCACCTCAGGTTAGCTTTGTCAGAATAAAAACAGATCATTTTTGTATGGCCAGGTTTTGGCTTTACCAAATTCCCCTGAATGTTGAAAGCTCTTAAATTGACATGTTTTCCTCCGTATGATTCTCCTGCTATGGCTTTGTGGTGGCCTGATGTCATACCTAACCACAAAAGACCATGATCTAATACACCATAACTGTTAAAAAAATACCTTGTCCAACACATTGGTTTCCTAACCTCACGGGGAAAATATTTATGCCATAAAACATCTTAGCTTTTCAAAAAGAAAGGCTCTGAAAGATGACATTTAAAATACCATATGGTATATTTGGGGGGTAGGAACATCAAATGGGTGAGTTTGTTTTTATTATTACTTTGAGAAAACAGAATACTTGGTACTTCTGTAGAATATGGAAACTATTCTGGAGACATGAAAGGAGGTTCCTTTTAATGTTCAGGTCTCTTTTATACCACACTGGCAGTTCAGCAGTTTGGCATTGCTGGGGCAGGATAAAGCAGCCTCTGGGTGAGAATCTGGTTCAGGCAGCAGGGAACTGCAATTTAAAAAGTCAACCATTTGCAGTCTTGAATTGAAGAAAAGGCTTGTAGGAAAGAATCTACAATTCATCTTCTGCAAAATGCTGGTGGAGAGGGTAAGGCAGCAGAAGGCATTTTCAGGGCATTGTGTATAGCCAGGAGACTGTGAAGGGACAAAGAATTAAAGAAAAAGACAAACCCTTCAAGACACAGACTTCAGTATTGCCACTAATCGCTGTTTTGTTTCCAGCAACTGAGATTCTGTACCTTTTTACAAACACGCTGTTTGTATTCAGAGCTAAATGGATTTATCTTAAGAGGCAGCCCTTTTCCTGAAGGCCTGTGGTCTGCAAAGCTTTCCACCTTTTTTTTTTTTTTTTAATTTTTTTTCCCCACCTTTGCCCAGCTATGGCTTCATTCCCACATTTTACTAAGCTGGAAGCTTCCAGCTTAGTTAAATGTGGGAATTAGACAGGGGAAGGGCTGGAATTTCCCAGGTCACAAGCAGGACTCAGCCTTCTCTGAAGCATGGGGCACTCCCTCCAAGCAGGGAAGATGCTTACAGCTGCTTTCTGTTCTTTAAGACAAGTTTAATGACATCACTGCATAAATGAATTCATTCTCTACAGACCAAGAAATGCAATGAACTGCTATTGTGGGTGATCCTCAATGAGTGCATTTCTATTTCCCCCTCCTTGCAGCGAGGCAAGGAAAGGGTGCTGTTCATTCCTCACTGACATCTCACACACTTGATGGTTCTGCAGCTCGTTGTGGCACCTCAATGATCCCAAATCCAGAGCTGAAGGCATAGAGGCACTAGGGGATTCAGGTTGCAGCTCAGGCTTGGCCAGATCTTCCCGGGGTCCAGGCATTCCAAGTAATCCCTCACTCTGGTGTGACCCTGGGCTTCACACCTGGGCTGATGCAAAGGCAAATCTGGACCTGAGCTGAAAGCTTTGGGGCAGCTCCAGTGCCCCCAGAAGGCACCGGGCTCTGCCTCAGGTCTGTTAGGCAGAGCCTGGGGCTGCAAAAGCTGGGAAATCAATCTAAAAATAGGTGTTTCAGTAAAAGTTTGTTTTTCAGCTCTGTTTTGCTGCCTTACACGCTAGAAATGTGGGCAAGTGGTTTTTTGGTACCAAGAGCCGCCTTTTCATTTTAAAAGAATGTCCCCAGCAACCACATCCCCATGTAAGGAAAAAGCAGCAACTTACTGGTAAAGCTGTTAAGTGGGGAGGCAGAATTACATTCTCTGTTAAACCTTACTGTCAATTAAGTGAAGCTTCGATGGTTCCAATAGCTCCTTCCCAGGAGTGACGTGCACACAGAGAGCACAAAGCCCCCACTTGCTCCTCTGAGGGTTCCTTAAGAAGCAGGAGCCTTGCCAGGCTGCCAGGCAGAGTCTCTTCTCCCTGCTGCATCGTGGTTGTTCAGGTCTGTGTGTTTAGCTACACCACAGAAAGTGTGGGATGAAATACTTCTTCATTAAGGCTGCAGCCGGGGTCTTGCTTTCCAATTTATTGACTAGCCTGGCATAACTCACATTTTGCATTTATTATTTTTGGACTGAAGGAGAAATGTCCCCCTGATTAAATGAATGTGTGGAGAGCATTATAGAAAAAGGTGGAAAGTTTCTCTTGCCTTGTACACCTCGATATGTCAGCCAAGGAAAGGGATACACTGATAAACTTGAAGGCTCACAAGGCACAGGGCAGTCACTGCTGAATATTTGGATGAAAAAAATATGCATTGTTATCCACAAACATGTGTGTGTCCTGAAAATAAAAAGAAGGGTGGAATTGTTTTTATTCTGATTCTGTAGACAAGTGCTGGTTTTACAGTGAAACGATCCCAAATTCCAATATCTGGGGAAACAACAAACAAAAGGAAAAGTTTGGGAGATACAAAATCTGGACGCAGGATGGCATTTTGGAGCACGGATTCATCTACTGTTAAAACCAAAACCAAATGCTGAACTCTTTAACCCAACCATAGTATCCTGCTGATTCAAGAAGCCCCTCCATTCAAAGAATGTAAACTCTGCTACGACAGGAGCAGAGAGCTGTCTTTTATGGGGAGCAGGAAACTTTCCTAAAGGGCCAATTTATGACCTGGTTGGAGAGCTGGAAATAATTAAGTGTTCTTGTCAAAGGTCAAAGTCATAGGGTTAAATTCCTAGGAACTCAAAACAAGCCTTGGTGCCTGTGCCAAGATGGATCATTTGGCCCGTTTCTGCCCACAGCAGGCAGGCAGTGAGCAGCCTGGGACAGGAGTGAGCCATGCTTCAGATATCTGCCCTTTCCCATTCCAAGCCTGACATTTTTAGTCTTATCACACGCTCGTGGTCTAAAAACCCATAGCTGAGGTTAAAAAAATAAAAATAAAATCTGGAAATAAGAATTGCAGCCAAATGACCTATTTATAGCAACACCAAATATGAACTAAATGCCAAATCACAAATGAAGATCCTGATTCATATCCTATTTCTGATGTAACCCTGCTCGATTTGAAGGGGAATAGACTCTGCAGGAAGGATCTGCCTCCAGATGAAAGGAGCAGCACTGGTCTGGCCCTTGGGGAGCTGCCATATACATAAAACCTGCAAATATATATCTGTAAGAATCTTGGTGCTTGAATTTGAAGCCGTGCATGGTGTTATTACTGAGCAGTGCTCAAAAATGCAAAGGGGGGATTCACTCACTGGGTGATTTTTTACCAAATGATGACATTGGCCTCTCCAAGAAGCAAAAGCTGCCTCCCCTTGTGAGACTGAACACAGTGCAACAATGAGCAGCATGAGTTTGCCAACATCCCTAACACAAGCATGTCCTGGTGAGACAAAAGCAATGCAACCCCATCCAGTGCATTCACCAGCCTGAAAGCAGAAAGGCAAGTAGGGGACTGAGGTGGAAAGGACTGACACCTCCTCCACACACTATGTGTGATGCCCTCAGAGTTGCTTTTCACTTAGTCTTTTGCCCTGGCCCCTCCAAATGCTATTTGAGTCTTGCTTTGAGCATCTGTTTAAGGCAAAGAATTGCCCCAAAACCCCCTGGAGACTGTTTCTCAGCAGTAATTTCTATCCAATTTTCTGTTACAAGCCAAGCAATTTCACCCTGCTAAGCCAGCAGAGCAGAACTGTAGTTTTACCCCAGTGTTTTAAGCAAAAAAGCATCTTCATTCATCCTGGTGCGAGGAATCAGGTCATTCTCTGTTTGTCCAAGTCCCTTGCTTGATTCATAGCAAAGCATCTGGTATCAAATTTCCCCAGAAAATAAAGTTATAAGTCTCCAGTTGGCTCTGAAATCCAACTTGGTGGACATCTTGCTTCATGATGGGATGAACTGAGGTCAAATTACAAATATTTATGAGATTTGTGGATAGTCCCGGGCCTGGCACAGTGGGATGAGTGAATCTCTACTGCAGATGGCCCTTCTGCCTTTGTCTCTTCTCAAGCTCTGGCTCTGCCAGTCCACAAGCAATCCTGCTCCCTCAATTCATATTCATTCATTCATCCCCCTCTTTCCTCCCTGTTTAAGTTTCTAAACCTGGATAGCAACTGAAACCAGGTGGTGACCTTCTGCACTGACTGTTCTGTCTTTTGTGAATCTAAATTGATTTTCCTTGCATGGGAACATCCAGGATCCACCCTTTGACCTTCAGCCTGAGGAGTAAGAGAGAATGTGAAAGCGGCATTTGACTGTCAGCATTGGCAAGAAATATGAGCCACCCTCTACCAGAAAACAGTCTGTGCCTGTCCAGTGCCTGGAAATATGGGAATTGCCAGACTTGCTTAGAAACAAGGGTCAATATCCTGTCCCTGATGCTAGCCAGCACCGGATGCTTGAGAGAAAGGTCTGAAAAGCCTGCAGCTTGCAGATATGGGATAATCCAATTCTTATCTCCCTGCTTTGGAGAACAGTACAGCAAGCATGGACACAAATACAGACACTGCATGCCTTGGAGAGCTCTCTTCCTGGGAATACTGCAGTATTCTGTGTCACATCAAGTATTGCTAAATACCCATTACTATAGCGTGCAACAAACCACAAGGACTCGGCTCTGTTAAGGAAAGGGAACGAATAAGACAAGGGATGACGAAGGTTGAAGAACTGTATTTAGCTCTTGGGTTTCTAAAATCAGTGTGCAGCCAACAACTCATCTGAAAAAGACCCATGAAAAACAACCCTGTTCACCAGTCCAGAGCCAGCTGTCTAGACTGCAGCTAAAATACCATTTTGACAGAAGAACAAAGTTGTTGGAAAAAAAATTTCCAACCCTTCACCCATTTGCTGTATATGGGCACATTTCATAATCTGGGTTTATTCTTGATCATGATTTAGGGTCCCTTTTCCATGATTGTAGGGTAAGCTGCTAGGCTTCCTGATTCCTTTAGGCAAGCAGTCAATGATCTTTGAGTCTCTAAATGCCAGTCCCTACCTCCTGGAAAGTAAATGAAGTAGAACTATGCTTAGCTTGGATATATTTCCACAGTGCCCTGACCAGCTTACCTCTTTTACTTATGATTTAATAGTGTTTTTTTCATAACAAGACTGATCCACAAGGAAAAAGAGGCTTTCTTTGCATCAAGCTGAAGCTGGGGATTTGATGTGAGGTTTGTCAGAGATTCTGGAACAGCCACTGTGGATTTCTTGGCCCAATTCCCTTCTGTGTTTTGAGTATACCTGCTGTTACGTAAATCAGTTGATTATGAAAATACCACCCTGCTCAGTACCCACAGATGAGAGGGGGAGGAGGAATTTTGTGCTGACCTGTGAGAGAATTTTGTTACTGATACAGTTGAGGAAAACAGAAATCTCAGCACACTTTGCTTGTTTAATTAGGGTCTGTTGCTAAGACTCAGATGTCCCACAGAACTCTTTCTGTACCAGTAATTAAAACACATAAAATTGTAGAGAGCTATAAGATGATAATCCACATGATCTGATACTGCAGCTATTTGATAGCTCTTCAAACAAAGTACAAAGAAACCTTGATCTTCCTAATGTGCTTTACTCGGAAAGAGGCCCAACACAAAGGGACATACAACTCAGCCTCCTAAAATCAGTGGGCATAAAAAATAGGATTGCAATCTCTTGGCCAAAAAAGTGTGTTTCCTTGGTATTAGCAGAGCAACCTATTTTTAGACTTGTTCTGAAGTCTTTGTGAGGGGCCTCTCTGAATCAGCTCAAAACACAAAGTCCTCCTCCCTAATCTGGTGAATATTGTACTCTCTTTCTCTTGCAATGTATGTTATCGAACAGCAAAAGAATAACCTCATGGTCAGGTTTTCCTGGAAAGGTTCCTTAAATAAAAGCTCCCTCTGCCCTCCCTCATCCTTTGCAGAAGATGAGGTTCCATCCAGGGTTTACTCTGCAAGAAAAGGAGAGAGCCCTGTAGGGAAAGCCAGGGCTGAGTGCCAGGGTTAACTCTCTCCTAGGACTGCTGGCTGTGAGTCACACTTCATCCTTAGTCCCCAAGAGAAAAACTTTCTTCTCCCTTTCTCTTTGGGTTTGGTTAAATGAAATCCCCATTGTGAGCATCTCAGAGAGAGTAAAATGTTACCATTTGGGGAAAAAAGTGCCTCATGTGCTCCCAAACTCAAAAAAGTTTCCTCACCAACTTCACAGAGCTGTAGGAATGAGGTGGCATAACTGAGAGAAGGGGTATAGACCTTGGTCTATAGAGTTTTCTTTTAGCAAGTTCAATGTGTTTCCTGCTAAAGAGAGGAGGTGAAATGGTTCTCTTAAATTCAGATGGTGCCCTCTGAAGAATATCGCTCCACCTGTGCTCCCCATCCATCTATTTTTACCCCTCATCCTTCTCCCTGCCAACTGAGTCCCGCCCTAGAGATAGTAATAACTTTAGTACGAGTTAGAGAATAACTGTTCATTTTGTTATCTGTGCAGTTTCCAGATTCTCAGTTGATTTCTAACTTTTACTAAGCCTGGAAGTTCTTAAATTACAGAAAAAAACGTATATGAAAACTGCAGTGCTCTGTCATAAACAAAGCCCAAACACATTTTCCTCATTTCTTTATAGCACCACAGTGATAAAAGTGAGGTTATTGCCAAAGTATAACTTCACAACAAAGAACAGCCATTATTAGCAGTACCCCACTGTGTTTTTTGGGAACGGGAGGTATGAACATCCTTCACACGAACATAAAATTTGAATGATGGAGATACTTTGCAGGTATGTGCTCTCAAAAGAAAAGCATAGGTCCAAAAGCACTGCACGTAACTTTTATCCCTGAAAGTGATTAAATGCAGATGGCTACCAGGAAAGCTGGATTTCACAACAGCAGTCATATAGGATCCTTCAGACTATTTGGCTAGTAATTTAAGTTAGGAAAGCTATTTGCAGAATGTGACCTCTGGAATGTAGTTACTCCAGGAAGATGTAACATATTATCAGGGAGTGAATTCCAGGACTGAGTTATTTCTGGTAACAATTGAAGGATGACAAAAATATTTACAACTAACTTATAAAACAAAAACATTCAAATATTTGACAAGGGGTTTATTTACAATGAAGAAATTTCTGCAGATCTCATTAGTTTCTACTTACGAGAGAAATAAACGGACAGAGACTTTGGAAATGATCCTATATTTTCATTTACAAGATACATACAACTCTCATTAATTTTAAACAACGGGGCAATAAACAGCAAAGACTAACAAGACACGCAAGCCACAAACTGCTCCAAGTGCCCTTGCACATACTTCAGCCTTTCACAGTAGTTCTCCATTTCTTCACAGCTGGTCTCCATATGAACCAACAGCTCAGTCTCAATTGCAGACTTTCACCCTTGTCCAAATAAACCCAGAGCAAAGGTAAGTCAGAGCAATGGCACTCTGCAGCCCTTTGCACAGGAGCACAGACCTGTGCAAGCACGAGGCACTGGAAACATGAGAGAAGATCTTAAAACTTCCTGTGTAAAGCTGCCCACCAACTAAAAAGCTTTTGTTCTTATCACTAGATATTGTAAACCCTGCTGCAAGTAGGGATACTAGATTGGAAAGGATTTCCCAGCCCCAGGTCATATTGCCTTTCCATCTGCACCTTCCAATGAAGTTTGGGTTTATGACACTAACACTCCCTGCTCCCATGGGCAGAGGTCTCCTCTCAGGACTGGCAGGAGCACTTGAGGTTCATTTATTCTTCTGTCAGAGCTCTCCTTTAGCTTAAATGGGTCTCTTCTTTTCCTGATGTGTATTTACTGAAGTATCTATAGACAGCAATCATATCCCCTTGATGCTTTTGTTTTGCAAAGCTAAACAAACCAGCTGACATTCTAATATCTTCCACTACAAAAAACCAAACCAAACAAACCCAATCCCTAATCATTTACATAATGAACCTAATGACCTGTCTCTGCATCTGTCCCAGTAGGAATTGATTTTGCTTGGAAGTAGGTGATTAGATTTCTAGATGACATTTTGTTGGTGTTTTACAAGATAGCATTGATATTTATAATCCCCATTTGCCAATTTATTTCCCTGTCTTTAATGGCAGGTCATGGTTAGTGATCTTGGATAATCTTGTGATCAATTAGTACACATCTAGTAGGCTCACACATGATCCATTAGTACACAACTAATCCCCTCACATCTTTCCTTCCCCTCTGTACAAATAGCAACCATGCAGACCACACAAGTCACATTCAAGCTGACACATCAATTCCTTCCTCTGAAGCTCCTCTTGCCCCCTACATGAGCCTTGGCCCAGAAACTCAGCTTTGGAGAGATGAAGGATATTTCACCCAAACAAATCTTTGCCTCTGAGAACCTCCCACTTGTCAACAACCCACAGATCTTAATGTGTGCCACATCTGCATCTTTGCCATTTTCTCCTCCTTGTAAACTACAGTGTGATGCTTCTCCCCAAAAAGGTCTCCCAACAACCCTGCTCAGCCCTGTCTTGTCAGAACAACATGCACACATCGTCCTCTGCACTGCTCAGTCATCCACGGAGACAAGTTTGCTGCTGCCTCAGGGCCAGCCTTGGCTGTTTTCCCCAGAAAAAGGACAAGTGCTTTGCCTTACTACAGTAAAAAATACTGGAACAACACAATAAACTCTTGCTCAAACAATGCCAGTTACGTATCTCATTATTTTAGGGAGAATATTTTGCAGCAGCTAAAGATAGTCCTTGGGGTTTATGTTATTTACTTAAGTGCATGTTGAGCAATCTAACCTTAGCACAGATAAACAAAGTATCCCAGAGAAAGTCCTGTCTCAGAAGCTTTCAGTTGGAAAACAGGAAAAAAAGGGAATTTAAAGTGCAGATAACCGTAAATTATGAAGCTGATCCCACTCTCTCATTTTACAGTAACTTATTTCCATTATTTCTTTTGACTGCAAGCATCCCAAAGGTGAGATGTGAACCAGGACCCTGAGGACAAGTGAATTTTGGATCTATCAGGCCACTTGCAATGGCTCATCTTGTCCCCATACCCTCCCTTCCCACTGATCCCAGACCCCTCTCATTTGGGAGATGCAGCAGCTGCCCAGCCCAGCAGAGATTGTTCTGCACCATCAGCATTGCTTCATGCCAGCTGCTCCCGTGTTAAACTCACCCTGGCACTGAGGTGCATCAGAAAGGCTTTGACCTACCCTTTCATAACCCAGCTGCATGCCATGCACCACTTAGACCACTCAGACCATGCCCAGAATCTGCCTCTTGGACATATTTTTTCAGTTTTGTAAAGCACACCCAGAAGCCACTGTTGTCTTTTCCCTTAGAGACATCACTTTATTCAGCATCCAAACCAACAGAAGTCTGGGATATTCTGTTTCCATTGGGTGAAAAAACATACAAAGTGCTTTGTGCTGCAGCCTCTTCCTGGCAAAACACAAAACTCTTTAAATTGTACCCATTTTCAGCCTGCGCTGTCAAACCAGATGTGGGACCAGATTTACTGTAAAAGGCTCTTTCTGGGCCATGAATCTTCTAACAAATCTCTAATGCCCTGAGCACAATTTTGAGCAATTATAGCCTCACTTGTAAGCCCAATGAGACTTACCATTTCACATAATTTTGACATGAGCCCAGTTGAAACTCAGTGGATGGGCTTACTTTTTGGGATCTGCTGATGCTTGAAGTCAGCTTCAAACCCTCAGCAAAGACATTAACTCAGTGCATTAAAATAAGGAGACAGTTTGTACCTGGCTTCAATATCTCTACATTTGGGATACTTTTAATGTAGATTGTTGTTCCAATGAAATAGGAAAAGGCTTTTTGGAGCATTTAGTGGAGCCAGACCCAAATCCCTGAAGCACAGATCAATCTGAAATAAAAGCTTTTCTGGAAAACTAAAGAAAGCTGTCCCCAAGAGCTCACTGTTACACACAGATGCAAATGCAGACACCCACAAAGTGTAATTTCTACTTTTTAGCACCAAGTCTCACTAGTTCCTTCTTTTTTTTACTGCTGTCATTTTTCAAGGTTTGTATTGAGGATCATTTTAAATGTATCCATCTAATGTAAAGACCAGGGGGAGAGGGAGCAGTTCTTAATGATGATTGAAAAGATATAAGCCAAAAGTCAATCCTAACACAAAGAGGCTCTGCAGTTGATACTGCCAAGGAGAAGAGGAGAAAGAAGGTATTAAAAGGTGCCAAATTTTCTTATCAGAGACCACACTCCACAGCAGAGCTGGGAAAAGAGCATCAAGCTGTTTGGCTTTCAGTCCACTGCCTTAACCTGCTATACCACTTTGATGAACCCCTACCACCTTACACTGGGGTAACCCCTTTTGAGGGGACAGGGGTGGGGGGGGAAAAAGCAGAGAAGCCACAACCAGAGGCTTGTTCTATTAAGCTTAATTAGCTAAGCAGAGCTCCAGGAGCAGCTCAGGGTCTGCAGACCCAGGCTCAGAGGGGTGTGGGGCTAAACAGCACTGCCTGCCATGACAGCCACAATCCAGGGGCAGTGAAAATAGGAAAGGAGCAATTACAGAAGTCCTTGAGCCTGCTGTGTCATTTTGTGCACCGTCTGTTTCATGTCATGTCTCATGCAACAACTGTGCTATGTAAATGCAGTTTATATAAAAAACTACCTTTTCCTGAGACAGCTCCAGGGGGCTGAAGCTCAGACAGAACTTGATGAGTCTAAGCATTATGAGGCACTAATTACCTCAAAGGGGACCATAAACATACAGATTCATGGGGCTGTGGGAAGATGGTTTGGCAAGAGATGCATCTAGAAAAATAGAAAGAGATGGTCACTGGACTCGAGGAAAAATGATTACAGATGACTATAGCAGGGGTTACAAGCTACTATTCAGGAGAATAAATGGACCTGTTGGAGCAGTGTTGAACAGGGAAGGGATTTCATCTAAACGTAGAGTAGCTTTGGAAACAACTTTGGCCAAGCAATACAAATAGACTGTGAGAGAGTAAAAGAATTAACAGTCAGCAAACTGCTCAACAGTAAAGCCATTGGTGTTTATACCAAGAATCCCTCTGTGAGGAAAAGGTTCTGCAAGCCAAAATGTGGCAGTAGCTGATGTTTGTAATGTGGATGCAGTCTGAAAGGAGCTGAAGCTGCCTGAAATGAAGAGTCTGTTTTCTTCTGGTGTTTGAGCAACACCTTATTGTCTTTTCACCAACTTGGAACGCCATCAGGAAGGATTGCTAAATTTCTTTTTGTGTCAAGTAAGCCTGGAACTATTATTCAACCAAAACATTTGAAGAATAATGTATTTCATACATGGAAGAACAAACCCTCTTACAAGTCCATTTCAAATAACAAGACACACAGATGGCATCAATCTAAACACACAGCATCAGTTCATCCAGCTGAGGAAAATGAGAAGCTGAGAATGGACCTTGACTTGAAAGAGATGGGAAAACCCAAGTAAGTATATTTTTGTTCTCAACACACTGCAGCAAAAGCATTTGGTTATCCCTTTTCATCTGAAGTTAACCTTTTATTTCTGGATGAAGGAGGGTCCTTGGACTTGTTGCCTTGCATTTACTGTAGGATATCTATTATTTGACTTCATCTATCCACATCCTGGCTGGGATTTTCTGTCTGAAACTACAGGACAGAATTTAAAAACCTATGATGAGACTTCTGAGGATCAGGAAAATGCTCCACCTCTCTCCACTGACACAGAAAACAGCAATCTTCCAAGTGCCACAGAATTTAATATGAAAAAGGTCATAAATGCCTACAAATAAATGAGTGGTTTTCACCAGTAAGAGGCATCTTTTGTCAATATGTCACAGTTTGCCCTAAGGACTATGCAGGTTAAGAAAATAATACTTGTACCTCACCAAAATAATAAATCCAGGCCTGATGTAGTCTAACTAGCTGGATTTTCTAAGGTTTCCAAATGCCTGAGGACACTTTCTGCCTTCTACCTACTCCACTGTCTTGGAGGTAACACACATGCAGCCTAACACATGGCTGCAAGCTCCTGTCTTTGTTAAGGAAGGTTCTTAGTAAACTGGCTGATCAATCAGCTTTGGTTACTCTCAGAAGAGAAAAGACCTGGAGAAGCTTCTTTGTAGTAGTGAGACACATAAATTATTCTTTATCTTTTCTAGTGCCTTCTCCCTTGCTTCAACAAGTACCCCCCTCTGAAGTCATGTGCACTGAGAAACTGAGGTGCAATGAATGAGCCTCTCTCACCTCTTCTGCTCTGGATAATTCCAGCTTTACAGCTGGCAGCCCATCAGACTTTGGTGTGTCCCATTTCTGCCCTATCCACAATTTTTGACCTCACAGGTCTGGCTCATTTTTCCCACTCACTGACAGAGCTCTTTAGGTCTTGTCTTGACAAATGAATTTGTATAAACTTCTCACACCACCACTATCACTTTTCATAAAATGCTCTCTTCCCCTTCCAGCCTTGCTCCATCATGCAGTGAGAGTTCAGAGACTCCTCAGTAATGACCAATACAGAGACATCACTGGGGATTATTTGCATGATGGACATTAGTGCCTTTCTCCTGAGTTGATCTTGCCTCGATCTGACTTTAGCACTGGAGCAAGGTTAGAAAAGTCCTCAGGAATTGGAAGGGCCAAGTAAATCATCATAATAAAATGAAGATATTACTCATCATAGCTCCACCAAATTTGGTGACTAGAAGACAGTCACAGGTGACAACTCAACTCTCCCTGTGGACTCCCTGATTCAAGCTGCACTCAGCCCAAATAACTGAGAGATCCTATCGAAAACAAGGTTTGCCAAGCAGAGAGGAAATAACTAAAAGCGGAAGAAAAACACTTGTGGTTTCTCTCTTTTGCAAAATAAGAGAGGAGACGAAGTAAAAACGTACTCTTACAACCAAGCCTTCCCTGTTGAACCAAAGGGCAGATGTGGCTCCCTTGGACTGTGTTAACCTTACCAAGGACACGAGAGACGTGATGAGAAGGGCCAGTGGAGAGCACCAGGAATGACATCCCTGGCAAGGTAAGTGCTACCCAGCAGAACCTCCCTGTTGTGATTGCTGGTGTTTTGGAGAGGTGCTGCTGTCTAAAAGCTGAGCCTGAACCTGCAAGCCTATAAACAATCTGGTCCCTCTTCCTTTAGATACGCAGTGACCTTGATTCTTTTTGAACAACTCTACCAATTCATTTGAGGTCTGTGCTTGTTAAAGGCCAAATTAATTGCTGTTTTACTCTCTTGGGCTTTTTTTTGTTGAAGTATTTTTTTCTGTGTGACAACTGACCATTGCAATTTACCTCCTCGGACTACTTGGATCATGTTAAGTTGTTTAATGAAGATGCGTTTAATGAGTAATCAGAGAAGTTCTGCCTCATTTCCAAAGGCAACTCAGGAAGTTGGCTGATAGCAGTGAATTTATTTGCAGAGTTGCCACTCCTGTTTGAGAAGGGGTCAAAACTCATGTACCTGCTGTTTGCCAAGAGGAAATACATTGTAAACCCTTCTGGAGAAATACCATCCTTATTCTAAGTTATGCATTACCAAACATATCATTAGGCCTTAATTAAATAACTGATTATGTTTATCAGATAGGAAGGTTCTGGGATTTTTTTAGAATTGAATTTACAGTAAAATATCCTTCAACCAGTCCTGAAAGCATCAGGATATACTGGTAGTTCTCTAAACAGAGGTTTAATAGCTGAGAAAGCTCAAATATAATGAAAATAAGAGTCTTAAAGACAAAAAGAGATCATTCTTTGCAAGTACAGATTTCACCATGGTCTGCCTCAGTCAATCCTGTTCTCTCTGAGGCTTTCTAGCCTACATATTTTCATGTGGCTGAATTTACCTCAACTTTTTTCCTTTATTTAGGTAATTCACAGTGATGGAGGAACAATTGCTACTTGCTAGTCTGTAGTGCTAGGTGAGCTGTTTCCTAATGCTAGTGGCATTTGATTTCTGAAGAAAAAAGAAACATTTTAGTAAGAAAGCATATGTGGAAATTATTTGAATAACAACTAGAAAGCTGTGTCAGCAGTCCCTGCCCCTCTCTTTCACTTTCTGCAGCTGTTCAACACTGATCTGTGGCTTTACAGAGACCCAGCATGAATACTCAGTACTATGTGGTGACCTGCCCCAGGAAACCCAGCCTCTCTGAGTTACACCATTCAGGGTGCGACAGGATGTGACAAAAGGATATGATTTGGGTCACATTGTGTACTCTGAGCAGAAAAGGAATTGTTCTGCCCTCTCTTGGGCCATTTGCAGAGATCATTTCCTGGGCTCAAAGATACACTTGGATAAAACACGTGCAGAGTAAGTTCAGCTAAGCAATTTGCAACAATCTGTGAATTTTACTGCAGTGAACAGTTCTCCCCTGTCCAAATTCAGCCAAGAGGGCATGGAAAGGCTGGAGACACCTGTGTAGCAGCCAAACCTCACTAAAAGCAACCCTCAGCAATCTCCCTGTAAGTCACTGAAGTCCATGCCCAACCAGCTGCAGATATGACAGCCTTCCCTAAGCCAAGAAATCACAAAGAGAAAATCCAGCTCAGTGCTGAGGCTTCTTCCTCTGAAGCAATGCTGCTTCACAAGGTCAGTTATAAAAGGGTTATCTTTACAGGTAAAAGCATCACATAAACAGTAGGCAAAGCTTAACCATGAGTGGGCATTGGATGAGGCAAAGTGTCTGGAACACGAAATTCTTTGTCTGCTTCTCAGGAGAACAAAACAAGCCTGGTAATAGCAACCTGTGTTTCATCAGACAAGGCACACTGCCTCTTGGAAAGAGCTTTGAGCCTCCCACTAGGAAGAGGCAGGGACCCACTGTGGCTGAGAGAGGTAGCCTGCACCCTGGATAGCAGGGATAAATGAACATGTGGGGACCAAACTTTCAAGGTGGGTGAGTCACAACCTCACAGCAGGAGCATTCAAAATTCAGGCCTGTGACAGATAAAGTGAGAGGAGTGCAAGTGGGAAAGGAGAAATCTGGTTTTTCAAGCAGGAAGGGGGATGAAGAAGGGTGAAGATGCTCGGGAAAGGCACAGAATCCTCCACCACCCTCTGAACAGTCCCCATGAATTCCTTCTGCCTGTCATCCTGCCTACCCTTTCTCCCCAAAAGGGAATTTTTCCCCTTAACACTACTAATATGCATTTTAATCTGCATGGTTTCCCACGGAGAGTACAAACTTGAAGGGGCTATTGCACAGAAATGTAACTGATGGCTGTCACCAATCCCCTAAAGCCCTGAACTATGTCTCTAGCCTGTCCTCCTACATCCAAGCTTAGGAGTGCTCTCTGCCCCTGGAGAGTTTGCCCCCAGTGATCAAGGTGGGCTAATTGATGATAATTAAAATTCCATAACTACAGAATACCTTTGTTTGTGGGTCACAGCTTGCTTTTTTAAAAAAAAGATCACTTTCATTAGCTTTCACATAAATTTTCTCTTTCAAAGAAAAGCATTCTCCAAATGCTCTACCATAAAACAGTGGCAGGCATTTTATCAGAAGTAGCATATTTTAAGAAAATTTTTAAAATGGCATTTAAAAGAAATTTTCAAGTTGTACTTTCAAGGCTTGAAACTGTAAGCTGTTGTTCTTGCCACTCAGTGGGAAAACACTTGGAATGAATCAAATGCTAACCAAGGAGTATGCCATGAATATCAAATGCTTAAAACACTAACAACATCTGGGGAACAGCCTGAAAAGCAGAGACTGTTCTCTGCCTGTGAGTGGTACAACAAGGGGTGCAAACATATGCCATTACTGGGTTTGGAGCATGTGGTGGGCTG
Organism: Xenops minutus; assembly: GCA_035221455.1. Taxonomy (NCBI): domain Eukaryota; kingdom Metazoa; phylum Chordata; class Aves; order Passeriformes; family Furnariidae; genus Xenops; species Xenops minutus. The sequence goes on from JAWWEE010000074.1 coordinate 62,217,990, forward strand.
TGCTCTGACCCTCAGACATTCTGTCCAAGACCAAATCAACAGTTCTCCTCAATCAGCAGTGAAAAAGAGATCTAAACAGGTTCGCAGAAGTTTTAGGCAGGCCAATATGTTACAGGACAAAAATTACTGATCCTCAGCTAATCTCTGTGATCCCCCTGATTTAAAACTCAATGGTTATGTCTATATGGCAGGACAAAGCTGTAAGGGTATTAATCCCCCATAATTGATCCACACAGAGTTCTTGTTGGAAAGATTCTCAATACATTCCCCGAGGTAAGAGGCAAATAAGGGTGAAACCCAGATATGTATTTATGCTCTTCCCTCCACCTAATTACTGATCAAGATCTCCCTGTCCTGTGCCTGAACTGCACTGGGCTCCCTGCCCAAAAGGGCACCCAAAAAAGTGTCTTTTGCTGCATCATGGGCTCCCTGCCCAGGGCAGCAGGGTTAGAACTAGGTGATCTTTACAGTCCCTTCCAACCCAAACTGTTCTGCAATTCTATGATCTTCTACTTATCTTTTATATCCTTATAGAAAGCCTAATCTTGGTTTCTGGACCTTACCTCTTCTTACAGAAATGACTGCAATATCCACACATTCAACATGAGCAGGGAATGCTCCAAAGGATTTTGTGGCCTTTAGGGATGCTCAACCAGAAGCTGGTCTAAGTTCAGGGAGATTTCTCTCTAAGGTAGCTTGTCAATCTGTTGGCTTCATCCTGCTGGTTGTCTGACACTAGAAAGGGATCAAAAGGCTCTTCTAGATGGTGACAAGGACCAGTAGGGACTGAACACCTGAGAGGAGGATATTTGTTCATGTGGTCATGGAAAGAATTAAAGAAGGGAAAAGGAATCTCACTTTACAAAATCATCTGAAGTGAAAGAAATTCCATCTGTCACTAAGATTCATAGATTGAGAGATGCTGCCTTGGCTTGCTGGGCACCAGCATGTCCTTTCCTCACAAGCTTCACATGATGTGTTGAGACAGGCAATCATATGATGGTCTGGTGCAGGAATTTGGCCATAGGGGAGGAGGTGACCATGAAGCACCCGCATCCCTGACCCCCTCTTTGCTCCTGGGTGACAAGAAAACAAATTCACTGCACTTCACCTCGCTCTGAGTACTAGATGGTTCCACCAGTGCCATCACAAGAGGTGAACTCCTTTGCCAATACAGAATCTCTAAATACCTTCAGGAGGACACCTCAGCAGGACTGTATTTTGCCTTACGTTATTCTTGTATGTCTTCCTAAAAATGAGACACCCTTGTGTAATGCTGGCACTGATTATTTCACTCCCCTTTCTGATTCAAAGCAGTACAGAAAATATTGTCTTTTTCCAAGCTGCAACCAAACAGACCACTGTTGTTGAAGAAAGAGAAAAGAAAATGCCTGTGCAGACTTTTCTACCACAGTAATTGGTGGCTTTTACCCCTAAAACCTGGTTCTGGTATCAGCCAAGAGATCTTGTGAGCTGCACACCCTCAATGCTGGGCTGAACTCTGCAGCATAAACACTCATCAGGGTAAGAAGCATCACTGATGATGAACTATCCCCTCATGTATTTCCTCAGAGATCCTGTGCCTCAAAAAGTCCCTCTGAAAATCAAACATTCTCCTTCCTCTAGAATGAACAGTCTGATGCTGAAAGGCAGGGCTAGCAAATTATGCTCTTCCCACAGTAATTAAACAGCAAATTAAAGATGGCACAGAGCTAGAACTCCTGTCACTCCTGCCCAGACCTCACAAAAAAACATCCTTCTCAACACAGGATGCCTTGATATGAGGTAAGGGAGGAGAATGAAGAGATTTTATAGTCATTCAAGCCCCCATGCAGGTACACAGTTCACTTTGCAGCCCTGACAGGGACGTGGCCCACTTCAATAGAGATGAGAAAAGGGCTCCTTTTTTGCCTTTAGCGAGACAGACATTCTTCAATTTATTTTATGGCTACAGATGACATAGCTGTCTAGAGGCACTCTGATGAGGAGAAGAGAGAAGAGCCAGTGTGGGGGTGGAGAGCTGCAGCTCTGCCCCTCTATTTGATGTGGTCTCTTTTAAATGTCACCCACTGGGACCTGACATCAATCAAACTATTTTTGTAAAAATGAAGATTTATATAACACATTTGTGCTATAGCTCTTGGTTCTTTTTTTTTTTTTTCTTAAATTACTAAAAGAAATATAATAACTTTCACAGGCATATCGCAGGAGACTGCCAACATTTCAAACATTTCCTTGATGTAGGATGATCACAATTGAAAGGAATGTGAATTTTATCCAGCCGTCGGTAAGGTTTTGTTTTCCTTAATTCCCGAGACTAAATCATTGGATAGTTTTTAGCCTCCAAACTAAATCTTAATTGAAGCTAGCTGTCATTTAGGTTACTGCACTACCCTTATAACCAAAACACCAGGGCACCTTTGAGGAAGGACTGGGACAGTCCCTGGGACAGGGACCCTCAGCACTTCTCACTAGTGTGAGCTGGTTGTGCAAGGGAGCTCTCCAATACATAAGAAAAAGCAGTCAAAGCTTGTTTTCAGTATTAAATCCCTTCATTTGAAGTGCTCTCCTACTCAAACCTGTGAACAGTGTAAGCCAAAGCCAGCCAGAATTCCCACAGACTGCTGGTTTGTGTCCCAGGGGGGCTTTTTGTTTTTGCTTTGTGCTGCATATATGTGGGTGATTTTTTTTCTTTTTCTCCAACATGAGAGTTCAGCTCCTCTCTCAAGATCTGTACAAAATCAAAGCCTTCCATCCCCCACCAAAACTCACCAGCAGCTGGGTTCCATCCAGGTGTCTACAGAGGTGTTGAAGAAAACAAGTGGTTTAGCTGTATGACTGAGACACTGAAATTAGTAGTCGAGATCCTTACACAGAGGAGAAAATTAGGGCTATTTCAGTGCCATTCCTACTGCAATAACTTGGAATACCTCCAAGCACTCTGGCAGCCAAAAGGCAACATTTTCCACAGGAAAATAATTCAGGTCCCTTTTCAACAGGAGTTGAGGGCAGTTTCTGTCCCCTCTGCCAGAATCATCCACAGATGCAAGGAGATGGGAATGGAAACACCAAGTTCAACCCACTGTTCACCTCCCCAGCAGCAATAAATCCACGCCAACACCAATGGAGGGCAAAAGTCCTGCCAAAGGTGGGAGTGAGAGAGAAGGAAGAGAATAGTGTGTTTGCCATCTCCCTCAGCCCTATCTCCATGGCATCCCTCAGGCAACATGAGGGATGGTCTGGAGGATTTGTTTAATTTGGAGGAAAACCTAGAAGCACTCTCAGTTTTCTGTGACAAATCTGGAGAGGAATCACTTAAATTGTAATGCCAAGGCTTAGCTTTAACTAGGAATTTAGCCCCAAGTCTCACTGAAATACTAATAATTTAGACTGACTGTGCAGGTTCTGCCAGCATCAGTGAAAACAGACAGGCTATTTCTCACCCTGAAAACAAATAGGGAAAAGGTGAAATCCAGGAAACCCTGGAGGGACCCATTTCTCTCTTTCTAGAAGGGCTGGATTCCTAGCCTGGGACTGCATGTCTAACTTTCTGACAATTAAAATTAGGTCAGATGTGTCTGGGTTTCTGCACTATGGCTTCTCCCTTCTAAAGAGTCAGTGAAATTCATTCCTGCCTCGCAAGGGTGAACTCAACAGTGGGTGCACATCGTGCACATCAAGTGCTAAAAAGAAAATAAAAAGCCTGAACACCCCAGCACTTCACAGCTTTCATTCCAAACAGCACCAGCATCTCCCAGAAATAGAACTAACTGTTCATTTTATGTGAGCTGTTGAGAGTTCACACATCAGATTCATGCTTCATATCAAGATTCAACTAAATAATGAATCCCAGTGAGAATTTCGCTTTAGGGAAGATTCCCAATAAATACCAACGGACTTTTGATTTTATTTTTTAAGCTATACCAAAGGCATGGCTTAATAATAATAAATAAGAGTGACTGCTACTTCTT